>CM035788.1:43220648-43833148 GCA_020466265.1 Siphamia tubifer | reverse complement strand
GTCCAGAATTTTAAAGATCATGCAAAAAGAAACTTTTGAATTCTGACCTTATTTCAATTCTATAAAATGATGTGAAGTTTTTGAACACAAAGTGTAAAGTGTGTAAAAAACACAGCTGGATAAAAGCAGGTTAAATGGAACAGTTAGTTTTGTTGAAAGTGTTGAATAAAAAACATGTTAATTGCATAAATATTAATATTATTGTATATGTGTTGAATATGTTATCAAATGTTTAGTGTTTTTTTTCTTTATTTTAGAAAAGTATTTTTTTAAAACATGATTTAATGAAACATGATTTAATGATGATTTTTCATCCTTTTTGTGTGTTAGGGTTTTTTGTGATTTTTGTGTATTTTAGCAGATTTTGTATATTTTTTGTTTCTTAGTGTGTTTTTATATATATTTTGTGTGACTTTTGAGGAAAAAACCTTGAGACAGAACAGTTGAACAACATTAAGTGTTTTATCACTTTTCTTTTTCCTGAAGCACATTCAGATTAAAATAACACATTAATGTGGAGCATACAGTAGTTGTTGTTTCTGCTAGCACTAGGCTAATGCCTCACCCAGCTAACAACAAATACATTCAGTGCAGATATATTCACTTATTTCATGAGTCTGTCCATAAAAAAATGAACACAATTAATATAGATTAAAAATGTATACTTAATGATGATTAATCAATATGAGCCCAAAACAACCCTGTAATAATATGATTTAAAATTTTAATATTTGGCATCTTTATTTTATTTCATTTAATTTTATTTAAAAAAATTTTTTATAGCATATGAACATGCATTGTGTTCTGCATCCTGATTGGCTAAGGGACTGTAGACGCTTGTCAATCACATTTTTTATAGTTTTCTCTTATGACTAAATCCACGATGTCTTTTTACTGCCTTAAACATATAGAATAAAGTGTGTAGTGAGGCGTTTTACAATCTTGTTAATTTCTTCCACTCTATATAAAACACACTCATAGTTCTTCCTTGATTCAGTTTAACATAATTTCAACATTTCCTTGTTCCAGTTCCTGGAAAAGATACCTACTTGGTACAAAAGGGTCAGAGGTCAGGGGTCACAGAGCAGGCAGAATTTACAGAGAAATTAATGGACCCATGTTATAATGTAAGAGACAATGAGCTTGTGCTGCTCCCAGACCAGTACACCACAGTGGTTGTGTGTCTATTTACACAAAGAAAAACAAAAAAATCAACAACAAAAGTTGTTGAACCATAGAGGAAGAGAAAATGGATTGAGAGTTAAACAGATAATCAACCACAAACAGAAGGAGTTTGTGTGTAAAAGTAGAAGTGATTAATGTTTTATACAGTACTGAGTACAGTATAAGTTAAACAATATTTTATTTAACACTATAAAGTATATGTTCAAAAGTGTTTGTTAAACTATATACATATATATGTGTGTGTGTGTGTGTGTGTGTGTGTGTGTGTGTGTGTGTGTGTGTGTGTTAAACTAGATAGATAGATAGATAGATAGATAGATAGATAGATAGATAGATAGATAGATAGATAGATAGATAGATAGATAGATAGATAGATAGATAGATAGATAGATAGATAGATAGATAGATAGATAGATAGATAGATAGACAGACAGACACTTTTAGTTTGTAACTCTTTTCAGTTTTTTCATTTAACTGAGTTCTTGACCACACGCACGCGCGCACAGCTCGTGCGTAATGAGCTCCGTCGCAGGTCGCAGACATTCAGACAGACAGACAGACATTTAAACATTAAAACAGACAGAATAAATGCCACAGATTTGTGTTTTCCTTCTTTTACCTGTTTTTCAGTCGAGCTTTCAGGAAGTTTTTCCCAAACGGAGCCATGACTTTGCGCGTGCACAGATGAACTAATCCACAGGGCTACAGTCCGCGCATGGCAGGACGGAGGAATGGCTCTAAAGTTTGGAGTTAAGTGTCCCGAATGCGACTGGGAGTGCGTCCGCCCCCCCCCCCCCCATCCAAAGCCAGGAGGTGTGTCCCACCAGAGCAGCCCGAGTTTCTGGAGAAACTCTGCCCCCTTCCACCTGCAGGCAAAACAATGAAACTCACTTTTCCCACAGACCATAAAGTGCTTTAACCCACGAACACCCACCAGCTATGGGACACTTCCCACAGGAACATTATTTACCGTGGTGGTGGTGGGCAGGGGTTCTTACTGGAGGTGGGTATAGTCTAAATGTTTGCCTTTTTTAAATCCAGAAAAATACCATGTTAGAATCAGTAACTTGAGATATCAGATACAAATGAAATATATATAAATATATATATATATATATATATATATATATATATATATATATATATATATATATATATATATATATATATATATATATATATATATATATATATATATATATATATATATATATAATAAATATAAATAATGAAAAGAGATAAAGGAAATGTAAATAGGAAACAACACAGAAATAAATGCAGGAATGAAAATGGAAAAAGTAAAAATATAAATAAAAACCAAATAAATGCTGTGGAAATTAATTTTTCAAGCCATTGCCATTTATTAGCCAATCAGGATGCAGAACATAATATGAGTTCATACGATGTAAAATTAAATAAATAAATTTAATAAAATAGGGCTGTCAAATTCTGAAAAACATGTAATGTTTGTTAATCACATATTTATATTTTATATATTATATTTATATTATAAATATATTATTTATATTTAATCACATATGTTAATCACATATTTAGATTGTTTTGGATTAATCATGACTAAATATTTTTTAATCTATTTTAATCAAGTTTCACTTTTCATTGGGAAACAGACTGAAGAAATACGTTAATTTATCTGCACTGGACGTGTTTATCGGTAGCTTGGGGACACTTGGGCCCAGTGTTAGCATTAGCCCAGTGCTAGCAAAATCCACAACACACGTATTCTTCAGATTAATGTAGTATTTTAATATTGAATTCAAAGAAAACTGTGAAAATATGTCAGTCAACTGTTCTGTCTCAAGTTTTTTTTTTATTCAAATTTCCCACAAACTACATAAAAATACACTAAGAAACAAACAATACAGAGAAAAAAAATATTAAAAACCACTTTACCCACTTGGGGTAAAGCCCACCCACAGGAGGCTGGTGACACTCCGCCCAGCTCATTCCCCATTGCAGCGAATCTGAAGTAGCATTAGCATTAGCATCTACAAGAAGAGAAAGCGCCACAGTAGCTGCTGCACAAACTTGGAGAAAATGGTGGATCAAACTGGTTCATGTCATTTCAAAACAAGCGATGGCATGAAACCTAGCTGGATGCTACTCTGGGATAGTAAATGGTAAATAAATGGACTGCATTTATATAGCGCTTTTCCACCTTCATGGTGCTCAAAGCACTTTACATTAGCCTCTCATTCACCCATTCACACACACACTCATACACCAGTAGGTTTCTAAGGTCTACGGTAAGTCCTACTGGGGTCAGTGTCTTGCCCAAGGACACTTTGACATGTGGACAGCCAGAGCCGGGACGCGAAGCGCCAACCTCTCGGTCATTGGGCGACCCACTCTACCAACTGAACCACAGCCGCCCACCAGTGTCCCTTCACACATTCATTCTCTCTGGTTCAGTTGTTAGAGCGGGTTGCCCAGTGACTGAAGGGTCAGTGGTTCGTGTCCAGGCTCTGGCTGTCCACATGTCGAAGTGTCCTTGGACAAAGACACTGAACCTTGACTTAGGCTCCCATTAGGACTGACAGAACCTTAGAAAACTACTGCTGTGTGAATGTGAGGCTAATATATATAAGTGCAGTCCATTTACCTTTCTCTGAGCCAATCAGAGACACCTCATCGCTGTGTCATGGACATGTACGTATGAGGAAGGACCAGAAAACTTTGTTGTTCGACCTCAAGTCATTTTTTCCAAAAACAGCTGAAAACAAAGCAACCTGGCCTTTTTTTGTATTATTCTACGGCCTTCTACAATGTTGTGGCAGCGGGCTGATTTTTTTTTCGATAACCGCCCGCTGCACCGTTAACGCCCGCTGCCAATGGCAACGAGTTTTGTCACTTCAGATTCACATTACCATATCACTCCGCAGGTAGTTCGGCCACTTTGAAAGTAAATATTCACTACGTTGTAATGTCTATTTTATCCAGTCTGTTAGAGGAGTAGCACCAATAAGCTGTAATAACCTGTAGAATAAGTGGAATAATGTATTGCCCATAAGTTACTATTGAAAAATATTCCCCTTCGGGGCAGAACAACACCCCTACATTATCCCTTCCTAGTACCAACGCACAATGCATTCAATAACAATGGAGAACACAGCGATATTAATGAAATAACAATGGAATGACTCCTTTAATGTTGACTGTTCCTGTTCAATAAGTAATATTCTGTGTCTTTATCCTTCATCCATACAAATGGTTAATTCCAACAGACTCCAGGTCTTGGACTACATCTACTATCACAGTATGTTTTACTTATCGGTTCTTTTCAGGCTCCATTATGTGACTCAGACACAGAGTGTGACGATACATTCATAGTCACACTGATTTATTTTCTATTTCACAAAATATTATGCTGTAACTCTTCCTGTTCCTCTTGTTTTCTCACAAAAACCCAAACACAAGACGTCCAAAAGAACATTCACTAGTTTATAAACTATGATTGTAAAGGGAATATATCATGGTTAGTGTGTTACACTTCCCTGGTGTCTCACTTCCCTGTATGTATATATATATATATATATATATATATATATATATATATATATATATATATATATATATATATGTGTGTGTGTGTGTGTGTGTGTTTGTGTATTTTGTATTTAATTTTATTCTGAACATATAAATATTTTATTTTCGAACACACAAGGGTGATTTTTATTTAATCGTAAATGATTTGTAAGTGATTTTTTTGTTTCATTTTGTTCTCACCATATAAATAAAAGTGATCTTTAGTTCATTTTACACTGAACATATAAAGGAGTGTCCATATTCGATCACTGTTGGACGTGTGGGTTTTTCACGTTTAAAAAAATAAAATCACCTGTTAAAGCACAACTTTTGCTTTTGGATAGTTTTCAACTCCAGACATTTATCAGTCGTGAGTTAAGAAATCAAATTTTTTAACCGAACAGTGACGCCACTTGTGTGTCTTATCCCCCCACCCTAACCAACCCCTCCCCCCACCCCCACCCACCTCTGCATGCTAAGCACAGATCAGTGTGTTCATTCAGGAGGTGAAACAACCACATCTGCCTTAAAGTCTGACGCAAAACCTTTCGCCTGGTGATGCCAAAGTGACGTCTGATAAAACACTGAGATGGTGACAGAGTATGAGGATGGAAGGATGGAGATATGAGGGTGGGGGGGGTGAGGAGCTGTGTTTGTGGGAGGGAGGGTGGAGGTGGATGGAGCCAATACGATCATCTGACATCACATCTGCTCTTATAAACTGAGGGAATGGAAACCACTGCACAGACAAACCAGCAGAGAGCAGAGAAGAACAAGAGGAAGAAGACAAATAATAATAATAATAATAATAATAATAATAATATAATAATAATTAATAAAGCAGCCTCTACAGCATCAGCAGCATCAGCAGAGTTCCAGCTGTTGAGCGTGTGTGTGTGCAGTAGTTTTTCTCTCGAGGAGGGGGTGTGACCCTTCACCTTATGGACTAGACTCTTCTTCCCCAGTGGGATCTTCTCTTTTTTCACTCCTCTTCCTCTGCTTTTGTGTGAAGATGCAGACTCAGCTGGCGTGGATGTTCATCCTCTGCTTCACATCTTCTGGACTGTGTTCAGGTTAGAACTCAACAGGTTGAAAAATTCTACATGTTTTAGACATTATAGATATATATATATATCTATAATATATATATATCTATAATATATATATATATATATATATATATATATATATATATATATATATATATATATATATATATATATATATATATATATGTATATATTTGTCGTCTGTAGTGGACAAAATATTTTCACAGTTTTACTTAAGAAATACAATTAGAATTATCCACTCAATAGGACAATTTAACTTTAAAAACTAATTTTAAAAAATGTAATACAAGACATTGTTGCTTGAATAAAGACAAAGAAGAAATCTGACCCATATCATTTTTACTGGTTCCACTGTGATGTTTCTTTCTTTTAGTGCAAAAATACATTAGATTAGAAAAATAGTAAATTTTATGAACTACCCAAATAAAAAAATAAATGTGAATAACATGAAATATTGAACTTTCTTGAGAAAAATGAATGTAATTTTAAGCAAATTCTGCCTTAGTTCATGTGTTTTATTCTGGATCAGATTCCCAGTCTACAGAAACACACTAGAAAAATATGAATATAATTTATAGGTTATTATTCTAGAAAAATCTAAATCTGATCTTAAATCTATTTGTCTTATTTTTCATCCAAATATCTGAACAAATTTAACTTCCTCAGACCCAGTTAGACTTTTTTTTTTTTTACGTTAAATAATTATTGGTTTTTAGAAACAACAGTTTTTTCAGATGCATTTTTAACATTTTTGTAGAATGTAAAGCTGTGAAAGTATCATCACTGAAATATGACTGAGGGTCTGAGGATAAAAACAGTAGATGTGGAAATAATCTGATTTAACTCATCTGAACTGTCTCAGTTTCACAGTTTCCATCGGCAGATTTTTTTGCTTAATTCAGGATATATTTATTTTTTGCTTAAATAAAGATTTTTTTTGTGCTTGAGATAGTTTTTAATTAATTCAAGTTTTTTTTTGTTAATTCAAGATTTTTAAAATGTATTTATTGCTTCATTCATACATTCATTCATTGTATTTTTGCTGAATTCAAGCAAAAATAATGTGTCACTGTTAAAGGTGAAACTGATGTCATTCAGATTTCTTCAGTCAGATTAGTTCCAGATCTATTGCGTATCAAGAAAAACTTCCTCTGTAGGTGATTTTGTCTGATTTTAATCTGATCAGATATTTTTAATAGCAATGAGACAAATACACTTAAAGTCAGAGCTGTGTGTTTTACAATGCCACTCTAAAAACACATTTTAAAAAAGTGAATACAAAACATTGTTTCTTAAATTAAGAAGAATAAAAAATGACTTCAAAGCTAGAGAATAAAAGTGATTTGTAGAGAATAAATCTGAAAAATCCAATTGAAGAAATCTGATATCAGTAAAATACAACATAGAAATAATCACAATTTCAAAATATTGTCTTTTTTTAAGTGTAAAACACATACAATGATTTCATTGTTGTATGTGTTTACCTATTTATTTTTTTTTTTTAATAAATTATCCAAATAATAATTTAAAAAACCTGAAAAAAGGGGGGTGGGTGCTGTCACCCAGAGTGTATGTGTCTCATTTTTAGTCCAAATATATAAATGTTCTGCACGTCTATAGATCTTTTCCACCTTCATGGTGCTCAAAGGTTCTGTCAGTCCTACTGAGGGACTAAGGCAGGGGTCAGTGTCTTTGTCCAAGGACACTTGGACATGTGGACAGCCAGAGTTGGGACGCGACCCGCTCTATCTACTGAGTCACAGCCGCTCTGTGATCAGATTAAATTTAGAATCACTGACAGAGGAACTGTTCAGTCTGATAGAAGAACTGATTTATACACAAAATATCTGGAACTAATATGAACAAGATCAGTTCACCTGTTTCCACAAGCAAGACATATTTTGTAAATGTCTTTTTTAGAGAATTATTTATTCCACTGAATCTCTTTGAAAAAAAACCCAACCATTATTAAAATGTTTTTTGAATTAGGACAATGTTGTTGTGGATCAGAGGGACGTTTCATTTTGGGGCTGATCGGGGTGGGGGGGGGGGTCTACCTTGGCGGAGGTCTGCGCTGTGCTTTTCTAGTTCAGATTAAATATATATATATTTAATCTGATCACATATTTGGACTAAAAATGAGACAGATACACTTGGTCAGATTTAGATTTTCTCTGGTATAATAACCTATAAATATAATGTCTCCATATTTTAAAATATAATAAAACTCCATATATTACAAATATTTTATTATGCCCATAAATAATGACAACTTCAAGTGTTTGTCATTTAGTGCAAAAAATAATATTGATGGATGAAAATATTTATATTTACAAACTATCTTGTAGGGAATAATTAGGATAAATATGAACTGGAAATGTGTAAAGAAAATTAAACAGAATTTGAATTATTTTCTACTTCTGTTCCTCAGTGTCTTTGTAGATCTGATCCAGAATAAAACATAAACTAATGAGGAGTTCAGGCAGCATATTGTTAAAATTACACTTGTTTGTATGCATACATTTCAGTTATTTTAGGTTATTCCCATCTTTTATGTTTGGATAATTTACAAAAGTAAGTTTTGTCATAATTTATTGTTTTTTATGCATTAAAACAAAGACAAAAACCTGAAATGGTTATTATTTATAGGTTATTATATTATAATTTTTGTTATTATTTTATTGTGAGGATGCCTCCTCGACGGGCATGTCCATCCAGGAGGAGACCGCGGGGTCGACCCAGGACATGCTGGAGGGATTATATCTCTCAGCTGGTCTGGGAACGCCTCGGGATTCCCCTGGAGGAGCTGGCAGAGGTGGCTAGGGTGAGGGAAGTGTGTTAAACTAGATAGATAGATAGATAGATAGATAGATAGATAGATAGATAGATAGATAGATAGATAGATAGATAGATAGATAGATAGATAGATAGATAGATAGATAGATAGATAGATAGATAGATAGATAGATAGATAGATCAAATAAAACATTTCTTACCCCGCCTTTAACAGGTTTGTTTCATATTTCAGATGTCGACCAGGACCAACGGGTTCTAGAAGAGGAACTTCTCAGTAGTCTCTTCAATTCTAAGGTACGTCTAAAGGGATCTGTATGGTCTCACGGTAAAACATTGCAGTTAGCTTGTTGCAGATATTTGTAATTTATGCTAAATTTTGCATGGCGTGCACTATGTTATTCACCGCCACAACACAAGGAGCACTCTCATGAACTCGCTAGGATTTCCCACCTGGATCCCCGCTCCTTTTCCAGATCAGGTCCTTTCGATATCAAACACACTTGTCTCACACATTCTACCCGTTCCTCACGCACTCGCCCGAATCCATCTTTACATGAGTCATCTTCAACAATGACGCTCATGTACGAAAACAAGACGGAAAAGTAGGGAAGTGGAAGTGTGTGTCGAGTAGATGTAGAATGGACCAATCAGAGGTCTCTGTTCAGTTAAATTTTTTGGGACGTGCATGCAAGGTCTCTGTGACGTTAAAGTATAGTACATACAGTACATACATATAGTTGGCATCAAAACCACACCATTTGGATGTACATTGACAAATTTGGATTTTGCCATTTTGAGCCAAACTGTGTTAGCATGGAAGTGATGCAGGCATGTTTTTTTTGCCGACACAAAACTGTATTTTTAGACTAACTCTTTTAAAGTTCTAAACAACATCACACTTATGTGGTAGTAAGTAGAGGGTCCCTAAAGGCAAACCCAAGTGTCCTGAGGTCTTCATGTCCTCAGATAGTGAAACTATCTGAACTTTTTACTCTGGATAATCCCATAAAGGCAGTGGTTTTCAACTGTGGGGTCTGGACCCCACATGAGGTCACCTGAAATTTAAAGGAACCATTTTTTTATGAACAGGGTCATAAGGGTGGAGTGTCCTTGTACAGTCAAAGGCGTAATTACCATGAAATCACATCAAAATTACCACAGAATTACCACTTTATTAGCGACCCATGATGTAAAGTGTGAGCAACTCTTCTTCTTCTGCTGATAAATAAGTGCAGAGCTCCTCCACAGACGTGACTGCAGCTAATCAGGCGCATGATTCATGAGCACTGACGCTGGAAAGGCTGCACACGGCTGATGATTGTAATAATAAGGTGCTGGTTGACTGATGGAGTCCTCAAGCAGCTGGAAGTGTCACTATAAAAGATACTGGTGCTTCTTTATCTTTAAAGTTAAAGCACAAGTTTTTCTTTTCCTCTCATTTCATTAGAGGTAAAAAGTGTTTTTTCCTCTTTTCAGTCTCCAGCTCTGATTTCTTTAGTGATTACAAGTTTTCATTACCAAGTTGTCCAGAAAGCCAATTAGTTTTAATGTGACCTGCATTTTAAATACTTAACTGTCTCGCTGGAAAAAAGAAAAGCTCTTCTAAAAACCAGTTAAAAAATTGATACAAGTTATTTTTGCCTAGATTAAGCAAAACAAATAAATCCATCAATGGAACCAGTGAAAATGATCTTAGTCACATTTCTTGAAATAAGATTTCCCGGATCTATTTCATATTGATTGTAACTCTCCTAATTCTGTGTTTCTTTCATTATCGGAGAGTAAATTAAAGGAATTGATCCTGAGTGAATTGTTGGTGCATGTCGTCTGAACACGGTCTCAAAGGTTTGGATTAAAGGAAGAGGCTGAAACTGAGACTGAAAAACCTCCCATGTGACCTGGAATTAAATTAAAACCACACCTGAATTCACTTAAATTCAATCAAAACCCAACAGGTCTAAAGGGGACATATCATCCAAAATGCACTTTTTAATGTTTTAACTCTCGAAAGAAAATTAATAAAAAATATAAAAATGTAATGAATTTTAAGTCTATTAAACCCTAAAATAAATTTCCTCACTTTACAAAATTGACCTTTGACCTTTATTTCAGGGTACCGTCATTTGTAAATGACCTTGTCCCATGCAGTGGTTCTCAAATCCGGTCCCAGTGTCCTGCATCTTTTAGCTTTTTCCCTCTTCTATCACACCGAGTTCAATTATTGATCAGCTCTTGTGAAGCCTGATAATGATGTAATGTTTTTATTACTATTTTTTTAATTTAACAAATAAATAAATATATTAAATGTTTTTTATTTAATCTTTTACATTTTATTTATTTATTTATTTAGTTATGTATTTTTTTGTATAATTTTTTTAAAAAGAAGAAAAAGCAGGAGAGGAAAATATCTAAAACATACAGGACACTGGGCCACGAAGACTGGATTTGAGAACCACTGCGTCAGGGTATATTTTTATAACCTTGAAATGCGGAGTGTCGGGGATGTAATGTTTTTGCATGCGCCGCCACTGCCGTGTAAGGTCTTTTGTGTTCACGTGTTAACTTTTGAACGGATTTGTCCCAAATTCAGTGTGCTAATGCTCGAGGATACTGGTACATGAACTGCTCAGGTGCTGGAGACTGACAATTTCAAGATGGCTGACTTTTTTCAGGCCCATAACTTTTGAATGGGTGGATGGATTGCCACCAAATTCAGTGTGCTCATGCTGTAGGTCAGGCACATGAACTCATTCTTTTATATTTTGTGTTTAATAGATACGTTTATGAATGGGTGGATGGAAGTGGTGGAAATGATGGGTGACTTGAAGCATCGCGCTTCGGGGATAAACCTTTAACAGTCAGAGATGAATGCATAGGCCTAGTTTTATATTTTTTTGTGAATTATTAATGTAAAAAAACTATTGATAAAAGAACAATGGCTTCATTATCCACGAACATATTTGACTGAAAGATACTTAGATTTCATTTCAGAATGATTCTAAAATCATAATAAATAAATAAAAATATTCATGTTAATCATGAATTCTGAAATGTTGATGAACGTAAGGTTGAATGGACGACTAAAAAAGAAATGTGGTTCAACCTCCACAAAAATGTGTTAAATTCTAAATTCTTTATGGTGCAATATGATTGGTTAGAGGCTTGTGTTATTTTTTAAAGCTGTTTTTTTAAGTGTCATTTATAAATAACAGTCCCATAGAGGGTCAATGTTTTAATGGTTTATTGTGGCTGGTTTCTGTACAAAAACAGAGCTAAGTTCACAGGACTATAATGTAAACTATCTACTGTAGCAGCACATAAACATTTTTAGACACAGTGGTATTAGGTCAAAATTAATTGGTTTAATTAATTAATTGGTGTTTTGAGTACATCCAAACCTGCTGCTCAGACATTAGCAGGGCTGTAGTCAAGACCACCTTTGTTGAGTCCAAGACAAGTCCAAGACTAGGACAGGTCAAGGCCAAGTCAAGACCGAGTCCAAAGACGTTTAAGTCAAAGTCAAGACCGAGTCCAAAAGACTCGAGTCCGAGTCAAGATCGAGTCCAGCACAATAAAAAACAACTTCTTTATATGACAGCATAAAGTCAATCATTTATTGACATCCTATTCTTAATCCATACAGTCATATAGATTCACCCTTTGCAGCTACAATAGCTTCAACAGTTCTGGGAAGGTTTTCCTCAAGGTTTAGGAGTGTGTTTATGGGACCATTCCTCCCAGAAGCATTTGTCAGATCACACACTGATGTTGGACTGAAGGCCTGGTTCTCAGTGTGTGCTCTAATTCATCCTAAAAGTGGTCTGTGGAGTTGAGGTCAGGACTCACATTCATCCACATCCAACTCTCTGGACCTTACTTTACCTTACTTTATGCACGAATGTTCCCACAAACTTGGCAGAATGAAAATATCCAAAGTGTCTCTCTCTCTCTCTCTCTCTCTCTCTCTCTCTCTCTGTCTCTCTCTCTGTGTCTCTGGCTCTCTCTCTCTTTCTCTCTCACACACACTTGCAGAATACAGAAATGTCATCTTAACCTCCATAGATTAAGAATGGGATGTCACTTGAGTGTATTTCAAGGCAGGTGAGCGAATACTTTTAGTAATATAGTGTATTTGTGTAACTTGAACTAATGACCCCTGTCGAGCAGGGGGCATTAGTGACCCCACCTGGTCCTAGAGAACTACTATCCTGCATGTTTTAGATGTTTCTAAGGCAGATCATTGGACAGACAGCCAGAGAGACAAACAGATAGATAGATAGATAGATAGATAGATAGATAGATAGATAGATAGATAGATAGATAGATAGATAGATAGATAGATAGATAGATAGATAGATAGATAGATAGATAGATAGATAGATAGATAGCCTTTATTTTCAATATACAAACAAATGTGCAATGAGATTTGAGCATCTCCTTCAGTGCAACATTTTTACGGGGGAAAATCAAAGCATAGAAAATTAATTTATGTCTGCGATAAAAAAATTACTTTATATATTGCACTGTATGTATAATATAAAAAATATAATAATACATAGAGATTGCACGACATCTCAAATGTGTGCGTTTAAAGTGTTTTAGTGCCTTTTCGAGTTGAGTGTGATGATGGCTCTGGGGAAGAAGCTGTTTTTGAATCGATTGAATCAGGTGTGTTAGAAGAAGGAAACATCTAAAACAAGCAGGATATCAGCCCTATAGGACTAGGATTGGTGACCTGTGGTGTAGAGGACAGAGGACATTATTTATTCATTTTTATTGAGAAATAAACGGTTCTCAACAGTTTTTTGGTTTGAAGTGATTCGTGTTTTGTTTTGTTATTTTTTTTAACAAATCTCTCCAGCCTTTGAAAACATCCTTTCACATGTTTGAGAAGATGCACAAAAAACCAACAGCATGATTATATCAACTGTGGTACAGTAACTTTTTTCTCTCACAGCACTACAGATACATAAACCTTATGTGTCTGAAATAATGGAACTTTTCTTTGTATGAATCTCTTGATTTATATATTTTTTTAATCTTCAATCTTGATTTATACAACTCTTTCCTGCATGTTAATACTACACTGTTGCCCATAGCAACCGCTAGTGTCTTAGCCTTCCAGATATGTCCCATACTATGACGTTTTTCCTCATTTGTCATTATGTTGGAGCCTCTTGCCCAATGCAGGGTCACTTCAAAGACGCATTCCGTTCGCATTCAAGACTGATAAAAGTCATATTTAATGTTATGAACGAGCACACAAAAAATCAGATTTCACCAAAAAATCCAAATTGTGCATAAAGACGTTGCTGTGTGAATGCAACCTTAGTTTTACCTTATTAGGATTTATTCAATCCAAACGTTTCCACAGAATAAATCCTCCTTTCTCTACTGGCTCCATCTTCTTATCCTTCCCTCCTCACTCTCTTAGATCTTTAAAGGAGATCTACTATGCCGATCCGTGTTTGTCTACATACAGACAACGTAGGGCAACGGTGACTAGAGTGGGGAGTTGGTAGAGTGGGTTGCCCAAAGACCGAGAGGTTGGCGGTTCACGTCCTGGCTCTGGCTGTCCACATGCTGAAGTGTCCTTGGGCAAGACACTGAACCCTGATTCCCAGTAGGACTGACAGAACCTTAGAAACCTACTGGTGTGTGTGTGAATGGGTGAATGTCAACCAAACATAAAGCGCTTTGAGCACCATGAAGGTGGAAAAGAACTATATAAGTGCAGACCATTTACCATTTATAATGACGCCAGGTTGAAGTGTCCAATTGGGATGCGTGGTCCCGGCCCCAAAACACGCCCAATTCAAACTTTCCTGGGAGTTACGTAGCAAAGTAGCTGTGGTAATACTTACCAAACTAACACGTCTTGGTCTATTCTCATCGGCTCTGTCTCTCATTGTCCATGTCAGACTCGGGGTCCAACTCGTACTGACGCACATCAAAGTTGGACATGTTTATAGCATGTAATTTAAAGGTAACATGCGAGTGGTCATTAACATGCTTGATTCTTCCCAGTTCAATAGTGAGAGCAGCGCACCAGAAAAAATTATAGCAAGACTGAAAAGCGTGTGACTTGATAGCTCTGTGTACAGTAGCCTATGTTAACTTACCGCTATCACACATTAAACAATTACACATGTGAGGGTGGACCTGAAAACCTCAGTCTGCCGCTCACTTTGCCACCCTGGAAGCCTCCACTGAGCTGGCCAATCAGAGAACAGTGAGATTGGCAAGAAGCCAAAACCAAGCATTTCAGGCAAAGGCTGAAATCGGTTTGGATCTGGACTTTTGTGAACGCCAGTATGAAATAACTATGGAGTGTTTTTTTTAGCTGAAAATCATGCAAAGCTACTCTGTAGATGTTGAAAACTCACATTATGATACTTAAAGCTGAGTAGAATATGTCTATCTTAAATCATATCTCTCTCTGTCTAAACTCTCTAATATTATCTCCAAACTATATCACATCTAAACTCTGGTATCCAAACTTCACTTCCTCCAGCTGATGTGCCACTTTCCTTCATACAGAACTGATTTTGGAACATTTTCTACCACTCCACACAGATTTCTACTGGTTCAAACACATGTTTAAATGTATATGAGTTCTTTCTTGGCTGTTCAAGCACACTGACAGCAGTACTTCAATTTGATGTGCTGTGTAGCAGTGCCGTTGGAGTGTTTTAAGATGGGCCCGTGTAGCTGCCCCCAGGGGCCCCCAGTGTGTGGGCTGCACATGACCAACACACACACAAACACACACCTCTGAGTGTCACTGAGAACCATGACAGGCTGAGAGCCATGGCAGAACACCAAGGAAAACTGTTACTTTTATGTTCAATCTGCTCTGAGCACTTACAAGGCACCCCCCACCACACACACACACACACACACACCACAACCACCCCCACTCACATCCTTCACAGCAGCAGAGCCATTCACCCAGTACATTTACATGCACTTTGAGAAATTCATATTATTGCCTTAGTTTGACTAATATTGTTAGTTGTGATTAAGGTTTACATTTAATGACTGCATCGAAAAAAAACAATTAAATGTAAGTGAAAACAGGAAATACAATATAAAATGCAATCACTTAAATTATATTATTGTATTTACCAGATCAGTGTTTGCCAACCAGTGTGGCATGGCACATTAGCGAGCTGTGGAAAGTGATTTAGTTTCGCTCTATAGACCTTTCTCACAATAACTGGAAATACGTAATGGTAGTGTATCCAAACTTCCTGTAAAATGTCAAAACAGTAGAAAGCTGGTAAGATGGAGAGAGTCTTCTCAACTGTCTTAAGGGATTTACCACTTATTACATTTGTAGAAGAATCGTGGAGGAAAACTCAGTCATAAAAACAACAACTTGATAAAGCTAAAAAAATGTTTCCATGAGGAATTTGTCCATAAGTATCACGGTAAGGAGAGAGCACTGGGGCTAACTGCTAACTGCTACTGAACTAGGACGACAAATCCACTTGTACCTAGGACTAGGGTTATAGGGTTATGTATGGATAGTATAGAGGACATGGACTATTTCACTATTTTCAATTTGTTCTGTCTATGGTTCAAGTCAACATCTTATTAGCATAATGTTAACATTAGCTGAATGCTATCATCATCAGTTAACATTTTTCTCTGGTAATGTCTGTTTATGTTGGTGTTTGTCATAGTATCAAATGTAGTAGACGGGTAGGTTTGTGTGAGGACTAGATGCTACCCATCACAAAGGAAAAATTAGAAACTCGAGGTTTGACTACTGTGCACAAGTTTTCTATAACTTACTGCATTTGCAGCTCTATCACTATTTAAACTCTTTACAATGCTACTTTTGTTTACTACTGTCAGTGATGTACTGGCATGTAAAGGCAAACGGTACTAACTACATTTTAAGTCGAAAATTAGTTATTTGTGTTCACCATAACTTTCAAAACCATGAAACCATGTCAGAAAGACACAACTGCAGTTACCATACTCTGCCTTGGTTTTACTGTTCATAAAAAATTGCTGTTGTGGAAGTAGGGTTACACTACGATTACATATTTCCGGTACAAAATACGGAAGTTGTGAGAAAGGTCTATTGGCTCTGTAAGCCATCAAGTCAAGTTTATTTATACAACACGTTTCAGCAGCAATGCAATTCAAGATTCTTCACAAAGGACAATAAAATACAATGATAAAGAAAGAAGAAACACATTTAAAACATTATAAAAGAAACATGTAAAAAGTGATTAAAAACAAACATAAAACCCAGGAATATAAAAACACACATATGTTAAAATAAAAGTTTCAGTGCAGAGTTTTGAAAAAAAAAAACATATGTTTAAGAAGTAAGAAGCGATTATATGAACAGGGTGATAAAGCAGGGAGATATTTGGCCTATTTGACAAAGAAAAAAATCAGACTCAAAAACAATCTCTTCAATTACAGATGAAACAGGGAAGCAGGTATTTGATGATGTTTCTATAAATAGCACATTTAAAAAATTGTATGAAAAATTTAATAGGTCAGATATACCGCAGGATAGCCTTGGATTAATGAACACTTTCTTCTCCTTTTTCCACAACTGGCAGATGGTCTGAAGTCAAAACTTAAGGCACCCTTTACGAAAGACAAAGTAATGATTGCAATTAATGCACTGCCCTCTGGGAAGGTGCCTGCTGGGTTGAGTAGTGAATTTCACAAAGAATTTCAGGGCCTCTTGATTGAACCATTAATGAATACGCTGACAGATTCATTAGAAAGGGGCATCCTGCCAGCAGCTTTGAGGGAAGCCAATATTTCTTTGATTTTAAAGAAAGGGAAAAAACCAGAGCAATATGCCTCATGTTGACTGATATCTTTATTGAATGTAGAATTTTAAAAAAATTGTGTAAAATAGTAGCAATACAATTGTAAAATTTACTCCCTGTTCTTATCAATGACAACCAAACAAGTTTCATTAATAACATGTAACATGTAATAACATGCAAAGATTGCTGAACACAATTCAGGTATAGTATCTCTTGGTGAACTTGGTCTGGAGATTTCAAATGAGGAATGGGACGAGGCATGGGAAAATGAGAGACCTTTAAGTATCTGTTACAAAACTAAAGCCATTCAGTTTAAAATCTTACATAGAGCACATGTATCCCCCTCCCAGCACTATAAATTGAACAATGCCTTTTTTCCTCATTGTCCCAAGTGTAAAACCGAAATTGAAAGTGTCACTCAATTTATGTTGAAAGATCAAACATTTTTGGAAAACGGTGGAGAATGATATGAACATGATCTTAGGTACATCACTAGATTTTGAACCACTTTGGTATTTGAAACTGATTCATCGGTGACAAATATGAGGGAAAGTTGTATAGAATGTTAACCTTCTGTGCCAGAAAATGTATTTTGTTAAATTAGATAACTGACACCCCCCCCTTCAATGACACAATGGCATAACATTATAATACAGTATATATATCTTTGGATGATTTGACGTCTAAACTGCATGAAAAGGATAATATCTTCCACAGAATATGTCAACCATGTTTATTCCTTCATAGGAATAAACATAGAAACCATTTTGATAAGAGGATTTATGTAGGGGAAGGGAAAAGAAGGAGAGGAGGGAGAGAAAGAAAAAAAACAAAGTTGTATTTAATTTTAAAAACATTTCTTTCTCTCTTAATTTTTTTTTACTGCCATTAAATGTTTAATATTTAATTTCATATTCCCTTTTTTTATATATTAATCTTATTTTATTCCATGCCTTCCAAGAACTAATGAGTCTATATCTACCTGTGTGTATGGATGTCAATTTAAGTATATGTGAGCCCAGTCTTGTTTAGTATGTTCTTGTCAAATTAAATAAAAATAGTAAATACAAAAATAGGAGAAGCCTTTTCATCAAAGGCAGCAGTGAACAGATGAGTGCGATTCCAGATAAAAACGACAGTACACACACTGTTCTACTCACAGCTGTTGAGCTGTCTTCAGTTCCTACAAGAATATCAGCTTTACTCTATGTTGAACTTTACTTAACAGACCCAGCTTTTATGTGCCATTCATGTGCTTTAGGAAGTAAATATTTTCCAGTTGGGAATAGGTATTTACCAGTGTGTTGTGTTCACAAGCTTTTGTTTTTGTGGACAAATTGAAGATGATGGGGCAGATAAAAGGCCTGTTGTTTGGCTTAAACAATTATAGGCTGCATTGATCATCAGCTGCAGCAGGAAGATGAGTTATCAAAAGTCAAAAGCCAAATATTTCCTGACCATGTCAAGGAGTTTTGCTCTAAACATAGATGAAAATTTGGAGTTTACATTATTTATATATTAGATTATTATTTTGGTTTTATGTGGCCCCTGAACTAAAATGAGTTTGACACTCCTGGTCTAAACCCTGTAGTTTGGACTAGACACAGTCCACTACTGTTTCCCTCATTATGGAGGGAGGGGGGCGGATTCTGCTCACAACATTGACCTTTGACCTTGAGTGGCCAAAATGATTGTGGAACACCTCTGTTTAGACTGACATTCTAGAAAGGCCTGGAACACTGACCAATGTTCACATGAAGGAGTAAAAAAAGACACAGAGACAAAAGCTGTCTTCTACTGGCATGAGTTATCGGCACCTGCGTTGACCACACCCCTTAACCACACCCCCTTTAGCACATTCAACATCACACACACACACAGATTATACAATTTCACATACATTAAATAGACTTTTCATTGTTTTAATGTTTTAAATAGAACAAAGTCTGACAAACATTGGGCTAAAACAACATTCAACATTTGCATGAACCTTCACCCAAAACAAATTGACATGTGTGGAAGAGGACAAACAAACAAAACACAAAACCAGAGTTTCCCAAAGTTCACATAACAACAGCACCCTCTTGTGGACTGACGCCAACACTGCAATGTATGGGTGAGGGGGAAGGGGGCGGAGTCAGGCTGGCAAGTTTACATACAGGTGTTTCAGAAGTTTACATACAGATGGTTCAGAAGTTTATATACAGATGGTTCAGAAGTTTACATACAGGTGGTTCAGAAGTTTATATACAGATGGTTCAGAAGTTTACATACAGATGGTTCAGAAGTTTACATACAGATGGTTCAGAAGTTTACATACAGATGGTTCAGAAGTTTACATACAGATGGTTCAGAAGTTTATATACAGATGGTTCAGAAGTTTACATACAGGTGTTTCAGAAGTTTATATACAGATGGTTCAGAAGTTTACATACAGATGGTTCAGAAGTTTACATACAGGTGGCTCAGAACTTTACATACAGGTGTTTCAGAAGTTTACATACATCAATGGTCATGTTGGAGTGTTAAACAGCATCTCATGTGATTTAGAGTAAAGGTATGAGCACAGCTAGAAGTGCACAGCACATTTGTCTCAGTAAAATGTACTCAAATTGAACAGCATTTGCTCTACACAACATTTGGTCCTTCTCTAAAATCTTTGGGCAGAGCTCTCCAAACTCAATATGGAGTTAAATTTACCCAATATAGAGCTGACTTTACTCAATATCAGCTACATTTACTCAATAATTACATAAATGTACTCAAAATAGAGCTACATTTACCGAATATAGAGCTAAATTTAGACAACATAGAGCTACACTGACTCAATATAGAGCTATATTTGCACAACATAGAGCTACATTTACTCGATATAGAACTAAATCCAATCAATATAAAGCTAAATGTATTCTTTTTGTGTAAAATACAATTTACTTTGGAAAAAATCCTCACCAATTTTTCCTCTTTAGGCTTCTTCTACATTAAGAACCTGTTTATACTGTGACTCTACAGATCAGATTGGTTCTGAATATCACAAAGGAACATTCTGAATGGTAACTGGCTGAAAGAAAATGAGGATTTGAGCTCCTTCATAGAGGGAAGATTGAGGCAAACGTCCCAGTTTAAATGTCTTTTTAGTGTCAGGCATCATCACAAATCTGTTCCAAAGCCAAAGTCTGTGACGTTTATGTCTGAGGTTTAGAATCAAATTGTCTCCATATTTCATTCAGGAAGGCACTAAATGTTCAAAATAATATTCACAGCAGCAGCAGTAAAGCTTCAAATGGAGATTATAGCACGTCCAACAACCCACTAGTGACACGAGAACACAGGTTTGACTGCATCAGGTGTTTTTTACAGATTCAATTTCTCTGTATTGAATTCTCCCTCTGAGTTTCACTGATGTTTTAACTCACTTCAATTAAACTAATATAATAAAAAAAAACACCAAATGCTGGTTTTATTTATGTTAGAAAATATACATATTAACATTTAAACTAATAAATATGAACAAACGTACACCTTCACTTTTTCTTTTCCCCTCTTTCTTTTCTTTTTTCATTTTTTTCCTCCCCTTTGTTTTTGCCCTCCCTTTTTTTCTTTTGTCTTTTTTCCTTCTTTTTCCTCTTTTGTTTTCATCTCCTTTTTTCTTTCTTTTTTATAAAGCAAACAACGATCAACTACCTGGACATATCCAAAAATGGTTCATGTACAGGGAAGGAGGTTATAATTTAAGAGGACAGTCAAAATTCAAACATAGTAAAGCTCTGACAATAAGAAAGGTTTTTTGTGTCTCAGTCTGTGGGGTGAGACTATGGAATGACTTGAGTGAGGGAGGGTTCAGACACCAGACAATTTAAAAAGACATACAAAGAGATCATTCTGCAACAGTATAATAAGGAGAACTTAGAATTAATACATATGGTTGATTCTGATATATACTTTTCATCAATTATTTCCTTAATGATATCCTAATATTATGAATGTTATTGTTATATATAAAACCTTAATATTGTGATGTTTTCTAAATATATATTATCAGATAACATAATCTTCAATATAGCTCAATTTTATATATATATGATATATGAATTATACATATATATATATATATATATATATGTGTGTGTGTGTGTGTGTGTGTGTGTGTATTTGTATACTGTTAAATAATGTAATATGATATACATTATATGTTTATATTACAATGTAATTAAGGGTGTATATTAGTAGATAATCTATATTATTATTATTATTATTATTGTATATATAATCCTTTATATTGTGATGTTATGAAATGAACTACTAGTATTACTACTACTACTATTATTATTTCTTTTCTCTCCTTTCTTTCTTCCTATTCTTTTTTCTTTTCCCCTTTTCCTTATTTTCTTTCTATTTTTGTTACTTCCCTTCTTCCCCCCTTTTCTCCAGTTTTTTTTATTTTATTTTCTTCCCCTTTTATTCGCTTTCTCTTTTTCCATTTTCTTGCTTTGTTTTTCTCTCCTCGGGTTGTCAAATGATTCACATTTTTAATCAGATTAATCACCAAAGTGATTTGGAATGATTTTAATTAATCATGATAAAATATTAATTTTTAATCAATATTAATTGTGTTTAATTTTTCATGAATAAACAGACTTAAGAAAGAAGTGAATATATCTGCACTGAACCATAAACTAGGTGACGCATTAGCCTAGTGCTAGCATTAGTTTAGTGCTAGCATTAGCCTAGTGCTAGCATTAGCCTAGTGTTAACAGAATTCCAAACTTATGTATGCTTTGCATTAATGTATTAATCTGGAAGTGCTTCAGTGAAAAGAAAACTCTGTGTGTAAGTTGACTATTTTGTCTCCTGGTTTATTTGTACTCAAATTTCCCACAAAATACAGACAAAAAGAATAAGAAACAAAAAATGCAGAGAAAACAAATATACAAAACATGTGACAATCCAAAACAATTCCTGGAAAAAGTGATGAAAAGCCTAACCCTATATTCAAAAATTTGGAAAAAAACACCAAAATATTTGATTAAATATTCTAAACATATGCAAAAATATCAATATGGTGTATATAGAGTTAACATGTTTATTCAACACCTGTTCCATTGAATTGTGTTAATATTTTTAATCAAATTAATCATGACAATGGATTAATCCATATTAACATGTTAATTTTGACACAACTAAAAATATCATTAATTATTCATCATTATCAATTGTTGGTACTATAAGTACTATACATAAGTACAATGAGCAGGGTCTAATTTAGAGGGGGGGGGGGGTGTTCCTTTATTTTCTTTTTTTCTTTCTTTAATTTCCTTCCCAGTTCATGGTGTGCACTCTTCACTGTCACAACACACTCATGGGTCCCTCACAAACTCGTTAGGATTTCCCGCCTGAAGCTCTGTTCCTTTTCAACATCAGGTCCTTTCCTTGTTGAACAAACTCGTCTCCCAGATTCTTCCACTTCCTCATGCACTTTGTCAAACCCATGTTAATATGAATCATCTTCAACAACGAGCTCATGTTCACAAAACAAGAAGGAAAAGTAGAAAAGTGTGTGTAGAGGCGATGTAGAATGGACCAATCAGAGGTCCTCTTTTCTGGTCTTGTCCGCTTCACTGTCTGTGGTAGGTCACATTTTTTGGGAGATGCACAGGAGTATAATCCCAGCCTAACAGTGATGTCCAAATCCAAATCACACCCAGACTATGAGTACTATGAGTACGGGGCGGCTGTGGCTCAGGTGGCAGAGTGGGTCGCCCAATGACCGAGAGGCGGTTCACGTCCCAGCTCTTGTTGTCCACATGTTGAAGTGTCCTTGGGCAAGACACTGAACCCTGACTTTAGTCTCCCAGTCAGACTGACTGAACCTTAGGAACCTACTGGTGTATGAGTGTGTGTGAATGGGTGAATGTAAAGTGCTTTGAGCACCATAGAGGTGCAGAACATTTACCATCTACTCGTAGGATCAGTGATAAAACATGTTTAAAAATAGTCCCTAAAATCCCATTTGGTTTGATGTGTGTTCAGTGTGAACTCTTTCTCTGGTCCACAGATGAAGCAGAATAAGCAGAGCGCCCCCTACTGGCGTGTGTCCCTGGTCAACCTGTGCAGGATGGTCAACAGTCTGAGGGGGGAGGCGTGGAGCGACGAGCAGGAGGACGCAGGAGAACTGACCGACGGGAGCATCCCACTGCTGGAGGAGCTGTACAGTCTGCAGCACATCTGCAGAGCGCTGCAGAGCCGAGAGGAGAGGGTGAGGAAGGGGAGAGGAGGAGCTGTACAGTCTACATCACATCTTTTATTGTTTATTACTTATAGAAACTGAAAATAGTTTTAACTGAAATAACATTTAAAATCTGCATTTTGGTGTCTCTAACACACACACACACACACACACACACACACACACACACACACACACACACACACACACACTGATCACCACCAAACTTTGATCATTTGTTCCTCGTGTCAGTATAAACATTTACTGAATATTTCAGCAAAATCTGTCCAGAACTGTTTAAGTTACACCAGTGTAAGTTGTCTGACAGACAGACAGACAGACAGACAGACAGACAGTTCTGATGTTACATTGACTATATTCAGTGACTGGACAATAGGTTTGTTGTTCTAGGTGTGTTCTGGTACCACACTGACCCCTGCTGGTGAGAGGATGGAATATCATCTTTAATATAGAAACACTTTAACCCAGAAAGAGACACACATACTTTTATACACTAGTGAAAAAAGTACTCCCATCCTGTACTGAAGTAAAAGTATTCCTATTCTGTACTGAAGTAAAAGTATTCCTATTCTACACTGAAGTAAAAGTATTCCTATTCTCTACTAAAGTAAAAGTACTCAGTTAACCACAGTTAACTGAAATGAACTAAAACATAGTTAAAACATCATTAAACACAGTTAAATCTCACTAAAACACAGTTAAAACATCACTAAAATATGGTTAAAATCTCATTAAACACAGTTAAACCTCACTAAAACAGAGTTAAAAAATAATTAAACACAGTTAATTCTCACTAAAACAGTGAAAACCTTATTAAACACAGTTAAAACCTCATTAAACACAGTTAAATCTCATTAAGCACAGTCAAAACCTCATTAAACACAGTTAAATCTCATTAAAACACAGTCAAAACCTCAATAAACACAGTTAAATCTCATTAAAACACAGTTAAAACCTCATTAAACACAGTTAAATCTCATTAAAACACAGTCAAAACCTCAATAAACACAGTTAAATCTCATTAAAACACAGTCAAATCCTCATTTAACAGTTAAATCTTCTCTCTCACTGGCTGGTTTCTGCTGCTTTAACTTGCACCCGCCCACTTGCACCCTCCCCCTCAGCCAATGCAGGCCTCTACCCTAAAGCGTTAGAGAGTAGAAAGTACAGATAAAAGATGAGGTTTGTGTTTTGGAAAAAGCACAGGCCTTTATCGTCCATGTCCATTCATTGTTCCAGCTGACAGAGTTAACCTTCATTCATCCTTTTCCTCCACAAACACACTTTAATGACTGAGCCCTGCTGATATTTTTTATTATTATTAAAGCAGTTACTTCATACATCACATTAATGCACAGTATGTGTCAGACTCTTGTGAATAATTTTTTTTTTTATGGCTTAACAAATGCACATTTATTCACCTTTACTGTAGACATTAAATGGATGGACAGGCCAAATGACCCTTGAATTAACATGCTATAAAAAACACACTCATCCACTCCACAGTAGTTACATATTTAAATGGTTCTTCCATTAAAAAGACGTCCTTTACCGTTAGAAAAATAATGTCAAGGTGCCTTTGAATGAGGTACTTTAGTACTTTTTACTACAATCATTCAAAGATTCTACATCCTGTCAAGTGCACAGACACCAGCTGTGGTACCTTATGCTTTCATTCAATGTGTACTTTTTTCATTATTGTTCAGATATATAGCTCTAGAAATTATTAGATATTGGTGGGGGGAGATTGGTCAAGGTAACTCCAAATATTGTGGACGGATTTTGATGAAATTATCAGTATGTGTTGGGAATGTCAGATGGAACAAATTATTACGTCTGGAAGAGATCCTGCTTTCTGGATCACTTTGAAATGTATTCTCCATTTACTCCAATGTGAAATTTCAAAGTGATCCAGGATCTCTTCCAGACCACCACCAAAATATAATCATTTGTTCATTGTGACACTCCCAACACATCCTGAAAATTTCATCAAAATATACGTTTTTGAGTTATCGTGCTCCCCGATCACTGCCAAAATCTAATTATTTATAGATCTCCCCACAAACAACCTATCCTGAAATTTTCATCAAACTCTGTCCATAGGATTTTGAGTTATCTTGCTAACTAACAGACAGACAAACAAAAACATAACCTCCTTGGTGGACCTCACTTCATTTGAAGGGGGGAGGTCTGGCCAGCAGGCCTTGCAGGCCACCAGACAACTGCCCAGTATAACTTACTATAAATCCAGTGGTGCCTTAAAGTAAACAGAAGAAAAATAAATGTTTTTATTGTATAATGCAGTTGTAAAAGGCTCAGATTTGTCCCAAAGGTTCAAGTTTCCTTCTGCTTTGTCTTTGGTGTGTGTCACCCACAGCTATTCCAGGACTCTCTAGAATATTTGGAGGACAACAGCGACACTCCACTCAAGAGGAAATCTCCCTACATCCTGAAGAGACAAGCGTCGCACACCAAGTCACGACGGCCGTACATCCTAAAGCGAACTACGCTTTACTGACAGCCGTCCCAGCGTCGTCCATGCCTTCGCGTACTGAATTTCCTGTCAACGTGTGATTGTGTTTGCTTTCTCCTCTCTACTTGTAGCGGCTCTTTTTTTTTTGTTTTCCTGTTGTTGTTTTAATCTGATCTTAATCGTTCTTGTGTGTCCAGAAATGCCACCTGCCTGTATCCTGCCCCTGAAAATAAAATCCTGAGCAAAGACTAAAGATGTGTATCTCAGAAACTATATTTATTTACTTTGTTTCTTCACTGCAAGTCTGTTTTGTTTCCAGATATGATTAAAGGACTCATGATTTAAAAAAAAGATATTCTTTTCCATCTGTGGCTTATTTGATTACTCACCTCACTATCACTGTAAAAAAAAGACTGAAACCTCCGCCAAGGCTATTAGGGTCCCAGTCAAAGATAGGGTCATAATGAATTCAGTTTAGTTTATTTCGCACTTTAAAAATTGACAAATACATAAGCAAGTATCAGTACAAATATAATAAACAGTGCAAGGGAGGCCAAAAGCTTAATATGCTTCTATAGATCCTACCTTCATCAACTTAAATAAATCAAATAAACAAAAAATAATAATAAGTAAGTAAAACAACAGGTAGGTTGCAGTAACGTAACTATAATGACGTTATGATTTCAGCTGGAGGGCAGGAAGTAACCATGGAGAATGTCTGCTATGGAGGAAACCATTGAAGAGAGTGATTATTGCATGGATTTAGACCCAGTGTCCAAACAGAGAATCATACACTTAGTTAAAAATGTATTGGATGTGAAATTCTTATGAAAATGAATGACTTTTTAACAGAACTCAAAAATTTGCCAACAATCGAGGCTGTGGATATTACTAACTACCTGCTCCAGCAGACATCCTACTACCCCTACACTATGGAGCGGCTGTGGCTCAGTTGGTAGAGCGGGTTGGCCAATGACAGAAGGGTCGGTGGTTTGTGTCCTGGCCCTGGCTGTCCACATGTTGAAATGTCCTTGAGCAAGACACTGAACCCTGACTTAGTCTCCCAGTAGGACTGACAGAAGCTTACAAACCTACTGGTGTGTGAGTGTGTGTGTGAATGGGTTTGAGCACCATGAAGGTGGAAAAGTGCTCTATAAGTGGAGTCCATTTACACCAGTAGCAGATGAAAGTGTATAAAAGTTTGGAGGCATATAACTTTTTTGTCAGCGTTTGGGTCCACAACCTTGGTACCAAACGGCTCAGCGATAATTATTGTTTCGTCTTTGCCAGGGTGTGTTTTATTTGTAAAGATGTGACATCAAGATGTTTATTTACATTAGTCACTGCTAGCTGCTAGCAGTAGCTCAACTCAAGTTCAAAATACAAAAAACAACATCTTAGCCAGAATCAATTTACACAGGAAATGGAATGTATTTATAATGTAGATAAAACAGAAAAAGCTTTAAGAGACACCTGTGCAAAGCATTCTGGGATGCGCTGTTGCATATATATATATATGTATATATATGTATATATATATATATATATATATATATATATATATGGCTGTTTCAGGAAGTATCTACAGTTTGTGTCTATGGTCTGTACTGCAGTTTTCACTACAGCTGATCTAAACCACATGTTTATGAACCACATGTTTCTTCTCCTTCTTTACAGTTTTCAACCACAGAGCTCATACTGTCCTGTACAGTGGACGCATCCGTTAGTCTGTCGCACATGGGTTTGCAGAAAAGTACAACTTTACTCAAAGAAAGAGAAACACTTTTAAATACAACTAAAATTGTATTCTACTGAATGTATCAAATTTTATCGCAACAAACAATCAGTAACCGATGTGTCACAATATTGTTCCAAACTGTTCATTCACTTCCAGCTTCTTTACCAATGCATTTGTATCATGCATTGCATCATATGTGTTTCAGTGTTTCGATATGTATTGACACGTACTGGATAATCTTCCCATCTCTAGTAGACAGGGCCGTCCAGGAGCCCAGGGGGGCAAAGCAATGCCAGTGCCAATTGCAATGTCACAGGCCTTTATTCCCTGAGTACTCACACTGTTATAGGGCATATCTGAAGAAGACCGAGAGAGAAGGGGGGCATGAAATATGCAGGGGGGGCAGGGACAGCAGTCAGAGGACCCCTGTGCCAAGGGGGATGGCAATCAGAATGTTTGACTCCGCGAATAACAAACTGTGAAGAGGAACAGTCATTGTCCAGACTGGCTCAAAGCCAGGATGGAAATGAGGCAAAATCATGTGAATTCACTTTCCTTCTTAAAATAGAATCAGAGTTTGTTTGACAGCTCAACTTTGATGAGTTAGTGAATGACGTACGGTAGGTTGGCACAGGGGTGCTTTGCAAACTCCTTGCCCCAGAGCCCAGACCCCCCCCCATAATCCAGCCCTGCCAGTAGCCACAGTTGCCCAAGCGTGGCTGCCATTTTGAACCCATGGCCCCACTGACCACCACCAAACATCCATACACCAGTGTGAACACTGGAGGCAGTAGGGTGAAGTGTATTGCTCAAGGACACAGTAGCACATGACTAGGACAGAGCAGGATTTGAACCACCAAGCCTGCAGTTACTGGATAACCCACTCTACCACCTGAGTCATTAACATTTTAATGATTAACATTAAAAACAGCACTAATTGTTTTAACTCTTGTAGATAAATGAACTGTTTTCTCCTCCTTGTCAGTGCGTTTTCTCTTCACATATTTGCACCATTTTAGCCATTTTCATCACCTTTGAGGAACAGGAAATATATCTATGTATAATTATCTGTTCAAAGTAATGTGCTGGAGCTGCATGGAGACAATTTTGTGTCTTTATCCGTTTATCAAAAGAATGGATTTGCAATTGAAAAAGAGATTTGAGAGCAAAAGGTGGTGAGTTGCAATAAACAAAACCTCACTTTGCTTAGAAATCAGTCCTTTTTGCTTGTGACTTAAAAACCTTCAAAAGTTTGGTTTGTGAATTGTTTTGCACTTAATGGGCGGGGCCTAGGCTGATGGATGAAAGGAGAGTTTCTATTGGTGGGTTTGTTCTGGCTCCAGCTTCTGTGTTAAATCACTTCTCCATTGTCCTGTTTCTGGGAGCTAAATTGATAATTTATTGCTCTTTGAAATTCTATTTCACAGTGATGGGTAAATAATGTCACATTCCTCTAATTATGTTGACGCTGTGTTGTTGTGTTGCTGAATGGTGACACCTGGTTGCCTACTAAAGTAACTGCAGGCTGCCTGGATCCAGGATGCAGTGGACAGGATGGCCACCAAATGATTAATTAAAGCTATTACTGAATAAAAGAGAGGTGAATGTATTTTAATTAGTGCTGCACGATGTGATGACAATGTGTGACTGCGATATTATAAATGAATGATGTCATGAGCCCACTTGCTTGAATATCTGGGTCAACACAGATCATTAAAGTCATTTTGTAACATACAAATATGATGCAAAAACTAAAAAAATAGACCTTACATTTCTGTATGTTTGACCCAAATGATCTGAAAATCAAAAAATAAACAAAAGCATTACTGCAAAATAGGGATCAGGAAGATTATCTCTTATGTATCAATACGTTGACATGTGGGCACGATACGAGTATCGGTAGAGAAACTGTGAGTGACTGAAATGCACCAGTTACTGAATGTTTGTCACAATAAAATTTGATCCATTCAAGAGACCATTGTTTTAGTTGAATTTAAGTATTTTTCTAGCTTTGAGTAAAGTGCTTTCTCTTCTATAGACCCACATTAACGTGCGTCACAGATTAGTGGGTGTGTTCACTGTACAGAACAGTATAAGCTCCACCCACCACTGTACAGAACAGTATAAGCCCCGCCTACCACTGTACAGAACAGGAAAAGCTCCACCCACCATTGTAGAGAACAGTATAAGCTCCACCCACCACTGTACAGAACAGTATAAGCCCCGCCTACCACAGTACAGAACAGGAAAAGCTCCACCCACCATTGTACAGAACAGTATAAGCTCCACCCACCACTGTACAGAACAGTATAAGCCCCGCCTACCACTGTACAGAACAGGAAAAGCTCCACCCACCACTGTACAGGACAGTATAAGCTCTGTTGATGAAAACTGTGAAGTCTGAATGTGAATCTGACAGTAGGAGGAGAAACATGTGGTTTATGAACATGTAGTTTACATCGGCTGCAGTGAAAACTGGACTACAGACACATAGTGTTCTGTAGATACCGACTTAAACAGTGACATTGGTAACTATAACATGCCTGTTTACACTTTTATTTCTTTTTTTACTCAGGTTGTTATTTTCTCACACTGTGCCCCCCTCCTCAGAGCAGGACCACCTCACCAGTTGAAAACAACTGTTTTAGATGTTTCCCTCCAAACACACCTGGTTCTAATGATCAGCCTGTCGTCCATCTCTGCAGAACACTGTTAATGACCATCAGCTGCTGGAAGAGGAAACATTTGAAACACAGGTGTGAAATTCTGGTCCTCGAGGGCCGGAATCCTGCACATTTTAGATGTTTCCCTCTTCTAGCCCCCCTGGTTCAATTAATGATCAGCTCATCATCATACCCTGCACAAGCCTGATAAAGATGTAATGGCTTCCAGGTGTGAGGGAAATGTCTAAAACATGTAGGACAGCGGCCCTCAAGGACCTGAGTTTGACACCCCTAATCTAAAATATGCAGGATAGTGGGCCTCCAGGACCAGTACCAGGACCAGGATTAAAAACCACTGGTCTTCAGTTTATTCTTCAGCAGCAGCGTCACTGCAGCCTGTGGACTGTCCTGCCGCCAATATATCAACATATATATATATATATATATATATATATATATATATATATATATATATATATATATATATATATATATATATATATATATATATATATATATATATATATATACACAGTGTTGAGTAGTAACGGAATACATGTACCGCCGTTACGTATTTAGAATACTAATTATGAGTAAACTGTATTATTCCGTTACAGTTACTGCTGTTAAACCTAGTATTTAGAATACAGTTACTTTAGTAATAACATTGGATTACTCGTGTTTTTTTTTACTTCAGCGAAAAAATATATTTTCTTGTATCCTAGTTAAAATCATACCTGCCAACACTCCCATTTTCCCGGGAGTATCTCGTATTTCAGACCCATCTCCCTCCCCCCTCCCGTTCTGTCATTTCTCCCGGTAATCTCCAGTAATTCAAGTCTGAACATCGAAAAAAATGTGAAGTCACGTAGGTTTTGGCCGATGTTCTCCGGTTGCCAGAGATCATGTATGGAACGTAATTTTGTTTTACATCGTACTGAATAACCTGTTTAGCGAACCAATTTCTCTCCTACCTGGCAACCTGCTGATCTCTTCGCAAGTGCCTGCACGCGCCAGGTTTAAGCACACTGAGTGACAGACTGTGATAGACAGATCCTAATAAGAAGAAAGTAGAAGAAGAGAGAGAAGTGTGTGCGTGTGTAGTGTGAGACACTACATCTAACCTAATCAAGCAACTCAAAGTAAGTAATTTTTTTATTAACTTCATTTAGGAACAAGCTTTTTTTATGTCACAGTTTACTGTGTTGATCAGGTTTACTGAGGTAACATTTAGGCTATATAAATATTTCTCACAGTCAAGTTATTGTGTTAGCTTAACGTTAGCTAACGTAACTAAGTAGATAAGAGCTGCTAATGCTGCAGTAATGTGCTCTGGAAAAGATATTTTCACTTGAAAACTGGCAATTAATGCGTCCTGTTCACGTTTGTCATTTGTTGTCATTGGTAAACAGACACGACGTCATGACTCATGATGAAAAATGATAAGCTAAGTTATCTTAGAAAATCAATAAAAATAAATTAGGCCTACTGTTCGTAATTTCTTTGGTGTGTTCTGCCATAAATTAAGGTCCGTTTATCTCGTAGACTAGTTTTTCAAACAAACATTCATTTAATAAATGAACAAATAATAATTGAACTTTAATGTTTTATTTATTATTTTACCAGTATGTTGTGATGTTAAACATTATAATAAATATTATTTAGTGAGTAAAGTAGTTTTAGTAGTTTTAATAAGAAGTATTCCAAGTATTTAGAATACAGTACCATGTTAAACCAATGTAATCGAATACTTTACAAATTACTTTTTAATTCAGGTATTCTGTATTCTGTAACGAAATACATTTACAAAGTAATCTCCCCAACACTGTATATATATATATATATATATATATATATATATATATATATATATATATATATATATATATACACATTGTGTTTGTTTAATTCCTCATGCATTGTTGAGTGTTACAGGTCCTTCAGCTCCTCTGTTGACAGTTCTTCTCAGTGCACCTCAACCAACTCATTAATGTCCTCCTCAGTGATGACCTCTTTTTCCATATCACAGAGATGCCTTTGGAAGGGGTCGCTGCATTTAATGCATCCTTCTGTTTCAATATTGTACTAATGGTACTGTATTCCTTTGCGATATTAACCCTGTGCCACTTTCATATTTTTTTTATCATGTCCTGCTTCTTCTTTTCATTTGCACCAGAATCACTTACTAATGTAATGTAATGTGGACAGGCTTCTTCTGAGTGTTTCTCTGTGTTGTTTTCTATGAATGGGAAATACAGCCAGTGGAGGAAAAAAGGAGCGTGTAAAAGTGGTTTTCCGGGGAATGACACCTTTAACCATGTACATTTGTACATGTTGTCCAGTTCCATAAACTCACTGGAATCTCATCCTGTTATTTGTTGAATCACTTCACACACCATCTCCTCAAACACTATTATTTAATCCCATTTCCATTAAAACATGTGTGTGTATAATCTACATCAGATTCTCCACATTCTCTCCAACATTTCTGCTCATTTGAAGGGTTTACTTTTCTTCTTCTGTATTCTTCTGTAATAAAGAAAGGCACCAGAGTTTTCTGGAACTTGCTCCAGATTAATGAACTGGTGGATGTTTGTGTCATTCCTGCATTTTTATAATTCAGGTCCTTCTCCCATTATTCTTTAATATAATTGGTTGATTTTTTTTGTCATGTAAGTTGAACCCACAATAGATAGCTGACATAATTCTTCATTTATTTTCTTTATACACCCTGATTATGATTTGGTCATTTTCATTTATATTTAACTTTTATTATTATTATTATTTTTATAGACGTGTCTTCTAAAACAGTTTGTTCCTTCTACAAACACTCCTTTGCTTCAGATTCTCATGCTTCTGAAAAACTCAAGGCAGATTCACTCCAACAGGAATTTGTGAAATAATTGATGTGAAGCAGGATAAAAGGTCAAAGGTTATATATTTCTATCTATCTATCTATCTATCTATCTATCTATCTATCTATCTATCTATCTATCTATCTATCTATCTATCTATCTATCTATCTATCTATCTATCTATCTATCTATCTATCTATCTATCTATCTATCTATCTATCTATCTATCTATCTATGACTCGTCCTGTCAGTGACCAGCAGCAGACAGTAGAGGGCAGTGTTGTTCCAGGGCTGTTATTTTACACAGAAGGTGAAAGTGGCGCTGCTGCACCTCCCCTCAGGCTCAGCAGCATGGGGTTCAGAAGAGACTCAGCTGCAAAGAACATGTGATTTAACAGGAGCACTTTTTAGACGTATCCAAATATACCATCAGTGGTGTAGTCCAGGACCGTCTTATTCTTCAGTCAGTACAGACTAAATTAGACCATCTTCCAAACCCCCCTGTCATACAGAAAAAAGAAGTAAATACAGAAATATAAAAATGGTTCAATACATTTACTTACAGTTCCATTATTTATTTATTTATTGACTGATCAGAGCCGGTGTTAGGCAGACTAGGCGCCAAGTCCCACCGAATTAGAATATTAAACTACAGTATTTTCTGGACTATATTTCTCCCAAAACTATAGTGCACCTTATATATGGATTCATTCTGGTTGTGCATCGTGACTTGGAATTTTGACTTTGAATCTCAGAATTTTGACTTTTTATTTTATAATTTTGACTTTTTATTGCATCATTTTGGCTTTTTATGTCATCATTTTGACTTTTTATCTGCTAATTTTGGCTTTTTAATCTGATAATTTTAACCTTTATCTGCTAATTTTGGCTTTTTAATCTGATCATTTTAACCTTTTATCTGCTAATTTTGACTTTTTATCTCATCATTTTCACTTTCTATCACAAAACTTTGACTTTTTATCACATAATTTTGTCTTCTCATCTTAGAATTTTGGCTTTTTATCTGATAATTTTGACTTTTTATTGGATATATTTAACTTTTTATCTCACAATTTGGCCTTTTTATCTCAGAATTTTTACTTTTTATTTCGTAATTTGAAATTTTTATGACATAATTTTTACTTTTTATCTCGCAATTTTCACCTTTTATTACATAATTTTGACATAATTTTGGTTTTTTATCACATTGACTTTTTATCTCAGATTTTTAAGTCTTTTAAAGCTTTTTTTAGCAGAATAAGAGTGTGTTTTGTTCCGTCTTACAACTCAACAAGGTAGAGAGTTATTGTTAGTGTTTAGCTTCAGCAAATGTGCCTTAACATTCAAAAAACGAAACCATTCATTGACAGTGCCCCTTATAGTGTGGAAAAATAAAGCATTAAACTTAACATTGACAGTGATTATTCACAGACACTCAGTTAATAGTGTGTAGTGTTGTACCTGAACGATCGTTCACGAACGATATATTTTTGATGAACGTGAACGACTCGTTCACTTTTGCCAAATAAACGGGAAGTTGTGAACACGGTTATTCTGGCATTTATTGAACTGCACTCTTATGTAGTTCATATTTCATTCTTATCACGTTGTAATTATTGAGTCCTATAAGGAATAAAATGGGATAAAAACACAGCATTATCATAGATGTCATTTTTGTATTATTCTGAACACATTTTGGCAACATAATGTTGTGGAATAGCCAATGAGAAGCTTTTTGGGCGGAGCAGAGAGAGAGAGAGAGAGGGGTGCAGAGAGTTTTTGGGAGCAGAAAAAAAGAGTTAAACGTACCGGCGAGTGTGACCGGCGACCGGAGAAGGTGTCCCGTTCTTGGAAATAAACATTGAAAATGAAACTCACTGAAACCGCTCCTTGTGTTCTAAGAACCTGCAGAGGGAAGTTAACCCTGGGGTAAGGTACTTACTTCGGCCCTGGAGATTTTGTATGAGAGGAGGATGGCATTTTCCCCTGATTTCGGTCAGGATAACGTCAGGAAAGGTTAATAATAAGTTTACAATAATAACACAAAAAAGGAACAAAAAAAGAACGCAAAAGTTCATTTTGGGATCCATAAACTTCTAGTTCATAATTTGGAAGAATGAACGATGAACTGAACTAATTCATATTGAGTAACTTGGACTGAACTTTGAACTAGTTCCTAATTAAGGTGAACTTTCCCAACACTGCATGTAGGACACTATGTTTACAGATGATCATTTCTAATTCCACAAAAAGGAAAGAAGGGTGTTTGCCTAGTGTTCGCCTAGGGCACCACATTGACCAGAACCGACCCTGTAACTGATGTATCTATTTTGAATATAAATGTTGAAACAGAAGGAAATAAATAATAAAACACTGAAACACAAAACATGAGACATAATATATATTTGAAAAGGACTGAGAAGAAGCATCACTTATAAGATTAATTAATAATATTCTTCCTAATCTAAGCAGATCTTTACTATGTACTATAGAATAGAATAGAATCCTTTATTGTCACTGTAAACATAGTGGACATTTACTGTGAATATCAGTTTGGCAGCTTCACATGACAGCATTTCTTTTTTTGCTGAAAATTTAAAAAAAGAAAAGGGTATGAAAATATAAAAAACAGTCAAATATTTGCATTGTAGTGCAAAAGGTGCAAGAGGGTGCAGGGGGGTTAGGGTTATTACACATGATAGAGTGTGTGTGTGTGTGTGTGTGTGTGTGTGTGTGTGTATGTGTGCTTGTATTCCTATCTTTATGGGAACATTGATTTGTTTACACAGTCACATCATGGTGACCTCTGACACTATGGGGACCAAAATTGCTCCACTGTCCAGCAGGAGGACAGGATGGACTCTTTATGGACACTCTGTAGAAGTTCACGAGCAGGAGACAGACATGAGGCTGGAAGTAGAGGCGCTGGTGGGTCGTCTTCACCTGATGGGACGTGTGGGTGGACCATGTCTGATATGTTTAATATCATTAATTACAACTATCAGTCACTTGTTACTGATCATACAGTCATTTAGTTTCTGCCTTTACATTATTATGAACAAATATATTTATTTATATAAACACACATATGTACATACGCATCTATATAAACACACACACACACACACACACACACACACAGTTAGTGTGCAAAACTATTTTAATATTCTGCACGTTAATTATTATTTCTCCAAGGATTGGGTCAAGTGTCATAACACTTTTGATTTTCATAAATTATGAAGAGTTTTGAGGCTTGAAACTCCTGTTATTTTCAAGCCCAGTGTTCCACAGCTCAGTAAAAGGCAGAGTTAACCCAACAGTACAGCCCAATTAGCTGTCATCACTTTTTATCTCACTCTAAATTATTCTAATCTTTTAAAATAAATGTGAAGTGTGGTTGAAAAGGTGTGAAATGAAGCCCCATGAACCTGATGAAGTCAGATACTTGAAGTTTTGTCGGTGTAAGGAAGTTAAATGTGATGTTATCCTGAGTGTACTCATCATATTTAGACGTTCATGGAAAAATTTCAGGAAAACTTTAAACGTTTTCTGCCTGCTTGGATCAAATGTTTAGTATATTTGTAGATCTGAGCCATAATGCACATGGAGAAATGATAAGTTCAGGCAGAATATTGTTAAAAATGCACCGGTTTTTGGACTTTCATAGTTTAATGAGGCTTTTTATTGCACTAAAAAGACAGATATTTGGAGTTGTCATTATTTCTAAGTTATTATGCTAATATTTTTGTTATTTTACTGGTCTGACCCACTGAAGATGTGTCCCTGAAACTCTTATTACCTCACTCCAGGGCTCCAGAGTGCGACCTAATAGGTCACATATGTGACCTAATTTATTACGGTGTGAGTTAAAATTTAATGAGGTCACGCCGGTGCTACCTGCTATGTTACTATCAAGTCTTGCTTTCTGTCTCATTCATGCGATTCCTATTTCTGTTCCCTGTCTGTCTACCTGTCTGTCTGCACCTGTTACGGTCTGTGTACGTTACATGCACAGCAGTGCATGCGCATGTACATGCAGCGCGCTCCAAAAAAATAAACAAAGCTGATTCAGTATGAAGACTCTGCCTCTGAACATCTGAACAGAGCAGAACCAAATCCTTTTTACAGTAGTTAAAACCTCCACCAACAGTAATTTCCCAACAGGTTTACTGTCTGACACTATGATTTATTAATTATTTTGGTTTATTTACTTCTGTTTTTGCCTGATGAAGAGGTTATAGACCTGAAACGTTGCCAATTTTCAGTTATTTTTGGTTTAATTCTTATATTTAAACAAACAACCTCCCTAAATTCTTTTGTAGCGCAAAATAGCGTATATTTTAGTTCAATTTATTTAAAATCTAGAAAAAAACAGTGAGTAACTTGTGCAGATTTTGCTGTCGGGGACAGGCCAAAATCCCCACCTTATCAACAAAACTAATAATCAATAACCTTATTTTTAAGATTAGGTTGGTGATTAAATTATGCATATATTTGTTATGTAATGATTTTATGGCCATTTATTTCTCTGGGACGCAATATGTACCTATTCGGTGGAATGACCCAAATAAAAGAACATACAGAGCATACAAAACCTCACTGAAAAAAATGTTTCATAATGAGTGGATGGTGGTCCACAGAAAATCTGTCCACTTCAGGACTGTTCCGGTTTGGGCCAGGTCCAGCAGTGTGCACGCAATACTTGATTGGAAGGTGAGTGCGTACGGTAATGGCGGGGATTCTTTTCCCCAAAATAATCCTAATAATTAATCCCGTAACTTTCATAAACATAACCTCAATAACACGCTATACAATGAAGAATATGGTACTACCTAATTTTTTTTGGTGCTACTAAATGAAAAGCTAGGTGGCACCAGTGCTACCTGTGAAAACGATACTCTGTAGCCCTGCCTCACCCTATTCGACCCTGAGAGTCTGGTTTTGTTAGTTTTTGTGCGTCTTCCTGTTCTTTCTGTCATTGTTAGTATCTGGGCTTTTATTTTGTCATGTTGGTTCATGTTCACTCTGTCCTATTGCACTTCCTGTCACCAGTGTTTTCTTCCCCGCACATCTGATCTGTATGATTGAATCCAACTGTTCCTTCTTCTATTTAAGTGTGGTGTTAATGTTTGTCAGACGTGAGTTTGTGGTTCCCAGTGCTGGGAATAATGGCGCAGTTATACTCTAAGTATTACTGCGTTACTAATGCAACCACATTTCGACTAATGGAATACTTTATCCATAACGGTATTGCCGTTACTGTTACTCGTTACAGACGACTTTTCACTATCGGAACTTCTGGGACTTTTTTGGGAGGGAACTACCATGAGTTAGCTCTGTCCTCTCAGGTGTGTCTCCATACAGAAATGGAACCTTTCGATGACGTTATTATATCGCGCCAGTTGTGATGGCAACGTCACTAACGAAAAACGCCAAAATAAAGCGGTAGCAGAGGAGGAAATCACAAGACTAGACTTGGACTAGAGATGACGAAATGCATTCAAAAACTTGACCGATCACTGAGCCTCTGGTTAAAGTCGGTCACAGAGAAAAGAAAACACATGCGCGCACATACACACACAGCCATAAGCACTGCGACGCTTCAGTCACGTTTTAAACACGAGTGACACTGCTACTAGGTCGAGCGATGTTATCTTAAAAGCTCATTTTAAACCATCACACATAGAGAAAATATTTTATATTCCAGTAAATTCTGCTGCTAAATATGGTGTAAAAAACCTTACCGACGTCCACCAGTCTGCAGTTCTGCATAAACTCCTTTTGCCATAGCCCACCCGTCATGTCATTTTAAGTAGGTCTGTCAGGTGGATAACACAACTCATCCACCCCGCTTTTGGGTTGTCATGGTGCCAACTTACTGTCCCAGTTTAGCTGTTATAGACAGTCTAGTATTGTGTTTTGTTTACGTTTTCAGCAAACGTTCTAAACTGGCGTGAGGTGTACTGCATAGATTAATTGAGGAAGCATCTTAAATCACATTCAAAGTAACATCATAGAATAAGGATGTTTACCCCGTTTAACTGTTTTCTTGTTTCTTTGACATTTTTCAGCAAAAAAAAAAAAGTAACGCAAAAATGCTAGTGGAGTAATGCAATTACTTTTTTTGGGGAAATAACTTGCAGTTGTTATTAATTACTTTTTCAAAGTAACTTACCCAGCACTGGTGGTTGCTTCATATGCACCAAATGAAAGGAGGACGGGCATATTATCCAATAATGTCTGAGGTGACTCATTCAACTGGTGCAGTAATAGGTAGTTCATTATTATAGACATTTTTGAACCGATTTCTTTCTCTCCGCAAATTGCAAAAAATTGCAATGCCACTTCAATCCAGTAGATGGCACCACATTATAGAAATCTTTCAACTGTAGCTAGCTAGTATATAATAACGGTGTAAGGTTGTGGACAACATTCATAGTTGAGGAATAGCTTGACTCTGTAAAAACCAATTACATTAATTCAAAATTGTATAATGTGAAGGATATCTTCAAAAACAACATGAAAAGGGAACGGTTTTATAAGAAAAATCTATTTATTTACCAGTCTTTAAATATTATTATACTACAGAATGTCATATTTTCAAAATTTGCAGCCTCTGCAACTCAACTTCAGTATCTTTAAGTAGGAAAGTGCACTTAATAAAACCATTTTAAAAAGAGTTGATAGGATTTAGTCCTTGTCATTTTGCATATTTATCAATGATATTACCACATTGTAAACAGTAACATGTCAATAACTATTAAATAATAGTTGAGAGGATATATAGACCTTCTCATTTCTAGTATTTATCAGGGATATTATCACACTGTCAATAAAAGATCACTCCCTTGCTTCTCACAAGGCAAACCACCAGCCAACAGCGTTCGACTGTGTGGTTCATTGAAAACACTCTCAATCAAACTTGGGTTTCGGGACGAGAGTCCTCTAGGGAAACGCCTTTGAAACAGCAGTGGTTCATGAATTGTTTGGGTGACATCACACGGTTCATGAAACACTTGGGTCATGTGACCAGTGTTTTGACTCATGTTTCAAAGCTTCAAAGCAGTATCACGAGCCTGTTTCAAAACGGCCATCATTAGTGAATTGTAAAATGTGCATTGTACAAGACATGGAAAATGCTTCCATTGTAAGAAAATGATTTTGGAATCCAGATCCACATCATTCTCATAATTTAATTTGAACTCACATGAATTAATACTTATCTCCAGAAATTATTTTAAGAAGATCCACCCAGAACTTGGTGGCTGTAGGTCAGTTGGTAGAGCGGGTTGTCCGATGACTCAAGGGTCCATGGTCGTGGCTCTGGCTGTCCACATATCAAAGTGTCCTTGGGCAAGACACTGACAGAACCTTAGAAACCTACTGGTGTATGAGTGTGTGTGAATGTGAGGCTAATGTAAGGTGGAAAAGAACTATAGAAGTGCAGAACATTTAAGTTTTTGAGCAGTCCTGCTGACAGACAGACAAACCCAACTGAAATTAACACCTTCTTGGTGGAGTATGGTATTTTGTTTTAAGCAAACTCACCCTGGAATGGTAAGGGGTTAAAAACAACAAAAATCTGACCAGAGTACTTTTTTTTCGTACGATTCTTTGCCAAACTCTTTTGTCTCTGAACAGAAGTGGCTGATCTTCAGCGAGGACACGATCACAGGAAGACAGTTTATCATTATCTCCAAATCAGAGCAGATCTGTCAGCTTTTGCACATGTGCAGACCGCTTCAGCAGATGTCTATCAATAGAATGACTCACATGACCCTGGGAAAGTTCAGCTTTAGTATGCCTCCCACATCCACAGGACAAATTACACCCTGCGTGAATTAATTCACGTCCATTAAAAGCCTTCATGGACATCTGCTGCTGCACTGATGCTCGGGCCCGCTTGTCTTGGCCTTTCTCCAGCCGGACGCCTCTTCAATTTAACTCCAATTTGGAGTTGGTGGATGTTGGCTGACAGTTTGAAACTTCTCAGTGGGATGCTGATGAGCATCTTCACTCCTGCTAAAGGAAAGTCATTCTCTCATCTGGACGGCATTGCAAATTGTGTAAAAAGCCGGTCCGATCAAGATAATGGCTTGTGAAAGAATGAGATTAGCTCCCTTTGTGCGAAAATCTGATTGTGTGGATGGGATAGTGGCATAACAAGTGTGACCTTGTTGCAGGGGCCAGCAGAGAAAGTAATTAGGCCTCACATATGGACGACATTACCCAAGGCTGGAGCGGTGGCAGGAGGGGGACAGGCTGTGTCGGAGCTGCTTACCGTCACAGGTAAAGCTGTCACTGCTGAATAATGGGCTGCTGTTACCGCCACTTCCAGCACACTTTCAGATAGAGTCCAACAAAAGACTGACTTACATTTACTCACACTGTCACATTCCCTGCTCTGATTATTAGTGCTTTTTCCTGCTCTCTGGGGGCCCTGGCGTGTCCCCTCGCTCCTTAAGGCCAATTTATGCTCAGAAGCCCAGTCGTCTGTGAAGTCTCACAGATACGTCTCAGAGACTTTGCGTGGAACTCCCAAAAAATTTAACCCACCACCAGAGGTGGAAGTACTTAAGTAGAAGTACTTACTTTACTGTACTTAAGTAAAGTTTTTAGGTATGTGCACTTTGCTATTTATTTTTATGGCAACTTTTTAGTTTTACTCCCTACATTTTCATATAAATATTTGTACTTTATACTCTACATTTATATAAATATCTGTACTTTATACTCTTTACATTCTCAGAATAGACCCATTCCTTTTTCAAATGAGACAAATGTGACAGTATGAAAAATAAGTCCTAAATCAGAAAGCTTGAGAAAATAAAATGGGAAAACAATCATCCTGGATGACAACATGAAAATGCAGAGAAACTCCAGACTGGTCCTGATTGCACATCCCAGAAGGAGCCAAACCCCAAGTAGACCACCAAGGTAGTGCAGTAGTGTTTCAAGGACATGACCCAGTCCAAGTCCTGAGCTAAACCATCTAGAGAATCTGTGGAGGAGCTGAAGACCAGGATATCATCTAAAGGGACAGAGCAGAACCCCACAGAAGACAGACTGTGGACACTTAAAGGAACAATTGCCCAGAACAAAGGCTATGATTGCTGCTATTAAGAAAAGACATTGGACTCAGTAAACCTAGAGGAGGAATGATTTTGGTGTTTTTTGGAAATCCACTAAAAAAATACTCCTGAAATATTTTTTTCTCAAAATATCATTTTTTGTTCTTATTCTGTCACTAGTGTATCACATATAAGTCACAAACAAACATGAGGAAATTCATTCTTTTCTTCACAAAAAGAAAAACAAAACAAAAAATCACAAAATATGCCAGGGGTATGAATAATTTTGAGGATGATTGTATTTAACCCTCTGCTCCAACACACCTGATTCAAATGATGAGCTTGTTATCAAGCTCTGCTGAAGCCTGATAACGACCCACTGCTTTTAATCAGGTATGTGGGAACAGGGTTACATCTAAAACATGCAGGGCAGTGAGTCCTGAGGACCAGGGTTGAAGACCTCTGGTATATAATGCAGATTATATTGAATTTTAATATATGAATCAATAACTTAAACACAGGGTTCCTACAACTCAGGGCAAGTTAAATTCAAGACTTTTTAAGACTTTTATAATGTTGTTTGAAATTTAATTTAAGACCAGGCCGACAATGAATGAAAATTGAAAAAGGAAAAAAACACCACACGAATTACTTGGGGGCAGTTTTAAGAACCGTTTATTTTAAATAGAACAGGACGTTTTGGTCCAGTTGCTGCTACATTCACGAACCATTTGCATCAAGAAGCATAACTTTGGAATTTTGAATATGTAACACACACACACACACCATGTAAACACACACCTGCAAAAAACTAAGTATAGTGAAAGGAATACTACACTCACAGAATGATGTTCCCTCATTTTTGACTCACCCTAAATTATTTTTGTAATATATACAGTCTAAATGTTGCCAAGTACTTTTTATTTCAAACTAATATAAATCTTACTAATGCGTCCACATTTTTAAGACTTTTGAAAATTGTATTAAAGACATTGTAATTCCAATTAAGGCCTTATTTTTAGAACAATGAATTCAATGCCTTTTAAGACTTCCGTGGGAACCCCTGTAAACAACACAAAAATGACATCAATCTAATGTATTTATGTATTCTGAAAGTCTTTCTTCAGAATTTTCAGTTTATGGTTCCTTTTATAATCATAGGTTGAATTTATATAGCACTTTTTTGCCCACTCAAAGCACTTTACATTAGTGACTCATTATTCATTCACTCTCACATTCCCTCTGGTGGTGGTAAACTACATATGTTGTCACAGTTGTCCTGGGGCACACTGATAGAAGCATGGCTGCCATTTTTGCACCGACAGCCCCTCAGACCAACATCAAGCTGATGGGGATGAGGAGCAAATTCAGCAACAGATTTGTCCTCCACTGTCAGAGCACGAAGAGATTTGGACTCTACAACCAGGCCCTGCAGGCACAGGGAGACCAGAACTGACTTGGGACTTTTTATCTGCACATGATGCATTTTAGCAAACTACCAGCATGCACTGCATGCTGGTAGGCATTATTGGGCCAACAGTGTGTTTATATTTATTTATTTATTGCATTGTCAACTCTGTTTTTATGCTTGTCTTCCTTTTTTTTTAAATGTCATGAGCTGTTTGACAACTGATTTTCCCCAGAGGGGACAATAAACGTTTCAATCAATCAAACATCCATTCACCAGTGTAAGTGCCACTGGAGGCAAGGAGGGTGAAGTGTCTTGCCCAAGGACACAACAGACTGACTAGGACAGAGTGGGATTCAAACCGCCAACCCTTTGGTTATTAGACAATCCATTCTACTAACTTTTATTCTCATTTACAAGATTACTAGCATGCTAACATGTGTGCTAGCCAGCAACATCACAAAAACACAATAGCCCTTACCTCTGCTTCGGGTGTGCGTGTGTGTGTGTGTGGGGGGGGGGGGGGTTTAAAAACCAGAATAACAAGGAGAATCAAAGAGTCAAACTGACCTTGGCTGTGATCATTAGGTCTGACATATGGTCCGACTGTAACAGCACTTACAATGACACAGTTATTTTAGCATCTGGAACGCTAAGCTAATAAAGCTGTGATCAGATAAGTGCCCCCCCCCAAACACACACACACACACACACACACACACACCACCACCACCACTTCAGAACAGGTACACATGCTCTGTATCTGTTATTTCTAGTGGTTAGATAAAAACACACTAAGGGCCAATTCCAAAGTCTCCCTTAACCCTCAAACTCAACCCTCAGTCAGTAGCCCTCAAGGGCTATTTGTGACTGAGAAATGGACACCCCTTAAATCTTGGCCATGAAATTAATCAGGGCAAGCGTTGTCTCTGTAGTCCCTGAAATGAAACAACTTTATACTTTTTTTTAATATTTGCACTGTTAACCCTGCCTGTTTAATCATCACCCACAAACACAGCTATCATACACTGGTCCATCAGGTCCATGGTTTTGAAATTGTTGTTGACTATCTGTAAATTATTCCTTCAGTTAGAACTATCAAAGAAATAATCTGTATAAATAACACAACCACACACATCTGTCTGTGATTCAGGGACCACAATGGAAACAAGCATAAATGATTTTTTTATGTCATCCCTGCCACATTTGTACTGTTTTTATGTACTTTTATGGCCAATGAGCAAACAAACAAAAACAAAGACATATTCAGCTGTCACCGCATACCACGGCTCAATGAAAGGTAAACACCAGCTATAACTATCGTTAGATAGTTATAGCTGCGGCTACAGGAGATGACATAGCTGGTCATTTAATATCATTTTCGGCACAAGCATGTTATATAGGCTGTTATCTTGATGAAACAACTACATTACCACTGTGAAAAATGACAGTTTTTGTAATGTTAGCTAACACATGATATACAAAATATTATGTCAACCTTGGTCTTATCACCTCACATGGGGCCTCAGAACAACTCAGAATAACACTATTGCAACAGTGCAACACATGTGTATACTAACAGTAATAATATATAAACTAATAATAACAATAAGATCCATTGAGATTCAAAAAATCTTCTAAAATATAGAGAATAAGAATGCAAAAAATATCCCAAATATACACAAAAATATGAACATATATGCATTTTATATAGGCTGTTAACTTGATAAAACAACTACATTAACCACTGTGAAAAATGACAGTTTTTGTAATGTTAGGTAACTTAAACGATAGCTAGCTTGTGCTAGCTATAAGATCGTAAAATAAAAAATACATGTTATGCAATAATGAGGTACATAATCCATAAAATGGACCTAAACTAAGATAATACAATGATTTTCGTAATAGTTATATCTCCATTAACAAAGACAATACTTACATTGGTAGCTTGACTTCTTTGAAGCCATGTCTGTTACTGAACATACGCAATGCATTCTGGGTAACCCTTGCTCCCAAGGGTGGTGTCGGGGAATCTCAGTATTGAGGGCTATACAGCCCTCAAACTTGCGCCTCAACTTAACATTCTTAGAATTTGGACAGCACTTACACTCCACGGGAGCGCACATTTTTGAGATTGAAGGTTAAGGGAGGAATTGGAATTGGCCCTTAAACATAAAAAAATATTAAAAATACTAAGATAAAAACACACTAAGACATAATGAAAACTTAAAAATACTGAGATAGAATGTAAAAGCTAAAAATAGTATGATGGATGTCTACTATTGTACCTGCATGTACATCTATACAGTCACACACTAACATACAGTATTATATGTGAGTTTATTGGGTTGGTCGGGGCAGACCACTGTTCACAGAAGTGAAAGAGGTGGTGGAAGGCTGATCTGCCCTGGTGGAGTCTGTGCTTTCTGAATTCTTTTCTAGTTGGAACTATATTTTTCCCTCCATGAAGGTTATGTTTTACCGTGTGTTTGTTTGTCTGTTTTTTAGGAAGATAACTCAAAACGTTATGGATGGATTTTGATTAAATTTTCTGAGATTATTGATAATGTGTGAAGGAAGAAACCATTAAACTTTGAGCTATAAAGGTCAAAGGTCAAGGTCACAGTGAAGATCAACAGCTAAAACATAAGTGGCGATATCTCAGAAACGAGACAAGATAGTATCACTCAGTTTTTTACATTCACTTCGTCGTACCTTCGTACTTCAGATAACACCAATAGGCTCGATGATGTCACATTTTGACATCATATGATGTCAATGGCGGCACGGTGGTGCAGTGGTTAGCACTCGTGCCTCACAGCAAGAAGGACCCTGGTTCGAATCCCACACCAGACCTTTCTGTGTGGAGTTTGCATGTCCTTCCCGTGTCCGCGTGGGTTTTCGCCGGGCACTCCGGTTTCCTCCCACCATCCAAAGACATGCACTGATAGGTTAATTGGTTAATCTAAAATTGCCCATAGGTGTGAATGTGAGAGTGATTGTTTGTCTATATATGTTCAGCCCTGCGATGAACTGGCGTCTCATACAGGGTGTACCCCACCTTCGCCCATTGTAGCTGGATTAGGCCCCCAGTGACCCCCGCGACCCTAGTGAGGATAAAGCGGGTTCAGATAATGAATTCAGATAATGAATGATGTCAAGCGAATGGTATGTTTGGAAAATGTATGACCTTTACCTTAAAGCAGAAAAAAATATTGACATACCTTGTTAAATCCAACAATAACTTGTGCTTCATATGTAACATTAGCTCTAACATATGAAATTTGGTTGTTGTGCGACATCATACATGGTTGAATATTGAAATGTCTATATCTCAAAAACGGGCCGAGAATTTCTTTGAATTTTTCTCAGGGATTGGTAATGACCGCTAAAATAAATTGTTAGTGAACACTAGTTTACAAATTAGTTATGAACATCCAGATCCAAACCTTGGCAGACTTGTGCTGCTCCACGGAGGTTTTCGCTCTCAGCGTGATCTAGTTATTGTTTTGTAATTCCTTAAGGACGTGACATAAATAATAAATGTGGTGATATCTACATCATACTAAGAATTAATAATATGGAGTCTCTTGTACGGTCATAAATTCTCAAATAAAACAGTGATTTTCTTTAATAAATATCCTTGAAGTTATTTTGTGTTTAGTTTTTACAGAAAAATAAATACTTAAGTAAAGCAGAGATACCTAAAAAAATCTATATAAAAAGTATTTTTACTTAGTTACTTCCACCTCTGGGTTGTAGTTATTCTTTCACATGTGCACAATTCAACTGAGCCTCAGACTTGTTCTGGAACAACGGTTGTAATCATTGTTAATCTTGTTCCTTAATTTTCATTTTCGTCTTAGTCTTTTTTCAAAGTTAATTCTTAGTCTTAGTCACTTTTAGTCTTTCACAAATAATTTTAGTCGACTGAAAATCTCAACATTTTAGTTTACTTTTACTCAGATGTCAACATGAAGTATTTTAGTCCAGTTTTGGTCAAAACATGTCAGTCTTTTTCTATTTATTCAAGAATATTTCTTGTGTATTAATTCCAGTTGATTTGTGTTTTACAACTAACATATTGATTACATGTCTTGATTGAATTGAAGGGAAAAAAATCCTTAGTGCTTCTTCAATTAGAAACAGCAACACATAAAAACATTACAATAATACAGCTACCTTCATAGCTGAGCAAACACATTGAAATTAAATTTAAAAAATGAAGATCGCACTATACCAAATACTGTACAGATGAAAAGTTCAGAATAATAATACATCACAAAAATTTATATACTGATTCAATTACCAGATGAAGTTCTACAGTGGAAAACTAGTGTGAAAACATATATACTGTGCATATGCTATAAACTATTCGAAATAATAAATCACAATAACCCAAATAGACCTAATTCAGAATAAAAAAGCAGGTCTACAGTAGAAAGCTAATATGAAAACATGTGAAATTGAATTAATAAATCAGTCATAATGTCTTTCAGGAGTACTTATACTATCTACTTATACTATCACTACTCTGTACTGCCTACTCAGCGATCGGATGGTATGCAACGCATTCACACTGTAGCGTACTACATGATAACCTGCAATGCATTGTACTCCTATCCAAGCAAAAATCGACAGGCTGAAGCTGCTTTCACTTAAGCTCTAAACTCTTTAAATTCATCAGTTTATTATTATTATTATTATTTTATTATTTTTTTTTAATCAGGCGAGAAAATGCCTCTTCAGATGCCCAATGTGGTGTTCATTTATATAAATACCACCTGTTTACAATTTTATTCGGAGGAATTTGGCAAAACGCTAGCAAGCCATAGTGAGCAACGCACTTCCGGTTATTTCCACAAAATAAAACACTCCTTTCCCTTTATTATAAGAAAAATGACTGATAAATCTGAGCTTTCGCTTTGTAAACAAGAAGTATATCTACATGCAAACTACTAACTTGACACCAGCGTTTACACAAATTCTGTTCTGTTTACGGAATTTAGCCTGTCGTGATCAGATCATGATGCCTTACCAGCGGAGTGTTGTGTTGCCTAGGAGACAGAGATCGGCCCACCATCTTTGGTACATCATGGTCACCATCAAAGTCAGGCTTGCTGTCAGATGTAACTAACTGTGATTTACATTTGTTTAAAACATTTATTGTATATTTCAAACAGTTTGAATGAGTGTAACTCACCACCTAGCATCAAAACTCGAGGGAAAATCTTTTCCAGCTTCATAAATACACATCATGAAGCAAGAAAGTCATGTGAACTGAATAATTGAACTAAGCTTACTAAAATAAAGAGAGATGAGAGAGTGACAATTAGACGTCATGTCACACTGCGTTGCATCTTCGGTAATGTCAGTTTGAGGAGGACGCTCATGATGCTGTTGTAGAAATTACAATAATAGATATAAATGTTTTAATGTTTGTAAGATTCTTGGGTTTTGAGTTTTGAGACAAAGCTGTAACAGAAAGTCAGACCTTAGTAATTTGCATACAGAGATAACCTCAGGCCCCTGAAGGGGTCGGGGTAATTTACAGTATGACACAGCTGCCTCTTGGTCGACACCCCCAAACGGAAAAACCCAACTCTACAGATGCTTGAAGGAGGAGGAGGGGTCAACTATTTAATGCGTGCTTGAAGGAACAGCCTTTAGTGCTATGTGGCCTTCCAGGGTGTGTGCAATAACGACCGACTTAGACAAAAGACTGTAACTCTGAAATAATCCTTAAATTCTTTGTAACACTGTAATGCTAATTGTAAACTATATTTGTGATATTAAAATAATAAAAAGACTCAAAGAAAGTTCATCTTACCAGGTCCACTCGTAGGCCATAGATCTTAATTAAGTAGGGTTTTAATCATATTTAATTATGAATTATTGGTATAATTTTTACTAATACAATGCATACTCAACACTTCTGCTGAATCTAGTATACATCCGGGAACTTCTCGCATACTCAAAATGTCCTACTGCCAGTGTAAACACACTGTATACTCAAAAAGTTAGTAAAGAGTAGTCGCTTTTGCACACAAACTTAGTCTTACATTGAGGAGCTCCTCCTTCATCTGCTCTGAAGGATCTGACACCACAAGGACAATCACAGCCACTGTAAACATGGAAATGGATGTTATGTTTGTCACTGGGTGTGGAGGTATTCTTTTTCAGCCTTGAGACGCCGGAGGAAGAAGCTGCCAGTGAAACCAACAAGCCTTATTATAGCTCGGCAAACACAGCTCGACTGGAGCTGGATTTCATCTGGGTCTGTTTAAAATGCTGACAAAACACATGTTTACATCAGAATAGTGCATAGTGCATCTGCACCTCGCTTCTGTGCACCAGCGTCTTAAACAAGGCTCATTCCATAGACAGATCCGTGTTCTGTGGCACGCCCTGACATCATCACCAAGAAGTAATTGTTGTGAGGGCTGAAGGGACGAGCAGCGGGCCTTCCACTGGCTGATTGTGTGTCTTGGGCTGTCTGTGATAATTAAAATGACTCAGCCTCCCCCCGCTCCACTCACAGCAGTGGCGTTGCAGAGGCAGCGGCAGAGCTGTTATTGCTTGTCCTTCAGCTCAAAGGATTGTGTTTGGCCACAGAGCTGAGGGCTTTTGTTCTGAAAATCTGGTGTCCAGCCTGGGTGGTTTTTAGCAATTGGCCCAGGGAAATGTGTTATCTAAGCAGCGCATGCAAGAAACCCTGACATTAATCTTTAATTAAGGCCTTTATAATTTGGGAAGACATGCCCGGGAGTCTGAAAGTTCCTGCAGGGGATAGATATGAACAGTGGGCAGCTGGGATTGGAGGGCCAGGCGGTGTGTAATATCGAGTGTGGAGCTCATTTGGTTTCATCAAAGTCAAGGCGCTGTTGATCGGCAAAGACGTCCTCTGACTTTTCTCTTGAGTTGTATTACTGATGGGTGACGCACGGGAAGGTAAGCAGGCAGCTGCATAGATAATGATCTCTGGAGGAAATGGCAAAAAAAGGCTATAGATATTAGTGCTGTCAAATGGTTACAATTCATAATCAGATTAATCACAGGGTTGCTTTGGATTAATTTTGTTACTCATAATCAAAGTACTTTATGTCGGTCGACTTTCCCAAAAAGTACACAAAATCCTAAGAAAAACTAAGAATCACAAAAAATGCAGAGAAAAAAATTACAAAACATGCTAATGTCAGGATTTTCATGTTGTTCAAGATAAAGATAAAGGTGGTCCCAGTTTTAATCAGGTATTCAGGTCACATGGAAAATATCAAAGCCAGTGCTGGTCTTGGTGGCCCAGAACCTCAATGGCTTCAGGCCCAAAAAGCTCTGAATTCTGGGTCTGAATTGACAATATCTTCTTGGGCGACTCCAACACCAACAAATGGGTTGGACTTTGAACGTCATTTCACTCTGTCTCCTACAGTAATTGTACCTCACCCATTGATGTGGCTGTCAACCTCAGTCACCTCACATAATATACAAAATATTATCTCAACCTTGGTCTTATCACCTCACATGTGCTGGACTGTCAGGCCTCAGAACAGCTCAGAATGACACTATTGCAACAGTGCAACACATGTGTATACTAACAGTAATAATATATAAACTAATAATAACACTAAGATCCATTAAGATTAAAAAAATCTTCTAAAATATAGAGAAAAAGAATGCAAAGAATATCCCAAATATACACAAAAATATGAACATATATGCATTTAATGTGTTTAATCAACACCTTCAACACTTTCAACAAAGCAACTGTTCCATTTAATTGTGTTAAAATGTTTAATCAGATTAATCATGATGATGGATTAATCTGAGTTAATGCATTCATTCAGAACTAATGACAATACAAAAGGGATTCGAAGAGCTCAGCACTGAGGTTTTATGCAATATGTTATGGAGTTAGCATCTTCTTCAAGGAACAGGCTAGCAACTCACATTAATACAACAACAAGTGGTGCCAGGCACAACAAACCCCACTGCTCACAAATATTTTAGCGAGTAGTAACTAAGGCTGAATTTCATTTCACCCCTTCCCCTCCATTTTGTGTGTCCACGTGTAGGGGTAGGGGTGTCTCAATTCAGGTTAAGGCAGAGGGGGAAGGGCTTTATACTCCTTCAAACAGAGATTTTCCAGAGGCAGACTCCAAACAGAGAGGTATGAGAAATTTCCCAGAATACAATGCGAATCATTTTTGAAGTGGTGGCATCTACGAAACAAGTACACAAATGTAGTATTTTCACCATAACTATTTTTTTTTAAAGTTGTGATAACTGTTGTATTGTATAAAGTTTGACAATGTGTAAGGTAATTTTCTCCATACGGAAAAAAACGCTATTTACATAAATGTGGAGTAATCGGTCGGCTTCTCTGATTCGACGTAGATATTAGTAAAAATATCTGCATAACTCAGGAGAATGTTACAACTACAGCAGCAGACATGTTTGTTTACTTCTGGTTACAGCTGTCATTTTTGGTTAGTTTTTTTTTTTTATTGCAACAGAGAAAATTACTTGATCATGTGACAGTTAGGAAAGATGAAAGCAGGTGACTGATAAGTAATAAGAGTGCAGTTATCAACAATAACAAGGGACATTTTTTAAAATATAAATAAACAAACAAATAGGACAAGAGGAATACAAGTCAAAGAATATTTTTACTAGTTCAGTGTTCTTCCTATGTACAAATTTTAAAGAGTTGAAAAGAGAGGTCATTTCTAAAAGAAAAACATTAAAGATGGGCTTATTATTTTGCCATTTCTGCTTATGAATGAAGAACTTAGTTTGTAAAATATAAAAATTTAATAAATTCACAATTTAAATCAGTAGGGTTTTCATATTAAAAGAAAATATCTTTAAGGGTGAAAATGTAATATCTCTGCTGCGTAAAAAGATACAAACTAAGGTCTGTAAGAAATTGTTTAACAATATTACAATCAAAAAATAAATGTAGAAGTCTTTTATCATCATTAAAACAACACTTCAAGCTGACATCAGTGTATTCATTTTCGGTTACATAACAACTGGCAGAGTGAACCGATGGCCAGTTGTTATGGGACCCCTATGAATGTCCCAATTCATAGGGGCTCATTTTTAAGCCCTACGCCTTATAGTTTTGTTTGAAGGGGTAAGGGTAGGGCTAGTGCTAAGGGGTGAAATGTGATTCAGCCTGAGTCTCTATCTCCACTTGTTTTTCCATTGTAGTCCATTTGAGTTTTTCAGGTATTGACCCAGTGACCCCTGAGCTTTTGGGTTAATAATATATCAAAATATTTACACACAAGATGCAGAATTGAAAGACCAGCATTTTGGTGTTCAACAGAAGCCTATAAGATTAATGTGCAAACTTTATCTCCAAAATTACATTTGGACCTTTATTGTGACCTTTGACCCAGAGTCTTCAAATTTGTCCTTCAAGGTTCTGATGTTAATGCACAGCAACAGTGAGAGTGTTACAGCCCTGAAAACAGGGGAGATAGTGATGTATAGTTGTTTTCCTCAGTGTGCAGTTTAATTAGCCTAGTAAACTAGCTCGCCTCTAGTGGCAAAAAATATTTTTTTTCCTAACTCGTTGGTCTAGTGACACTCCAGTTTGACCTGATGCCAGCTGGATTTCCCCAATTCCCATTCATGAGCAAATTAACACCACGTATATGAATTTTAGTGATTTGAGCCTCATTTATGTTATTCATGTGAGAAAGAGGTGTTCTCTCAAAATGGGCATCCCATCACATTTGGCTCCCAAGTGCTTCTAAGCATGCACATGACCACCAAGCGTTTTCACAGAGGAAAAACCTGTCACTTCAGTTATCCACAGCCAGATGTACAATTGACTTGGACACTGGACTTTAATACTTTGAAAGTAGGCTATATTTATTTTATCCTGCCTTTGACCAGTAAGCATACAAGGAATTACATGTAAATGATAGATTGAATATTGACTTTAGTAAGTTTTAAAGGTGTCATTCTGGTGAAAACCACTTTTCCATGCTCCTTTTGGAATCTGATGGGTCACCCTGAGTTACCAACACATGCTGCCTTTGAAAGTGGTTTGTCACCTCCACTGGCTGCATACTGCATTCACAGAAAACAACGAGAGGAATGAGGGACCCAGAAAAAGCAGGTCCATCTGACGTCAGATGGACTTTAGTGTCACGCATGTGGGGTTAAGCCTGTCCCCGATTACAGCAAATCTGAAATAGCATTAGCATCAGCATCTACAAGACAAGATAGCACCACAGTTGCTGCTGCACAAACTTGAAAAAAATGGTGGATCAAACTGGCTCATGTGCTCTCTGTGGAAATAAAGCCTTGTTTTTTTCCTGCACATTTTCAGAACAAGCAACGGCATGAAACCTAGCTGTATGCTACTCTGGTAAAGGTAAACACATACAGAGCAAGAGGGGAGGGGGGGGGGCTCCTTCCCACACTCTGAGCCAATCAGAGATGCTTTATCACCGTATCATGGGCATGTATGTAAAAGTACTGGTAAACTCTGTTGTTCGACCTCAAGTCATTTTTGTACCGTGAAAAAAAAGCTTGAAACAAAGGAAACGGGACATTTTCTTAAATAGAACCAACACACAATGTATTCAATAGCAATGGAGAACACAGTAATATTAATGAAATAAACATGGAATGAAGCCTTTAAATTAGTAAGTTTTGTATGATATGAACATTATGCACATGAGTGTTATTGTTCACGTTAGTTTAACAGACGCAAACAATAGCCTACCTTTTGAGTAGCCAAATCTAAATGCAATATTAGAAAAATAAAATCTTTTGAAAAAGTCTGGGAGCATTATATGATATCTATAGTAACATTTACAAATGCAAAGTAACGTATGTTGACAGAATAATGTGAATTTGTAGAGATTATTGTCAATTTTGGCTGCTGGAAGTTCATTTCAGCAGGGATGCCCATTTTGACAGAACATGAGGGTCAAAACTTTTTTCTTTGAACCCCCCCCTCTGTTTTTTTTTTTTTTTGACAAATCACACCCTGTATATGCCCATGTAATTTCATAGTAATATCTCAAGTATTCATTGAGTTATAGTGTGGTATGTCTCTGCAGACACACAGACATACAGAGTGATTACAATAATCTCTCCCCTCCTCTGACATTTTGGGAGGGGGGGGGGTACTATCCCACATTTGGAAAACCACTGTATACTGTGTACTGTACACTGCTCATGATGAGAAAGCATGGTATAATAACAGAGTTTGAACATATGAAGGTGACTGCTGTTATTCTTTTCCTTCTCCTTCTTTTTTTTGGTAATTGCTTGTGGATCTTGTGTTGAAAGAGCCAGCGATAAAACCTTCAGGTACAAAACCCATCCTGCCGCTGGGGTGTTTGTAGTGTTGTGACAGCAGCTGCCTGTGTGATGTTCCACAAAATAAACCCCAAGACACAACCTGTTTCATTTAGGCTGAAGATTCACATGAAAAAAAAAGACAAGCCTCCTCAGACAGAAGATGGAAGTTGGCTAATTGTTTTGATGACTCCTGTCGGCTGTTCCCTGGTGCAGGAAAAGCTGAAAGGAAGAAGATTTAGGGAAGAAGGGGCTGAGCGAAAAAGAGGCACATTTCCCTGGGGCAAAATTTGTTCATTGGCAAGAATGAGAGGCAGATGGGAAGGAGGTGGTGGGAGCAGGAGGGGGTGGGGGTGGGGGTCACACCTTTTGTGAGACGAAGCAATTGGGAGCGATTAAAGCCTCGTTGGCCGTAGGGACGCTCCAGTGTGAGGCAGGAGCTGGTTCCAAAAGCGCCTGCAGCACCAGGTCTTTTATCTGCACTCCTCATGAAGAGCCTGGAAATGCCATGGGAGGAGTTAAAGAGAAGCACAGTGTTCTGCTGGGCTGCTTCTCTGCTAATGTTCACATTCATGACAGGAAATGAACAGAAGTGTGTAGCACGCCTGCACCGCTGCAATGGATCATCTATGCAATAACACTACGGCTTAACCCATGGAATTACACTGGTGACCTACAAAGTTATGCCTTGATCCTTTTTACCATGTGAGTATGATCACTTACACCCAGTGGAGGAATGGAACTCAATGATCCCCTACAAAGTTGGGCCTCTTGGACTTTTTCAGAGTAGCTCAGTCTAGTTTAACCCTTTACCATTTTGAGGTGATTTAAATTAAAGGGGACATATCATGCAAAATTATCTTCTTAATGTCTTTACTGTGGAGGAAAATGGCCTGACTCATCTTTATTTGAATATAGTTAATGCTTAATTGGAATGAATTCTACTCTCCCAAAAAGGCTAGATTTTGTGTCTGCTTTTATCAGATTTAAAAAAAAAATAATTATGAAATATGTTTTTGTTTGCTTCTGTGAAGTCTCAAAAACTGACCTTGCAATTGTGTGCTCAGAATAAATAAGGTGGTAAGCGCTAGAGCATGATGCGGGAGTGGACTTTCACCCATCCCCGTCACTTTCCCGTCCCATCCCACTCCCAGAGAAAAAAATCCCATCCCATCTCACTCCTGTAGAACTGATTCCCGATTCCCTGATTTTTAAATTTTAAAATGATTTTACTGGTCCATTTACTGTCCATGACTTGGTCTCAGTTCTCACTGGGTTTTCCTTTACATGTGTCCCTCTTCAGACCACTTGTCCCAGACTCACTGGAATACTGCAAGAATATTTTACAAGCTTTACATGCTGCATATAACCTGTTGGTGCTGCCACTTTCATCTCTCATGAACTTGTGAAGTATTTCAGACTTTGCTATAAGTTCCATAAGTCTGACTGATGCATCATTATTTATTACTTACTTATTTCTTACTCCTTTATTTGCTTCATCTCCAGCTCCAGTCACAAGCTCTGGCTGGCCAGGAAGTCAAAGCACAGCACTTTTGACTGTGGAGATTTGGCTCAGTGAAAGGTCAACAGAAATGAACATGTCTGTCCTTTTGGTTGTTTAACACAACTGAAAATCCTCATCTATTAATGTTGTTCCCACTCCTGCCTGCTCCTGTTGATTTGTATTCCTGTCCCGTCCCAATCACGAGATTAATAACATTTTGACTCCCATCCCACGGGAATCATGTGACCCGCTGGAATTCCTGACAAATGTCATCATCTCGTAAGCGCATCGATTAATTTCTGTCTTTAAATATCCTGCTCTGTCACTGCTCTATGACTTTCTGACCCATACACATATGAACAGATCTGTGTCTGATTTATCATGATCATTGATTATTGTTGGTTGTTCATTGTAATTTGGTACATCTTTTTGTAATAAATCTTTGTAACTTAAAAAGATTATTGGTTGTCCTCTTATTTCCTCACCGCAGGGTTGATTGCTCCAACTGATACAATGTTTGTATAGAACTGACCCAAATGCAAGATTCTGAGACAGAGATCAGTTTAACAGTGTTTATTAACAATGTGAGTGAATAGTGTGATCCTTTCCCTCCTCTGTAGTCTGCTACGTATGGGTAACTCTCTGTTATGTGTCAGCTGAGACACAACAAAATCAAAAGTCAGGGTAAAATAGGTCATACACAGGAGGTCATTGTTCAGTCCAAAGGGAAATCTGGTACTCTGCACTCTGGTAACATATGTTACCAGAGTGCAGAGTGAGAAGAAGAAGAAACACTCATAAGTTACTATACCAAGGCAAATAATGAACTTGCACTGTTCTGAGAGAAACAAGAGATATTTATAGGGAAAATAACAGGTGACACAAATATGGGCGGAGACAACACCAGTGACAGGAAGCAAAGTTGGAACCGTGAACATGAACCCATATAACAAAATAAAAGTCCCAAGACCCCAACAATGACAAAAACACAGAAAGACAAAAACAAAAAATAAGACAAAAACAAGACACAACAGCATCGGTTCTTAGCACTAACACATATGTGTCGTCTGTGTGTGAGGGGATCATTCAATTATGAGCACAATCCATCCACTCTTCTTTTCATCTGATCCATTTCTTGTTGGAGGGAGATTTCCTCTGCTCTGTACCAGAGTCCTGCACGGGTTCGGGTACCCGCGGGTGACCCGTGGCTGAACCGCAGATTTTCACGAAACGGGTGAAAAATGTGCTGTGTCGGATACGGGTTCGGTTCGGGTCGGACGTGGGTGATCGCGGGTCTAATTTGCGGTTCATAGGCTAAAAACTGTTCTTTAGTTTGGACTTGTATAGCTGCCTCCTGTCGGCTTCCTTCTTGATGCGTTTTTCAAGCGTGTGTGTGTGTGTGTGTGCGCGCGTGCGAGCTCACGGATAAAAATAGTTTTTGAATGTATTATTTGTCTGCTCCTATTTAACAACATTTTTATTTGGCTCTGCCTCGGCTATGTCACTGTTCAGTATATTCGTGGCAATACATTTTGTATTTAAGTTTGACATTTTGTATTTAAGCTGACATTTTCTTCCGGGTTCGGGTCGGATATCGGGTTCATTTATAGCGGGTCGGTTTGGGTGCGGATTTGTAAATTTTTTTTTCGTCGGAAAACGGGTCGGATACGGGTTTGAACATGACGGGTACGGGCGGTTGCGGTTTGTCAAAATCAGAACCGTGCAGGACTCTGCTCTGTACATCAGGCATAGATTCATTTGAATACCCCACCCCATCCCACCCACCAGCTCAGCTAATCCCACCTACTGGTCACAGACACCTCTGCTCGGACTCACAGATCTTCCATTATTGCGTTATTGTTTATCATGATTATAGTCTAATCCATTTTAGATTGAATTGATGTCATTTGAATTGACACCTCTGCTTTAAGGTAAACTTGGTGTGTCACGAAGTGTTTCATTAAATTAGATGAATTCCCGTCTTTACATGTAAATGTCTTTAGACACTTGTTGTATATGATAGACTCTGGATCTTTTCTTGTTTTGGGGATTATTAATTGAAGAGAGGATTTCCTGGAAAACCCCACATAAGTTATTTATAGAAAAAAACTTGTTAGTCAAAGTGCTTTACTCATATTGTATTATATTGTAGTATTAAGACAGTCTCTTCTCAAATAAATAACTATCTCAAAGAGAATAACATCTTAGAGGAATTTCTATCAGGCTTCAGTGCGTGTTATAGCACTGAGACGGCCCTCACCAAAATTATTAGTGACCTCAGACTTAACTCTGATGCTTATCAGGTCTCAATCTTGGTCCTCCTTGACCTAAGCGCTGCATTTGTCACAATCAATCATGACATCCTGATTAATCATCTGGAAGAGCGTGTAGGTCTCTCTGACAGTGTACTACAATGGTTCAAAACATATATTAGGGGAAGACAGTACTACGTCAGGCTTGGAGACCACATGTCAAACAAGTATGACACATGCTATGGGGTTCCACAAGGGTGCTGCCTTGGCCCACAACTGTTCTCCTTATACATGCTACCGCTTGGAGATGTTATTAGAAAACATAATGTTAGCTTCCATAGCTACGCGGACGACACACAAATATACATCTCCGTAGAACCCAATGATGTTATTGCCATCCATTCCATTACAAACTGCTTTATGGCAATAAATCAATGGATGAGCAGAAATTTTCTGAAATTAAATGAGGACAAAACAGAAATTCTACTTGTCGGCCGAAAAGCAAAAAGAGAAATGCTGATGAGTAGGATGGGCAAACTCGCCTCCTGAATCAAACCAGAAGTGACAAGTCTGGGAGTCACTCTAGACTCAGACTTAAACTTTAAGTCCCACATAAAGAAAGTCACTAAAACATCATTCTTCCACCTTAGAAACATAGCCAAAGTAATACCAGTTATAAATCCAAAGGATGCTGAAAAACTGGTCCATGCTTTTATCTCCAGCAGACTGGACTACTGTAATGCACTCTTCACATTCCTCCCAAAAAGCACCACAGACAGACTTCAGCTGATCCAGAATTCTTCAGCTAGGTTACTAACCAGAACCAAGAAGAGAGAGCACATTACTCCAGTGTTGGTTTCCCTGCACTGGTTGCCGATAACCGACAGAATAGATTTTAAAATACTACTCCTCACTTATAAAGCCTTAAATGGAACAATTTTGCATTGCGGTAAATGTAGAATAAATTTCAAAGTGATCCAGAATCCAGGATCTCTTCCAGATCACCACCAAAATGTTTGCATTTGTTTCTTGTGAAACTTCCAATACATCCTGAAAATGTAATCAAAATCTCTTCATAAGTTTTTTAGTTAGTATTGTTTTATATTATTTTGTATAGTTTTATATTGCAATGTATAGATTTATATTGGTTTGTATTGTTTTATATTGTTTTGCCTTGTTTTATATTTTGTTTTGTATTGTTTTACATTGTTTTATATTTTTTTGTATTGTTTTATATTGTTTTGTGTTGTTTCATATTGTTTTGTATTGTTTTATATGGTTTTGTATTGTTTTATATTGTTTTGTATTGTTTTATATTGTTTTGTATTGCTGTAGTGTGATATTTTCAGGTAGTTGTGTGGTGTGAGGGTGTGGCATTTAAAAGCAATGCTTCTTCCGGCTGTGGTTCAGTTGGTAGAGCAGGTCGTCCAATGATCAATCTCATGTCTGGCTGTCCACATGTGGAAGTGTCCTTGGGCAAAGACACTGATCCCTAAGTTGTCCCCAGTAGGCTAAGATGGTGCCAGTGTATCGGCAGCAGCCATTTACTGGTGTATGAGTGTGTGTGTGAATGGGTGAATGTGAGGAACTGTACAGCACTTTGGGTACCCACTGGTGTATAAAATGTGTTATATAAGTGCAGTCCATTTATCATTCCATCTTCTTTTCAAACCATGTGTTCTGTTTTTGGCTGTCCAGTTGTTATTTGTTAAGTGTAAATGGCGGTTGTAGTTTTGTGTCCTGTGATGATGATGATGATGATGATGATGTAAACATAGGTTCAACCTTATTTCCTTTGACATATTGCTGACGTTTGCACTGCTACGTGTGTACGCTTCCGTTAACAGTGGACAGAGGGCATAATGAAACAACAGCTGCATATCTGTTGATGCTAGATTTGAGTTTGGTTCCTTCCATTAATATCAGCCCTGGTTCCAGATCTGTACTGACTCTCAGTACCATACTCTAGTTGATATTCCAGTTAAACTGTAGGATGAAGACTTCCCTCATGGCTTCTGAAAATTCCCTGCCTTCCTAAGATGAATTAAGTCTTTAAAATCCCTCGGCTGATGATAAAGTGCAGGATGAAGTGTTTCCTTTATGGTGTGAAGGTTCTGCTCATTGTCAAACTAAATGAACTCTGTGGAAAGCCCTGCTGGATTGTCAGAAAGATGAAAACAGCTCATTAAATACACTCTTTTTACAGTTCTCACAGGATGAGGAGCAGACCTATGATGATCACAGGTGTCAAACATACAGGCCGCGGTCCAAAAACGGCCCAGTAAAAGGTTCCTTCTGGCCCATGGGAGGAATTCAATTCTTTTTTTTTCCCAAATCACAATAACATCGTCTCACAGGGCTTTACAGGGTTGACTGGAGAGAACAATCAATCACAGAAATAGATGAAGTCCCTGTCCTTAGACCCTCCTTCTCAAAAACTCCAAAACCCAGTGGGAAAGAAGAAACCTTGGGGCGAAGCACACTGGAGGACAGATCCACTCCCATGGACGGACAGGCTATAGATGAACGTCCATTTGTAGATGAAAGGAAGGGGCAGCAGGTCCATCCATCAAACATGTGAGGGTGAGGGAGAAGGTCTGGGGTCACAGGTCAGCACAGGACACAGGTGAGTCACTGCAGATTCTGTTGTCTATGGCTCCTTACGCGAATACTGCTGAGAGAGGGGATGCCGGGTGAATAGTCATGAACAGACTTGGTATGTAAAATAGATTTAAGAAATGACATTTACAGACAATAGAGAGAGATATAATTTAAATAGGATTGATGTCAAATGACATCAAAATTTGTTCATTAAGTGCCTTTCGGTTACACGGCAACCGGACCATCAGTGTCTGAAAATGCAAAATTCTGAAGAGCCCTTCCAGAGTGGGGAGTTTTGAAGATGTCTCCATCTCAGAGGTGGAAGCAACTAAGTAGGAATACATCCTTTACTGTACTTAAGTAATTTTTTTTAGGGATCAGTACTTTACTTGAGTATTTATTTTTCCAGCAACGTTTTACTTTTACTCGCTACATTTTTGTACAAATGAGAATGTGCTTATCTTTGAATGTCAGACAGGCAATTTTAAAACTTATCTTAAAATACATTTTTACTCCCTGGCCTTGGACTCAGTGACTCATTGATTTTAGTTCTTTTATTGTAGGATTTTTTTTTTATCTGTGTAGTTTTAGTACTTTTTATTGTATTTTTTTTTTATCTCATTGCCTTGTTTTTGTTAGCTGTCTGTTTTAAAGCACTTGTATAAATAAAGATGGTATAGAAAGTTGTACATCAGAAATTGTGACTTTTTTATAATTTGGACTTTTTATCTCATGATTTAGATATTTTCTCATAAATATGCTTTTTTTAAAATTTCCTATTTCTGACTTTTGAATTTTTCCTAAATGCCCTGTTCATACCCACAAAACCATTGTTATGTATCAGGACTTGTGTCATGTTTTGTGTGTTCGCTGTTTGTCTCCCCTTTTTGTCTGTTGTTAAGAGTCTTGGGCTTTTATTTTGTTACTTTGGTCCATGTTCACATTGTCTGGCTTTACTTCCTGTCATCGGTGTTTCCCTCCCCTTCCTGCTAATCAGGATGAGTGCATCCACCTGTTCCCTTCCCTATTTAAGTGTCGAGTGAATGTGGCTTAGAGGCAAGTTTTTCTGCCCAGGTTGCACCAAATGAGCATTCTAAATCCTTGTCTAGATCTTCTTGTGTATGACCCCTGTTTGGCTTTCATGATTTGTCTGTTCTCTGCTGGTTTTCTTGTAGGATTTCTGCTTTTTGGTATCGGACCCTGAACTCTTTTTAGACCCTGAGACTGCTTTGACCCTGTTGGACCTCTTTTAGGATTTGGACCACCTGATTACCGGTAACAGATTACCGGTTGGACTGTACATGTTCCGTGTTGGATTTTGATCTTGGACTGTTGATTGATCTGCACTCTTCCCTGCCTGTCAGTTGCTGACGTGATCCTGTGCCGTTTGGTGATCAGGACATCAGCAGCTGTTTCACTGTATTTAACTGATTTACATAATAAAACATTAAATTGTGACAAGCTTGGTCTGACTACTGCATTTGGGCCCTTTTGAATTCTAAAAAATTCCAAAGCACTTAAAGCACATTTAAAGCACATCATCGATGCAATAACTCGATTTTTGGATATTTTTGACATTTAAATAAATATTTCAGCCATAGTAAAAAAAAAAAAATAAAAATAGGGCATGGTATATGTAAATCAATCTGCAGCAGAACTTCCAGGTCACGTAAACACAAACAATGAAATATAAAAATCTTATTTAGTCAAGTGGCCCGTTTTTCCGTTTCATATTTTGAGCCTAAAATCAAAATATGAGGTAATCAGGTAATTTTAGTTATTTTTTTGTGTTAGATAAAGAAAACCAAAAACGAACATAATCCATCTCCTTTTTATTTTTGATTGTCAGTTGAAAAACAAAAGAATAAATGATACACAGATTAATATCTGCCCAAAAATATTGCAATTAAGTTTTTTTTCTTAAAAACATTCAGTCCTACAGTACTAGCAGTAATAATGTATAAAATAATAATAACAAAGGTCAGACCATCATTTCTGTTCTGAATCATTTTTTCCAAAATTTTCCATCATATTCATTTCTGATAGTGTTTTTTAAAACTACATGACTAAGTTTTCTCAGCCATCGTACACGACTGCCATAAAGGCTGTTAGTAGTTGAACCTCCACCACTGCATGTGCACGCATTCCACTTTACTCCCCTTTTATTTATCACTATCCACAAAAACATGATTGAATGCACTTTCATCCTTTTGTCTCAACCATTTCCATCACAGATTTGGCAGAAAATAGCACCCTTTTCCACTTCTATCATGAAACAGGTTCAGTATCCAGAGGCGTCCACTGGCACAGGCCTGTTGGTTTCCAAAACAACTGGCTGCTCATCAGCCTGAAAGCACCTGAAAGCCCCGGCGCTCCTCCATCACCTGCAGACATGCAATCACAGGTTCCTTTACCAGGTTATTACTAGTCATTTATCACCTGCTTCACATTTCCCTCCCTTCAGCATCACTTTAACTCCAATACTTTGAAATCCCTGTCCTTAACCATTCGTCAGTTCATTGCATTTCTTTTCTTTTCAGCCTCCCCATCGTGGGGAGGCTGAAAAGACACACACACACACACCCACACACACACACATACCTTGGCCCATGCACCTGGATCAGGCAGGTTTTTGCTGCAAACACAGTGTACAAATCAGAAGCTATTGACCGACTTTGATACTATGCTGGTGAGTGCATTGAAAACCTCATCCAGCCAAAAATGTAATAAAAAAAAAGAAGAAATTATAGACGGTGTATATATATATATATATATATATATATATGAGCTATTGTCAATTGGTCTTTTGGTTTTGGTCACAGTACTGCTGCTTTTTACAGGGGCAGGATTCTAGCCTGGCAAGCCTGACTATGATCTGAATTCATAGTCTGGAGATGATCCATAGAGTGAGTTTAAGCATACGTGTCATTGGGGTTGAGGTGGAAATATGACTCAGATGGACAGTGTCAAAGAGAGAACAGATTTATTTACAATGGAACCAAAATGAGTCTGAGACAAAACAAAAACAGAGATGAAAAACCTGTCTGGGTTATGGTAAGCTGAGATCAGAAACACACATGACCTGGTTATGGAGGTGACAAAAGTGAAATGGTCCCTCACTGGCAACTTGCAAGCTTCACTGCTAAACTAGCTGCAGATAATTAACGACTTGCAGCTGCACGATGCGGGCCAGGTGAAGCTGATGAGGATCTGGGGGAAAGGTTGTGACAGTACAGGTGAGATCCACAGCTGTCTTTCAAACTGCTCTGCATGTAATAGGCCACCACTATGACCAATCAGAGCAACGAACAATGTGACGTCTCGTCATCTGAACCCGCTTTATCCTCACTAGGGTTGCGGGGGTCTCTGGGGACCTAATCCAGCTACAATGGGTGAAGGCGGAGTACACCCTGTATGAGTCGCCAGTACAATGTGACACAGCAATGAAAACAAGTCTAAACTAGTGTTGTCTAGTCTGGTTGTTTTATAATCCTATATGCTAGGCTAATTAATGTTAACACACCAGTAACAGTGGAGGAAAAATGTCCAACCGAGTCCGTTTACATGCTGCTTATCTGACCATAGGCTGTATATAAGTTGGTACTTCTTCAACCCTGTTGTCATTGTGCTAAGCCCGCCCTACAGTATCGCTACACAAATACAGCATTGTGATTTTACCATTCATGGCTGAGGCTCTATGGAGTGACCAACCACTCAGGCAAAAATATTTTTTTTCACTACAGGTGGGCTAGTTTACGAGGCTAGCAGGATTCTACCATTTTGGTTGTGTTTGGCTGGTTTTGTAGCATTTTTCTCAGCAGAGCTCCATCTACAGCACAGGTGTCAAACATGCAAAGGGTCCAGTCTGGCCCTCTGGATGAATTAGTGAAATGTAAAAATGGCACTAATATTTGATTAATTTTAGTTGAGCTTCCATATTCAGACCAATTCACTCTCATAAAATAACATTAATACTCCCAAATCCTATTTTTTTCTTTTTAAATGTAAATGTTTTAATTTAGTTTCACAAAAAAAGTTGACAACGAGAAGGAAAAAAAAACATTGATCAAATCTGCTACTAGAGTGGAATGGGAAACATTAGCTGGATATTGAAGTATCGGACATCAGTTTTCACTTCATGCTGTTCTTTAGCTCTGAGGCTAATGTTAGCAGCGGTACCAGTGGCTGCTAAACCTCAGAACAAAGGTCCCTGTGTGCACAACTGGTGTTGTCATGGTGACCCATTTGTCTGAAAAGCCAGTGGGGAATATCTGCAACCACTAGTAAAACGGATAAGGTGGAGGCGAAAGCAAGAGGTTCATATAGAGAGAAGCTCAACATGACTGAGTGTGAAGGGATTTGGAGAAGATCGGAGACATGAAGGATATGTCTATGAACTACTGGGAATCACCAATACCCACTGGCCCCACCCCCCCCTGGACTGGTACCCACTGGCCCCACCCGCCTGCACCTGCATACAGTTAGTTCATTATCCAGTTTTCCACAGTGAAAAAGCTCCTTTAAGAGATATAAACAGTTTTAAGGTGACACTTTACTTAACAGCTGAGTTAAATGGTAAATGGACGGCACTTATCAATATGCTTTTCCACCTTCATGGTGCTCACATCACTTTACATTAGCCTCACATTCACCCATTCACTCATACACAAGTTGGTTTCTAAGGTTCTGTCAGTCCTACTGGGAGACTAAGTCAGGGTTCAGTGTCTTGCCCAAGGACACTTCGACATGTGGACAGCTAGAACCAGGACACAAACTACCGACCCTTCAGTCATTGGACGACCCACTCTACCAACTGAACCAACACAGCACAGCGGGTCAGCTATGGCTCAGTTCATAACACAGTCATAGCAGCTGTTAAAAACTGCACATAAAACATTAATTAACATAAAAGTCCAATAATTGTAAAGCAGCACTGCCATTTTTTCCCCACAAACCTCTTACCATCGTGTGGCATTTGAGTGAATGGGCTACTCTAGTGCCAATTTGTTAAAAAATGTTACCTTTGCAGATGATGTATCTTTTGGTAATGGGAATGTCCAACCATTCCAGGCAGAGGCCTGAAACAGGATGGGACTCCACGGGACCTATGAGATGCAGCGCAAAAGCATGTGACACGGGTCATCATTTGACAGCCTATTGCAGGAATGAAGACGTGTGGTCACAGGAGCGGGACATAAGCATGTTCTCTGGAGTCAGCAGTGCTGCTTTGTGATTGTTGGACTTTTATTTTGAAAAGTTGTCATCGTTCTGTCTTCCATATTAATGAAAGGTTTGGTATGAATGTTGAGTCATGTCTCATGAAACAGTCATGAATGCTTTATGTGCAGTTTATGGCAGCTGCTATGAACTCACCCGTCAAGTACAGTGATACCAGTTTTACTGAAGGTCCAATGTTTATTTATCTACAGCCTGATGACTGAAAACACTGGTGCTAAAGGTCAACCTGTGGGGTCAAAGGTCAACCTGTGGATAGTGACATGTTTATGTATGTATGGTCAATGTAAATACATGGAACTGGTTGAAATCTCAAAATACTGCTCCTCTGGGTCTTTACGATTGTTGTGTCAATCACAGGAGTTACTCAAAAAGTCCGATATATGTGACATTGCCACTCAAGTCGCATTGCAAAACACGTATTGGATTTAGGACCACATATGAAAGTGGCCTGGTTTGGACTTTAAAAAAAGAAAAGAATTTGTGCCATTCAGATTGTCTTTTAACAGGTCAGATACAGGTCACATGGCGACACATTTATCTGCGTCTGAACTTAACTTTAATCAGTAAAGGGTTCAAATTCATCCAGAGTAACAGGTTCCCAGTGGCAGTGAACAGGATGGATCTAATGGCACTCGATCGGTGAGGCAGGTATGGTGTGGGGTTTTCCCTCCTGTGTGGGGATGCATTACCATAGCAACCAGAACATTGGATTGGCTGCTGCGTCCTGCTGTGCACTGCGCAGGTTGTGTTACATGTTATATTGTTTTTTTTTTCCCTCCTGTGCGGGCTAACCTCGTCCTTTAAGCGTGAATTATCTGTGGTTTGTCAGGTGTCGGGCCGTCATGTACGCTTACCTTCCATTTGGTTCTGGATGACTTTGAAGGGCAGGATGTTGGAGGGAGGTGGAGGAGACTGTGACCAAACATTTAAAGGTCCTGAAATGGAGCTGATGCTGTGAAAGGAGGGAAAATAATAAGCCCCGTTTCACACTTTATCATCAAAAGTAACCTGTTGTAAAATAAGTGTGGTACTATCTGGAATTCAGGTCTGAAAATGTTCATGTAGTAGCATATTTATTCAGTTTTCATACTCTTGAAATAGGCAAAAAGTATTACATTAAGAAAAAAAAAGTTTTTTAATTTTGCAAAAAATCTTAAACTAAGCAAAAAATCTCGAATTAAGCAATAAATAAATTAATAGATTTTCAATTGAGCTGTTTTGAAAGAGTACTTTAGTTTGGTTTGGTGGTTAATCCCAGGTTCATCAAGTCAAAGTCCTGTCATGTATTGGTTTCAACCAAAAATAATCATCAAATAAAAATTATCTTGGTAAAATGTATTGAAATAAGATTTTACAGATCCATTGTCAAAAAATTTGATGTGCCAGGTGATTATAATTTTAATCAAATTAATCACATGGTTACTTTGGATTAATTTTGATTAATCACGATTAATACTCATTAATTTATTCATATCTATATTAATTGAATCTATATTAATTTCATTTTCCACAAGCAAACAGGAATATATCTGCACTGAATGTGTGACACAGCTAACAGCTAACATGTTAGCCTTTGCGCTAGCAGAAGGTGCAACAAATATATGCTTCACTTCAGTGAAAAGAAAACTGTTAAAACATCTTCGGTCTGTCCCTTGTTTACTACTCAAACTTCCCACGAACTACAGTAGGAAATACATAAAATTCTATTCTATTCTCCAGTAAGCTTTTCATAGTTCATGCACCAAAGGGTTCAGGTATTTTGGGAATGGAACATGAATATTTGATGTGAAATAAGGCGTCCACCTGAATGCATCATGTGGCGTTTGTGTGCACAGTGTTATGGGTGGTGTGTTCTCAGGTGTTTGACAGTGAACGCAGCATTATTAGCAGAAAATGAAACACTCCTCTTGACAAAAACATATAAAGAGCATTGAGCTTTCATGAGTACAGCCCCCCCCCTCCAAGCGTTGTGGCACACCTTCATTAAGTATGCAGCAGAAAAAAAGCTCAGCGCAGATGAATATTGATATGAATTATGTATGCTTTTTGCTTTTGGCTACAGTCAGATCTGAGTCAAACACCAAGTTTCAAGGAATTTCCAATGTCAGTAAAGAAAAAAAAACTGCATGGCGTTAATGAGGATGAAGCTACGTGTAAACATTTTCAACGGCAGAACAACATATGTTCAGTGTAAAACCCAGGGACAGACTGTTGGGTTCATGTAAACAGCTTTTGTGTTCCTACAGGCATTAACCTGTGGCTTTGAAAAAAAACAACCTGGCATTGAAGAAACAGGCACTGGCAGCATAACAGGTATTAGCACTGTAAAAGGTTGAATTGAAAGATAAAATACAGACATTGAAAAACAATATTTTGGGGGTATATTTTTTGTATTATACTGTAGTGAGGGGAATTCCAGCTCTTTTTCGAGAACCATCACCTCTTTCGGCTCCCAAGTGTTTCTTAAAATTTTTCAGTGCTTAGCCCTTTGATGCATAATTTATGAGAACCTTAGTCAAGATTTTTTCCCTAAGTGTTTTTATTCCACTTTAGGCTGAAAAAGCAATGTGATTGAAATCTTTTTAATGAACCTATTTTTTTAAGGAGTTACAAAAATGTCCACTCAGCTGGAAAACGTCTGAAAGCTTTGAAGGAAAGAAAGAAGTATTTAAAACACAATATCGGAACACTATGAAATAAAACATTTTAATGCAGTTTTTTGTTTAAAGGGCAACATGCAGGTTAGACACTCCCATGAATCACAGTGTATGTAAATGATAAAATAGCAGGATTTCGACAAAGAAACTACAATTCAACATCATAGTAATTTTTTTTAACCGAGTGTGAAGAAATCACGGCCTTGTCCAAAAAGAGGGAGTGCCCGAAAGTTACATAGCACAAGGGAGTCCCACACAGTGTTGCCAAATTGGGTAGTTTTCTGCCCTTTTGCGCTACATTTCATTACATCTGGTGGAGTATATGGGCGGGCATATAAAATTTGGGCTCCTTTTATCAAATGGTCTGCACTTATATAGTGCTTTTCCACCTTCATGGTGCTCAACGCACTTTACATTAGCTCATTGGGCGACCCACTCTACCAACTGAGCCACAGCCGCCCTACATCTGGTAGCTTTTTACTATTGTGAAAACAGCACAATAAACCGTTATTCTATTGTTTAAAAACAGTACAAATACAAAATTCAGTATACTTCACTCACTCGTATTATGGTCATTCACTTTAAAAACATATTTAATTGCAGTGAATTATTCAGTCGCTATAACAACGTGATGTCGTGATGTCACATCAACAAACTAGCGTAGTGCGCCGATGTAGGCTACATGTCATCTGACTGCTGCATCTGACTCCATATCCGATGCACACGTCGAGAGAGTTTTTCTAAGTTGCACTCTTGAAAGACAATAGAAGAAATGTTATGGGACTCCCTGTACTGTCCAGTCTCATGGAGGTGTGCACTGGCCTGGATGTCCCCTACATTCAGATGTCCCCAGTAGCTTTTGGAGAAGTTTAATTCTTTGATGTATGAGTAACAGCTGATGCTGAAGGTAATGCACTGTTTTTTTGTTGTGAATATAGACTAATGTAGCCTGTTTATGTGTAAAGAATACTTATGGCCAGTTACAACCTCTTATGCATTAATGCCTTTTAATTCATTCATTTGAAAATTCATATACTATTAGGCTACATTACATGTGATGGCTTGGTTTTGTTCCCCTATTTTGATGTGAGATCATGGTTTCAACACTCAAACATGAGAATGAGTGGATCTGTCGTCGGTGTTTCCTGACAAAATATTATTTTCCATTTGGGCTCATACATTTAATAGCCTACTGTAAATGCATTTAAATGGACCTTTATTCAATTATTAAATGTTTTCATGTGAAAAATGTTTTTTTTTTTTCCTGAAGTGGGTGGGTTTTGGAACTTGATTAGATGAAAATCAGGCAAGATCAATCAAGCAATGATCTCATAAGATCAAGCTAACTACAGTGTGTACTGACAACATGGAGGAGACAAGAGCAGATAGTATTTATGAAGGGCCACAGCCCTATAATTATGAACCGCAGCAGAGAGAGAGAGGCCAGGGCAATAAAGAGAGAGATAGGGGCAGGAATGACGGGCAAAGGAGGGAGATAGAGCTTAATAATCAGTAGTGAATTGACCCAAATATCTGGTGAATGCAGTAGTAGCATAGTGGCTAATGCTATGAGTTTACATCGGGCACATTTACCTTCTTCATGTTTAATACTTTTTTCCCCCCAGTAAACACCTATGTAGCTGTTCTTTTTTTTGAGGGCCAACATTTTGTCTTACTAAACGCAAAATACATCATTGTGTTGCCGTTAGCCAGTTGCTAATGCTACTTCAAGACAGGGCAGTTTCTAGCCATCAGATTTACACAATGAAACATGGTTAATGTCTTCTTCAGTCTATATTGTTCATACTATGGTGTAAAAACCCTCATTACTTTACAGATACTTTGAACATAGTTAGCTGCTCTGTTACTATGGTGATAGGCTGTTGCGGCAGCCATGACATTTCAAAGAAAACATGGTAAAGGTCTTACCGAATACCAGTACATACTGTAGTCGACATCAAACCATCTTGTACTCCATCACATTCCCAGGATGATGACACTCCAGAGTAAAATTACATCCACAAATGGACCAGTGAATGGTGACAGATGCAGCTGTGAAGTCCACTCTCTTCATCTGCACAAAACGCACGCAAGCCTAAAAGTTCTATGTTTTCCTACGAGAAAAATGATGAACAGGATATTTCTCCATATTGACTCTTAAAATGCTCTCACTATATCTCACTCGCAAATCTTTCAACTTCTATATAGATGTAGCACTCACTGTTATATGTTTACCTTGTGTTACGTCACATGACGTGTCCGCAGCAGGAAAGGAATAATTCTGTTTCCTATAAAACCTGCACCTTTTAATCTAAATTTAGGGTTTAGATAGGGTTTATGGATCATGGTTATTTTCACACAGGTGTTATAAAATATATTTCTAAAGTTCTATTTTTTTTTATTACTAAGTCTAAAATTAATGATGAAAAAACTTTCACATTCCTCTTTAAGAAGAGACTGTTAATTGCAGTCTAATAACACTAAGGTAACCATGTTAATGCAGATCAGTTATTAAGAGCAGACCAGTTACAGTAATGATATGAAGTGACTGATATGGAACTAAAATAATGGATCATTCGTTCATTTGGTTCTTTCAAAATAAAACCAAAAATAAGACAAGGAATAAAACAACTTGTTTCTTCATTATTTGTCTTGAAAACCAAACTGAAAAAAAAAACCCAGATAACATTGTATTTTTTCAGGTTTCATATTTGTGTTTAAATGAATAATGGAAAAAATGGATAACGGCCATTTCCTGTTTTATTCAATTTTGACCTGAAGCAATAATTCCACAGTCAAAGCTGTGGAACTCATTTCAGTTCAGGTTCCACATACAGACCAATATGATCTATAGTCTACAAATATTAATGACTACAGATATTTTTCTTATTTTGTTGTACAAAAACAAACATTATGCCTATAAATAATGACAACTTGACATTTTTGTCTGTTTTAGTGCAATAAGTGACATTAAATTGTGAACATATTTACATTTATAAACTATACTGTAGCAATAAAATGTGAATAACCTCAACAAATATGAACAACCAAATCATGTAGAATTGATAAGTTGAGGCACAATACGGTTAAAATATCAATTCTTTTTCTTAAGAAATGTTAGTTTTTTCAGGTTATTATCCCTGTTTTGTTTGGGTAGTTTCTGAACATAATTATTTTCATAATTTAATAATTTTTTAGGTTTTTTTTTTTCACACTAAAACAAAGAAAAACTTTTAGTTGTCATTATTTTTTATAGGTTATTACCTCCACCATGGAGGTATTAATTCGAGTTTGTTTGTTTGTTTGTTTGTCTGTCAGCAGGATTACGCAAAAAGTTCTGAATGGATTTTGATTAAACTTTCAGGATTGATAGATAATGGGTCAAGGAAGAACTCATTTGATTTCGACCAATGAAGGTCAAAGGTCAAGGTCACACTAAAGGTCAACAACTAAAACACATCAGTGGTAATATCTCAGGATTCAGTCAAGATAGAATCTCGCGTTTGTTTACATTCACATCGTCTTAGCTTCAGGCATCAGATGGGTCAACACCTATGGCGTGAAGCCAATTGAAAACTTTGTGACTTTAACCTTATTATTGGCACATTTTATCAAATCTGACAATAGACTGTGCTTCATATTAGATATCAGATCAAAAACATGCCATATGGTTACTACGCGATACCGCATGTGATTTCATAAGTAATTTTAATAATATTGAGTTTCATCAAAATTTACTGAAAAATCAAGCCTTGGCGGAGGTCTGCTATCTCTGACTGCCTTGTTAATCTATTATTCTAGTGGTTCGGCCAATTGGAGATCAAATCAGACTGAATGTAGCCCCGGAAACAAAGTGAGTTTGAGACCCCTGGTTTAGTGGATCATTGCTGGTGTGTTTTTGGGTGATTTTATTTTAATGTCATCGTCTACATGTTTGAAATACAGATTTTTCCACCTTATGTCCAACTGTGTTTCAGTCAATGCACCACAATGTTGGCATTCAATCATTTAATCTAATTTCATTTTAAATACAATATATACAGTACAACATTTTAAATGATACGTGTAAAAAAATATATGTCATCTTACAATACAGTACCATTTAGAGAACCATGGAAAGAAAAACAGACACAGAAACAACACCTGAACAAAGTCTGTCCACTGAACAATACACAGTATATAGTTTGACCTCTGACCCCGTGGGAATAAGGTCGTATCTGAAGGCTTCTACGTACAAACCCGAACACTTTCATTAGCAGAAGCTTTAACAGTAATTCATACAGTTGATCCCCACAGTATAAAAGGAGTTTTAACCACTGAAAATGCTTTTGTTCATGCACTTTGTACATGCTCCACTGGAAGACGCTCACATTTGAAAGAAGGCAGGACCCACACGTCATATCAACGTTCATCAGCTGTTCAGAGCCAAGACAAAAATCTGACATTTACATCAGTTACCTGGATGGAAGCCATTCACATCCTTCTGTCCTGTTTTTAACCAAACTGCCAATGCACTGAGAGAAACCTCAATTATTGTCTTACTTCAATTAGTTTTAAAACCCATTTTATAGCAATTTTTTTGTGTTTCTTAGTGTATTTCGTGGAAAACACACACGCCAAAAAAGAACAATGAACATGAAGTGTTTTGATCATGATTAATCCAAAAACAACCCCTGTGATTAAACTTACCCCTTTCACTCATGAGACATTAGCAACACCAAAAATAAAATAGGGTAAAATAAGCAATAAAATGAACAAAAACTGGCAAAGTGATCAGTAAAATGAATAAAAATGAATATTAAATAACAAAATAATATGTAACATGAACAAAGTAAGAGACTAACAGAACACCATTAAAGAAAAATAATAAAATAAATAAAGAAAAAGTAGAAAAAAAATAAGCAACAACATCAACAAAAAATAAATATTCACAAAATAACAAATAACATGAAAAAATGCCAAAAAACAAAACAAAATGAAGTTTAAAAAAATTAATAAATGCCTAGTATTGTCATTTGGTTCCAGTAGTTGTAGTTTGGGCTTTTTCTTTTTCTAAATCAGTTGCTTTTCGACACCTGTACATCAGTTCCATGAACAAAATTATCAGTAAAATAACAAAAAAAAGGATTATTCTGAATTTTTAAACTAAACCATCCATTCAGAACACGTCAGCGCTGACGCATCAGGGGTCTTAAACAAACTCATTTTCTTCAGGGGCCAATGGGTCAGAGCAGTAAAAGAAAACATAATCACCTATAAATAATGACATCCCCACATTTTTGTCATTGTTTGAGTGCAAAAAACCTCCATTAAATTATGAAAATAAATATAAAAAAGTTACAATTCACAAGGAAAATAATGGCAATTTTAACAATATTCTGCCTTAATTGATCATGTGTTTTATTATGGATCATTTCTACAAAGACACTAAACTCTTAGTAACAGAAGCAGAAAATGGTTCAAATTGTGTCTAATTTTCTTTTGACATTTCAGGTTTTTCACATTTGTTCAGGTTATTCACATTTTGTTGTTACAGGATAGTTTGTAAATGTAAATATTTTCATAATTTAATATAATTTTTTGCAGTAAAACAATGACAAAAATTTGAAGTTGTCATTTATAGGCAAAGAAGAAAATGTGGAGTCATTTAATAATATGCTCTTCACCCCACGGTACTATTGGAACCATTGGCGGACCTCATTTGGCCCCGGGCTGCATGTTTGAGACCCCTGAGTTAAAGGGTTAATCATTCGACAGTTCTAAAATTGAAAAAGTTGTTAGAGTTTGGAGGTTTATGACCAAATGAAGGCGGTCTCAGTATGGATTGCAGTTTGCCAACAGGCTGCCAATAGCCCAGAGTGCTGCATCCAGCACTTTACTGACATCCAGCTGAGGAATTTATGCAGCTTTTGTTGATATCCCCAAGATGTAAATCTGTCCATAAATCTGCTGCGTGCAGTAGTTTTGGCTGGCATCTCATATCAAATAAAGATCAGACAGCAATTTCTCTTCCAGAAATATCTGCCTGACAACACGCTGCTGTACTTATGTTTGATGCTTTTTTAAAACCATCCATTACACTTGTAAAGCAGCTCAATGCCCTGCAGTGACATCATGTGTTTAGTGCTCGTAAGCAGGTAATAGTAGGTTGAATTGGCACTGTGATGTGCCTCATAAAAACTAAAGAATAAAGACTGAAGAATAAAGACTAAGAAATAAATAATGAAGAATACCACACGCACGGCACTAAGTAGATCAGGGCTGTCAAAACTCATTTTCTTTCAGGGGCCTGATTTGATCTGAAATGAGCTAGAAAAGTCAAATAATAATATAATAACTGATAAATAATGACAACTGTGAATTGTTGTCTGTTTTTTTAGTGCAAAAATAACCCATTCAATTGTGAAATGAATTACTTACTTACTATCAAAACAAAAAAATATGTGAAAATCTCCCAAAAATAAGTTAAGTAATAGCAATATAATAGCTTAATTGTCTATAAATAATAACAACTTGACATTTTTTCTTGGTTTTAATGCAAAAAAGAAAACATAATCCGTTAATTAGTTACTTTTATAAACTATCCAAAGCAAAAAAAAAAAAAAAAAAAGATGGGGATGCCCTGAAAAAACATACAAAATAAATAAATAAATGTTTTTAACAATACTTATCATTTGTCCATGTGCATTTGAGTTTGTTCATATTAATTCAGGTTTTTCCACATTTCATTGTTGCATAATAGGTTGAAAATGTAAATATTTTCATAATTTCATGTTATTGTTTTGCATTAAAACAAAGATTATTTATATGTTATATGTATCATGGATTTTTTTTCATCAAACTGAGAAGAAAAGAAGAAATTATTGTTTCTTTACAGTACTGTTCTAATAACCACAGCTGACTGTATTTTTTTTTTTTTTATTTATGTAAAAACAGGATTTTTTTATACAGGATAGATCAGGGATTCTTTCAGGCGACACATTCACCCTGATTTGATCCAGAATGCGCCGTTAAAGTCAAATAATAATATAATAACTGATAAATAATGACACCTTTGAATTGTCTGTGTTTTAGTGCAAAAATAACTTCATAAATTGTGGAAATTGTTACTTTTTCTAAATTATCCAAACAAAAAAGATGTGAATAATCAAAAAACCCAAGAAATTTCTTAAGAAAAACAAATGCAATTTTCAAAATAGACAGTAAAATAAGAGCTTAATAATCTATAAATAATGACAACTTCAAATTTCTGTCTTTGTTTTAGTACAAAAAAAAGCCACTAAATTGTGAAATTGAACTTTTATAAACTATCCAAACACAAAAGATGTGAATAACCTGAAAAAAACATACATTTCTGAAGAAAAATAACAATACTAATCATTTGTCCACATGCATTGCAGGTTGTTCATATTAATTCAGGTTTTACCAACTAAATATTTTCAGAATTTTATGCTATTTTTTGCATTAAAACAAAGACAAAAAAAAAACTAAGTTTATACGTATCATGGAATCATAGAGTAATTATTTTCTTTTTTTTTATGATATTATTTGACTGTAAATCATATTAGTTTGTATTTGGAACCTGAATTAAAATGATTTTGCACCTTGCACACTTGACTGGGCCTGCTTTGGTCCCCGGGCCGCATGTTGGAAAGCCCTGCTCTATGTAGACAGTGTTTGTGAGCATCCTCCCTCTAAGGAGCTGATCCTTGCGGGTCACCCCGAATCATTCACCAAAATGAACAGCGGTGTTTCAGGGGAAATGGGGAGAAAAAAAAAACAATAAGCCATATTGTGAGGAGGCCATTCTAATTTCATTTCCGAAAGTACGCAGGGATTTTCTAGGGAAGGATTGTGAGGTGGTGGTGCGAAACAATCTGTGAAAGGTCTGGATGTGTGACACTGAACACGAGCAGGTGGGAGAACATGGAGCAGGTGGCGCTCAGCAGTGGAACACAGCTTTAGAACGCTTAGTGAACACACGCCTCCACCCTGAACGCCAATTTATGCTCAGAAGACAAGTCGTTTGCGAAGTGTCTCAAGCTGCATTTCCATTATCCTTGGAAATTCGCAAAATGTAAATAGGAGGGTACTACCTAATTCTCTGTTACCTTGTTTTTTGTTCTTTTTTAACCCACCACATTGCAAACATATATTTCCTCATTGTTTAAGTGATTTGTCAATGGTATCACAAAAGAACTAACCTGACACTTGGTCTTTATAATGAAATGAAAATATTTTTTGTTTTTGTTTTTCTTATTCCTACTCTGAACCATCACACATTTACATGCACTCACACAAATCGGACTCATTGCCGTAGTTCAGCTAATATCTGTACTTTTCAAATCCCTATTTACACCTTAAACCAACTGTAGTCGAATCCACCTGGAGGTTTTGTAATCAGACTATTGGTGCCAGATAATTATAGTCCAGCTTTTCCAGCATGTTTATGCAAACGACTGGCCTGGACACGCCCCCTACAGGAAGTGACCAGAGGACACGGCAACAACAGAAGAAGTAGACAAGGAACAGTGAAGAAGAAATAGCCTTGTGCTAACATTGCCACAAGACTTTGTGTGCAGCTTATGTGTAACACGGTCAAGGTGTACAGGACGACATGTCCTGAGCTACTGCATCATCAGAGGTTTTTCTGGAAAAATGCAGAATGTCGAAGCAAAATATGGTGAAGGAGCAAAGACTTTGAAAAACTGAAGGTACAATGGTGCATTCGGACGCTATCTGGGTATTTCAACCGTCTGATGATGAGCTTACTATTATTAGCATGTTTTTGGAGTAATAATGACATTGTTGATCATGTGACTTAGGGTTCAATCTGCAAATTGGTAAGGCGGTGTTAGCGGACTGCAAAACGGTGTCGTCCATATCTTCGCTCGGTGTCTTTGTCCTTCTAGCCTAGCAAACTAGACGAACCCGCCTAGCGTGACTCGCTAAGCCTAGCATCACTTACACCAAGGCGGCTGTCCCAGCCTACCAATCACAACATGAGTTTTTTTTTTACCCCTGCTTGAGTGTCTGGGCCGGGGCTTGGCAGGATGATGACACAATTAGGAAGGTGTGAAGACTCAGTGTATGGTTTGTATTTGTCTTGCTTATCTCTATACGCCACCTCCTACTGCTTTCCATCGCTCTGAAAAACCATCACAGCCAGTGTTCCGCTGAATGGTCACAGCGTTGGCCTATATCTGCACAGACAGTTTTAACCACAATACTTTTGGTCCCACTCACAGCCCTTAGCGGATGGTAGCCTTCTTCCTGTTAGCAGCTGCTAGCCTTCTGGCCATGCTGGTTCAGACCATCTTTTGCAACTTATAGTCTGGCTCACCAGGCTAGTTGTCTTTCTACTATGTCCGCTTCAAATCTGACAAATTTCTTCACTAATTGTTATTTATCCATGATGGAAGTATGTTAGTGTGAAAGGGTAAGTAGCGCCACCTAGTGTCTAGGAGTTAAAATACCTCAGTCAATAATTGGATTCTCTTATCGTACATGTACACTGGGATTTTTAGGACAGTCCAGTTAAATCCTCAGTTGGGTTATTGCCAATAGCTGTTCTTCAATGTGACTGTAAATGGACTGACTGAAGCTGAGTTCACTCTGAAAGTTATCAACTGTTCATCAACGTAAAAAATGAAGCCACACAGTTTATCTTCAAAGGAAAACTGAGCAGGTTTTCCAAAGGCAGCTGACTACACATGAAGTCAGTGTTCCAAAGCCTAAACATGTGGGGAGAAACACCTCAGTGTGGGTGTGTGTGTGTCTGTTTGCGGGGGGGGGGTTACACAATTGAGATCCTCTGGCTCCAGGTCAGATGTTGTTTGGCTGGTGGAGAGAGTGAGGGCAAACAGAGCAATTCACTGAAGGAAAACTGTGCTGTGGAGAAAAACCCATTTCAGATCAGAGCCAGACCATTCTTCACTGTGCAATCACATTTGGACTCCTGCAGAAGACCAGTGAAAACTTGTGCCTGCACCTCTGACAACACAGTCCTGGTCACAGAGCTCCACCCACTCCTACCACATTCAAGTGGCTACGAATATTTAAACTGACTGTCTGTCCTCAGACCTGTGGGACTGTTTGTTAGGACACAGACAACCAGCACTTATTACGTTATGTCTTGTTTAGACTGGTTCTGTCCTGGTTCTATCCCTTTTAGATTGGTTCTATACTGGTTCTGTGCTGATTTAATGGTAAAGCTAACATAACACACTTCTGTTTCTGGATGTTAAGTAAATGTTTGTCAAGTTTTGCACTCCGGTTCTATCCTGTAAAAGTACCAGAGGTCAAAGGGAAGTAATGAAAAGTCCAGCTCTGAAAGTTTCATAACATACCATGAAAAACTGTGGATGTGTCATGATCTGATCACATGATCAGAAATCAGGGCTAATCGGATGATTTCAGACTTGTTTATTATTGATAAAAGCCCATAAAACTACACCACAGTCACTCCAGGAGGTTCAGTCTTTGGTGGCTGATGTAAGAATCCAGACAGGACAACACCAAACGAGTGAGTTTATCAAGAACTCTGAGCAGACAACATGGAAATAACACACCACATCGCTATGACAACCAGGTACTGTAAAGTCAGTACTATTGCTATGATAACCAGGTACTGTAAAGTCAGTACTATCATTATGATAACCAGCACCTGTAAAGTCAGCCCCAAGGGGCCTTGGGGAGCAGGGGGATGCCCAAAGCAATCCAGATACTGATGCCAATTGCCAGAGGGGCTCTATTGTGTAGGACTACTCACACTTATATCTGAAGAGGACTGAGAAAGAAGGGTGATATGAATTCTACAGGGGGGACAAGGATGGTAATCAGAAAGCTCCTGGGCTATGGGGTACGGAAATCAGAGGGTTTGACCCTGTCAAAAACAAACTGAAGGGGAAAGAAGGAAGAGCAGAAAGAAACTTTTGTAGAGTCCTTAGTCACGGTAGGTTGGCACAGGAGCAGAAGGGGTCCGGAGTGTTGGGGGTGGGGGCAAACTCCTGTCCCCAGAGTTTCACTTATGTAGTTTTGTCTCTTGTTACGTTGGCCACGAAAGACGGAATCTCCTGGAGTGACCATGGTGTAGTATTATGGGCTGTAATCATGTAGATTAAATTATATTTACTATCAACTTCCGCATTTGTCTTTTGTAAAATGGCGGGTCATAAAAACAACTGATAATGTAACAGGTGGTGAAGTGAAATCCTTTCAATTACAACTCATGTGTAGGGATAAGGGTAGGGATATGGGTAAGGGTAAGGGTGGGGTTTAATTGGGATTGGGTCCTTGGTTTTTTTTAGTTTATGTTTGTAGGAAAGCATAGTGCTCTTAATATATGATTTTATATTTGTCATTTTCTTCATTTGGATGTCTTCCTGATTTCAGTTCAGTTCTTAAATTCTTGCATAAATAAACAATTAAAATTGTAATCTATTGATCTCATGTAGTATGTAGTAACATGTAGTTATGTACATATCTTATTAAGTTACGTTCATGTATTTTAACCTGCGCCTTGTGTTCTGGACTGCAGCATTCATAAAAAAAGAACAAAAAAAACCCCATCTGTTTCCCTTTAGTGCTGCAAGAATTGTTTATCGGTATCAATTTATCGGTTCTGCAATATATTGCAATATTTCATTTCTCTATACTGTATCGATATTTCTAAGTACTATATCAATATTTATACGTATTTATTCAAATACAGATATGACAGACGTTCATTTTTACTGCAACACCTGAAAGGGGATAGGGGTGTGTTGTTTTATTTTATTGTTTGTTGTATGTTTGTTTATCTGTTTATGAGCAGCTTTACACAAAAACTACCAGACCAAATTTTCAGTCCAGGTGAGAAGTGGTCCAGAATAAAACCCCATTAAGTTTTGGTGAATGTATGTCAAAGGTCATAATCGCCAATAATGTTTTCACAATGATAAGACATAGGGCAAATGTGTGCAAAGGGGCGGAGTTTATTGTGTCAGGCACCACTTGATTTTTGACGTTTGTGTTTACATATGCAGGTGTTTTCACATCATGTGATGCAAAATTATTTTATATGTCTGCCAGTAAATTAATTCTGTGGACTTTTCATGTGCCAAATTATGCAGCATTTTCCGCTCTTATGGAAAAATGGGATTTGCTCAATGTCTTCAAAACCAGGTACATATACATTATACAATCTAAGGACTATACAGGTTAGATCCACTCACCCACTGTGACCCTATGTTTGACTGGGGCCCTATAGACCTTTCTCACAATAACCGGAAATACGTAATGGTAGTGTATCCGAACTTCCTGTAAAGTGTCAAAAGAGTAGAAAACTGGTGAGATGAGAAAGTCTTCTCAACTTATTTAATGAATTTGCCACTTATTGCATTTGCGGATATCGGAAGAATCGTGGAGAAAAACTCAGTCACAAAAAAAACTTGATAAAGGCTACAAATCTTTCCATGAGGAATTTTTCCATAAGTATCAAGGCAAGGAGAGAGCACTGGGGCTAACTGCTAACTGCTACTGAACTGATAACTAGAATGACAAATCATTAGTATGTCCACTTATACCTAGGACTACTAGAATAGTATAGAGGACTATTTCACTATTTTCAATTTGTTCTGTCTATGGTTCAAGTCAACGTTAGCATGAATGCATGAATGCATCAGTTGACATTTTTCTCTGGTAATGTCTGTTTATGTTGGTGTTTGCTTGTCATAGTTTCAAATGTAGTAGACGGGCAGGTTTTTGTGAGGGCTAGATGCTACCCATCACAAAGATGAAAGAAAGAGGTTTGCAGTGTCTGACTGTCAAACACTAGAAAAAAATACTTATTTTCCTCAGTTCTCGTCCATATATCTCATCACACTTAAAACATGTAGTGCACACATTTTACCTAATTTACCCTATCTCTTATCACTGTGAAAACACATTTTTAGTGTCTGTGACCTTTGACCCACCTAAATTTAATGGGATCTATTCTCGATAACCTTACACCTTTCCTGACAATTTCGTAGAAATTGGTCCAGTAGTTTTTGTGTAAAGTTGCTGACAAACTCTGTCTTGTTGCGTTGTATTTGATTTCATGGTCTGTTGTATTTTATTTATTTTATCCTTTTTCTCATCCATGCTGCTAAATTTTTTTTTTTTTTTAAAACCTGATCAGGACATGTCCAGTGGGAACCAGTTCTTTCAAACAGACCCTTTTACTTCAAGCATTTGTGTCTTTTATACATAATTAAGGGCTTGTAATATTTACAGTATAAAAGCACCCATGCTTATGTAAAATATAATCAACCCAAAACTGAGCAAGTCTATCTTTCCCTTAAATAGGATTCATCATCTTTGCTTATTTGCAGCATCTCCATAAACACTCTGGATTCTTTTATTCTATTAAAATGACTAATACAATATATAGTTAAAACAACAAAACCTCCTCCTTCTCTAATGCCCATTATATATGATAGAATTAAATGAGTGAAACAAAAACTTTTCTTCATTTTCTTAAATATGTTTTCTCGTCATTGTGCATTTTTCTAGCAACAAATCCCATTTAAAAACAAACACCCTTTTGTCATTCGTTTATTAAGCCCAGGCTTCATTATTTTGCTTTATATTATATATTTTAAATGTGTTGTAATTTCCTATAACAGCTGGGACACTGCAGAGTTGCTGCAGGAGTAAATGAAGCTTTTGTTTTCTGCCGCGAATGAACAACAACACATTTACCACTGCGTGTGGAATGAAAATAAGCATGAAAATAAAAAGAAAATATATTACTAATTGTTTTGGGTGTCATACACTGCAGCTGTGTGGCTCACATGAAGGTTTTGTCTTTCATACTTGATTCAAGACATTTTTGTGCCTTTTATTAATAGTTACAGATGCAGGATGTAAGAATTAGATTGATCAAACTGCATAAATGGAGTATATAATTCAGATTTATGCTTTGATAGTCACTAACTACAGTTTCTTTGGGATAATGATGCAAAAATAGGGGTTTCAAATTCAGGAAATTCATGATTTACCCTATCTCTGATCATCTCCATTCACTGTCATTGATCCATTTTGAACAATTAAGTGATTTATTAGCTTTAATTCTAATATTATGTTTTGTAGTTCTGCATTTGTAAGTGAAAATCATGTATTTTGTTGTATTCAATGCGCTGATCATGTCGGTTTTCATTAAAGCTCAGTTTAAAGTATCATCAAAAATGAAGAAAACTGAAGAACTTTTTTCCCCTGTAAAATCAATCATTAACTGAACATAAAATGAGTGTGTCCATCCATTCTAATTCATCCATCTGCATGGGTTTTACGAGTGAATTATGTTGTAGAAGATGACAGTGTTTCCATGGTAACTAATGAGCCTCTGAATGACCAAATGGGTCAAATCTGATGAACATGAAAAGATGACAAATTCTCTGAGCCAGAGAAGTATGAGTATGAGTATGAGGAAGGACCGGAAAAGTCTGTTGTTCCACCTCAAGTCATTTTTCTACCCTCCATTTTTCATTAAAAATGTTGAACACAGCAATATTAATGAAATAACAATGGAATGACACTTTTAAACTTTTGAGGTTATTTTTTTTTAGCATTTTTGAACATCCTTTGGCGGGCCATCGTTATCATCGATAATCATGTCCGGTATTGGAATTGGAACAGCACTGAAAGTGTACTGTGTGTAAGTGTACTCATAACAGTATAGACTTTGGAACACAGCACATGTTGTTTTCTTCAGAATGAGCTAATAATAGCAAATACAGACAGATGACAAACTAAAGTCACGTCCTGATCATAGACATGTCTTCATTCATTTGCTTCCAGGGCTGAACACGTCCACACAAATAATCATCTGCTCCTGCCCTTACTGTCCACACAGTCTAACAACAAATGGAGACTCATGGAAGATTTGGGACCAAAGATATTCTACAAACTTCTACACACCCATTACACTGGAGAACAATAAACAAAACAAGAATTAAAAAGACATTCTGTTGAGTTAAGTTTTTATGCCAACTGACTGATTCCAAAATGTCAGTCATTTTTTTCTAACACGTTCACATTTTTCTCCATAGTTTTACCCTCAACATAAACACAATTTACCTGATTAACTGGAGTCAGACTTTAGACATGATTAAGAACAGACTCATCTACAGCTACCAGGAAACTGCTGTGTTCAGTTACCATGACAACAGTACAATGAAAGGTGTGTTCAGTTACCATGGAGACAGTGCAGTGAGAGGTGTGTTCAGTTACCATGACGACAGTACGATGAAAGGTGTGGGCAGTTACCAAGGCAACAATGTGATGAGAGGTGTATGCAGTTACCATGGAGACAGTGCAGTGAGAGGTGTGTGCAGCTCCAATGACAGTAGGTTTGAAGAAAACATTTGATCCTACAGTTCAAAAACTTGACGTGCTTGAGAAAAACTGAGATCAGTTTTGGATTCCTCACCCAAAATGAGTGAAAAACATCTGCTAGACAAAAGTCAACTAAAATTGTGTTCTCCAGTGTGATCAAAACTCAGAGTCTAGGATATACTTTTTTATAGCATTGTGTTCATTCTGTAGAGATAATGAACCTTTATAGGCGGGGTTCCTGGAGTAGTTTTAACTATACTGTTTCAAATCCTCTGAAGACTGCATGTGGTTATGGATGGACTGGAGCTGGGGGAGGAGTCTGGGCCTAACCAGAGCTCTGAACGGAGCTGGCTGAATTGTTGCTGTGTAGCGCGCATGAAAATTCAGGAAAAAGCATTGGGTCTGTCAGTATTCTGGAGGAGTGGCTTCGGGGGAACTTCTGAAGAAAAAGGTTTAGACTTTTAAAATTACGTGCCTAAAAATGTAGCTGCTGGAACTGTTTTTCTAACATCTCATAGCCCACCTTTGGCCCACTTGAGGCTCAGTTGGTAGAAGGTCTAATGACTGAAGGGCAACGGTTTGCGTCCCGGCTCTGGCTGTCCACATGTCAAAATATCCTTGGACAAGACACTGAACCCTGACATAGTCTCCCAATTGGACTGACATAACCTTAGAAACCTACTGGTGTATGAGTGTGTGTGTGAATGTGAGGCTAATGTAAACCATGAAGGTGGTAAAGCACTATATAACTGCAGTCCATTTACCTTTAAAAACCTGCAACCATTTTTACATTGGAGTTCCAAATGATTGTTTTCCCTACATTTACCTGTTTCAAAGTAATTTACTGTTATTTATTATAATAAAGAGCAGTACATTAAGTTTTCATTTCACATTTTTCAGTGAAAATCTGCTATTTTCCTACGTTCAATGTACTCACCGAGGAGATACAAGGTGTAAACTGAAAGGTTATTGTTAATAGACTGGAGAGAAAAGAAGCAAATGTGACCTTTTCAACAAAAATATATCATTACCTGATGTAATTAGCCATGAACCCTGCTAACATTTACCCTCATCCTGACCCACGTTCACTATAGAGCATCTGAAAGTCCAAATGGGTCATATCTGATGACAATGAAAAGCTGAGAAACTGCATTTTAATTGAATTTGCCAGTACATAACATCCGTTGGGAGTTACTTATCAGCGTTTCCTGAATACCTGTCTATCTGAGATCTCCGTCCCTTAGCCTGATTCGACCCAAGCTTCACCTTTTTTCTGGGTTTCTGGTGCATTTTTCACCTGTAAACGGTACTCTGCCTGTTCCCTCATGTGTTTTTGCCTTGTTTTGCCTATCCATGTATGACCTTATCTGCCAGTTTGACCATTCCTTGCCAGTTCCTAGTCCCAGCTCAGATGGTCTCAACTAGTTTGGACCTGTTTTCTACCTCTCCAGTTCCATCACTGAAGATTGTTCTGAAGATTCATTCTCTTTGCCACGTGGGTTTCTTAGGGAAGAAACTAAGGATGAATCCCAATTTTTGCACATTTGTGAAAAGGAGTGGTGTTGTCCCAACTCTCAGTTAGATGGAGGGGAGGGGCTAAAGTGGGGGGCTGTATATGAATGGAGGGGTAGAAGAAATTTCCTATAATTATGTTCAAATCATCGGCTACAGGGAGGAAAACAAAACTAAAATGTGCAGCACTGACAAAAAAAATCACAAATTTACGATGTAAACAACTGAATCATTTGATCCACTAGTACTGGCTCAGCTCAGTAGTGTTTCCATTACAGGATAGTATTGACTTTACAGGACCTAGTCGTCATAACGATAGTACTGACTGAACAGTACCTGGTCATCATAGTGATAGTACTGACTTTACAGGAGCCTGGTTGTCATAGCGATAGTACTGACTTCACAGTACCTGGTTGTCATGGTGATGCAGCATGTACTTCCATATTGTCTGCTCAGGGATTGTTGATAAACTCACTTCTTTTGTGTTTTGTCTGAATTTTTACATTGGCTACTAAAGACTGAATCCCCTGGACTGACCATGGTGTAGTATTATGGGATGTCATCATGTGGATTAATGTACCGATATATTTATTGTTAATTTCCACATTTGTATTTTGTAAAGGGGCGGAGTCACAGAAACACTTGTCTGACCAATGAGTGCAAGGTTTATACGTCACCTTTTAGTGTCACTGGGAACCTCAGTGAAGGGGGCACCAAATATATAGTACCAGGGATCCATGGTCCTTTTCATAATGGAAATGCACCAAAGCAAGCCAATTTAAATGAAGTCAATTTGAGCCAATAGCAGCAGAAATGTGGCCTCACATTACAGATGCAAAAAAGACAACCAAAGCCCATGGAACACAGATGTTTACAGCTACTGGTGTGTGCAGGTGAAAACTGAAGGAAACAAAGTTTAAGCTTCTGTTAATAACAGCATCTATTGAACTGTTTACACTAAGAGGAACTGGCTCAACTCTGGTAACAGGTATTATTCCATTACAGAATAATACTGACATTACAGAACATGGTCGACATTCTGATAGGGCTGTCTTGACAGAACATAGTAGTCATAGCCATCATACTGACTTTACAGTACCTGGTCGTCTACTCCCATGTCATCTGGTCAGAGCGGCTGATAAACTTGCACGTTTCATGTTGTCTCGTCTGAATTTTTACATCAGCCACCAAACACTGAATCTCCTGGAGTGACCATGGTGTAGGTCACTCCAGGTCCCCCCTAAAATAGTGGGTTACAGAGACAACGAATGACGTAACAGGTGTCAAAGTATTGTCCCATTTCTTCAGGGAGAGATTTCACCCCCTACCAAGGGCTGAATTAGGATTGGGCCACCCATTATCCTAAATAAATACTGCATTTTTTCTTATACCCTGATCTACTAGTCGTGCATTTGGATTCAGTCACCTGTGTTTGACACCATAACCCAAGCAAAGTAGGTATGAAAACTCCTGAGGCAGTATTTTCCCGTAATTTGTCAACCGTCTGTATTATAATGTAGCAATGATCATTTTACTGATAATCTCACTGAAACTACGATAACAAGTCAATTATTAGTTTGATCCACTTAAACGATCATCTCCCAGCCCCTAGTCAGGTTAGCTATCAGAAGCTAAAACAAACCGAGGTTTGTTAAACGCTAAAGCAAAGGTACTGTGAATACTCTGAGGTCAGTTGAACAGTCCTTCATGACTGGGAAGATGCTCCACTAAAGTTTCAACTTGCAAGTATAAAAAACTATAGCTTGATCTGGCAATCAAAATGAGTATCAATAAATACATACAAAATGAATAAATAAACCTGTAAATACATACATCAGGAAATAATAATGCTAATAATCATAATAATAATAATAGTAATAATAATAATAATAAAAACCTTTTCCTCTATGACGTACTAAGTGTCTTTGTGTGAGTCCTCATTGGTTGGGGGGTTGTGTAGTCCATAAACTTATACTTCTAATAATCAGCCACTCTTTCTGACTGGCTGTGACCACAATGCGTACACACTCGATATCAAAGGCGATTTTGTGGTCTACATCTTGAACTTCGATATTGCCATTTTTAAACTCTCCTATTGTGATGTAGGAGGAACACTGCTTCCCTTTTTTAGTTCCAATTAGTTTCTCTCCAACTTCCAGAGCTCCGTGGTGAAGAACGTCATTTTGACGGTCATCGGAACCAGTGGCGATCTTAATTTTACTAATTTTGGTGGATTTATTAAACACTATGACAAAAAAGTCTCCAGTGGAAGGAGGTTTCCCCCAGAAGTATTCATCTACAGTGCTGTAAGCCTTGGTGGCGTCATAGTTCTCAAAGACGTTGATGTTGGTGTAAAGGCTGGCAGGGGGGTTGTCAGGAATGTCTATCGAGTCTTCTTCAAAGTCGTCGTCCTTCAGCTTGTTCTCCGCTCCCTTGTATGACGAGTAGTAACCCATGTGTTGGAACAGTGATGGTTTGAAGCGGATCACGTCCTTCTGAGCCAGCAGACCTCGGAAATGAATCAGGAGCCAATCGCAGGGCATCTCCTGGTAGAACATGAGCAGGAAGTGAGCTAGACGCGGCAGGTCTTTGGAGTGGTACAACTTCCCGATATATCCCAGCTTGGAGAACTCCAGCATCACCCAGTAGGATCCTTCTCTGGACGTGATCACTTTCTTCAGCGCTGTGAGAAAGTTCCTGGAGCAGCGCACGTCGTCTTCTAACATCATGTAGAAATGAGACAGGTTCGTGCAGAAGTTCAGGAGGAAAGCGTAATCCACGTTTTGCTTGGAGCGGAAGCGGACCCTGTCCTCAGGGTCATTATAGTTCCTTTTTAAGCCGTCCAGAGAGGGGTAGTACTCCTCTGGAGCCTGGATCACCAGGAGGCGCCCAGCGATGATGTGGTGGGCAAACTTTCGGGTGATTTCCTGCACCAAGTTCTCACACCAGGCTAGGTCAAAGTCCGCCAAGTGGACCACAACCACAATCTCTTTAAGCTCCTCATAACTGGACTGATCAAAGATGGATTTGATTGTTTCTAGAAGATAGTTCCCCCTTTTTCTTTTGACAGAAGACAGTCCAATGGTGAGATACTCTGTGAATGAAAGGGATTTTCTTAGACAAATGATGCAATAATAATAATAATAATAATAATAATAATAATAATAATGCTGGAGTTTTAGACTAAGTATCAGAATTTTACTGCATTGTTTCATTCATCTTCCAAAAAATCTTTACAACATCATTCAAATTGTTGTACTTTTATGAATATAAAATCAACACAAAGGATACATTTTAACAAGAATAACTGACACTGAAATGTATAAAACTTCATTTTTAGTTCTTGTGGACGCTGGTAAATCTCAGCAGAATATTTGTGCATGAAAAAAAGAAACTTCAGCTTGATTTCCATCATGTTTTATGTGTTTCAAGTCAGAGGCATGCTCAGTCCCTTTAGACAATAGATGAAAAAGCTGTTCTGGTGGGTGCTCTTTTGTTCAAGGTAAATATTGTCCCAAAATTTTTCTTCACCAAGGCACTCCAAAATATTGTAAAAATGTTTTTTGGTTTAAATGTTAGCTCCACCCACACAGAGTGGGCGCTAGCATCTCTGTAAATAACACGCTGTGGCAGTGGAGCTTCATCAGGACCAATCCACGAAGCGACAAACTTTAAATACTCGCTCGCCCCAGACTCTGTGTTCTCTCTCTCACTTAACTGGGATGTTCTGTAGTTAGCTAATCAGGTTTCCCCTTTTTTTCTTTTTTATTCATATAAATTTTTTCCTCATGTGGTGCCCCTCAGAGACAATCCATCTTTCTGTGGGGAAGACTAGACCACTGGTGACATGTTTGAACTTTCAAACCTTCACTAACGCTCACAGATGTGACTTCCTGCTGAAAACCCTGGATGTAAATTGCTCTGTAATGAACCACTAAACTTACTCTTGCGGTTCAGCGGGGTTCCAGCAAGATAACGGTATGTGACATTAATGGTTCCAGAGAAATTACTGAGGTCTCTGAAGGTGTGAACGTATCGCTCTGAGCTCGCAGGGTGGACTGAAGTTTCCCTGAGCTGCCGTTTATCCTCTTCCTGGAACAATATAAAAAAACAACAGATTACTGCATATTATGGACACTGTAAAAAAAATATTGCAGAATTAAAAACAAGAAGTTGCAATGTCTTTTTTCAACACAAGACATTGTGGTAACATTTTACATTAATAAGGTGGTAATTCTATGGTAATTTTGATGTCATTTCATAGTATTAATGCTTTTGTCACCACGTATTACAAGTAATGGATCACTAATAAGGCACTGAGTCCTATCACCTGTCTATCTCTCTCTCTGTCTCTCGTCTGTATTTATAATTTCTTAAATCTATTTTACATACCAAGTCTGTTCATAACTATTGACCCAGCGTCCCCTTTCCCCTTTCCCCACTCCCTTCAGTAGTATCCGCATAAGGAGCCATAGACAACAGGATCTGCAGTAACTCACCCGTGTCCTGTGCTGACCTGTGACCCCAACCTCACCTGTCTGATGGACGGACCTGCTCCCCACCCCCCCTTCCTTTCATCTACAAATGGACGTTCATCTTCATCCTGTCCGTCCATGGGAGTGTATCTCTCCTTCAGTGTGGTTCTCCTACTAGGTTTTGGACATTACTCTTACCGAAAAAGAGGGTCTAAGAACAGGGGATGCTTAGGACTTCATCTATTTATGTGATTGATTGTTCAATTCAATTTTATTTATAAAGCCCCAAATCACAACAAAGTCTCACAGGGCTTTAGAAAAACACAATCAACTACAGAGATGTTCTCTCCAATCAACCCTGTAAAGCCCTGTGAGACAATGTTGTTTTGATTTGGGGCTCTATAAATAAAATAAAACTAATAAGCTGGTAATTCTATGGTAATTTCGATGTAATTTGTGACCACATAATGAAGTTTTATGAAATGTACCTGTTGTTCCACCTATCTGTAACACACTGGCTTACTGTATGCTAACATAGCTGCTACTGCTAGCTAAGTCTGTTAGGTTGACATATATGGCTAACTTGAACAGGCTAGCTCCATGATTACTGTCTGCTTTTCCCTTGTTTAAGCACAAACTGTATATTTTACAGACATGTTTCCATGGGCTTCAGATGCTTCAGTGTTATAAAGCAGAATACAAACAAAATTATTCAGCCGCATTATAAATGTGGCTTCATAGCATCCGTACTTTGTAGAAACGTTTCTTCCCTAACTGTTACTTGTAATAAGCAGTTACAAATTACACTTACAAGCAGATACAATTATCATGAAATTACATCAAAATTGCCACAGAATTACCCCCTCATTAGCTATCTGTAATTAAGAGTGTCAAGAGAAGTTGTTAATTTTTTTAGGATTTCTATGTAGAAATGTATTTCTACTGTTTTGAGAAAATAAAGTATAAACTGAAAAAAATATGTGGTGCTGTTGAAAATTGCAAAACCACAATGACAAAATAACAGAATAATAACATGTTTAAAATGTTAAAACTACATGTTTAAAAAATATTAAAACTACATGTTTAAAATGGTACATTTACATGTCTAAAATGTGAAATGTACATTTTTACAGCATTAAATATACATGGTTAAAATGCTAAATCTACATGCTTAAAACCTTACATTTAAATCTACCTAAATCCTAAATCTACAGTTCATTCTTGTTCAGTAAATATGTTAATGGGTTGTGTTGCCTTTTTTTTTTTTTTTTACAATATTGTTCTGGCGACAACAGCAGTTTGTCCCCTATAAAAACAACAGGATGTTTAAAACAGTGTATAACTGAATTAAAAAAAAAACAACAATAAAAGCACACACACATCCATGGAGAAAATGAACTGTAAACTCATTGTGTCTCTGAATAATTCAGCTGTAGGGAGTATCAGATTTTTCTTCAAACGTGTCCCGAACATCCTTGAACTTGTGACAATATGTGTTTTGTCGCGTCTGAGCGAAGCCTGGACATCTGAAAACAAAGGGAATCGTACATCTCTCCAGGCATTTTGAGGAGCACAAGGAAATGGACTAGAGAAGAGCTGAAAATGCCAACAGGCGCTTAATAATTTAAATAACAAACACAGATAATGTACTGTGATTACCGAGTTTTGATGCCATCATGAATAAGAAATAAATCATCTGCTTGATTTCAACTTGGGTCCAAATGATGAAAATTTAAAGATGTTTCCTTTTAAAACAAGCACTTATGAAAGGGACAACATGCACAGAGTCAACAAAACAAGAAATGCATTGCTTTTAAATACACTGTTTGGTCAAATTTGTTAAACAGATCTGAATAATATCCAAATATCAAGCAGTTTAAAAACAAATACAAACAAAATGACAAAATATAGGGAAGAAGAAAAGGGTGTACTGTATGTGTGTGTGTGTGTGTGTGTGGGGGGGGGGGGGTACCACCTATGTGTTGATAGTATCTAGTTTAATATGGAATGAATATATTATTACAATATTACTACAGAGTAATAACAAATAGTATACACATTTATATTAGCTGTATTTTGGTTTTATTAGTTTATTGGTATATGTATGACCATTTATAAATGGGTATTGTCATATTGGTGTATATGAGAGTGAGGATTTATTATATTGTTATAGGAAACATTATTGTTATGTAATATATATTGTTATATATTACCTCACCCTCTCAGGTTTTTCTAAATGTTTACCTACTTATAGAAAATTATATATGATGGAAAAATCTAAAATGTCAAGGCTTGATTGAAAACAGTTTGAAAGCCAATAATTTATTAAGCCTTGACATTTTGAAGGTCAGGGGAAATTTTCTTAAAATCTGTTGATTTCATATGGAATGACCCCCCACACACACACACACACACACACACACACACACAGTGTGTGTATGTGTACGTTTTGTTTTGTTTGGTTAACTTATCAACCAACCATTGGTTAACTTATCAACCTTTTGTATGCCATTACTGATATTGTGACCACATAACCTCCGCCAAGGAGGTTATGTTTTTGCCAGCGTTTATCTGTTTGTCTGTGTTCAAGATAACTCGAAAACTTCTGGACGGATTTGGATGAAATTTTCAGGATATGTTGGAAATGTGAACAGAAAGAACTGATTTCATTTTGGGGGTAGTCGGGGTGGGGGGGTTCTACCTTGGCGGACGTCTACACTCTCAGAGTGCTTTTCTAGTTAATCATGTTTTAATTTCACTGTTGACATACACATTTAAAAAAAATCAATCACTCAATAGGAAACACAATTGTAGTAATATGAGAGTGTTCTGTACTAACCAGTACGTAACCATCTTCAATGTAGAGGTTTAGAAAGAGGAGGAAGGTGATGAGGAAGCCGAGGAAGGGCATGGTGGAGCGTTTCCTCAGACACCTCATCTTGTCCAGGGATTTCCACAACAGCCTCATGCTCTTCAGTCACACACCAGGATCTGCACAATAAGAAAACACACAGGAGGTTAAACCAGCCTGGGTCAAAGTCAATGCTCATACAGTAACAGTAGTAACAGCATTAACTGTAGTAACAGTAGTAACAGTAGTAACAGCATTAACTGTAGTAACAGTAGTAACAGTAGTAACAGCAGTAACAGTAGCAACAGCAGTAACAGTAGTAACGGCAGTAACAGTAGTAACAGCAGTAACAGTAGTAACGGCATTAACTGTAGTAATAGTAGTAACAGTAGTAATTGCAATGACAGTAGTGACAGTAGTGACAGTAGTAACAGTAGTAACGCTAGTAACAGTAGTAACAATAGTAACCGCAGTAACAGCAGTTACAGTAGTAACAGCAGTAACAGTAGTCACAGTAGTATCGGCAGTAACAGCAGTAACAGTAGTAACAGTAGTAACAGCAGTAACAGTAGTAACGGCAGTAACAGTAGTTACAATAGTAACGGCAGTAACAGTAGTAACAGCAGTAACAGTAGTAACAGTAGTAACGGCAGTAACAGTAGTTACAATAGTAACGGCAGTAACAGTAGTAACAGCAGTCACAGTAGTAACGGCAGTAACAGTAGTAACAGTAGTCACAGTAGTATCGGCAGTAACAGCAGTAACAGTAGTAACAGTAGTAACGGCAGTAACAGTAGTCACAGTAGTAACGGCAGTAACAGTAGTAACAGTAGTTACAATAGTAACAGTAGTAACAGTAGTAACGGCAGTAACAGTAGTAACAGTAGTAACAGCAGTAACAGTAGCAACAGCAGTAACAGTAGTAACGGCAGTAACAGTAGTAACAGCAGTAACAGTAGTAACGGCATTAACTGTCGTAATAGCAGTAACAGTAGTAATTGCAATGACCGTAGTAACAGTAGTAACAATAGTAACTGCAGTAACAGTAGTAACATCATTAACTGTAGTAATAGTAGTAACAGTAGTAATTGCAATGACAGTAGTGACAGTAGTAACGCTAGTAACAGTAGTAACAATGGTAACCGCAGTAACAGCAGTTACAGTAGTAACAGCACAACAGTAGTCACTGTAGTAACAGCAGTAACAGCAGTAACAGTAGTAACAGTAGTACGGCAGTAACAGTAGTAACGGCAGTAACAGTAGTAATGGCAGTAACAGTAGTTACAATAGTAACGGCAGTAACAGTAGTAACAGCAGTCACAGTAGTAACGGCAGTAACAGTAGTAACAGCAGTAACAGTAGTAACAGCAGTAACAGTAGTAACGGCAGTAACAGTAGTAACAGTAGTAACAGCAGTAATGGCAGTAACAGTAGTAACAGTAGCAACAGCAGTAACAGTAGTAACGGCAGTAACAGTAGTAACAGCAGTAACAGTAGTAACATCATTAACTGTAGTAATAGTAGTAACAGTAGTAATTGCAATGACCGTTGTAACAGTAGTAACAATGGTAACTGCAGTAACAGTAGTAACGGCAGTAACAGTAGTAACATCATTAACTGTAGTAATAGTAGTAACAGTAGTAATTGCAATGACAGTAGTGACAGTAGTAACAGTAGTAACAGTTCACACATGGAAACTGTTGCATTGGTCTTTGTTTCTCAGTAATTAGGCATCAGCCTGTGCTTTTGTTCCACTGCTGTAAACCTCTTGAGTACCCTAATAGAATACAAAGTACCTGTGAGCTCCGCTCAATGACCACACAGACATTGATCAGCCGCAGCAGGACTGGGCCGCCTCACCTGGGATTCCTACAGTCAATAGCCTTTTGTGTGAAAACTGAATTTAACATGTCTATCCACTACATCCTGTTTGTATAACCTGTGTTTAAGTAGAACGTTCAATACAGTTAGAAATGATGAATAATGATCATATTTAAACTGTTGTGTGACTGTAACAGAAGAACCAAGTGAACACACCCACTCCATTATATAGAAAAAGATATGAAATACAGCAGGTCAATGATGACGATACAAACCATATACAAGATCAGATTAATATTTATTCGTACAGCACCACACACACAAATATGTTAGTCCAAAGTGCTTAAAATTTACAATAAATACAATCATTTTTATAAAGAGGTTTATGGCAGGGGTGACACAGAAAATAAATACATTAAACCAAAATGCAAAGACATAACATAACAAATAAATAAAATAATAAATAAATAAGAAAATATGACTTTAACAACAGAAAAAAAAACAGGACCAACCCCATTACCCACTATATTGTATAATAAAAATGGATCGGGGGGGGGGGGTACTGGAAGACTAAACTAACTTCTATGTGAAACAAAAATGTAAATAAAAGCAATAAAACATTAAAAAAAATATATTAAAATCAATAAAACTTTTTAAAGAATCAATCAATTGAGGTACATGCCCTATTTCTGCACTTGTTTGTTATTGACATTAATATAAAGAAATGAATTTAAATAAATCTCAATGGTGTGTTGTAACGGTGGCTATTAAAAGGTTAACCTCTGAACCCCCTCAACTGTAAAGTCTGATTTTCCCAAAAATAAAACATTACATGCATTTAATTCAATGCACTCCCGTCTAACATGAAAAGTTAAATGGTGGCTTTCAACATTTCTAACAGTTGGTTTGACTTTGTGCCCACAAACACAACGCAACAATGTCACAACAATTGATTTAACACGTCCGGTGTTTTCCACATCATTGACTGAGAAAAAGAGTTGGTGCTTATCTGCAAATGATTCCCAGGTCCATGTTAGGGTTGGTTTGATGACTCAGTGGAGGTGGATGTTTTATTGATAGTTCAGGTTAATGACAAGCCTATATTTAAGTTTTATTTTGTATCAGTGTAGGTCTGTTGCTCTTTTTTCCCCTGCATTGATTTACTGACAGGTGAAGAAAAAAAAGGGAAGAAAAGTCCCGACTGCAGTGAAGTGTGTTCTAGTGTTGAAACAGAAAGTAGATCTGATTTATGTGAAAAATTAATGAAGGCATGGCGTCATTTTCCAGAAGGAAGGATCGAGAATTAATAATTAATATAAGAAAGAAAGAAAGAAAGAAAGAAAGAAAGAAAGAAAGAAAGAAAGAAAGAAAGAAAGAAAGAAAGAAAGAAAGAAAGAAAGAAAGAAGGAAAAATAAGTACAATAGGAGTGATGCTAAGGAGTTCCTTCAGTGACAGAATGAAACAGTAAAGTCTGTCAAACATAGGGTTAGGGTTGCAGACACTCCTGTCTGTTAAAAAAGGTTAGGGACACCCCTTGTCTATTAAACAGAGGTATCACAGGGTGTTCCTTCCTACAGTTGATAGAAACCACAGCAGAAACAACACGAAAATAAACTGTAATAAAGTCCATTAATGGTGTAATCATTTATATTGATGTATACATTGTTTATATATTTACATAAAAAATATCATTAGCAACTGTATATTGTGTATGGTTTTCAAAGAGTGAAGTGGGCCTCCCCTGGGGGACACCAGAGGCACAGCATGAGAAAAAATAAAACCAGATTAAAAAAAAGACATAGGTAACTGCAGTAGATGGGGTTAGCTAGTACAGTAGAAAAGGTAAGCTAACTACAATACATGTGTTTAGCTAACTACAGTATCTACATGTGTTTGGCTAACTACAGTACATGTGGTTCACAAACTACAGTACATGTGTTTGGCTAACTACAGTACTGTGCAAATCATATGCGGAATCCGGGAAAAGTTCCGCCTTAAGCGCTAGGATTGGAGAGGCAGCCTGTCAGTCAAACTAGCTCCCCTGCCTACGTTCTTGATTCGAAAAATTCATTCTTAACAGCCTGCAACAGCCGCCGCTTTCTACGACAGCCACAGTGGAACAAAGACAGGGAAAGGAGAAGAACCAAAAAAGGTTATCAGTTATACAATGCTGTTCATTATAAACAACTGAGCACCACAGTTAACATTTGCTGCAAAATGTACTGGGCCTATAGCCACTAAAACTCCTCATATTCCAGCCAAAATTACTACTAATGCACATGCTATCACTCAGTAACACGTCAATGACAGTCAGTGTGTAGTGAACAATAAAAATAGAAACAACTTGACACAAAACATATAAAATATAAGGGCAAATTCCATGCAAACTCTCATGTTCATAACACCAACAACATGGCCTACTATTTCTATGATGCAAAAGTTTCATCAAATGTGTTCCTAAACGAAGAGGAGTGCGTGCTCAAATTTTAAGAAATCATCATTCACATTTTACTATACATTTGGCATTGTGTTGGCCTTATGGACATGGCAGCTTGCATGGAATTGCCCATCATTTTTTCCATACAATTTGATATAGATCAACTTTGTTATTTGTATTACTATTAACACATATGTTATGTTGTATTTATTTTTAGTGGATATTGCAATACCAAACTATCTAAGAGCCATTTGTATGTGTTTATAAAGCCATTCGTCTATCAATAGATGAAAATGGCACCTGTGTAAATCGAAGGAATGTGCAAATCATATAAAGACAGTGACTTATGTATATGATGTCGCGAGTGGCGATGATGTTTGAAGCTCAGCCAATTAGAAGCAGAGTTTGGCGAACTTTTCCCAGATTCCACCTACAATTTGCACAGTCGTCGACAGTACATGTGTTTAGCTATCTACAAAACATGTGTTTAGCTAACGACAAGACATGTGTTTAGCTAACTACAGTAGCTACATGTGTTTAGCTATCTACAGTACATGTGGTTCACAAACTACAAGACATGTGTTTAGCTAACTACAGTACATGTGATTAGCTGTACGTATATTAGCTATATCTGGTGGGGAGGATGACTTTCCCACAATTTAAAAACCCCTGGTATAGATTTTATTCATTTATAGAAGATAAATGAATATTGTGTGCTATAATCTGTTGCTGTAAACCTTCCCCCTACAGTGGAACTAATGAAGTAACCTCATCTCAACATGTGGTGTGGTGGTGTTTTTCAGGTCAAAGTGCAGGATGATGCTGACATCATCAGGTCCAGTGTGGAGGTTTTGTGCTGACGGTTACTGCTGCTGTCCTGCTAACCATCGCTCAGCTAGCTCCTCCTCCTCCTTCAGTGCAAACATCGTGCTCAGATGGTTGAGTTACAGTCAAACAAATGGGACACTGGTGGCGTGATCCAGTGGGAGAGCGACAATTAAACAACTTAAGCTCTTCATCTGGGGGGAGGAAGTGTCGGGCGTGTCCCCTGGTGATACGAGCCGTGGCTATAGGCGCCGCTTTGATTTGAATAATTCAGAGGAGGAAGAGGATGAGCTGGTCCTGCTGCTGCCGAAGGCGCTGCTGCGTTCTCATCCTCCACATTTAAGCAAGACTGACATGCACCTAAAACCACTGGTGTCGTCCAGACTGGACCTGCTTATTTTACAGTCAGTACTGAACAGACCCACTTCTAAACCCCATGATGAGTATGGAGAACCAACCCTGCCATATTAGAAAATAAATAGACATGTTAAAAAAAAAGAAATGCAGAAATAAAAAAAAATTTTTTTTTTTTTTTTTTTTTCGGTCTGTTGCCGGTGTGTTAACTTTTGTCCCTGCATTGTTTCTTTTATTTTCTGTATACATTTCCTTTTTCTATTTTCTTATTTATTTCTATATTTAATTGTATTTTCATATCTTATTGATTTTATAATGGTGAGCAAATATAACTGATGATTTGTTTTGTTTTATATGTCATGGTGTTTTTTGACAACTAAAAAAAATATATATATATATATATATATATATATATATATATATATATATATATATATATATATATATATATATATATATATATATATATATACATTTGTTAAGAGTACGCTGCACAAATCTTGCAACTGACAACTGCAATAGATCTTGAAAATTTTATTTCAAGAAATCTTACCAAGATCATTTTGAGTTGTTCCATTGGCAGATTTTTTTTTTTTTACTTGACTTAAACAAACTAACTAACTAAATTGAATTAAGCAAAACAGGGATATTGGAAAGATTTGTTACTATATGATTCTCTAAATATTATTGTCTAGTTCTTATATCTCATTGAAAAGCTGATTTTGTCTTATTACCTCTTATTACCTTGTTTGTTTGTCAGTAGCAGTTTTACCCAAAAACTACTGGACCACTTAACATGAAATTTTCAGTAAAAGTGTGAGGTAGTCCAGAATAGATCCCATTAAATTGTGGTGAATGTAGGTCAAAGGTCACAGTAAAAAAAAATGGGTAGCTTAACTCTCCGCCCTGGAGATTTAAATGAATGGTATTTAAATGAATGAATGGTATTCAATGGGAAATAAAATAATATCTGGTTTGTCATGCGCCCTGAATCACACACATGTTGTACCTCATAATAAATTCTAATTATTGATGTGCATTTCAACTGCTTCTGGCTGATTAATTTATGAGTAAAATGTGATATCACCACAGACTCCACACCACAGCTGAGTGGAGTGTGATGTCACATACTCCACACAGACACACATTGTAGTCTCTTACTAAGCCCACATAAAAAATGTCACATTTGCTTCCCATCAAATATGGGTGGTCTGCCTATGCCACATCAAATATTTGTTATTAACTGCTATCATATGTGAATTTTACAGCACTTGTGAAATGGAATCAGAATTTAGCTTGACTCGCTCCATTCACTCCCATTCAATTATTTGCGTGCTAAGCACCCATGGACCAAAAGTAGAAGGGTGTGACTTCGCCTCTCTATGTGTTTTTGCAATGATAATAGATAGTAGCCTAGTAAACTAGCCTGCTTCTAGTGGCAAAAAATATTTTTTGCCTGAATCGTTGGTCTAGCGATGCTCCATAGAGCCTCAGCAAGGACCGGTTCCAGTTTAACCGAAACAATCAGAACGCTCCATCTGTGTAGCAAGATTGTAGGATGGGCTTAGCACAATGACAATAGGGTTCCATGATGGTGTAGATTGCTGAACCAATAAAAACGTATATACAGTCTATGGTCAGATAAGCAGCATGTAAACAGACATGGATGAAGAACTTGTTATTTTCTATTTTTAACTACTTTTTAACTTTTAAAACATTCAGGGGATGAACGAATGCACAAGTCACCTGAAGCCCTCGTTTTCAATGATGGAGTATGGCCACATTAGCCTAGTAAACTAGCCAGCCTCTTTTTTTTTGCCTGAATCGTTGATCTAGTGACGCTCCTTAGAGCCACGTCCAGGAAATTTTACCAGTGAAAATTTTACCTGTCCAATCAGAACGCTCCATTTGTGTAGTGAGGTTGTAGGGCAGGCTTAGCACAATGACGACGGGGCTGAAGAATCAGGAACTCATATACAGTCTATGGTCAGATAAGCAGCATGTTATATTTTTCCTCCACTGTTACCGGTGTATTAATGTTAATTAGCCTAGCATATAGGATGTTAAAACAACCAGATAGACGCTAGTTTAGACTTGTTTTCGTTGCTCTGCATATGTCACATTGTTCCTTGCTCTGATTGGTCATTACGTGCAGAGCAGTTTGAAAGACAGCCATTGATCCCACCCATACGCTTAAGCTCAGTCTGTGGATCGTCTCCAGACAATGGATTCATATCATCGTCAGGCTTGCCAGGCCAAACAGATAGTAATAATCAGGAAAAATGTGTGTGTGTGTGTGTGTGTGTCGGGGGGGGTGGGGGTACTTGTTTTAAGTGTGATGAGATATTTGGACTAGAAATTCAGAAAGAACCCACTTGGTCCCTTCATCTCCAGGGACGACAGCCAGGCCTAAAACACCCTCATGAAAGTTTACTGCTGCACAAACACACACTCTACTGTTCACCACGGTATGGACTTTATATTTATGGTCCACATGCTGAGCGTATGTGTGTGCTGTTCACTCTGGGTGCATGAATGTGATGCAGAAGCCAAATGTGTTGGAATGACACTCACAGAACACGACCAGCAGGCTGGGCTGGTGTCCATTATCTGTGTGTGTGTGTGTGTGTGTGTGTGTGTGTGTGTATTCCTATCTTTATGGGGACATTGATATGTTTACACTGTCACATCATAGGGACTTCTGACACTATGGGGACCAAAATTCAGGCTTTTTCTGTTTTTTTTTTATTTTTCATGATTATTGTTTTTCTATTTTATTTTTCATTATTTTATTTGTTGTTGTGTATCTTTAATCTTTTAAAATTATTTTTTTTCATTTATTAAAAAAAAAAGGGTTTATCCCCACTACACAATTATTACAAACTTGGTCCTCATGAGACACGGAAACTAGTGTGTGTGTGTGTATATTACTCTCTTTATGGGGACATTGATATGTTTACACACTCATACCATGGGGACCTCTGTCACCATGGGGACCAAAATTCAGGTCCCCACAAGGGTTCAACATAAATGGAGGCAAAATCTGTTTGAAGTTGTCTGAATTTAAGCAAATGTTGTCCCCTATGAATGCATTAACTTGTGTTTTTCTGGAAGTCCCCATAAAGCATGCGGATAAACAGGTACAAAACAAAATGTGTATTTGTTTTGTCTCGTCCTCTGAACCCGCTTTATCCTCACTAGGGTCACGGTGGGTCACTGGGGGCCTAATCCAGCTACAATGGGTGAAGGTGGGGTACACCCTGTTGAGTCTCCAGTTCATCTCAGGGCTGAACATATATAGACAAACACTCTCACATTCACACCTGTGTTCAAGATATGTTTTTATTAGTATTATTAATAATAACAATTACATTTTATTATTTAATTTATTTATTTTTTATTATGTTTTTTTGTAATTTTTTAAATGTATTTTGTATTTATATATCTATTTTTTTAAAGATGTGTCTACTTTTTCTATTTAAATTTTTTTTTACTGAACTGAATTTTATTAATGAATTTATTTATTCAGGGCGGCACGGTGGTGCAGTGGTTAGCACTCGTGCCTCACAGCAAGAAGGACACTGGTTCAAATCCCACACCAGACCTTTCTGTGTGGAGTTTGCATGTCGTCCACGTGGGTTTTCGCCGGGCACTACGGTTTCCTCCCACCATCCAAAGACATGCACTGATAGGTTAATTGGTTAACCTAAATCACCCATAGGTGTGAATGTGAGAGTGATTGTTTGTCTATATATGTTCAGCCCTGCGATGAACTGGAATCTCATACAGGATGTACCCCGCCTTCGCCCATTGTAGCTGGATTAGGCCCCCAGTGACCCCCGCGACCCTAGTGAGGATAAAGCGGGTTCAGATAATGAATGAATTTATTTATTCATTCATTATTTGTTTTTTTAACTACCGTAAATTCCGGATTATAAGCCGCTACTTTTTTCCCAAACTTTCAACCTTGCGGCTTTTTCAGTGATGCGGCCAATTTATGTAATTTTCCTAACGGCCGCCAGAGGCGCTCGAGTAGAAAAGGTAAGATTTAGACCGGTGGAATATATGCGTCGAGGAAGACTGAATGAAAAAGGAGGGGCGGAACAAACGCGGGGTGACGGGTTTAAGTGGGAGCGGTAAAGGTGACGGACAGGTGTACAGGGGGTAAAAAGTTGCTTAAAGAAAAACCCGCGGCGGTGTGTGAGAGAAGACAGAGGCTCGACCAGACCCTGTGGATTATTTTTGCACGTTGGCACGGAGGAGTTTGACCTGAACTCTCAGCGAAAGGTTAAAGTTATCGCTGACTCTGCGATAGATGAGGCGAGGCGGCGACCAGCCACCTGTTTGTGGATGCGGCGGACAATAGTGGATATATATTTTTCCCTCCCTTACCTTTGGAAATATACACTTTTTTTTCCTTGGATTACTTTCAACGGGACCCGGACTCTGCAGGCCTGCATCAAACCTTAAGTATCATTTTCCGTTCATTTTGCCGGCTGTGATTTTTGGACTGTGGACTTTAATGAAGGACATTTAGTTTCATTCGCGGGACTTGAAGTCGGGTTTGGGTTAATTTTGTGTTTGTGTTACATGTTTTAATGTGGGCACATGCGGCTTATATACAGGTGCGGCTTGTGTATGTACAAAATCGGTTTTCCTCTTAGAATGAGGTGGGTGCGGCTTATAATCAGGTGCGCTCTATAGTCCGGAAATTACGGTAATTTTTTTAAATTAAAAACCTTTTTTTTCTACTTAACACTCACTACCCAATGGTTATTTCACCTATAAGTCATGATTACAAACTTGGTCCTTGTGAGGCATGGAAACGAGTATGTGTGTATGTGTGTGTGTGTGTGTGTGTGCTCAGCTCCACACTGTGTTCTTAACTCATATCAAGGCTGTGTCTTAAAGTCCTTGTGAAAAGCGTGTTGTGGGTAAGATGTTAAATCCTGTTAGAGTGACATAAAGAGAGCTGGGTGGCAACAAAACTGTGACAACGGCTGAGCGCTGCGGCTGTAAGGACCTCACAAATTCAATTACATTTCCGTTCCTGTTGCTAAATTTTCAATATGACCAGGATTGTGGAGCTTTGGAGTTTTTTGTGTTGAATCAAATCTGCTGCTTATTGTCATCGTCCCTGTGGCTCCGACAGTCAAACCCTGAACTAAAGCACAGACACCTGAGCATGACTCATTCTGTGGATATATTTATCTGATTATCACAATATTATTATTTATTTTCAGCTTCAAATTCCACATTAACGTGAAGCATATTGTAGTCAGGGATTGTGTTAAAACTTCATCCAGTGTGTGACAAACATGTTCAGTGCAGATATATCCATTTATTTCTTGAGTTTTCTCTTTTGAAACATATCTAATATAGATTAAAAGTAAATGTTTAGTCGTGATTACTGTACGCCCATGGGGCTCATCCCCAACCACAGGCAAGTTACACAAACGTCACACACTTCTGTGTTACATACAAAACATTAACACCTTCCTTGCTATCTGTATACAAAACTACTTTTATAGAAAAAACCCCCAGTAAATACACACACCGGGTAGCCCAAGTGATGCCGCAACATCTCTCTATGACTTCACTTTTAACCCCGAGTCATGGTACTGTCAGGTAGTAAATAACAGGGTTGTCTGAAAACGCTAAAATCAACCGCTCTTCCTGGTCTAAATACACTGCCATTCTTTTCAGTGACTGTTGACTGTGGTTGTCCCGCCTCCTACTTGCTTTTGATTGGTCAGTAGCTTTTGATTGTGACATTGACGAGTGCAGCGCTGTTCTAAAAGATGAAGTTTCCAACTCACAGTAGTAAAAAAAAAAACATCTCTCTTGGCGTTTATTTATTTTAATCGCTAAAGGTGCCTATCACTCTTGATGCTGAACTACATAGTGTTTGTATTTAAAGCTAAAGACACATCCTGTGGACACACGCCCTAACCCGCAAACTTTCTGTGAAGCTGTGAAAAAGTCATCCCCAGGCTGCCGTGGGCTGGCACCACTCAGCTGGGGGTTTGCCCTTTCCTGTTTTGTTTTTTTGTTCTTTAGAAACCAATCAGAGGTCCCCATGAATATTCATGAGGAACACCAGAAAAGCCAGTGGTTCAACCATAGCCTCTGTTCTAGCTCATAGAAAACAGCCAGAAACAAGACAAATATAACCTTATTTTTACAGTACATTCAACCATAGTGGTGACCACAGCAATATAAATGAAATAACCATAGAAGTTGACCTTTAAAGAAAATATCTTACTAAAAACTAAGAACTAAAGTTCTGAAAAAATCTGTGAAATAATAATTCCACTCTGCTTTTATTTTTAATTGTCAGAAATCAACAACTACTACAAGTTGTCTATGAGCAAAGTTCTGACGGTTAAAAATAAAAGCAGTGTGGAATTATCATTTCAAGGATTTTTTTCAGAATTTCAATACAAATATTTTCTTTAAACAAAGTAAATTTTGTTTAGCAGAAGCTTTTTTTCTGTAGAACTGTATGGAAAAGAAGGGGGCAGCCTTATATTCAGGTTGATAACGGTCATTATTATAGAACAGTTGTAAATTCTCTGTTGTTTTCTGCTGTTCTGTGCAGCCAGTGGGCGGAGCTAAGTGTTACATGTACCATGTGACTTCTCACTTCTGTGCTGTGTTCTGAATTCTGCATTCTGAACATTGTCCCAGTGGCTGATTTAGATCAATGTTGGATTTACAGCCCCCCTACCCCCACCCTTGCTCCCGTTTGAAAATCTTCAGGGGAAAAAAAGCTGCTTAGACTGAGCTTAAGTTTCCCTCGTTACAGTCTGATACTTTATCGACTGAACTAAACCTGCTCTGGCTCAGTCGGACCTCTTTGGTACCTGATTCTCTGGGAACTTTTAATAAGTTTACAGTCTAGACATGATGTTTGAAAACACACAACAGTGTTCAATAGGGATGGATACCATGGACGTAAAATTGTCTAGGGATGCTATGGACGTGTCCATACCAATATTTGAATGTTTCTAAAATGTCCATGCCAATTTTTGGATGGGACATGACATGACATTTGGGAAACAAAAGCATTTTTCAGACTATAAGGAGCACTTAAAAAAGTTTTATTTTCTCCAAAAGCTATTCTGGTTGTGCTTAGTGACTGGGAATTTAGACTTTTTATCTAATAATTTTGACTTGTTAATCTCATAATTTTCAATTTTTTATCTAATAATTTCGACTTTTTATCTAATGATAATGACTTTTGACTTAATGCACTTTAGAATCCAGTGTGCCTTATATATGAAGAACCTGAAACATAAACCATTCATTAACAGTGCACCTTATAGTGACTCAATATTGTTATCAATTAACTTTCATCACGTGACAAAAACGACACTAAACTAGACGTAAATGTCAGTCTTGTGATGATAACTACAATTAAATATATAAAGCGGTTATAGATTACCAATAAAAACCAGACAAAATGTGGCTTAACAAATAAAAAACATTCCTAAAATGTCTCTTAGTTTTTGTTGACAAAAACAAAATAATTATTTTATTTCTTTTAACTGTGTTCTAATTTATTTTATTTTTTCTTGCTGTCTCTCACGAGGAAGTCATCAAATGATGTCCCCACCAATGTTAACATCATGATTACTCCCATGATGGGAACTAATCCTGCATTTTGAAAACTGCTGATCTATGTCGACCAAAAACAATACTTTCAGACAATTAAATAACAATGAGAAAAGCAAAGAACAGTTCTGTAAAATATAATCATATACAGCATATCTTGTGACATTCCTACTAAAACATACACTGTTGTGAAAATGTATTTAAAAATGATGTTACAAATACACAAAAATATAAAAATTGTAAAAAAAAAAAGTAAAAAAAATAAGCATACAGTCATACCTCAATTTATGAAAGACCGAGCTAATGAATAATCCAAGTGATGAAAAAGCTTTACGCCAATTTTTCGTCCTTGAATGTGAAAGAAAATTCAATTTACGAAACAAAACCGAAACCCGCCACATGTAAATACGGTACTGTATGTAATGTACATGAATATGCACTGTACGTAGCATCCCATTGGCTATGAAGGAGCTACACATGATGCTTTTGGTGACCTTTGACCCTCATTCATCACAGAGTTCTAACAGTTACTGCTGTTTGATGAGTTTTTCCCAGTGTGTTCATTGAAACTTTACATTATGTATTCGTTATTTATCATGAGCCCAAAGAAAGTGATTCCTGGTGCGAATTAAAAGAAGAAGCGACTGCGTTATCAACAGAAGTGAAACAGGAGATGATAATAAAAAAAGGAGGAGGCAGCCATTATTTCATCAACACCAATAAAAGACATGGAACTTTCCAAATTTGTGTAAAAACACCAACACCCACGTTGACAACGTATGCCTTGTGCATTTTAGGAAGATTATGAAAAGTGGTCAAAGGCAATCGTCTTTGGATTGATATTTCACCAAACGTCCGTCAACAAACATTGTTGAAGGTGAAGGTGACAGTAAAAACAGGGTGGCTGTGGCTCAGTTGGTAGAGTGGGTTGCCCAATGACCGAGAGGTTGATGGTTTGCATCCCGGCTCTGGCTGTCCACATATCGAGGTGTCCTTTGTTGGGCAAGACACTGAACGCTGACTTAGTCTCTCAGAAGGACTGACAGAACTTTAGGAACCTACTGGTGTATGAGTGAACATGAAGCTAATGTAAAGTGCTTTGAGCACCAAGAAGGTAGAAAAGCGTTATGTAAGTGCAGACCATTTAGCATTTAAAAAAGCACATCTGTCTGGTTCATTTTAATTAATGGTTTAATGTTTAATGTTCAGTTAGTGAAGACAAATGTCCCCACTGAGATTATAAATTGTAATTGAGACTAATGCTAAATTTTCTCTTACTTTTTACACATATTTCATACAAAATGTGAATACTTTTATCAATTTAAAGGGTTTGAGGGGTAGTATTGGGGGCCTTGGAATGAATCAGGCCTTTTACATGTAAAATGCGACTCTAGTTATGAAAAATTCATGGTACGAAACTACTTATGGAACAAATTAATTTCATAAGTTGAGGTACCACTTTATTTAGACATGTATTAAAAAAAACAAAGAACAAAAAACAAAGATATTAAAAACACACAAAGCTGTTAAAATGTGTTTCTCTCTCTCTCTCTCTCTCTCTCTCTCTCTCTCTCTCTCTCTCTCTCTCTCTCTCTCTATATATATATATATATATATATATATATATATATATATATATATATATATACACACCCACACCCACACACCTATATATGTGTGTGTGGGTGTATCTTTAATAAACTAAAAAATAAAGATATTTATTTTTCAAGCCTGTATGGAACAAACAAAGCAACAGTAATAATAATAATTATAACGGGGTGGGGGGGGCACTATCCTGCATTTTGAAAACTGCTGGTATGTGTCGACCAGCAGACAAATAAATAACAGTGAGAAAAGCAGAGAACAGTTATGTAAAAGTCTAATAATGCCACAGAGCGTATCATTGTAGACTGAAGGACATGTTTGTGAAAAAGCCTTTGTGTTGCAGACAAACTACCTTGGCAGAGCGTCTTTGAATCCATCCTCTGTGTCCTCCTCGCCTCTCTGGCAGCTCATATGAGATGACTGATCCAGGAATTGTCTTCCATTCCCTCTGCTACAAACCCCCCTCCACCCCCACCCCCCATCTCCTCTAATGGTGAAATCTAACAGAGGCAGACATCAAATGGAAAACAAGGAGCTCCCCAGTGAAGAGGAGACAATTATGGTCTGGGCTGCTGTGCAACCTAAAGCCAGGAATTGTATATCACAGTAAAAGCCAACACAAGCCTGCCTCCATCCTCCTGCCTTCGTAAAGGCTGGAACGCTGCCAAGCAGAAAGAGTCCTGCATGACAATGATGCCACTTTTGCAGTGAAAGGGGAGTGAAAAGCAGAGTGGATGGAAAAAATAGGTCTAACAGTGAGAGCTGAGCAGCAGAAACACGAGTCATTTCACATCTGCACAACATGCTTCTGTTTAAACATGTGTCCACATAAAGCCTCAAGATACACCTGTACACCCACACTTGTACACCCACACCTGTACACCCACACTTGTACACCCACACCTGTACACCCACACCTGTACACCCACACTTGTACACCCACACCTGTACAGCCACACCTGTACAGCCACACTTGTACACCCACATCTGTACACCTACACCTGTACACCTGTACACCTACACCTGTACACCTGTACACCTACACCTGTACACCCACACCTGTACACCCACACCTGTATACCCACACCTGTATACCTACACCTGTACACCTACACCTGTACACCCACACCTGTACAGCCACACTTGTACACCCACATCTGTACACCTACACCTGTACACCTGTACACCTACACCTGTACACCTGTACACCTACACCTGTACACCCACACCTGTACACCCACACCTGTATACCCACACCTGTATACCCACACCTGTACACCCACACCTGTATACCCACACCTGTACACCCACACCTGTACAGCCACACCTGCACACCTACACCTGTATACCCACACCTGTACACCTACACCTGTACACCCACATCTGTACACCCACACCTATACACCTACACCTGTATACCCACACCTGTACACCCACACCTGTACACCCACACCTGTACACCCACATCTGTACACCCACACCTGTACACCTACACCTGTGCACCTACACCTGTACACCCACACCTGTACACCTACACCTGTACACCCACAGCTGTACACCTACACCTGTACACCCACACCTGTACACCTACACCTGTACACCCACACCTGTACACCCACATCTGTACACCTACACCTGTACACCCACACCTGTACACCCACATCTGTACACCCACATCTGCACCCTTACACCTGTGGGTGTGGGTGTACACAGGAGAGTATAAAGTATAGGTTTTTACATAAATGTAAAGAGTAGAAAGTATAAAGTCTATCATCCTGAAAATTTCATAGAAATTATTCCAGTATTTCTTACGTAAAGCTGCTTACAAACAAACAAACAAACCAAAAACAACAAGTATTCAGAGAATGTCTAATCTTGCCCCTATTTTGTGCCAATCTCAAGTTTCTATGACAACCTGTTCATGAATTAGAACCAATACTGTGATTTTGACCTTTCTGCTAAATACAACCTTGAATTTCGTTATGTGTATATATGCGTCAGTGTGTGTAATGTTATGATAATATATCCAGTATTAATTAACTTATAGCATGATATTTTTATGCTTGACACACAAAAAGTGTTACAGAAGTTAATTTTGCAACATGTCACCTTTGACCTCTAGAGATCTCAAAAAGTATTGGTCGTAGATGATAACACCAATTATGAGAATTGCATAAATATTCATTCCGCATTGTGTGGTACAATCTGAAAGTTCTGTGACCCTCCATTCTTGAAATATAACTGATAATGTGATTTTGATCAAGTTAATTGTGTCCTTGTCCTTTGACCTTTACTCAAAGGAACCATTGCATCTGATGCGCATTAGCTATATGTACTGTATATGCCCATGGTGATATCTCGAGTATTCATTGAGTTATAGCATGGTATGTCTCTGTGGACACACACACACACACACACACACATACACACACACACACACACACAGTGATTACAATAATCTCTCCAAACCACTGTTTGGTGACATTAACAATAACCCTCTCCCCTTCAGGGGATGAGGTAATAAGACACAATCACCTTTTCAATCAGACATAAGAACGGATTTTTAGGCATTATACTGTATCTTCAAAATCTTTTTTCAAGAAATCTTACCAAGATAATTTTCTTTCTTTTTTTGCTTAATTTCACAATTTGTTTGTTTGTTGAATTCAGTAAAAAAAAAAAAAAAAAAAAAAAAAAAAAAAAAATATATATATATATATATATATATATATATATATATATATATATATATATATATATATATATATATATATATAATAAAATAAAATAAGTGAACAAGATCTTAGTAAGATTTGCCTCCAGTGTCACTCACACTGGTGTAGGAATGTTTGGTGGTGGTCAGAGGGGCTGGAGCTGGGTAAAACTTGTCAAAATTAAGCCAACTTAGACAATAATGGACCAATGTAATTGCTTTTTTTTGTCTAAAATGTTTGTGTGCAGTGTCAGTAAAATGAATTCATACCTTGAATGTCGGAAGGAAAATGAAGGAGAACGTTTGGAATAATGAAGATGGGATTGGAAAATGAAATGCTCTCCTCTGGGTCTTTCAGGTACACACTTCTATGCCCAATCCCTCTGTGTATTATTCAGAAATCAAAATAACCTCTTAACAAATGCTTTTCTTGGCGCCTTGAAATCAAATCGCAACTTTCAATTTAGGCCGTGGCATTTTTTTTTTTTTTTTAAGTGTGAAGCTGTGATTCTTTAATGGGAAAACCTAGATGGGAAAGTCATTGTGAATAAGAAAAAGGGGAAAAGATTAATAAAATGGGCAGCAGAAAGCAATTCTCCCACATTTCATCTTGTTATCTGTTTTACATTATTTCCCCTGGGTATCCTGCACCTTGCAGATATACAGCTCTGCACAAATAATCAATTAAGCCGGCAGATTTGCGGGGATTCAGCAGTTACTTTGTGTCAGGCCTTCAGCCACTTTCCATGGATTTTTCTTTCTCGATAAAGACCTGAGAGTAACGCAGTCTTTTGTTGATAACCAAATTGTGGTGCTGGGTGGAATAATAAACCCCTTTATTATGAAATGACTGTTTTGTTAATACTTTAATTTGGTCAAACAGTTTACCAATTACTACATTCTTACAGCATAGCGTACAAAGAAATCTGTCATCTACAAAGACTCAAGTGTCCTTGTCCGACATCCACGGCTCTTATAGAAACACACAAATGATCTCCATAATTGAGATGTGGTGGGGACTCGTCAATGAGGCTCTTATCAGTGTTAATGTGTGAAAGCTGTGTCACCGGGAGATTGAACATGGACTTCCTGTAAACCCTGTGTCTGAGCCGTCATTCCTTGAACCCTTTGGTGCATGATTTACAAGAACCTTCATGGAGATTTCTTCCCTGAGTGTTTTCATTATATATTAAAAAAAAAAAAAAAAAAAAAAAAACTGCGTCTGGCTTTGCACGTGTCAAAGTGTCCTTGGGCAAGACACTGAACCCTAAGTGTCTCCCAGTAGGGTCAGGCAGCACCTGCGTATCAGCAGCAGCCATCTACTGGTGTGTGAGTGTGGGCACCCACTGGTGTATAAAATGCACTATATAAGTACAGTCCATTTATTCTTCTCTAGGCATAAAAACATATTAACCCTGTTTACAGTTTACAGTTTTTAGAATGGATTAGAATAATCTTTATTGTCATCATACACAACACCATGTACAACAAGATTTAGAGGACAACTTCCAACAGTGCAAAATACACACAGATATAAAATGTAAGATAGAAATGTGAAGTACTAGGTAAAATAACAGAAGTAGCACAGGTGAACAGTCATATAAACAGCTACCGCATGTTCAATACCCTGATTACACTCAGCTAAAAAGTATTGAGAAACACAGAAGTGCCAGATTTAATGGACCTGTACCTCTTCCCTGAGGACAGCAGTGAGAACAGGCTGTACCTGAGGTTATTCCTGTTTAATCAATCAATCAATCAATCAATCAATCGGTGGCTGAGCTGTTAGTGGTCTTGCTTCACAGCAAGAAGACCTGGGTTCTATTCCCAGACCGTGCCGACCTTTCTGTGTGGAGTTTACATGTTTATCTCCCTGTGTTTGTGTCTGGTGTTCGTCTGGGTGCTCCGGTTTCCCCCCATCATCCAAAAACATGTTTGTTTGGGTCAAATCCTCCAGCCATGTGGTCCTGACCATTAGCCTGGTTCTACAGCAGGAGATGGGTCCCTGGGTGCCGCCCATGGCTGCCCACTGCTTGTTACAGGTGCCCCAACAGCATCAAGGATGGGTTAAATGCAGAGGACACATTTTGTTGTAGTGTATAATGACAAATAAATTACTTCACCTTTTTACCTTTTACCAATCAATCAATCAATCAATCAATCAATCTTTACTTATATATTAGTTTTCATACATGGTGCATGTAGCACAAAGTGCTTTACATCAGACCCCCCATTATCCTGCAATTGTTTAAAGGTTAATTCTGCTTTGACCATATAAACACCTAATCCAGTTGAAAGTGATAATTCCCGAAATAAACTTAATTCCAAATAAAGTCACTGGTTTATGAACAATAATAATAATAATAATAATAATAATAATAATAATAATAATAATAATAATAATAATAATAATAATAATAATAATAATAATAATAATAATGGATTACATTTCTATTGCACTTTACAGTATTGATCCATTAGTCATTCACTCTCACATGCTCCCTCTGGTGGTGGTAAACTATGTTTACCAAACATTCATACACCAGTGTGAGTGACGCTGGAAGCAAGGAGGGTGAAGTGTTTTGCCCAAGGACACAATGGACCAACTCAGACAGAGTGGGATTTGAGCCACCAACCCTTCAGTTAATGGATGCCCTCTATTCTGATTTGAATTACAAATTTTAATTTTAATTCCTCTTTAACATGATTCCTGTCGTTCTGCACATGCTCCGTGGTATCGTTGCCATGACGCTGCCAGCATTAGTTTGTTGATTTGTCTGCTGCTTCATAATTATCACAAAAATAAATGCAAAAATCACATGCAGTATCTGTTCTAACATGTTTCTTGTTGAAACAGGAAGTTCTGCTAGGCATCCAAACATTAAGTATCTGTTTTAATAATATTCCATTTGGGTCAAATCAAAGGGCTAATATTTTTCAATTTTGGTGAGATCAAAGGGTGAATAGGTTTAACTTCAAACCTTAAGGAAAACCTTCCCAGAAGAGTTAAACCTGTTAAATGGACTCTGCTCATATAGAGTTTTTATCCAAAGTGCTTTACATTCACCCATTCACACACACACACACACGCACACACACACGCACACACACGCACACACACACACACACCAGTAGGCGACATAGGGTTCTACCAGACCCACTGGGAGCCATTCAGGGTTCAGTGTCTTGCCCAGAGACACTTGGACATGTGGACAGCAAGAGCCAGGACATGAAGTGCTGACCTTTCAACTATAGGATGAACCGCTCGACCAACTGAACCACAGCCTCCTGCGAAGCGTGAACCCACATCAGATTAAACCCACATCAGGTTAACTATGGGTTCTAAACGTTCAGACGAGGGTGAAGGCAGAACTTTTGGAAATATATTGTATGACCAATATATATATATATATATATATATATATATATATACCGTTGTTTGGTATATATTGTATGACCGTTGTTTGGTCATACAATATATATATATATATTGTATGACCAAACAACGGTCATAAAATATATTTCTGTATTCTGTTAATACGGTCTTTGTTTATTTATTTGTTTGTGTTCATAAAATGACAAGTGTTTGTCTGATCATAAAATGTTTCAACAGTGTGTTTGTTTTTTTCTTAAGCAGTCCCAGCTGCATCTCACTCCAGAGGCCAGACGGCCACGCTAAGGACCAGACAGATCCCCCACCCCCCACCCCCCCAAAACACCTCCATACGCCTGTGGCCACCATCAGCAGCTTCAATGAAAGGAGGTGGTGTTGTCCAGAATGTGTGTGTGTTCCCTCTGGACACTATGCCCCCCCCCCCTCCCCCCACCAGTGCCTCAGTCTCTGTAGGGAATAGCCAGTATTCCAGTGTTAGTGGCTGGTCCAGCTGTTTTCCCAGAAGGCCTCAGTGTTCACAGCCTGTCAGTGTGTCTGATGCTTTCACCACACAGCTCCAGTGTCCTTCCTTCATCAGGACGCTGCTTCTGCTTCCACCGTGTGTTAGAGACGTCTACCCTGTCAATGCATCACCATTAAAGGAAGAATATTTGAAAAACTAGGAGACAGAATAAGAACAACTTTTACATTCGGTTAGTCTCATGGTGTTATTGCCAAAGTTGCATTTTCTTTTTCTTTTTATTGGGATTTTCATATACAAATATAATTTTTATTTATTTATTTATTTGTTTATTTTTTATTAATTACTTTTTATATTTAGTATAAGCAAATGGGGAAAACATATTTTAAAAATTCATCACTAGTTTGAACATTGACCTACTTTTCTCATAATGCAACGACATGTATTCTGGGTAACTGGAAATCTATGAAGTAAATTTAGTGTATAAGTTAACCAATAGTTTTGCTGGTAGAGACATTTAAAAATTCTTCCATTACAAGGAAATGAGGGTGATTTTTTTAATTCATTAAAAAATTACTTTGACCTATATATACAGTATAGTATAGTATAGTATAGTATTGAAGTCTACATACATAGGAAACAGAATATATTCCATACATATATGGTTCTAACATGTATTTCTTTATATTTCAGATAACCAAAATAATACATTTGATTAAAGAGCAATACCAGTCATATAGAGCAGATTATATAAATGAATATGGTTTATGGTTTTATACTAATGTATGGAGACTTATGAGACACTGTGTGTGTGTGTATATGTATGTATATATATATATATATATATATATATAGTGTGTGTGTGTATGATTGGTTCCAGTGTGTTTCCTTCGTGTGGACGCTGCCTGGGCTTGTTCTTTTTCCAGCATGTGTTGGAGACGTCTACAAAGCCTTTCAGAGCTTCACATTAAGGGTTTGTTTTTTCCACAGCAGCTCAGGCACAGGTGGTGGAGGCGACTGCATTGACATTCTCATGAAATATTGAGCCTGTGCCACCCGTAGATGTTCGCTGCTGAGCCATCAAACATTAAAACACTCCAGACAAACGTCCTCCTCTGCTTTTCTGTGGGTCCAGCTCATGGTGTTTGCCTCCTCATTCAAACAGGACCATAAAAACACTTACTTCAGGTGTCTGATTTTTGAACATGAGGCTGGAGAAGAAACACTCTTCTATCTTGACTGTGGAAAGCTACAGGACAGGTGAGACCCGCCCACTAGGGGGCCCCCTAGAGCTGCCAAAATGATTAGCAACAACAACAATGGGCAATTTACAACATAAACAACATCATTTATGACAACATAAATACCACCCCATCTGCCTAATATATATATATATATATATATATATATATATATATATATATATATATATATATATATATATATATATAAATATAAATAAAAAGTGCAGGGCAAATTAGTAGAACTTCAAATATTAAAAAGAAAAACACATAAATATCAGTGAAGAAGTCATTTTACGAGTGAAAAAACTGTCCATTACTTATGAAATCACAAAAGTTTTTTTTTACTTTTGTTTATTCATCATATATATATATATATATATATATATATATATATATATATATATATATATATATATATATATATATATATATATATATATATATATAATGTATATATATAATGTATATGTATGTATTATTGTAAAAACATAAAAAGGCACTATAAAGTAAGTTTAAATGTGTTGTGTCCTGTTTGTTGTTTACTTCTTTACTGATATTTATGTTTTTCTTTTTAATATTTGAAGTTCTACTAATTTGCCCTGGACTTTTTATTTCTAGTGTCAGATTCTTTCAATCAGAACTGAACTCATCTGGTTTTTCAGTTTTCATACCATATGTCCTGGAAATTTGGAAAAACAAATGTTTTTTTCAGTGTGGAGAGGTGGGGTGGGGTGGGGTGGGGTGGGGGCCCCAGGAATTTGTGAACAGATATATTCGCATGAGTTTAAAAACAGTGTCTGCACTTAAGATAAAAAAAAAAAACTTAATTAAAAATGAGGATGTTCTGTCTCAGATCCAGTCCATCCCAGATTGGTATTTAACTGGTTAAAAATATTAATGACATTGTGAGTTCTCTTATTTTTCTGGAAATGCTTTAAGCAGACACGTGCTTAGACAGTGAAGGCGTCACAGCAGAAACTACGTTTCCTTTACAGTTTTATGCAAAACAATATTATTACTGAAATTTTGACAAAGTATATTTGCACTTTAAACGTGTTTCCATTAACAGTTGTTCTCGGCGGGAGCGTCATAGCTCTTGTGAAATATCATCCCGCGAGATTTCACCGCTGGAAGATGGACCTTTGGTTGTGTTGATACTGTAGCACGTTGCACTTCTCTGCTGTCTCTAAAATGGCAGTTATGTTTTTCTCATGGATTATTTCCTCTGTCCATGTATATCACGCCATTTTCACTCCGAGAGAAGTGATTTTGTGATCACGTCCTGAGACGTATAATTGTGGAAAAAGTGTTTCCATTGCGCTTTTTTGATATATTACAATATTGAAACGTCTGAAAAACCACCTCATGAACTTTTGAGCAATATTTGAGTGTTTTATCGAAATTCATGTGTTTCCAATATCAGATTTTTATTGTGCTATTTACATTTTGTGAATTTCCATGGGTAATGGAAACACAGCTAGAGTCTGTGTGTGATGACAGACTAAGGTCGGTTTAAAACTATATACATTGATCTGGTTGTCAGAGCAGAAGTACTGCAAAGTCTACATCCAATCCAGTCCCATCAAAGTATTGGTTTTATTTCAATCAATTTTACATTAGTATTGTATTATTATATAAAAAAAACAGGTCTGTTTTATTCAGCCTAAGAGAAGAGAGATAGATCCATAGACATGTAGAAGAATTAACACAAACTAATTAAAATAGACAAGATAGTGGAAAAAAACATGATTATGTAAAAAAAAAAAAACTTACAAAAAAAATACAATTCATTAAGACAAAAACCTGCAAAAATTATAAAAAAAAATGTTTAAGAAAATTTGAACAAGAAAATGAATAAAAATAAGAAAGGTTAATTCTGCTTTCAGATGAACCATGTAAACACCCAATTCCACTTGAAAGTCAGAATTCCAAATTAATCTTAATTCTGAATTAAGTCACTCGTTCTTTCATTACATTACATTGCACTTGGCAGACGCTTTTATCCAAAGCTAAATGGTAAATGGACTGCATTTATATAGCGCTTTTCCACCTTCATGGTGCTCAAAGCGCTTTACATTAGCCTCTCATTCACCCATTCACACACACACTCATAGGTAGGTAGGTAGGTTTCTAAGATCTACGGTAAGTCCTACTGGGGGCCTAAGTTAGGGTTCAGTGTCTCGCCCAAGGACACTTCGACATGTGGACAGCCAGAGCCGGGACGCGAACCGCCAACCTCTCGGTCATTGGGCGACCCACTCTGTCAACTGAACCAAAGCTACTTACAATAGAGGACATAATATATAGCCTGTAGCACTAGCACTTACAAGGTCGACAGGAAATATCCAGAACCATAAGTGCAGATGCTCTCTGGGGTTAGTGATGCTAGTCTTGTCAATTCTGGGAGTTTGTTCCACTACTGAGGGTATTCCGATCTCAATTCTGAATTCAATAATTCCTCTGACATGTAAACAGTTAATTCCTCTTTAACATTATTCCTGTCATTCTGCACATGCTCCTGGTCTTGTCGCGATGATGCACATATTCCACGCTATCGGCATTATGTTCAATATGTTGATTCAGTTGAGCTGCTGCTTTATAATTCTGAAAAAAACTAAAAAGTCAAACATCACATGTAGTATTTCATCTAACATGTTGATAGTTAAAACTAATGTAAAACAGGAAGTGCACACAATAATTTTCTTCCAGTAGACATCCAGATGTTAAGCAGCCGTTCTGTCCAATCAGAACCCTCCGTACCTCCAACTCTGAAAGACCAATTAACTAGAGCGGAATACGTCTGTTTCCATGGAAACCTTTATTCGGAATTAACATTTCCATGTAAACATGAAGGAAATAACTTTAATTTTGAATGAGTTTATTCTGAATAAATAATTCAGAATTTGGAACATCATGTAGACGTAGCAATTGTATTTTTCAGCCTAAAGAAAAATAGAATAAAATCTCCACTAAGGTTCTGATAATTCATGCACAAACTGGTTAAATCACCTGGGATATAGTTCGTATTCTACTGTGGTTGTCCTCTTTTCATTTTATTTGCCTCCGTATCGTTTTGGCAAATGTTAATTATTGTCTGGGTGTTTACATTTCAGGTCAAAGGTCAACTTGGAAGCCCTTCACCGGTGCAGCTGCATTGGGTTTAATGAGAACAACAGGCGTGAGAAATGATTCATATGTGAGCGAGCCTCTCCCAGGCCTTTCCAAGCACTTAGCGCTTTGACCCAGATTAGCGCTTAGCTAGCGGTGCACTGGGGAGGAAGCAGCAGAGGAGTCTACCTGCTGCTTTACACTAAAAAACACACACTGGATACATGGACACACATGCTCCATTTACACACTTTTACTGCTCAACAAACTGCAGCTGATATTATTATTATTAACCTTCCTCCTGTTTTCTGTTTCCATCTCTAATGTTAACGGGTCGGTGTTAAAATCAGTTAAAAACACTGTTAACCCTCTATGGCAGAGGTGTCGAATTCATTTTAGTCCACATTCAGGCCAATATGATCTCAAAATGACCAGCCCAGTAAAATAACAACAGTGAAAACAGTAAAATGACATTATGATAATGTTTACATCTATGATGTTTCAACAACTTGACACGTCTTAAGAAAAACAAGTGCAATTTTAATAACATTTTGTCCCCATTTGCCTCAATTACAGTTTACATTCCAATTACAAATACACAAAATACTTAACAGGCTTCTCTTAAAGGGATAGTTCACTATTACTCTGGTGCACCCACAGTGACTTACCCCCGACAGTGTCCTGTGAGTCGAGTTCTGGTCAAAGCGAAAGTAGTCCCAGCAGGTTTCCTGGGGTCATCAAAATAAAAGTGTTTCTTCTCAAAACAACATGTGTTTGATTGTCTGATTTATTTGCATAACAAAATCATCCCGAAACAAAAACTCACACCTCATAATTGCTTGGAGCTACTACTTGGGGCGGCTGTGGCTCAGTTGGTAGTAGGTCGTCCAATGACTGAAGGGTTGGCGGTTTGTGTCCCGGCTCTGGCTGTCCACATGTTGATGTGTCCTTGGGCAAAGACACTGGACCCTGACTTAGTCTCCCAGTAGGACTGACAGAGCCTTAGAAACCTACTGGTGTATGAGTGTGTGTGAATGGGTGAATGTGAGGCTAATGTAAAGAGCTTTGAACCATGAAGGTGGAAAAGAACTATAGAAGTGCAGAACATTTACAATTTATTTTCTCTCAATAGTGATGTGCGTTGTCATTACTTACAGCTGTGTGCCTTAGCAAACTACTTTCATCAGTTGTTCAGCAGTGTTTGCAGCTCCTACATGCAGGCACACAACTGTTAGCAATGACAACGCTAGCGCATTGATCGCTATAGAGATAAAGTAGGTGTGAATTCTTGGTTTTGTTATGCAAATACATCACTCAACACGTACTGTTTTGAGAAGACACACGTTTTATTTTCGTGACCCCAGGAACCCTGCTGGGACTACTTTCTCTTTGACCAAAACCGGACCAGAATTTGACTCACAGGACACTGTTGGGGGTAAGTCACTGTGGATGCACCAGAGTAAAGACGCTGATTCTAAGTTAATTCATTGCTGATGTTTGTAATTTATGCCCGTATGAGGAGTACATGGTGTGCTCTATTCACCACCACAATACAAGGGCATTCTCATGAACTCACTAGGATTTCCCACCTGGATTTCCCACCTTTGTTGTAGTAATTATTGCAGGTGTTGTTCCTCAGTCTTTTAGTAATCAGCTGTGGTATCTTTTTAAATAATGTCTTTAAATCAAGGCTCTCAAACTCTTTTTCTTCATTTTCCACATTCAGCCTGATTTGATCTCCAATGGGTCAGACCAGTAAAACGAAAACATAATAACCTATAAACAATGACAACTACAAATATTTTGTCATTGTTTTAGTGTATATAAAAAACACACATTAAATTATGAAATTATTTGTTATAAATTATCTAAATGCAAAACAAGTGAAATTTTCTGAGGAAAATATGGACAGTTTTAACAATATTCTGCCTCAGTTTGTCATTTGTCCATGTGTTTTTATTATGGATCCGTTCTACAAAAACACTAAACTCTTAGTAACAGAAGCAGAAACTGGTTCAAATTGTGTCTACTTTTCTTTAGACATTTCAGGTTGTTCACATTTGTTCAGGTTATTCACATCTTATTGTAGCAGGATAGTTTGTAGTTAGTTTCCATAATTTTATATTTTTTGCAGTAAAACTATGACAAATATTTGAAGTTGTCACCGTTTATAGGCCAAGTAAAAACTGAGAAGAAAATATGGAGCCATTTAATCGGTTATTATGCTCTTCATCCCACGGGCCGCATTGGAACTGTTGGCAGGCCGCATTTGGCCCCCGGGCCGCATGTTTGTGACCCCTGCTTTAAATGGTGTAAATAGAGCAAACATTGACAGCCAATGGGCATAGTTTTCTCTGTGCTTCTGTGCTGTTTGCTACAAGGAGAGAATTTGGATGCAGTTTTTAACCTGCAAAAACTAAATTCTTGTGTAAAACGAAAGGCACTTCCGATAAAATATTTTGACGTTTTTAGCTGCAGTCATGATGTAAACAGCCCCTCAGTTAGTTCTTTGTTGTATCACATTCAGTTAATGGATAATGCACCTCCCCCCCCCACCTTGTCCCCACTGCCCCCTGTTTCTGACGTCATATGTCACAATAAACATACGGCGTTTGTCCTGAGGCCGTTTTCTACATTAGAAGCTGTGACCCACGCGAATTAGCAGACGACAGCATGTCAACATGAGAGGAGAAAAAAAAAAAGACAGTGACCAAAGGCAAGAGGGAAAAAGCAGAGAGGGAAAGGCCATGAATGACCCCCCCCTCCCTGCCACGTCCCAACCCCAACCCCAACCTCCCCCTTCTGCTTCTCCTTCCTCTTCTCTGTCTGTGTGTTCCCATTTATGAGACAGAAAAAAAAGGAAGAGAAGACTTGGCTCTGCCTTAAAAGCACTTAAAAAGCCAAGGTCACCTCCTGGTCAAATCTGTGAAATGAGAAAACGGCTGGAGGGGTGAGAGTTCAGTGGCAGATAACACAAGAAGGCACTATCTGCAGTGTCCACACGGACCAGGGGGCAGTTGTAGAAAAGGGCCAGACACAATGGGATGGCCCACTTTTCCCCAAGACGCACACTCACAGGCTCTGAGGAAATGAGCTTTTGGTCAAGTAGAGCATGGACGACCAAGAATGTCCTGAACGAATACTCCCACAACGCTGCTGAGTCAGTATTCAGCTACAGACTGAGGCCCCGTCCACACAGCAACGTTTTCGAATGAACCGGTAGAGTTTGTTATCATTTTGTCCTTGTGTCCACATGGAACCAGTGTTTTTAGTACCCAAAAATAATATCTTTTGAGAACGGGTTCCAGAGTGGAAACATCTGACTGACTGTGGACAAGAAAAACAGAGTAAAACGTCAATTATCTACGTGACAACCACATGACCAGAGCAAATAGTAGTTGCAACATTCACTGGTAAACAAGACAGCGAGCATCATGGTGGACACCAGAGTATACAGAGCAATGAAAACAAGTGTAAACTAGCGTCTATCTCGTTCTTTTAACATCCTATAGTTTAGGCTAATTAACAAAAAAGTGAAAGTGGAGGAAGAATATCCAACCAGGTCCGTTTTACATGCTGCTTATCCGACCATAGACTGTATATAAGTTTGTACTTTTTCAACCCTGTCGCCCGCTCTACAATCTCAGTACACAAATGGAGCATTGCAATTGGACCGTTAAAATTTTTAATGGTCCTGGCTGAGGCTCTATGGAGCGTCACTCGACCAACGATTCAGGCAAAAGTATTTTTTGCCACTAGAGGCGAGCTTACTAGGCTAATGCAACCGTACTCCTTCATTGAAAACAAGGCGTTCAGGTGGCTTGTGACTTCAAACAATATTGTTTGAAGTCACTATGCATTCGTCTAAAAGTTAAAAAGTAGTTAAAAATAGAACAGAAATAAATAATAATTTCTTTACTACTGCGACACAATCATGAATTTTTTTTTTTTTTTTTTTTTAAAGAGCACTAACCTGAATTAGATTGAAAAGATTCAATTCTTAATCTTCAGAATCGGATCTATTATTGAAATTTTAATCGATAACCAGCTTCATCCTCACTAGGGTCATGGGGGTCACTGGGGGCCTAATCCGGCTACAATGGGTGAAAGCGGCGTACACCCTGTATGAGTCTCTACTTCATTAATCACTCTCATATTCACACCTATGAGCAATTCAGATTAACCAATTAACCTATCAGTGCATGTGTTTGGATGGTGGGAGGAAACCAGAGTACCTGGAGAAAACCCACGCAGACACAAGGAGCAAACTCCACACAGAAAGGTCTGGTTTTGGAATCAAACCAGGGACCTTCTGTCTGTGAGGCACCAGTACTAACCACTGCGCTGCTGTGTCACCTTAAATAACATTAATTGAAATTAATTCAAAGCACCCCTGTGACGAATCCAATTAAACATTAGAGTAAAAACAAAACAGTGTGATGATAAACGTCATAGTGAGAAAAACCATCAGTGTCAAACACACCAACAGCAGTGGTTCCACAAACACACCGAGTTTCTTCACCAGACCTCAGCTGCTTCGCCTCCAATTTACAATTTACAACAACAAATCTGCAACGAACAAATAACCATCCCAGACCACTCCCCACTCCCCCCTCCCCCCTGTCAGCACATATCAGCAGAAACAGAGTGGTAGAAGAGGATACCTGAGCAGAACATCCCATCATGAGCAGAAGGCAGATGTGAGCAGCTCCAGTCAGTGAGGGAACACATAGCATACACATAGCCTCCAGCATGAATATTTGATGACAGACATGTGGGACGGCCAATCACTGACAGACATTTATCTACAATCTTCCTGACTGGCCCCGCCCTCTGACACTGACACCAACCCTTTGAGCCAGAACACATCGTCTTTAATAGACCTCTCTCACAATAACCGGAAATGCTTAATGGTAGCGTAACAATACTAAGATGACACACTACACATGCAATCCTATGTAATGTTCATCTCTCACTCAACATCCACTCAGTCACTTCATCAGCATGGGCAAATTACAGCTCACTGCATACTTGTTATACAATGACAATAAAGGCTTTCTATATCCAAACTTCCTGTAAAATGTCAAATCAGTAGAAAACCGGTAAGAAGGAGAGTCTTCTCAGCTTCTTTAAGGGATATTTGCCACTTATTACATTTGCAGATATAGGAAGAATCGTGGAGGAAAAAAGATTGATAAAGGCTACAAAGGTTTCAATGAGGAATTTGTCTGTAAGTATCAAGGTAAGGAGATAGCACTGGGGCTAACTGCTACTGAACTGATAATTAGGACCACAAATCATTAGTCTGTCCACTTATACCTAGGACTAGGGTTATAGGGTTATGTATGGATAGTATAGAGGACTTTGACTATTTCACTATTTTAATTTGTTCTGTCTATGATTCAAGTCAATGTCTTGTTAGCATAATGTTAACCAATGATGATAGCATTCAGCTAACGTTAACATTTTTCTTTGGCAATGTTTGTTTATGTTGGTGTTTGCTTGTCATAATATCAAATGTATTAGACGGCAGGTTTTTGTTAGGGTTAGATGCTACCCATCGCAAAGAAAAACCACTGTACACAAGTTTACTTACTGTTGTTGCAGTAACTACTGTTCACTGGCTGCAGTTGCAGCTCTATCGCGATTTCAACTATTTCCTTACAATGATACTGTTGTTTACTGCTGACAGTGATCAGAATCAGAATTCTTTATTTGTCACGTGTGGATGAGCATCCACAGTGAAATGGAAGCGACACTCCCTTAACACTGTGCAGAATGCAAAACATAACTGTACAAATATAACAATATAGAAAAATATACAAGATAAGAAAGACTAGAATATATATATATATATATATATATATATATATATATATATATATATATATATATATATATATATATATATTTCCTTTCTACATACAAGGGTTAAATACAATACAATGACTGCCACAAAACAATATTACTTTATACTGAGTAGTGATGGTTGGGGTGGATGAGTGGGTGGGGTGGGGGACTTATGTGGTGGGTAAAGACTTCATTGTCCTGGTGGCCTGGGGAAAGAAGGTCTTCCTCAGTCTCTCAGTTTTTGCCCTGCAGGTCTGCAGGCATTTACCTGATGGCAGCCACTGAAAGTGTTCATTGTCAGGGTCACTAGTGTCCTTTAAAATCCTCTGTGCTCTGGCAGTACACCGTCTGGCGTACAGTCAAAAGGTCCTAACTATATCTTAAGTCATTGAGTTATTTGTGTTCACCATAACTTTCAAAACCACGAAACCATGGCAGAAAGACACAACTGTCGTTACCATTGTTTGACTTTAATCAGTGATGTCCAGTTACCACACTCTGCCTTTGTTTTACTGTCCATTAAAAATTGCTGGTGCGGAAGTAGACTCACACTAGGATTGCGTATTTCCTGTACGAAATACGGAAGTTATGAGAAAAGTCTATAAGGACAGCCTGTCCACTCACCATTCAGTCCCATTGTAGCAGCTTTTTTACTTGTTCTTGTTTATATTGTTTTTGTGAATTTTAGTGGATTCTAGCACGTTTTGTATATTACGTGTATATCTATCAACAACAACATAATTAGTATAGTATTTTAGATGACTTTTTCAATAAATGTAGTATTTTACACAACTTTTTTTCTGCTAGTTTATGTAGTTTTTGTGGATTTCTAGCATTTTTTTTTTCATATTACATGTATATTTTCCAACAACAACATATTTAGTATAGTATTTTAGATAGGTTTTTGAATAAGGTTTGGATTTTACACAACTTTTATGTGCTCATTTATCAAGTTTTTGTGGATTTTAGCAGGCTTTTGTATATTACGTGTATATTTTTCAACAATAACAATAAAATGCTGAAGTGCAGTATATATTTTTGCACGCCCGGTCTTCCTACATTTCGCATCCCATGAGCCTGTGGTGCATGCAGCGTTCATTAATGAGCTATTTTAGGCCTTGGTTGTGTAGTTGTTCACCGTTAACGGCACTGTTTGTGCTGCAGCCACATTTCCAGTGTGTTCAGCACATTGACTGCTCACACCTTGACTTTGCCATCATCAGCCTATTATTTCATAACCTTGCTTTTATGCAAAATACGGTGGCATTTGTGATGACAGACGTGGACCGTATTTCTCCTCGGTAGTCTTTAATGACGCTACAACCCAACAGCTCACTCTATCGCTGCTCCTCCCTCCATCCACCATTAATAAAAGTGAAGAAAAAAAACTGGACAAAATGTTGAATTTCTGCTTGAAAATGCAGTGACTTTTAAAGGCCAGAATGTGAAACACCTGCCCCAATGACTCACAGGTGTTTAATAGACATTTTATGAAGTGAAAGACGTTCTTTATAATTGCACCCTTAACCTTTATGCATGCGGAGCTGCAGCAGTTTTAACACTACACTGTAGAAAATACACCAAAAATTAACTCGTAAAGACCCAACGCTGCTTTTATGACACTTTCCAAATAAAACTGTCTCTATATAGAACATTTCTAATGTGATTCATCTGCAGATTTGGGAAGTAACTAAGTAGAACTACTTCCTCACTGTACTTAAGAAGATTTTTGTTTTTTTTTAGGTATTTGTACTTTATACTCCTTACATTTATATAAATATCTACTTTATACTCTTTACATTTACATAAATATCTGTACTTTATACTCCTTACATTTATATAAATATCTGTACTTTATACTCCTTACATTTATATAAATGTCTGTACTTTATTGATCAATAATGAAAGGAAACTAACGCCTGAGATGACAATAATTTTTTTTCTGATGGGTAAATTTAGTACCTCACTGATGTGGGATGTACATACAAATAATACATTTTGGTAAAAAAAATTGAAAATATCCAAGTCCATCCTCATTGAATGACTCTGACTTTTTCTTTTAAATTTTTTTCCCCCATTTTTCCTAAATTTCCTGCCCATATCCACTAAACTGAGTAACTGTGTCCTGATCAAACACATCATCTCTACACACTAACTCACTTTTAAAGGCTTTGTTTTTGGATACTTTTGAAACTTTTATGATTTTTCCTGGTTAAATAAGTATAAGTAAATAAGTATTAAAATGCAGGTTTTGTACTTTATTCCAGTTGATAAGTTGTACTTTTTAAATTTTACTTCACTCAAGAAGTTGAATTAGTACTAGTGCCAGGAGAGCCCACTATATTAGACTATGTTCACACAGCAGGTCTTAATGCACAATTAATCTTTTTGGTGAGATCAAAATTTTTGTGTGCTTGTTCATATTACACATTAAATGTGATTTTTATCAGTCTGGAGTGTGAACAGAATCCGTCCCTGAAGTAACCCCACATGCACAAAAGAGGCTCCGATGTAATGATGAAGGAGGAAATATGGCATATTATGGGACATATGGGGAAGGCTAAGACGCTAGCGGTTGCTATGGGCAACAGTGTAGTATTGACCTGCAGGAAAGAGCTGAATACATCAAGATGTAAGATTAAAACATGTTTAAGGTGGAGTCGAAAGCAAGAGGTTCATTCAGAGAGAAGATGAACGTGTGAAGGAATTTGGAGAAGATCAGAATATGAAGGATACATGGATGCTATGAACTGTACCCACTGGCCCCGCCCCCCTGGACCTGCTTACCATTAGTTCAGTGTCTGGTTTTGGGCATAAATTCGTCCACAGTGGAAAACGTCCTTTATCAGATATGAACAGTTTTACTGAAGGTTCAAGGTTTAACATCCAGGCCGTCTCTCAATACTAAATCCATCAGGTTCAGACTTATGTACTCATAGTTCGGACTGAGGAAGTTCGAACTATAAGCAGTCTCTCGAGGACAGGAAGACGCCGGATGGTTATTCTGCAAATGGGACAGCAGCGTACTTGATTACATCATCAACTCAGCTCGTCAGCTAGCGATGTATGCTGGCAGTCCCGCCTGGCACATCTCCGAAAATTTTGGAGCAAATTTTAAACTATGTACTATCATGATGAACTGAAAACAGATTTAAAGTTTTAAAATCCACTTTCTCACATAAAATAATCTCAAAATGACATCCTGTGATACTAAAACACTTATAATTTGATACTTTTAACTTACAGTTGTTGGTGTGAAATGCATTCTGGGATAGGAGGCTGCCCCAAGTCCACACAAGTCACGACCCGATGCATCCTCGATAAATCACAGGACTGACTGGAAAAGTCGTATAAATGCGACATGGCCGTTCAGACAAAATATCAGATATGTATCGGACTTAGTACCACATACGAAAGTGGCCTGGGTCGCATTTTAAAAAAAAATTGGATTTGTCAGACTGTCTTTAACAGGTCAGGTGCAGGTCACATGACAACACAAAGTCATATTTCCCTGCAGTCTGAACGTAGCTTTACAGATGTTTGGTACCAACAGCGTTTGTGTGGTGGTGTTCTGTGGCTGTAATCTGATGGAACCAAATGAGGCAGTGAATCAACTCTAACACAATTACACTTCAATAAAGGGCTGTTTTAGTGTTCACTGACATTTATGCTAACAGCTAAACACTAACAACGTCTACACACTGATGAGGAGGGGATCATTTTACAGGTCTGAAATCTTTTTTTTTTTTTCTTTCTTTCTTTTTCTTTCCATCCTCTAGAAAATTAATTAGACTAGAGCTGAGGGCAAAAGACAGGATGGGTGGGGGTGGGGGGTTCTACATGCTCTACGGTAAAACATGTTTAATAACTGCATCATAGAAATGAGAAGCACTTAAAACATGCTTAAATTACACAAATATAACTGGTGCCTAAAAATGTAACAAATAAAAGTACACTGAGTGATAATGAAGTTACTTACAATAGTGTATAATATTTATATGTTGTCAACATTCAGTTCAGTTCAGTTCAGGGGGGGCATAGATGTAATGAACAAAAGCAACAGGTCTATGAATCAGTGTCCTGTCCTGGGTGTGTGTGTGTGTGTGTGTGTGTGTGTGTGTGTGTGTGTTTGTGTGTTGGGCTGAATGATTTTAAGAAAACATGTAATTGCAATATTTCTGGCAGATATTGCAATTTCAATGTAATTCATGATTTTCTCCAAATCAAGTTTCAGTGGTTCAGCAACATTTGCAAACATCACAGAAACTAAACCGTTCAAAGAATAAATGCTAGGATTTACTGACAGGTGGAAAAAAGAAGACTTCACTTAAGTGTTTTGCTAATTGTTTCATAGCAATTTGTTATTTTGTAAATATTATTTTTTTTAATTTTGTTTGTTTTTCTACATTTTGTTTTGCATTTTAGTATTTTTCTTCAATTTTATTCTGTTTGTGTCTTGTGTTGTTCATGTGACTTATTGTTTTTTAGTTTTTTGGGGTTTTTTTGTAAATTTTTATTGATCACTTTGACTGTTTTTGTTCATTTTGGCTAAAGTCTCAGGAGTTAAAGGGTTAAACAGCGCTGTAGTAGTGTCTGAAAAGTTTTCAGTTGAGTTCATTATATAGTGCATTACATTTACTTCCCTTCGTGGGTGATTTCGGACACAGTCATAGTCTTTTTAGGTTATTATGTTCTGTAGCCCAGGGGCCAACGGCGGGCCGCATGCGGTCCCTGAACCGCATGTATGAGACCACTTATATGAATGAAGTGACCATGATGGGGAATTTTCTAGAAGGTAACTCCAAATTTTCAGATTTGGGATTTATCTGTTTTGGAGCCAAACTATTGATGTAATAATAATGATTATGTGTGTAAACCAATATTTGGCTGCAGTGTAAGCGCAGCATTATTCTCCTTGACAGACTGAATCCCAGACCTGTTTATCAGGCCCTTCAGTGCCTTGTAAGTGTTTCCTGCTTATGATCTGGGGTTAAAAGGATCTTTCCCTGAAACGATGCCGCTTGTTTTTGGAGGTGTAGCCAAAGGGACGGCTTCTGAAGCACTACTTGTCTGCAATTACTCTGCTGCGTCAGTTTGAGATGCTGACAAAGGATGCCCTTTACCTTTGAAGTACTTCATCTTGCCCCAGGTAAGACAGTCCATAACTCCAGAAAAAGGAAAACTTTTTGTTTGGTTCCCAGCCCCAGGCAGGCTTTCAACCCATCCAGCTTTTCTGATGTCGAAATATACACATTACACATACAAAACAGAATGTCAAAGAAAAAAAAAAAGAGGAGGAATCATTCGCACTCATTTGATGAAAGCACAACATTCACTATCAGGAGAGTATGCAGCACATTTCCTCTTACCTTTCGGAATAGTAAATCAGAATCAAGTAAAAGCTTGTCTGTGTGCATTATTAATGCAACTAGAGTGGAAGAAGTAGCCCAGAATATGTCCTGCATCCAAATCCTCTCCTGGTAGCACAAAGCAAAGAGAAAACTCTACCCATTGGCTGTTAGTGTGTGCTGTAGTTACACCGTTTATCTTATATTTATTTATCTAATATTGCATTAATAGTTAAACTGTAAATAGTCACTTGTTACATTTATTTGATTTTTTTTTTTTATTCGGAATTATTTATTTGGAATAAAAGAATTCAGAATTAAAGCTATTTCCTTCGTGTTTATGTGGACATGTTAAAAGGATACTTCACTATTCTTCACATATATTTCTTTACTTTGGTACACACACAGTAAATGGACTGCACTTCTATAGTTGTTTTCCACCTACATGGTGCTCAAAGTGCTTTACATTAGCCTCACATTCACCCATTCACACACACACTCATTCACCAGTAGGTTTCTAAGGTTCTGTCAGTCCTACTGGGAGACAAAGACAAGGGGACAAAAGCTAAAAAAAAAAAAATTTAAAAATCCCTAACAAGAAAGTATCAACCATGACAGCAACAACAACCAGAAAAAGAACTGGGCAAAGATAAAAATTAAATAAAAAAAAAATAAAATAAAAATAAATAAAAATAAATAATAATAATAATAATAATAATAATAATAATAATAATAATAATAATAATAATAATAATAAAATAATGATAATAATAATACAGAAAGAAAGAAATTATTAATAGTGATTTAAAAATAAAGAAGAAACTAAATCAGACCTCTTAGTTGAGAACACACACATACACAAAAAATATAATCACAGAACAAACAGCCCAAACAATACAAACAACAAAACTACACAATAAGAGCATATTATTCTGACTGTACTACAGTGACTGTGCTACTGTCTGTACTAGATGGATAGTTTTTTAAATGTTAAAATAATGAGAATACATTTTATTTGTAAAGCGCTTCATATGGTATTCAAAGATGCTTTACATGAAGTACAATAGTACATTAAAAGCCAAGTACAATAAAAAGAAACACTAGAAAACAAAGCACTTACACATTTAAATAGAACAAGAATAATCAAACATTCAAACCAATCTCAATCAAATTAATTTTATAAAGGATTTAACAGTGTTGAGGTCTGAACTTTTGGCTGTTAATTATAATCATGTTTTCAGTGTGTTTGCAGCAGGTGTGTAGACGTATTCCACACACAGCGTCAGTGCTTCCCACCTCCAGAGCAGAGGCTTTTGTGTTTATTATTCAGTGGGAGTCGGCACAGCAGCCTGGCTCCACCTTTGGCTCATTTCCCAACAATTTTCCAGCTTCCTGTAAAATGAATATGCATCGCCTTTGCAGTGAATCCATTTGCAAGACAGAATGATAATGAAGAGAAAGTGCTTTCAAAAAACACAATTAATCTCATGTAAAACGGCTGCTCAATGCCTCTAATGAGATGCCGTTTTAATAAGCGCGTATGTAGTACAACAAAGCCATTTGGTAAACATTAATGTTTATTTGTTTGATGACATGCAGGCGATGGAAACAAACTCCATTTGGCGAAAAAATAAAAACACTTCTCATTGTTTGATGTAAAGAAAATAGGCCCTTAAACCTGCTGTGACTAAAAACCTGCTGTTTTATAGAAAAACAAACAAATGAACCCATAAAAACTGTTTGTGTCACAAATTAACTTTTCTCATTATTTCACTGAATGTAAAATAATATATAAACCTTTACAATTTACTGTAAATTATGTATTTTTATCTAGTAGGGTGTATGTGTGTGTGTGTGTATGTGTGCAAATGTGCATATGGGTGTGTGTGTGTGAGCACACGCATGTATATATGTTCCTGGAATGTTTTTTGTGTGATTCTGTTTTGTGTGTGTGTGTGTGTGTGTGTGTGTGTGTGTTTATATGTAGTGTTGTTTTTGTGTACATGTGTGTATAAATATGTGTTTGTGTTTTTGTGTGTGCGCATGTGTGTGTTTGTGTTCAGGTGTGTGTGTGTAGTGTTGTTTATTTTCTTATACTTGTGTGTGTGTGTTGGGGGGGGCTTTGTTGAAGCCCCCACAACCTCTATCAGCAGCCCTGCTGCCTAAACATCAGCGTTAACATAAGCAGACGTGTTTTCAGGAGTTTATAGGAAAAAAAACAGTATTAACTTAAAGTGTTTCTTATTGAAAATAACCTTGAGCGTTGGAGAAATCTCCAGTGAATGTGATGAATATTACAATAACTGCACAAAATCAACTCTGTGCGAATGAGGAAGCGGCTCCAGAACTGACACAGATTTAGATGGAAAATATTTAGTGGAAGCTCATAAACAGAGGCTCGGCGTCAGCTAAACCTGATTTGTGTTTTATTGCCGCACCTTTTCTGGGGCTCCTGCTGCAGCTGCGTGCTCAGCGTTGAAGGGGAAAGCCGAAGAGGCGCCCTGTGTCAAATCGCCATAGAAACCATCTGGACATGGATCACATCTGAACGCTAATCGCTAGCTTGTAAACAACGCCACCCCCACAACAAAACAAATCTACTTGTTATCGACTCAAAGCCTGTAGACTGCATCTGTGCCAGGGTGAATGTGGTATTAACTATTCATCATCATGGGGGGGGGGGACTTTCTCAAACTCTGGGTCCCTACAGTTATCCTTTTCCTGCTGTCGGACAAGAGGAGCAGACCCCATTAAAGATGCATAATGACCAGTGAGTGGTGTGAGCTTTGGACTGGCCTCTTCAAATATTCATGTGTGTGTGAAGGATTCTCACATAGAGGTGGAGGTTCACATGTACAGGTTCTGGATCTGCAGCTGGGATCAGTGCTACGAAGAGTCCCAGCCTAAAACTATATTCTGTAGTTTTAATTAGAGCCCACTGGTATTGGATTTTTGGGGCAGATGCCAATACCAATATTGGAGGGTAAAAAAAGAGCAGATATCCGCTATAACAGCCGATATCCGGCGTTGGCTAATAACTGAAAAATATTTTCCAATATATGACATAAGAACATTTATGTACACAAAATATAATCACTTTATATTAGGTAATTATGGACGTGTGGATTAACAGTTGTATAAAACTTTTTATTTTATCTCACAAAGATAACTGGCACAACTTTTAAACCTTGTATAATATTCTGATATCACACTAATATTTAATGAGTCCAGCTACAAACTATGGAATCACAAAATAATTACAGAAAAAATATTAATTAGCACAGAATGATGTTTTCTCTGATAAATGTGGATGTAAGGGCTAAAGTGAGCATGTGCGTAATGAATTAGGGTAGACCCAAATTGTTCTTGATTGGAACAATTACAAGTCTGTCCTTCAGGGGTGAGGTGAAGAGAGGACTCCACTACACAGTGCTGAAGGGAAAAACTATTTAATAACAGACAGAACAAAATCAGGACACAGACAGAGACAAAACCAAAACAAGACCAAACAAAACCCGGGGGTAGTTCAGCCAGAGACCGTGGTGTGAAAATTGTTCAGGTCATTGTGGCAAAAGTGTCCGGGTCATAGAGGTGACAAAACTGAATGGTCTCGCACCGGCAACTGCAACCTGCAACAAAAGTGGATCTGGAGAGCACTGGGGGAAAGATCACTGGAGGAGAGGTTGTGACAAAGTGTTACAACTGTCCAGTGTTTCCACTGTCCCCAGTCTCCCCTACATTATCTGCATAATGAATTGTGAGGTAGATGGGAAGTGTGTGTGTGGAGGGTAATAAGAAGTAGCTAGTTCATAAGACGGGGGCTTTCGGACCAACAGGAAAAGTGCTCGATTCCTCGGAGTGCGTTCAAGGGGTGGGGGTCCATGGTTTACAGATAGGGTGGCACCGGTGGTTCATAGTGGTCCTTGTCAGAGCGTGGAGCCAGGGCGGTTCAGAATAGGGAATGAGCAGTCCATGTCAGAGTGTACCGATTGGGGGACAATCACACGCGGGACTAGAAATGAGGGCTTATCAGTCTGTGATTTCAGGTGCAAATGTGTGGGGGTGATAGGGTGAGTGTCAGAGTAGAGGTCAAAGCACAACTGACAGACTTTACTTTAACTCAGTGAACACTAGACATGGAATATTTGGCTCTTTTGGGGGATCTGGGTCGTTCCTTTCAAAGGTCCATTAAAAAAAACTGTCTCTTTTGCTCTTATTTTTAAAAGTGTTTTTGACTTAAACTGGGTCCCCAGCATTTCGCCTTAGTTTCTCCCTCTCGATTAAAGTGGTTCCAGACACGAGTCCTTTTCCTTTGGCCCTGGCTCATTTTAAATTCTAAATATTTCTTTGAATCTCTGAACAAACAAATGTATTGGAAAGTTGTGCGACTTAACTGACTTTTGATCTTCCTGCCATTGAAACACGCAGAACCCCCCCCCCCCCCCCCCGCACTGTGCTGTGATTGGTCAATTAACATTTTAGGGCGGGTAATACTCACATATAAAGAAGCATGTATTTTTACATGTGAGTATTTCCTTCCATGGAATGTTGATCGATTCCCCGACGGTGGGAGGGGGTTCTGCGTGATTCTCTCTCTCTTGCTGTAGGAGGCAAAGGTGGAGCTTTTTTCTGTGTGCGTGTGTGTGTGTGTGTGTTTGTGTGTGTGTGTGTGTGAAATCTGACATCATAGGGGAAAAAATTTATTTATTAAGTATTATGACTTTTAAATTTAGTGAGTATTATCCTGTATTATTATGGTGTCTGATTATTTTTATCTGTAACTATTGTCTTCCAAAGCTGATTATTGCTGTTGTCTGTTTTGTGTGTCTTTTTATGCCACTACCAAAGACACATTTCCATATTATGTAAATTTTAATGTCTGAGTCTAAGTCTAAAAGGATGACAAAGAGAACGGCTCCCACTCAGCTCCTGTTGTTCATTTTAAAGAGTCGTTCAAAAGAATTGGCTCGTTCACGAACGTCACAACACTTGTGAACACGTGCACAGGAGCAGTGAGTGACGGACACTCAGCAGCAAAAAATAGTTAATAAATTGGCTAACGATTAATCAGTGAGACCCTATAATTGGCCTGATTTAATCATCCGGCAGCTTAATCGATCAGGCTCTAGTAGTAATAATAGAATTAATAATATAATATAATTATAATAGTATATTCTATACTTTTCTGGTTGTTTAAATGGTTGATTAAACATCTTTGTTCCATCATATTGTAACACCAGATTGTTTCAAAATATTTACTCCTCTCCCCTTCAGGGTTAGGGTCAGTGGTCAGTGTTAATGTTATGAGGGTAATATGTTTTATCAGGAAAAAAAAGACGAGATTTGCTGATGAAAATAATCAGGGTGCAGTTTGGTGGGGTATTTATAAGTTTAATGTGCAACAACACACTGATAATAATATCATCAGTTTCTAGTATTGTGGTTCAATTAAATGTACATGTAATATGTAAAACAACAATGGATTTACAGATTTAAGAAATGAGTCATTTTCTTCTGTCTGAGTCACTGCTTCAGTTCCACACACAGATGGTTTAAACTCAGATTTTTTGGTGCAGAGCCCAGGTTTGTTTCTTTACTCAAATGTTGGCAGTATATTATTACATTAGCCAGAGGAGTTCTTTAGGGCAAAAAAAAAACCCCAACTGAACAAAAAAACTTGCTTTTATAGCAGAATACTGTGTTAAGAGATTGACATGGATTCCAGTTACAGAGGAAAGTCAAACTGTCTGACCATTTGTTTCCTTCTACATTCTATTTGCTGGCACAAGCAAAAAAACAAAAAATTACATACTTCTTTATATTAAAGCTAGACTTTTAGTTTTGTGAAATGTTAAAAATAAAAGCTGCCAGAGGATTAAACGTACAGTACATGGACAAACATGAGGACACTGTGTTTTAATTGACAACCCATGGTACAGTCATTTTATATAGTGAAAAATATCATTGCAATGAACATTTTTATGTTTATTTTATGTTGATTTAGGATTCATGTTAATTAACCCTGATATTGTTGCTTAAAACACACACAGAATGCGGCACAGTGACTGAGCGGGTGCCTCAGAGCAAGAAGACCTGGGTTTGATTTCCACAATGCGGTCCTTTCTGTGTGGAGTTTGCATGCTCCGGTTTCCCCCATCACACAAAAAATGTTTCACCAGCCAGGTGACGATTAACCTGGTTCTACAGCTGGAGATGGGTCCCCGATGGCATCAAGGATGGGTTCAATGCAGAGGACAAATGTAGGTGTACAGTGTATAATGACAAATAAAGTACTTTACCTTAAATGTTTCAGTTTGGTTTTACTTTGTTGTACTCAGCCATGAAATATATATATATATATATATATATATATATATATATATATATATATATATATATATATATATACAGTATATATATACTAGTTTTCAATGTTCTTCCTCCATAGTCATGGTTAAACATGTTAACAGTGACAGACTGCATGAATGTGATGCATTTGCCAGTAAAATTCTTGGAAACCTATAAATATTCTTGCACCTCAGAAAAAAAATGTCTGTAGCTGAACCTGTGAACAAAGTCAATAAAAACAAACACACAAATAAATAAACAAGTGGTGCCCGGTGCAACAAACCCCGCCCACCCTGCACACATTTTACCGGATTTGCTCTATCTCTTATCATAATGAAAACACATTTTTAGTGACTGACCTTTGACCTACATTCACCAAAATTTAATGGCATCTATTCTGGACCACCTCACACCACACTTTCCTAAAAAAATGAATAGAAATTGATCCAGTAGTATTTGTGTAAAGTTGGTGCCAAACAGACACAGACAGACAAACCAACTCAAAAACAGTAAAACATGTGAATCTGGTCCAGATCTGCAGCCAATCTCCCACATACACAAAGGTTTGATGTACAATAGGTAGGTTTCAGTCAAGTGACTAGGATGACTTCACAATTTCGGCTGGAGGGCAGGAATTAACTATGGAGGAAACTATTGAAGGGAGTGATTATTGTACGGATTTAGATCCAGTGTCCAAACACAGATACATACAGTTAGTGAAAACATTTATTAAACATGACCCGTACCTTATGAAAATTAATGACTTTTTAACGGAACCCAAAGATTCGCGAACAATGTGTGGATAACTAACTAACTACCTGGTCCTGCAGACATCCTACATGCACCAGCAGCAGATGAAACTTTGGAGGTATAGAACGTTTTTGTCAGCAGGTGGGTCCACAACCTGGGTACCAAAATGCTCAGTGATAATTATCCTTTGGTCTTTGCCAGGGTGTTTCATTTGTAAAGATGCAACTTCAAGATATATTGCATGTTTGTTTACATTAGTCAGGCCGACACAGTCTCTCCATTTAAAAATAGGTTGAAGACATTCCTGTTTGAGAAAGCCTATGGTCAGTTTAGTTAAAAACAGACTGAAGTCACAGTTCAGTCTAAGCTGCCCGAGGAGCTACAATGCTGGGGGAAGTACAGACACTGAGTTCTTTCTTTCACTCTCTCTCCCTCTCTTCCTCTCTCTCTCTCTCGCACCTATTTTTGTCATTTTTATAACCTATCTTTCATACCAAGTCTGTTCATGGCTAGTCACCTGGTGTCCCCCCCCGGTGGGAGTAGTAGCTCTCTTGACAGTGTCTGTGTGGGAGCCATGGACAACAGGATCTGTGGTGATTTGCCTGTGCTGACCTGTGACCCCGGACTCCCTCCCTTGCCTGTCTGGTGTACCAGCCCCCCCCTCCTTCATTTATAAATGGACGTTCATCTATAGCCTGTCCGTCCATGGGAGTGGATCTCTCCCTCAATGTGGTTCTCCTCAAGATTTCTTCTTTTTCCCACTGGGTTTTGAAGTTTTTTCTTGCTGAGAAGGAGGGTCTAAGGACAGGGGATGCTTGGGAATTTTCATATATCTCTGTACTTGATTGTGTTTCTGTAAAGCCCTGTGCGATGACTTTGTTGTGATTTGGGGCTTTATAAATAAAATTGAATTGAATTACAGTCAACAAACATGCAACACATCTTGATATCACTAGTTAAACCATATTACAACAGTGTAAATGGACATTTAATGACAAGCTAATGATATATAGCACATCCACAAAACAAAGTTAGATTTGGAACATACCTGTGACGAAGTGGTCGCTGTAGACACGGGCATTAGTATTAGCATTAGAAGACTCTGCTCCTCCCAACCGCAAACACATAATTAAAATCCACTTTTTATGGTGTTTTTCTGTGAGCTTTTTCCATTTCTCATATTTGTGAATGGAAATCTTTGGTACTCTAAAAGAAAAAAAAAATAACGCTTTTCCTTGTCTTGGTTAGAATGATTGGCACAGCCATAAACTACACCAAACAGAAGCATTTTGCCAATGGAAAACTCACTCGGCTTTGTCAAGCTACTTCACTTGCTGCCCTCCATCTGAAAATCATGCACTGACTATATAGCAATGTGATATTACATCAACCTATTTAGCAGAACTGTCATCCGAGCTTGAGCCACAGTTGACCTGAGAACATCCGTCCAGAGTCGACTGTTGTGTTGTAGCAGTTGGACTGTCTAATCCCTACATAATGACACAGACTTGTTCTGATGCACTGACATGTTCAATGACAGATGAACTAAGGATTTTCAGTAAGACTGGCTTCTGCAGGTAATCCACGGTGCTTTGCTATTTTTATGAACTGTTCTGAGAAATGCACTGTTACCGACTGATTTACAAATGTGGAGGATGATTCCAGAAATGTACTAAAGTGCGTGACAAAAACTGTCATGGAATTATGGATTTCAAAATTATTACTGTATGAACCTTGTGACACTTAAATCCATAAAGACCCAAAGAATCAACGACAATCAAAACCATCTACTGACCTGACATGTTTAATGTCTATTAAGCAGAGGTGCTCAAAGTACTCACATTCTGTACTTAAGTTGAAGTATAGCTACTGGTGTGAAAAAGTATTCTGGTAAAAGTAGAAGTAGTTATTCAACTCCTTTACTGAAGTAAAAGTAAAAAAGCACAACTTCTCAACTGTAATAAAGTAAGAAGTAAAACTGTTTATTTTTTTGCCTTGAATAAGAAAATATATGAATATAATACTTCTTTCACCAGGAAAATTCTGAAAAGTTTCAAAAGTATCTAAAATAAAGCTTTTAAAAGTGAGTTACTGTGTAGATTGGACATCACAGATTAGCACTGGAGGTCTGGATCTGGCAAACTAGTACTGGTAGTCAAGGCCACCGCTTCGAAATGTAACTTGGTTGATGGTCACAGAGCCACATGCAACAATTAAAATACATACGATCATGACGGGGAATTTTCTGGAAGGTAACTCCAAATTTTCAGATCTGGCATGTATCCCGTTTTGAAACCAAACTCTTAATATAATAATAATGATATCATACTGGGATAGGCCCCCAGTGACCCCTGTGACCCTAGTGAAGAAGAAGTGGGTTCAGTAAATGAGATGAGAATCAAGGAAGACTATTTGTGATGTAATGCTGCTCGTGTGAAGCCCCCCCCCCCTTTCTTAAAGCAGTGAAATCCACGCTTTTATGGCTGTCAGACTCAAGACCAAAAGCTATCAGTGGCGTCAGATAACTGTGTCCGATGCCATTTTTAAAAATATTTCACATGCCCATATGTTGTGTTCCATTTCCTCCTTGAAAAGTCTACCATGCATATTATTGTCTTCTATTTTCAGAGACTCCCTGCCGTGCGACGTGTAGAGTGAAATGTAAGGGTTTCACCAAATGTCTGTGCCCACCAGGGCCAGCCACACAGCAGCTGTGACTGATAGAGCCCAGAGAGAGGGAGAGAGAGAGAGCGAGAGGGAGAGAGAGAGAGAGGGAGACAGAGAGAGGAAAAAAAAAACTTGTTCTGTTCTCCCTCTCGACTCTCAGCCCACAACTCCTCTCCTGTCCCTGAGGCGCAAACGTCCAACTTCCAAATGCCAACTCAGTCAGGAGTTATCGCCACTATTTCCCCTGTGAAAAATGTCAGATGGATGGTGATTTTCTGCTTTATGATTTCACAGGAGTGGTGACCGTAGAGTGTGTGCCAGAGATGCTCTGTCCCAGTTTGATAAGTGGGGCATAATAATGGAAATGTGTGTGTGTGTGTGTGTGTGTGTTTTTTAAAACTAAGGTAAAGCTTCATTTCAGCTCTGGCAGGTCAGTGAAAACAGTGTTGCCAATTTAGCGACTTTGTTGCTAGACGTAATGACATTTGGTCATCTCTGGCAACTCTGGCAACATCTCTGGCAATTTAGCAACTTTTGGGCTGAATCTGGTGACTATTAAACTTGTGACGCAGTGCCATATAACCTGTTTTACTGGTAAATGTTCTGCACTTCTATAGTTGTTTTCCACCTTCATGGGGCTCAAAGCGCTTTACATTAGCCTCACACACACACATAGACCAGTAGGTTTTTAAGTTTCTGTCAGGCCTACTGGGAGACTAAGGCAGGGTTCAGTGTCTTGCCCAAGGACATTTTGACATGTGGACAGCCAGAGCCGGAATGCTAACTGCCGACTGTCATTAAACGACCCACTCTACCAACTGAGCCACAGCCGCTGGTGAGAGAAGCATTGCATATGAGCTCTGATCAGTACACATTATTTGTCACGTGTTTTCGTTCTTTTTGTGCTTGAACGGGTTTTAACCAAAGCTGAAGTTTAAACTGCGTTCCCCTCAATGACCAGACTATTGTTCCATCATTTCCATTTTATCTTCTCTTTTCCTCTTTGTGTTATTTACAAGGACAGTGGAGTTGTTTATAGTTGGACATATGCAGGTGAGTAGGTGAAAAACCTTTAAAAGACAAACAAAAACATCATACATTAAGTCTATTCCACAATATAAAGGCAGGTGCAAAACATGAAAGTTACGAAATATTTAACATTAAATATATGTACAAAAATAGACTCTACTTTTAAGTTTTTATGAAAAATGCATGAAGAATAATACATTTTTTAAATCATGGGAAAAACAATGAATTAAATGATTTCGCCAAACCCAGTGAATTAGACAATTCCTATTAACAGGAAACTCAAATCACCTTTTAAATCCACATATTTACAATCTCCCAAACTATGCATTTTCATTTTAGCAATGAAGTACTCAGAAGTCCATTTCAACCATATGTATATGTAGAAAGATTCACGTCTTAAAACAGTCTTCACTCGCAATGATTCAGCATAACGGTATTCACGCATCAAACACACATTAATTTGGACCGTTTCAACCACGGGATGAAACAAGCTGTAACAAGCAAGTTTCATCAGCGTTTACTCAGTCAAATAAGGTAAGTTTCAGTAAATCTCTCACATTTACACAATACACCACGTGAGTATTTACATGTTTGACAACAAATAGTCAGCTCTGTCTCAAAGCCTCGTCATCTCCGACAGGTCACTTGCATTTACAAATGGAATAGATGCAAGCTTACCACTATGGTGGCGTTTCTGCTGGTTCAGTGCATGCTCTCCAACCAGAAAGTTAGAATGCCTACTTCTACTTGGGTGTTCACCGCGACCCTATGCTTCAGTATTAGCTTTAGCATTAGCTTCAGCATTTCCCAATCGACATTCAGACCATTTTTCTGGAGGTCAGTGTGTCTTGCGTGACACCATGATGTCATGACACAACGCAACCTAGTGACTTCTGGTTTTTTAAGATGGTTCCTCTTCCACCCTGAACAACTGACTATTTCAGCTTATCATCGAACCGAATGCCCCACAAATTAAAATCCACTTTGGAGGTGTTGTCAAATCAAACCAAACCAACTGAAAAGTGGTGAACACGTGATTACGTCTCATGCTATATGGTCGTGGTTACTTCATATATGATGTCATGAAGCAATCTAGTGACTTCTGGTGACTTTTTTTAGCAACACTGAGTGAAAACCATAAAAGACAACATTTAGTACACAGGGTATAATCATCCTCATACATTTTCTCTCTTCTTTTTTAATAATAATGGATTTGATTTATATCACGCTTTTCATGGTCACACAGTCAAAGTCCAGAGTACATCCATTATTCATTCACTCTCACATTCTCCCTCTGGAAGTGGTAAACTACATATGTATGCAGAGTTGTCCTGGGGCAGACTTTTGCATCTACGGTCCCTCTGACCATCACCAAACCAGTGTTAGTGACACTGGAGGCAGGAGGGTAAAATGTCATAAAAGAAACACAGAAACATACGTACTGTTTTAGTAAATAACTTAACCATGTCAGATCCTATTGTGATTGATTAAAAATGTGTTATTTAATTATTTGTGCATATTTGTGGTGTGAGTCAAATCTTCCAGGACATAATTCTTTGAATAAAAAAACAAAACACTATCAGTGTGAACAGTACCATGATATATGGTGATATTATTGTATCTTCATGCGAGTATTGTGATTAGTATGGTTTGAGCAGACGTTCCACAGCCCTATTTACAGCCTGTGAATCCAAACTGCAGAAGGATCAGGCAGAAGCTCTGAAGCCGCTGTCACCAGGCAATAATCAGCCATGCATCTGCAATCTGAGCCCAGAATAAAACAAGGTGAGAAAATGTGTGTGTGTGTGTGTGTGTGCGTGTATTCATTAATATTTTTATGGGGATATTATTATGTTTACACAGTCACACCCTGGTGATCTCTATCACCATGGGGACCAAAATTCAGGTCCCCACGAGGGCTAAATATGAAATGCAGGTCCCCACTAGTAAAATATAAATTTGTGTTAAGTATGCAAATTTATGCAAATGGCACGGTCCTATAAATACATCAATTATTTTTGGTTCCGGAAGACCACATCAACCATGGGAGAAACAAGTGCAGAAGTGGATTTTTTATTTTATGGTTTTATGTGTTTACATTATTATTATTAGTATTATTATTATTATTATTATTATTATTATTATTATTATTATTATTATTTGGATTATTATTATGGTTTTAGTATTTTTTATTGCATTTTGTATATATATATATATATATATATATATATATATATATATATATACATATATATATATATATATATATATATATATATATATATATATATATATATATATATATATATATCCTGAAAGGTTTAGTTTTTTTATATATGAAACAATTATCTTGATTGTAACTGCACAATACAATACATTATAATATTTTTAACCATTCCCAGTATATATATATATATATATATATATATATATATATATATATATATATATATATATGTATATATATATATATATAGTATATAGTATATGTATGTCTGTGTGTGTGTGTGTGTTTTGTGATGCGTAGCGTCAGTGCAGAAGCTCCTTAAAGCTGTTACAGTCACATTTCATTGCCATTTGTTGTCTTTGCTTTTGAGCCATGAATGGAGCAGAGAGAAGAGGCTTATACTGAGTATTTTTAGACTCTCTTTGATGGCTTATTAGCTGGACTGGGATGTTCTGATTCTTCTAAGAACAAATATAAATACGATCATAGTGATGACAATGGGACACAAAAAGCACATTCCTTCATTCCTGTCACTGTCGGTAACAAAAAGGCCATGGATGGAAAACTGGGCCTGGAACATAAACCAACCCACAGAAAAAAATACCTCTAGATTCTCCACTTTATTTGTCTGCTCCCAGTTATTTTTCCTTCTTTTTTTACCTGTAATATTTATGACCTCACCCCCCCAAAGCAGAGGAGAGCCTGTTCTGTTGACTCGAGACAAACACTACTGGACCCATAGCCATGACATTTTCATTAAAGCTGTCAGGTGGTTCAGAATGGACTCAATTACATTTTGGTGAATGTAGGTCAAAGGTAAAGGTCACCAAAAATGTGTATCAGAAAAGAGGAGGAGCTTCAGAAAATATGAGGCGCTTCAGAAAACCAGCTGTAGAGTGTCATGGCAGGTCAGGGGGTGTGGTTTCACTGCCATAGTCCTGGTTTGTTGGGTCCAGTTCATCTGACCTGGGTTGGACTGACTCGGGAGCTGGACTGTGGAGGTGAAACCACAGCGGTGAAGCTCAGATCAGATAAATAAAAATAAGGTGAATATGCCAGTCAGAGACAGCAGACCTCCACCAAGGCTTGATATGGCATCATATAACGTCAAAACATGATGTGATGAAGCCATAGGTGTTGACCCATCTGATGTCTGAAGGTGTCAGACAATGTGAATGTAAAAAAACACCAGATTCTATCTTGTCTGAATCCTGAGATATTACCAGCTGTTGAACTTTAGTTTGATCTTGAACTTTGACCTTCATTGCTCCAAATCCAATGGGATCTCCCTTGACCCATTATCTATCATTCCTGAAAGTTTCATTAACCCTTGTGCGGTCCTTCGTAAAAGGCACACTGGCTGTGTCCTACAATCGGGTCTTAAAAACCCAGATTCCAAAGTTCAGTTCCATAGACTCATCACCCCACCCCCCAAGGATATATTACTGTTTTCAGTAGTAAGCAATGGCATCCTACAGTACGTATAATAAGGTACATTTGTGAGCCACCGGGTCTCTTTGACCCGAAGGACCGCACAAGGGTTAAATCTGTTCAGAACTTTTTGCAGACAAACAAACAGACAGACAAACAGACCTGAATTTAATACCTCCTTAGTGGAGGTAATAAAACAAAGGCACACCCTGGATCTGTTTAGTTGCTCTCCATTTTAAAAATGTTTTTAAGAATTATGAGAATACTTGGACTCGGAATGGGTCGATCACTCAAATCAAAGCCTGATGTAGACTCTCATATGAAGTAAAATTGACTCAAATTGAAGAAAATGTACTTCAGACAGAGTGACAGAATATAGATAGGTTTAAAGGAATGGATATTAATTGGGTTCAGCCCCGTCCCAAACTCTGCAGAAAGAACCACACCAGTGTTTTCTGCTGCGATATGAAGAAATGATAGTGTTGTCAACAGAAGAGCAGACTGTTCAATTAGATGCTGGGTTCCCTCCTGCAGGCCAGGGGGCAGGAACCGGCCAATTGGGAACCAAGTAAATATGACTCGTCACATCTGACCTCCTTTGTCTCTGGGTAATGCCTCTAATTTTACTCAAAATGGAGCTAAATGTACTCAATATAGAACTACATTTAAACAACATAGACCTAACTTTACTCAACATACACTTCAATTTGCTCAATATAGATCGAAATGTAGACAAAATAGAGTTACATTTACTCACTATAGAGCTAAATTTACAAAATATTGAGCTATCTTTACTCAATATAGAGGTAAAATTCACTTAATATAGGGATACATTTACATAACATAGAGCTAAATTTACACAATGTTCAGCTAACGTTACTTAATATAGAGATACATTCACTAAATATAGAGCTAAATGTATAGTTTTTGAGGAAAATATTTTTATCCTGGAAAAATGCTCACTAATTTTACCTGTGTAGTCAGATTTAAGCCCTGGCTCTGCACAGGTACGTGTCATTTCCTGTCCTTTGCATTCATTCGTCCCCTGGAAAGGATTAACATGTGGAATGTGGACAGGTTTAAAGGACTAGATTTGGATTGTAATGTGATTCCATTACAGTCAGTCTTCCCAAACTCTGTAACAAAAACCACACCACTGTTGTCTGCGGCGATATGAAGAAACGATAGTGTTGTCAACAGAAAAGCAGACTGTTAAATTAGACGCCAGGTTCCCTCCTGCAGGCCAGGGGAGCAGGAACCAGCCAATTGGGAACCAAGCTGCTCGGTTAATATGGCTCGTCACGTCTGAGCTCCTTTATCTCTGGGTAATGCCTCTAAATTAATTAATTAATTAATTAATTAATTAATTAATTTATAGAGCTACATTTACACAACACAGAGCTAAATGTACTCAATATAGAGCTACATTTATAAAATATAGAGCTAATTTTAAATGGCTAGCTTTTCCATCTTTCCTTCCACCTGGATAGCCAGAGCTGGGACGCAAACCGCCAACCCTTCCGTCATCGGACAACCCACTCTACCAACTGAGCCACAGCCGCCCACTGCTAACTTTACTCACTGCAGAGTTAAATTTACTCAATATAAACCTCAATTTGTTCAATATAGAGCTACATTAACAGAACATAAAGCAAGATTTACACAATATAAATCTTTTTTCAATATAGACCTCAATATTATCATTATGCAGTCAGTCCTCCCAAACTCGGCACAAAAAAAAACACAGTGATATGAAGAAACGATAGTGTTGTCAACAGAAAAGCAGACTGTTCAATTAGACGCCGGGTTCCCTCCTGCAGGCCAGCGGAGCAGCAACCGGCCAATCGGGAGCCAAGCTGCTTGGTTAATATGACTCGTCACGTCTGAGCTCCCTTATCTCTGGGTAATGCCGCTCAACGCCGAAGGGGCCTCGCAGCCAACTCATTTCAGTTGATTTAGAGAGCACTGACAACCCCTTTACAAAGGGAAAAAAAACACAGGAAAAAGAAGCCAACGGGTCGGTTGAAGCGCTGGATGGCAGAGCGGCGGCGGCCCACATGCTCTAAAGCCCTCGTATCACTTTGGAGACGCTAACTGCTGGCATTTAGCAGAGACAACAGTGGGGTTTGACTGTGAATGAAAAGGTCAAAAGCTGGACTTGGACAGAACACAACCAGCTCTGAGTGCAATTTGTAAAAGTTCATACTTGTTATGTAATTATGTCTTTGTTTGCTCACTGGTACTAAGAGAAGAACACAAAAAATGCCAAAAAGTGTCTTGTTGCTAACCACAAATACTTGCTTATAAAATGTTGGTGAATGGAGTGAGGAATATAGTGGAAGTTCCCATAAGACGCATTAACCCTGTAAAGCCTGAACCAAAAAACAGTACGGCCTTCAGAAAAGAGGGGATTCAGAAATGAGGAGCTTCAAAAAAGAGGAGGGGCTTCAGAAAAGAGGAGGGGATTCAGAAATGAGGAGCTTCAAAAAAGAGGAGGGGCTTCAGAAAAGAGGAGGGGATTCAGAAATGAGGAGCTTCAAAAAAGAGGAGGGGCTTCAGAAAAGAGGAGGAGCTTCAGAAAAAATTACATCATCAATATAAAGTTCTTTGAAACTGGAGCCTTTATTAATTCTTATGAACAACTGCAGTTTTTTTAAAATTGTCAAATATCAAATGAAACATCACCAATGTGTGAGTTTCAATTTTGTATCATATTTGATACATTAGGTCTGAATGTTCAACTATCATTTTTGAGAAAACAAACAAATGTGTCAAACTCAAAATTGAGATAAAAGTCATAATTATGATATATAAAGTCACAGTTTCTCTCCTCCAGTGATTTCCTTATTTTTCTGCTGTCACATCTGCTTAGTTTGAATAAGTACCAAGTCTATCCTGAGAATGTAGTACAGATATTTATAAACAAATGTAGCGAGGAAAAGTCAAAGGTTGACAGAAAAATTAAATAAATACTGTAGTACAGTACAGATATACAAACAAAAACTACTGGAGTACAGCAATGAAGTAGTTTTACTTTACTTCCAGCTGTGGTCTGTCTGTGGTGTCAGTGTTAGACAACTAACTGATACTGGAATTCTATCAGAACATTAGCGATGACAGGATGTGTTTTTTCAAACACAAAATCCAGTTTATCTGTCAAGACGAGACGAGCTGCTGCAGCTGTGTGTGTGTGTGTGTGTGTGTGTGTCTATGTGAACACACACACACGCAAACTGGTTTCAATGTCTCATGAGGACCAAGTTTGTAATCAAGTAGCCATTGGGTAGTGGATAAAGAAATATTTTTTTAATTATTTCTTTTTATAAAATAAAACTAAATTAAAAATAAATAAATAAAAATTAATTAATAAAAAATTATAATTTCAAAAATGTAATTAATAAATTAAAAAAATATATAGAATTAATATAATAATAATAATAATAATAATAATAATAATAATAATAATAATAATAATAATAATAATAATAATAATAATAATAAAGAAATAAATACAAATGATTTTTTTTAAAGTACATAAAAATAAATAGATTTAAAAAAAGGAAACACGTCCTTAAAAGTTTGAAAAATACATGTTTGGCTTTGCACCTGTTTCCCTCATGCTGTATAGAGACTCCCGAAAAAACAACAACAAATGAATGTATTCATAGGGCCACATCATTTCTATTTTACTAGTGGGGACCTTTATTTATATTTAACCTTCGTAGGGACCTGATTTGTGGTCCCCATAGTGTCAGAGGTCCCCATGGTGTGACTGTGTAAACACATAAATGTCCCCATAAAGAGAGGAATACACACACAACTACACAAACACACACAGCTCTCAAAAGTGATGAAAAACCCAGAGCATATACCAAAATGTTTCTAAAATGTCATATCCCTCCTCACAGTCTTTTGTTTCCCTTCACTTTCTTTTCAGTCTGCTTCCTGTCACCTCTCACCTTAATTATTTCACCTGGTTCTCAACACACCTGTCCTCATCACTTCTCCCTGTTTAAGTACTTTCCTTTTCTCACTCCTTTGTCAGTTCACCCCCATACGTAACCTCTACAGAGCTCCCTGTACTTTGGCATCTACGACTATCCTGTTGTGTGAGTTTTTCGAATGACTATGGTTATATTCTTGATTCTGCACTGACTACGTTTGCGCTCAGAATAAAGAGCCTGTGAGAAACTGTTGGCGTCTGCATCTGGGTCCTTCCCACTACATATCATTACATAAAATCCAGGGGGGGAAAAAATCACCCAAAAATTTGATAAAACATGCAAAATATGAAACAAATATGTAATATGTAAAATGTGTAAACAACATTTCCACTGATTTGTGTTAACATTGTAATCAGATTAATCATTAATTATGTTGATGAATTATTCTGCGTTAACAGTTTTTTTTGGAAGAACTCTTAACCTCATCCGCTTCATTTTATGTCAAAGTGGATGAGTTCCAGGTTGTGTGGCTCCTCCCCCTTCACGGTGGAATCCTGTCAGTATGTGACAATAAGAACCCACTCACTACCCATGATCCTTTACTTCACGCCCACACAAACCCTGTGTGGACAGAACATGCTAGAAGACTTTGGGGATGAGTGTTTGTGCTGCGGTGGCTTACAGGCGGCTTGGTGGTGTAAGACCGACTCAACACACAGGGATTATGGAGCAGAAACAGCATCGCTATGACGACCAATGAGAAGAGAGGAGTGGGGGGTGGGTGGGGTGGAAGAGTGACAAGGGAGGGGTGATGGAAGGACAGAGAGAAAGGGAAGGGGTGATGGAAGGACAGCCATCATCCATCATCCATCACCCACCACTCATCACCCATCACCCACCACCCATCATCCAACATCCATCCCCCATCACCCACCACAGCTGCCCACAGCAGACATATTTCAGCATTTAGAAAAGCATCTTCATATCTCCTGTGGGTACACATCTTTCCCACTGCCTTGACCTTTCCTTCATTAGTGAGTGGAGATTAATGCAGCATTAATAGAAAACAAACTATACTGATAAAGCAGAAAGATGGTGAATAAGAGATAGACGTAGCACATGTGGCTGATCTGGGGTCTGGCTACAACACCACTACTCTACAGCTGCATTAGATACCGTTTCAGCATCAGCATCGTAATCTACATTTGTGCAATAATCACTTCACAAGTTATGTAATGTATAGAAGGCAAATGACTCCAATGTGTTTTATTAGGGCTGTAAAAATAAAGGAATGAACACAGAAACGTTTTCAGATCAGACACCAACAGCCGTCAGTGTGAGCGTTGCTGTCCATGGTGCTGAAACATTTTAGCTTCTTCCAAACAATGTTTTTTCCGCAATTTACAATGCAAGGTTTTCCCCAGTCGTAAGCCTGACAGGCCACCAGGGCTTACTTACTGCCAGGCTAAAAGTGTCACTTCTTTATTTATTTTAAAGTAATTAAATACTAAAAAAAAAACCTAAATATATTATTTGGAGCTTCCAACTGTAGATCTGACTGCTGATTTTTCAGGGTATGAGTAAAAAGTATATTTAAAGGAAATGCAGTCAGGTAGTGGGACAGGAAGTGACAAAATAAAAGCAGATTCATGAGACCATGGATATGTGGTTGATCAACAGCCGGTTGGTTTTATTTTGAAGGACCTTTATATCTGTTGTTATGACCCTGGAGTTGTATATTTGTATTTTTGGTTGTTCTTATTTTTTGTGTATCTTTCTTTGTGTATTTTCCTCCCCGCACTGGCCTGTCTTTGGTGCAGGTGGTGGGATGCTATTGGTCAGATAATTATGATACACCATCTAAGAGCCTGGAGCCTCCTTCTTAAGGAAGATGAGATCCCTGCCCCATCTCTGACTTTGCCCCACTCCCATCCATGTGAAATTAGAGGGAGAGATAGATTGTGTTTAATGAATTGGTTTTCTTCTGTACACTTTCTAAATAATTACCTCCGCCAAGGAGGTGTTAGATTCGGGTCTGTTTGTTTGTTTGTTTGCTTAATCCTGCTGACAGACAAACAAACAGTTCTGAACAGATTTGATTAAAATTTCAGGAATGATAGATAATGGGTCAAGAAAGAACCCATTAGAGTTTGAGCAATGGAGGTCAAAGGTTAAGATCACAATAAAGGTCAACAGCTAAAACACATCAGTGGTAATATCTCAGGATTCAGAGAAGATAGAATCTGGTGGGGGGGTTTTTCATTCACATCGTCTCACCTTCAGACATCGGATGGGTCAACACCTATGGCTTGATCACATCAAGTTTTGACATGATATGACACCATATCAAGCCTTGGTGGAGGTCTGCTGTTTCTGACTGCCTTGTTTGTAAATAGTATCACAGCATTTTATAGTATGGGTGAGAAGCAACTTATTTTTGTGTACAGTTTTGCTATGTTTTCGTTTTTAGGAAGTCCACATAAGACCTGTGTATTTTTGTTTCTTTTTTGTCAGGTAGTTTAAGGGATCTTTAGTTGGTTTTCTTTATTGTATTAGCTGAGCTCATACTTGAATAAATAAATTGCTGTGTTTTTGTAAATTCATCTTTTGTCAGCCTTCTTTGGGAGTGGGATTTTTCGAGTGGTGTTTCGATTGACCATCTTTTATGTTATGGCCCAGTTCTCATAGACTGGGTCATAACACTGTGTTTTTTTCATACAGTTTTGTTTTAAGTGAAGCACTTCCAGGTCAATATATCATGTTGAAGCCCAGGCAAAGTTTCGTATCTGTCAACAATAGTAACTAAGTCTCGATTTCCAGTGTTTTTCTGTCATAGTTCATTACAATTTTTTGGGATGTTGACTCTTAGATCAAAATCTATACACACAATTGGCACCTGCAATTTTTATGTGGTTAACACTGTGGCTTAGCTTTAGCCTGTCTACCTCAGTTACCTCCTGGTTAGCTTTAGCCTGTCTACCTCAGATTACCTCCTGGTTAGCTCTTAGCTTTAGCCTGTCTACCTCAGATTACCTCTTGGTTAGCTCTTAGCTTTAGCCTGTCTACCTCAGTTACCTCCAGGTTAGCTCTTAGCTTTAGCCTGTCTACCTCAGTTACCTCTAGGTGAGCTCTTAGCTTTAGCCTGTCTACCTCCATTGGCCTCAGATTAACTCTTAGCTACAGGCACCACAGAGTCTGGTTTTTAGGTGTCAATCAATCTCCCCCATGCTCCACCTCTGAATCTATTTTTGTCATTTCCAGGAGTAACTAAAACCCTACCAAGTTGGCTGTGGTGAGAACCGCCCACATTGCTTAATTTAATCTCTTCAGAAACCAATTGGTCACATCAATGGAAGCTTTGTCCATTTTAATTAACTGTCTATGCCTTTGATGTAGAGAATGTTCTGATGTCAATGCACATCAACAGCGACAGCAACAAGAAGCTATATGTAAAAGTGAGTATACAGGAATGAAAAGGAAATTCCTGATTTGCCCTACCTCTGATCACTGTGAAAACACATTTTGGTGACCTGAATGGGATGTATTCGGGACCGCCTTGCACATTTCCTGAAACTTTCATTAAAATTGGTCCATTGGTTTTTGTGTAAAGTTGCTGAAAAACAGGGAAAAAAACAAAAACAAAAAAAACAATACTTCTCTCTCCTTTCGGTGGGATGAGGGTGGGGTTGGCGTAATAACTTTCAGAAGAAAAGAATGAAAGAAACTAATCCTTACCTTATGTCAGTGGCTCATCCAAACTTCTTCAACAGATCAAAATACCTCCAGATCCTGGCGTCACAAAACTGAAAGGAAACACAAACCACTGCGTTAACCAACAGGTGACAGAAAACCACTGAATGCAAAGCTGGCATTATTTTTCCAGAAAGATTCACATGATGATTCAGGGAAAGATGAGACGGAAACAGGCATCTGCCTTCTGTTCTGTTCTCTTCTGCAGACCTGGCATTTCCTCTGGAGCAGGGTCAGCAGGGTTTCAAAGGCTCCACACGACACATTAGTTTAAGCCTGACCAAGAAACATGTGTTTTAACTGCATTAAAGGTGGGCTACAAGATCTTAGGGAAACAGTTGACTTATTTTTTTTTTCAGTGGTGGAAACAGGCTTCCATACATAGAAAGATAAAACTATGATATTAAAAAGGTGAAATTGTGAAAAGAAAATTCATAATTATGAGATAAAACTATTAAAACAAGTATTCAGAGAATGCCTAATCTCGCCCCTATCTTGTGCCAATGTCAAGTTTCTATGACAACCTGTTCTTGAATTAGAGCCAATAATGTGATTTTGACCTAAGTCACAAACAGGAAGTAGGGCACAACAAAACAGGAAGTACGGAAGACCCAAACAGAAGTGGGGCAGAACCAAACAGGAAGCATGGAAAACCCAAACAGGAAGCAGGGCAGAACCAAACAGGAAGTGGTGAAGACCCAAACAAGAAGTCCGGAGGACCCAAACAGGAAGTGAAGAAGAATCAAACAGGAAGTGGGGCACAAGGCTGTTTCTGAACTAATGAGTAATGTGTCTTCATCTGTGCAGTGGAAGATGAAAGCGAGCCCACTGAACTCACAGTCCATACAGCACATCCTGTTGTTAATGTACCACTACATAAAGACAAGAGGATGAAGATGACGAGGAAACTTCCAATAGTCACACACAAAAACACACTGCTGCTTCAGTGGTTTTTCCCAAAACATTGTTTTTAGTTTTCTATTTAACCTTTCTTAAGTAACTTATCACCATTTATTATGATATTATTCTCTGTACTTTGCATTATCTCAGTTTAAATCATGAATTTAAAAAAAACAAAGTTTTATTTGTTGAACATGTTTGGGTTCATTAAACCCCAAAAGCTCAAATTAAAGTTGAGGGTTATTACATGAATAAAAGAGAAAACTGTATAAAAAGGGAGTTTTTCATCAATAATATCAATAGGTGAGCATAAACCCAGTGTGTTCTTCCACTGTCATTAGTTCTTGTCATGTCTGTGCTCTGTCTGCTCGTTTCTTTCTCTTTCTGTCTTTCTTCTGTCTCTCTCCCATCCACTGTCTGTGTGTGACCTCTGACCTAATTTCAATGCAAGCCACTTGAGTAACCACACCTGCGGTTAATCAGGTGGCTCTATATAACCCTGCTCTGCCTGTTGCCAAATTGTTTTTGTCCCTACAAGACCTTCCAGCAGTTTTCTCTGCCTGCTTTTGTGATTTTTTTACCTGTTCCTGCTTGTTTTCTACTTCGACCCGTTTCCGCCTGACTTCGTCTTCTGTCTGAACCCTTCGGATCTGACCCTGCCTTTGGTACGACCACGTCTTTGTCTGTCCTCCCCGGTACCCGACCTGTCCTTTGGACCCCGACCCTGTCTTACTGCTTGTTTCTGCTGGATTTCTGGTTACTGTACCCTTGATTGGACTGGACTGTTTTCCCTTTTTGCATATCCCCTTTGAACTGTGTTTAAGCTGTTGGTAGTAAACCTGTTTTTTGTTTTTTTTTAACTTTACTCCTGGACAGCTGTCTGCGTTTGGGTCCGATACCTGATCATCACAGTTATATTATCACTGAGCCTAAAAGTGCATGAATATAACTTGTGCATAAATATTTGTCCAAAACTGTTTTCTTTTTTTCAGGCAATGTGCCAGTGGTATGTCATGATTAAAAAAATAAATTAATTAAAAAAAAAGTCATGACAGATGTCAAAACGTGAAGAAGAGTTAAAATAAACAAAAAGACATAGCATGGTGGTATGTGTGGGCACACCAGGAAATGATTACATGTTTTCATTTAGTCCAGGATAGAGGGAGAATAACAAACCCACCACCCTTAAAACGTTACATGCTCGATTGGAATGGCTGGGGGGCGGGACTAAGGTCCAGATCCGCGCAGCTGCCGATTGCGTTGCTATGGCCTGAAATGACACTCATCCAAACTTGGGATGAATAAAGTACTGTTTGTCTATCTCCAGAGTGGTGATACGAACTCCGTTCCTATTTTTGACAGATAAGAAACTACATGAAGGCTCCAAAGTGGCATTGTGACCTTTGGCTTTGGGTGACCTTGAAAGGTCAAACCCATACTCCATACCATAGAGGTAAATGTCCATGTAGAGAACGTCTGTACTAGAGTCAAGCACCAGAGTTGGAAAAAGAGATAAAACCAACGCAGACTTTTTGTTTCTCATTCAGCACCTCACCCACCCACACAGGGGAGGTCCACCTCACACTTAAAAAAAACCCAGATATACAGTGTACAAATAAACAGATTTGTGCTTTGGGAGGTAAGAACAGCATCAAAAACACAAATATAGATAAAACAAAATAGAGAAAAGAGTGTGAGGGCACCAGAGTCTTGGTTTGAGCTGGCTAAAATGCTCAAAAATGGAAAAAAAAAAAAAAAAATCCAAATATCAGAAGTGCAGTTTGTTCCGCTGTTATCAGATAATCAGTGCCATCTAAAGCCTCTGGGCGATTCAGTCTAAAAATGTACACAGAAGGAAAAAAAAGCCAGTCAGAAAATCAAATAAAGTAATAAAAAGATGCGTCCTAATCCGGCTTAGATGTTATAATTTGTGTTGGCAGTAAAATGTGTGTCTAAGCAGTTTGACATTCACAGACAGATAGGATTCTCTACTGGGGCTGACAGCACTAATTATAATATATATACATATTTGAGCATGGTGAGTTCTTTTTCCAAACATTACCATTGGACTTGATCATGGTGGAACCAGTCATTTGTGCTCCTCCCTCCCAACCTGCTTTCTGCCTCATTTGGCCGCGATGACAGTTGACAAGGCCCGCTGATTTTTTCATTAACGGCTCATACTGGCACCAAAGCGATGGTGGTACACAGGAAATGAGTGCTCATATCAATATTCTGCTTGACAACTCACACACAATGCATCTCAAGTAGACACCGATGCCTGGTCCTGAGGGAGGTGCTACTGATCGGGTGTGTGGGGGGGGGGGCAGGCACCACCACATTAGCATTATCGACCTACAAGCGCAATCAGCCTCTACTTAACTTCATCTCTTTAACATCAAAAATCTGTAAATTGCATGATGCTGCGAGTTGCCAGCGATGATGAGGATGTCGGATATTTTCATAAGCCGGAGGGTTTCATCATCTCAGAACCAGAGCAAGCATGTAATGATGAGGACTGTCAGTTCTGTGCTTGATTTGGTTTTCCTTTAGGTTAGTGTGAGGGAACGCTAACAGAGCGCTTGATCTGCATTTATGACACAGTATGTGATACACAGGCAGGATCCTGGGGCTTCTGAGTCAATACCAGTATAAGTTGAACCTCTTCCTAGCCCAGAGGTGGTCAAAGTACTCACATTATGTACTTAAGTAGAAGTACAGCTACTTGTGTGAAAAAATATTCTGGTAAAAGTAGTACTAATTCAACTCTGAGTAAAAGTAAAAAAAAAAAATAATTATAACTTCTAAGTAAAAAGTAAAACTCCATTTTGTGCCATAAATGAAATAATTCTTATTTAACCTCTTAATGCCTGAATTTAAATATGAGAAAAAAATTAAGTAGAAAAAAATAATTTGACTGAAGCACACGTAATAGATTTTATTTATTTATGGTATGTTGCACATTTTCGGCATTAACAGGTTAACCAGGAAAAATCTGAAAAATTTCAAATGCATCTAAAAATTAAGTCCTTGAAAATGAGTTACTGTGTAGATAATATGTTTGACTAGGTCATGGTTACTCAGTTTTATGGATATGGGCAGGAAATGTTGGAAAAATTCAAGTCATAAATGGTAGATTAAAACATTGCATAATTATGATATAAAAAGTCAAAGTTGTGAGATAAAAACGCATCAATAAGAAATGTCCAGAGGTTGTCAAAGTACTCACATTCTGTACTTAAGTAGAAGTATTGGGTAAAAGTAGAAGTACTGATTCAACTCCTTTGCTGAAACGTTTAAAAAAAGTACAACTTCTTAGTTGTAATAAAATAAAAAAAATAAAACCGTATTTGTATTTAGTTATTTTGCTATCGATGAAATAAATCCTATTTAAGCAGGAAAAAACTAAATATTCTAAAATATCAAAAAATAAAACCTTTAAAACTGTGATTTCATTGTGTCATGGTACTCAGTTTAGTGGGTATGGACAGGACATTTAGGAAAAAATAGGATATATATATATATATAAATAAATTAATTCATTCATTTATCCGTTAATTTTCTTTACTTAATCCTATATTCAATCCAATGTTTTTTCTCTCTATTCAAGCAAAAACGTCTTGTATTAAATTGTTATTCATTTGTTTTTCCAGTGTGTGTCAGTCATATGGTAAATGGTGTGTTTCAGTCCATACCTACCAAATGCAGACAAATGCAATAAGGTTTAAGCACAAATAATTAAGTTGAAGGAGGGAAAAAAATTTAATGTATTAGCGTTTTTCAGTCTCCATCTTTTTCCCTGTTAAATAAACAGTAAAAGTGAGTGTTTTAGTCCAAACTTGAAGATGTGTCCTTTACAATGAGCCCATTCTTTTATCTGTACTCCAAATGCTTGAAGAACAGCTGCAGTTTTAATTCAGGCGTTTTAAGCAAAATCATTATGAAATGGTAAAGGGTTAAAACTTCTCACGGCAGCAGGTACAACACTTCACTGGCCACCTCATTTTCTTCTTTATCTTCGATGCTGGAAGGAGGAAATAAAGCTCAAGCGAAAGCCTGGGCTCCATATGGAATAAAATCTATTCTCTATTATTGCACTTGCCTTTGCTTGAGGGCCGTCAAGCTAAAGCTAATGGCATTGGCTGTGATAAATTTATGGCCAAGCTGCTCCGTGTTCCACCAGGGATAGAACGGGCTGGGAATTGTCCAGATTGTTGGAGTCACAACTAAAATGACAAATGACCCTCTGGTGACGAATCAAAGGCCTCATTTACAATGTCATTCAAATGACTAAGTGCGCTCTAATGGCTGTCGATGCGTTCTATATTTACACAATGCTGCATGAATAGGCAGGCTGCAGAACGGGCTGTCAACGTCACACAAGGATTAAGACAGGATGGAAATAAAAGATGATGTACATTTGGTTTGGATGAGGCTGTGATGAGGCTGTGGTGGTACCATCGCACCCTGAAGGTTGTGTTTTTGGTTTGTCTGTCCGTTTGTCTGTCTCTCAGCCAATTTATGCAAAAACTACTGGACTGTAATTCCAGTTATAGATGTGACAACTGAACTGAAAATGTCACAAAATGACACAGTTCCGTAGGATACAGGACACGCCCTGTACAACAACAGTCACAATGTTGCCATTTTGAGCTCTGGTCCAGTTCGGGCACAGGATCCGATACCACAAGCTCATACTCCAGCTCCAGTAGTACCCCAGCTTCAGTAGTACCCCAGCTCCAGTAGTACCCTAACTTCAGTAGTACCCCAGCTCCACTAGTACCCCAGCTTCAGTAGTACCCTTGCTTCAGTAGTACCTAGCTCCAGTAGTACCCCAGCTTCAGTAGTACCCCAGCTCCAGTAGTACCTAGCTCCAGTAGTACCCCAGATCCAGCTCCACACATGGTTCATATCTATCGCAGTAACATTACATTTCCTTGTATTTTATGTTAGTGACGAAACTGTTTTCTGGTGAGTTTTAGATCCTAATATTGCTAATATAACTAGCCTAGCCCAAGCATAGTCTAGCTTTAGCTTCAATTCCTGTACTAGAGCTAATATATCTAGCTTAATTTTAGCTTAATTTCCTGAACTAGAGCTAATGTAAGTAGCCTATCTTTAGCGTCATGTGACTAGAGCTAATATAACTAGCTTAGCTTTAGCTTCATTTCCTATACTAGAGTTAAAATAACTACCCTAGCTTTAGCTTCAGTTCCTGTACTAGAGGTCAGGCTCTGAAAACACATGGATCATGCAGGAGGTGCACACGATGGTGTGTTATTTGTTATTATCATGAAGTTACATAATGTAAAGTGTTACCGTCATTTCTATAACTACAGTGAATGATTAATCTTGATTGTAATAATCTGAATCCATTCAGACACAGTGCTACTGCTGAGGCATTCCCCAAATGCACTTTCATAACTGATTTTTGGCCATTTGTTTTTATATTATGATCCTCCATGTTTTGCTTTTTTGTGTAAATCATATATTTTAATACATTTATTTCATAGGTCATGTCATTCAATTTTATTTTACAGACGTAAATCACAACATTGTCATCTCATAGGGCTTTACAGAGTTTCTAAGAAAAATCAATCAATCAATCAATCAATCAATCAATCAATCAATCAGTCATCTGCATGATCTGTGAATTAAGTATAACAAAAAGCTCTGCTCCGTCCTATAAATACAGTCCATGTTAGTGGACCAGTCCACATGTCGTCCACAATGTCTCACAACCTAATTATACATTCCAATTTACCAGCTCTTTTCTAAATTATTAATAACACTGCTCCACCTCCAGTAAAAACATTCATTCAACTGTCTTCTGAACAAACCACCCACATTTGTGGATCCACGGCTCAGAAAAAAAGTGTAACTCCTAAAGGTTGTGCTGCCTTTACATAGTCTGCCTTTTCTTTCAAAAACATCAGACAATGGAAGCAGCTGAAGGACAGTCTGAAAAGTCTATCAGGCCTGTGTTAAAAAAAAAGATTTTCCGATTCTGGATCGATTCGCACATTAAGTACTTAGGATTGATTAGTATGTCCAAAGATCAAATTTTTTAAAATTGTAAAAATGTTGTACATTTTTTCCACCAGTGAACATTTCTGTCAGTGACTCCCGGCACGTCATCGAATACACGCAGGTGCACTCGGTGTGACCTGAAACAAATATGGACAGTAGTGACTGAGTTAACGAAAACTTTCTGAAAACACTACCATCTCTCAAGGCTCCAGTCTGGAAATATTTTGGGTTCAGAAAATAAAAACACACAGGCGTGCTTGACAAAACCAATGATTTTTGGAAGATGTGTCAAATTAAAGTGAAGTATTTTGTAAATATGACTTGAACAAGCACTTGCAAAGACATCACCTGGGGATCGAGTTGTCCACAGGACAAACAGAACAGCAAAAAAAACTGAAAGAAACTTTAACACTGCCAGACAATTCAGCACAATCTCATAACATAAGCATGGCGATTGCAGAATCTGTCTGTGAAGACATGCGGCCATACTCCGTGGTTATTTATTTATTTATTTAAAATAATACTAACCTGAATCGGATCCAATCAGATAGAATCGAAAAAAATTTATTCATAATCTTCAGAATGGGAATCGGATCAATTTTTGAAATTTGAATCGATATCCAGCTGTAGTTTCTATTGATCTAATTAGTTTTTCACTACATTTAAAATAACATATTCTTACCAGATGTAAATGTTCTCACTTCTATAGTTCTTTTCCACCTTCATGCTGCTCAAAGCTCTTTACATTAGCCTCACATTCACACACACTAAACACCAGTAGGTTTCTAAGGTCTAAGGTCAGTCCTACTGGGAGACTAAGTCAGGGTTAAGTGCCTTTGCCCAAGGACACTTGGACATGTGGACAACCAGAGCCAGGACACGAACCTCCAAACCTTCAGTATCTACCAACTGAGCCATAGCTGCCCCAGATGTGCCAACATGAGACGCACTGACATGTTTTTAATCTACACTCATGTTAAATATTCTCTGGTAAACAAGCAGGATTTATTTTAGGAATGAAATATACTGAAATTGTTTTTTTTTTATTTATTTAACAAACAATATAATAATAAAAGTGTTGATACTTGATTGTAATGATGAGCTCAGGTTTGTTTGTGTATTAAATGTGATGTAAATGTTGTGTGTTTGTGTGATTTGCTGGACACAAATCTGTTACAAAGCATCTCTACTATTTCAGATTAAGGCATTTGTGTATTTTCCCTGCAAAATAAACAATAAACTACGAAAAAAAAAAAAAAAAAACGCTAAATGGCTCTTTAAGGTGACCATGTAAACACCTAATGGTAGTTGAAAATTATAATTCCCAATTAAACTTAAGAATAAGAATAATGGATTTAATTTATTTTTGTAAATGTAATGTCACATGTAAAGTGCTTTACATTATTCATTCACTCTCACACCCTCACTCTCATGACAGTGAACTATTTTGTAATTCTGGATAAAGTCACTGGTTTATTCCGATCTTAATTCCAAATTAGATTTTTCCTCTGCTGTGTGAACATAGTCTTCAAACATGTGGACAGTCAGAGCCGGGATGCAAACTGTCGACCTTTCAGTCATTGGACGACCCACACTACCAACTGAGCCACCGCCACCATCATGTGACCTGTGGGTCACAGGTCCAATGAAGCATCGTCTCGTCTCCTCACCTCTTATTCATCCAGATCCATTTTTTATTCATCTGTTCACTGCTTCTCACAAATGCAGAAGGGTAAGACGGTTCTGTCCCAATCAATCAATACTCGCAGCGGAGGCGACTTGGCAGCGTTTCAGGAGGATGGGAGCTAATAGGGCAGTAAAACAGCAGCACATTTCCATCTTTTATAGGACATAAGAGCATCTATTAAAACAGGACATGGCTCCTCCAGGACCCAACTTTTGTCATCACGTACTAAATAATAATTGGTTTACCAAAGGTTAATTGCTCAATAGATACCAGACCATTGGAATTTAATTGTGCTGTTAAATGCCTCAGTTGTAACCCATGCTTTTGTAATAGCTCATTTGACTTGGAATGAATGGAAAACTGCAGCGATCCCAGATGACTACTGAAAGTTGCTAACTGTTGCGAAGTGTCTGCTCAGTTTTGACAGATTTGACTCACTGCTGGATGTTATAAACAGTCATTTGAGTTTGGGCTGTAAACTCTAATGGTTTTATGATCCAAACACCTTTCTGTGCTTTTTATTTTTGGAGCCTCAGAGGTTTTCATCCAGTCGGTGTCAGTGAAGAGATGTCAAACTTTATTTTACACCAATTATCTACATAGATTGATAGGTTTAGTGGATCAACAAGGATGAAACTGTATATATCAGTAGATAATTATGGTAAATGGTGGTTGTTTGGGTCTTTATGGGTTAAGTATATTTAAATGACCTAATTTTATATTTAGAAAAATATTCATATGAATACCAAGTTTCTTATTTTTCTATGTCTATTTACTTTTTCAGTCATATGTGGATTTCCTACCCGTGTTGTCTTGTCTTATCTTGTCTATAGGTCTGTCAAAATTAACACATTGCGCTCTAGTTTTTGGCCGCAGCAGACCCGGTTTTAGCTATGGGCAGGCTGGGCAACGGACCAGGGCGCAATCCTCTATGGGGCGCCAGCATATGACCGTCCTATTTTTTTCTCCTTTTTTTTTTTTTTTTTTTTTTTTAGTCTTGCTTGCTTCGGCCCAGGCACCGCCCCTATGCCACCGCCACCAAAGTGTTCACATAGCCATTAGTTGTGTTTATTTTTTCACACATGACAGAACGCGTTCTAGCACGCGCACTGGCGTGCTTTCACGCGTTACAGGGTGCGTTCTGGCACGCGCAATGGCACGCGCAATGGCACGCGCAATGGCACGCGCAATGGCACGCGCAATGGCACACGTTCTAGCACGCACCCTGTAACGCGTGAAAGCGCACCAGTGCGCGTGGTAGAACGCCTTCTGTAACTCGTGATATAATAAACACAACGCGTGGCTATGTGAACACTTTGGTTGCCATACGCCCCAGCCGAGGGAGCGGGGGTGAGAAAGGCACAAGTGTGTGTGTGTGTGTGAGTGTGTGGTGTGTGTGTGGGGGGGCACAGCAGCCAATGAAATGAGACAAGTCATGAGGGGGGCCTGGGCAATCATCCTAATATGGCATTTCTGTTTAAAAAAAATTTACAACCACACTATATCATAAAAATATAGAAAAAAATATATATTCTAATTTTGATATGTATATTGTTAATGTATATTTAAATTTTAATAAACACTGGCTATAGGAAAAAAATGTAACTGCCAGTTCTCTTAGTTTGCTTACGTCATGTCAATATTATTGGTGAATGCCAATGATAGCATTAATAGCGGTCAGACACCGTCGAACCAAGACGGAGAGAAAAAAGCCATCTGGCTTTCAGTTCAGAAAAAGGAGAGAAGAGGAGGCAGAGAGGAGAGCAATAGATGCAGGTAGGCCTAAATTACACAAAGTTACTTTGCAAACATGGCAAGAGTCGAGTGTGAATGTGTTGATGACCCCGAAGCTAATAAGGTCAACAAAAGGCAAAAACAAGCCCAAATCCTAAGCAAATGTGCTCCAGACACAGCTGGGGTATTTTAATAACCTACTGACCTGCTAACCACCAAATGCTTTATTAATACAACGTTACACTGTTACACATTAGACTAGTCTAGACTAGTTGTCGCAAATTAAGGGATCATTAAGGCCTAACGTTACACATGATTATCTAGCCTCCCCTGTGCCACATTAATAATATAAATAATACCACTATCACCATTTAAGGATTTTTCCCCCATCTTTTATGCATTTTTCCATTGCTGGTTAGTGGGCTGTAGATATACTTGTGTGTTTCACAGGATTGCTCATAAGCCGAAATGAATTGATCATAATGGGCCCATATGGGGATTTGGTGCTATGTTTGGTCAGTTGGTGAGTCCACAAATAGGCTAAGGAAATGAGACAGTGAGTCCATGGTTTAAGAAAGTTTATAAAGTGATTAACTAAAAAGTAAATAAATAAATAAATGGGACATGTGCTGTTAAATATGTTTACTTTTTTAATCTCCATATTCCTTCATATATATTTACTGACATATTTATTACAGGGATGTAATTGAGGATTTTGCATCAAAGAAGTCAAGAAAGGTCCAGTTTTAGATGGCATCTTTACAGCTGCTGCTGCTGCACTTTTACTTTTACTGCTAGTTTTTTTTGTTTGTTGTGGTGAACCCTAAGGGAAAAGCCAAAAGGAAAAGCGAAGTCATTTGCACTCATTTTATTATTACTTAATTATAGTTAACATTGGTTTTGCTTTTTGAAAAGGTTTGTGCAATTTGCAGTGTTATTATGTTTACATTTGTGTGCAATTTTAGAATATTTATATTTGCAAATTTCTCAATTTTATTTATTTATTTTTATCACAATTTTTACTTTGTATTTTTTAAATTGTAATTAAAAATAAACATTGATATATGATGTTTGTCGTATAATCTGTCTTTGAAGGATATGGTTCCTGGTGTGTGTGTGTGGGTGGGGGTGGGGGGCCCCGAAGACATGTCTCGCCCAGGGTGCATATCATGTCAGGTCCGGCCCTGGGCCGCAGCACAGGATGTGCAAGTTGGCGGACCCTATGCAATGCGAGTTTCCAGCCGGCGCAGAGCAGTTTGGTAGTGTGGCAAATGCCAGTGCGCCAAAATTGGGTGTGGCAATGCACATGTGGGAATTGAACACTGATCCAGCTCAGCGCAGTGACAGATTCGCTGTTGTTTCTCTCAGAATTGTTGCAGCGTCCCTCTGACTCTATACTTCACCGTGATTTGGGTTAGGGTTACTAGAGTGTGAGTGTAACTAGACTACTACGATAGCAGGTTAGATTTTCTGCCATTAGGAGGGTCTAGCACAGCTAGGCTACAAAACTCACATAATAATAATTAAAACTGAGTATAATAGATCTCCTTTAATGCAATTCAATGGAATAGTTGTTTACAGTCGTTTTGTTGAAAATGTTGAAGGTGTTGACTTAACACCTTAATGGTTTATGTTTTCATATATGTTTTCATATTTTTGCATTTTTTTTGGGGGGGGGGGGGTAAATAGACTGCGCTTTTGCACCTTCATGGTGCTCAAAGCGCTTTACATTAGCCTCACATTCACCCATTCACACACACACACACTCATACACCAGTAGGTTTCTAAGGTCTAAGGTCAGTCCTAAGTCAGGGTTCAGTGTCTTGCCCAAGAGCACTTCGACATGTGGACAGCCAGAGCTGTACCAACTCTACAAACTGAGCCACAGCTCAATCTGTTTTTTGTGTATGTTAGAAGTAAACATCTGCAGTAAAGATTGTGAGTTTTCAAAACAAGGTTGCAGTTTATGGTGTATTTTCTAAACAGTAATTTGAGTTTGGGCTGTAAAGTATCCGTTTTATTATCCACACAATTTTTCCATGGTTTTCATTTTTGGAGCCTCAGAGTTTTCCATTCCTTTTTATTTCCATTGGTGAAATAAACAGCCGTCAGCAGAGTCAGCTGCACATGGGAGCTGCCTCCTTCTCCCTCAGCAGATAATGGGAACATTAAAACTACAATCTGGGATTTTGTGAGGACGTCAGTTGCGCATATTAATTCTTATATTCCTCAACACTATGGGGTGTAGATAAATGATGATTTCACAGATTGTTTTTTTCCATCCAAACTTTCTTAACCCAAAAAGGCGCAGTGTTACTTTTGTGTCACTTTACAAACACATTCTTCTCTGTTATTTAACCATTTAAAAATGATTTATCACCATTCATTATCATATTATCATCTGTAGTCTGCATTTTTTTCCCACTGAAAATCTACTTTTTTTCCCCTGTACTTAATTTATGGATCATATAGATCACAGGTATCAAACATAAGGCCTGGGGGCAAATCCATCCCGCCAAAGGGTCCAGTCTGGTCCATAAGATGAAAAACAGTGAACATATTAACAGTGCAAAAATGATTTAAATTCAGGTTCTACATACAGAATAATTAGATCTCAGTTGGGTCAGAGCAGTAAAATTTGATCATAATTACCTATAAATAATGAAAACTAAAGATTTTAATGTAAAAAAAAATAAAATAAAAAATTACATGAAAATCTTTAGATTAACAAACCCATTTACCAAAACCGGAATAAATACCTGAATATGAAGCAGCTGAAATATCTGAAGCGAAGTCAATGTCATTTTACAAATATTCTGTTCTGCTATAGATGTTTAGTGTATTTGTAATTGAAATGTAAATTGTTCTGCACATGTGCAAATGATAAACTGATAGACTGAGGCAGAAAATGGTTCAAATTGGTCCAATACCCACATTGCATTGTGGGTATTTGGGTAATTGTGTGGCATTATGAACAGAGGTTAATTGTAGATGTTGATTTTAAAATGTATTTGTTTATATTGTGTTCCTTTTTATGTTTTTATGAACAGCACCATGAGTGAGGATGGTAGAAACAACAAGTAAAAAATTACAGGTTTTTCTAATATCTCCCACTGAGCAAACTTTCAATCAAGAGCTAACCCACATTACAACATGAATATGGATTGCATCCTCTTAAAATACTACGTACAATTAGGGATGACAGAAATGGGAAACTGAAATGATCAAATAATTTGGAACAATTGATTCAGAAAAAGAATCGAACATTTGAAACATCTCCGCACAGCGACATCTGGTGGCATTCAAACAATAGAGTAGTGGTTCATTTAGATAATTGGCAATCATCATATTGTAATGGATGGTGTAGAAGAGGAATAATGATGTAGAAGAGACAAAAACTGAATTAAAAAAACCTAAATATTTATAGAAATACAAATGGTTTGTTTTGCTTGTCAAATAGGTCATTATCTCTGAATACAAGTTGATAACTTAAATAACTTAAATGCTTAGTTTTTATAATTTTACATATAAGGTACTTTTAAGGTGGATATAGTCTTCATATAATAGATCTTGTCATTAAACTCATTACCTACACTAACACTAAAACTTCCAGTGTCGCAAAAATAACTAGATCATTCTGAGAGCGAAGACCTCCACAAAGCAGCGCGACACTGCCAAGGTTTGGATGTGGATGTGTGCAAAGCTTCATATGTTTTAAGTTTAATTCATTTAAGTTTCAATTTTACATTACTTAATTTTTTTAAGCCAACTACTTTCTTCAATTTTTTTCAAGGAAATTCAACTTATCTGGGCTTATAGTGTACCACGAGTTTAATGAAAGATAAAGAGCTTCGTCTTTTAGTGACAGTGAGTCATTGAATCACTTGAGCACAGACTCATTTCCTCTTTCCCTCTGTTATCCTTCTGCTTGTTGTTGTCAGACCGCGTACGAGGTGTTTAACATTGAACCGTGCATGTCAGAAGTTAAAAAGGTAACAGAGATAGAGGCACATTTTTAGGAGCATTTGCTATTGAAAAATATGTTTTCAACTGCTGGAGTGCTGCCAGGGGAACAATTTCAAGGCCCATCCTGTCAAGAACCCAAGCTAATGGAGGCTGTTGTAAATGATGAGGACTACATCCACTGGCGCTATCAGCTGATTTCAGAGCGAAGGCTGGTGAGGATGAGCTGCATCAAACGTCTCTGCTGTTTAGCAAACATCCCCTGGCAGCTGTGCAGGAAAAGCACACTATCAAGTCTACTAAAACATAATTACCTTGTTTGTGTACTTCCTGTACCCTGCCTCCAAAGGCATCTGTGACCCACTTCACACTCTATAGTCTGACTGTTTGTTTCTAAACCAACACACGTGAGTGTCAAGTCCAATGAAAAGATGATTTTGACCTGGTTTTGAAAATGTGTTGTAACGTGTTTATACACCAGTTACTCTGTCAGTAATTCTCATTATCCCCGTTTACATGACAGTTTTTATTTCCGTTTGATTCACAATAAAGGTTAAAAATGTGGAGAAAAATATACAAAACATTTTATTTATTTAACCTTTATTTAACCAGGTTCGTCCCATTGAGATGAATGATTTCTTTTTTCAAGGGAGACCTGCCCAAGAATGGCAGCAACATATAGTTTCATTTACAAGCAATTCATGTAACACAATGACTATTCAGAGAATGCCTAATCTCGCCCCTATTTTGTGCCAATCTCAAGTTTTTATGACAACCCGTTCTTGAATTAGAGCCAATCATATGATATATATATATATATATATATATATATATATATATATATATATATATATATATATATATATATATATATATATATATATATATATATATAAAATTAATATAATTACTTTTTTCCTTTTATTTAATTTTATGTATTTATTCATTATTTTAAACCTGTCATGTCCTTAACAGTAAAATGTTAGTCTGACTCCTTTTGGTGCTAAAGCTAATTAGCATTGCAAATGCTTTGTTTAATACTTACTATATTATGGGTTTTGATTCAACTACATTTTGATGTTGGGGTGAAAGAGAGGAGGGGATGTGGGCGGGTGCAAGGCAGAAAAATAGAATGGAGTCAAGCCAATACCATGTCGTGGAGATGCGTATTTATCACTGTGCTCTGAAACACACCAGACATGATTCACTTCCCAGCTTTGCACTTTTCTAAAGGTCTCCGCTTAAGGAAAACCTGACCTCTTGGTTTGACACAGAGGAGTCAACACTTGCATATACCAACCTGCTAACATTGTACTCAGACAGTACCCCCACCCCCCTCACCCTGAGGCTCCGCACATGACTGTGGCCGGTGAAATTAGATTAACCGTCAACTTCCCGCTGTGTTTGTTATGAGGGATCGTGCTGCCAAAACGTTTGACAAGAACGTCACACGGAAGAAGACCAAAAAAAAAAGCTCAGTCGCCACGGTAACGCTGCCAGCCTCAGCATACCATGACCCCCCCGTGATGCGTCCGAGCAGCTACAAGTGCTTTTCCATCTCCTCCGACTGCTCAACCTGTCAATCTGCTTATTCAAAGGTTCCCCGTTTCCAGCAGAAAAGCTGGTTTTCCCTCTTCCCCTCGGCCTAGTCACTAAGTGTCACTTCAGTTTAGATTCCACCGCCTCCCTGCAGCCCCACACTAAAGCTCCTGTGGAGGGACTTCTGTCAGCTGTTGTGGACCTGCTGTCCAATTAACACTGTGGGGGACACAGGATTAAAAAACAACTTTCCACTGAGAGAAACGGCTCCTGCTTCTGTCCTACATCAACACACAGCGGTAAAACAGATTTCACATTGGGCCTTTTTTAAGTGAGTAGTAAAACACAAGCCAAACATTATGTCAACAAGAGAAAATAACACTTCGACAAAGCAGAAAAAAACCCCCACAAAAGCTCAGAGTAAATTAAGAGTTTGGTTTCAAAACATGATAATTAATCTGAAAATGTGGACTTACTGTCAGACAGTTCCTCTTCATGGTTGGTTCATTACCTGGTTGTTAAGGCAATAGTACTGACTTTACAGTACAATGATACCTCTACTTACAAAATAAATATATTCCAGAAGAGTTTTCGTACCGTGAATTTTTCATAAATAGAGTCGCATTTTACGTGATTCATTCCAAGGCCCCCAATACTTAACCTGACTGTCGCCAAATGGTATTTCACAGCAACCATCTGGGAGTCTTCTACACCTGCTCTGTTTTCAAAGAAGGGGCTTTATCTAAACTTCTTGCATGTGATTAAAAATCTGTCCGACTCTTGACTGACGCGCCGCTTCATCCACTCACGTTGAAGTCAAGCCGCTTTTAACCGGCAAAAATAGTTTTCATCAGGTATATACACATCAACAGAAGGTGTTTAAACTTACCATTTATACGTGATGTTTATTAATAACCATGTCTACTACGATCCCCACCAAGTTCTTCTGGTAAACGTCGTAGGAAAGCATGTATTCTCTATTTATCCTTCAGCCATGATTCAGGGCTACAAACACTAGCTGTCAACATCTGTTGCAGATGTGGTTGTCATTTCTTTCTTCCAGTTCTATTACTGTCAGCTCTAGTTTATCAGCCTCTTTGACTTAGTCCCTACCAACACAACCAGGGGGGATAGGTCAAACTCTTGCCAAACCTGGTCAGAAGAAGAGTGAAACATCATTTTCATTAACAAAAACTTCCAAAGCCATCCTCTGTTCATCTTTTAAGGAATGAACATGTGGTAGAGTCAACAAAACACTGGAAATAGCCGAGTCTATATGGACACTCGAACACCAAAGGCACGCTGCCGTTGTTGTGCATCTGAAAAGACTACACTGCCGTCGCTTCTGCTTAACGTCACACCAGACACAACGCTTTCGGGTAGTCCCACCCTGCGACACTGATTGGCTCCTTTGTTTGGAAACAGATTCGATCCCCGTACTCTTCAGATGTTTGTGTGAGCACAGCGTAACGCAGCGAGAATACGTAAGTCAGGTTACCCAATACTACCCCTAAAACCCTTTAAAAATGATAAAAGGTTTACCGATTTTGTATGAAATATGTGTTAAAAGAAAATGTAGATTTAGATTTTCGATGTAATTTATTGGTCTCAGTTGGGAAATGTGTCTCCACTGACTGAACATTAAACATTAAACCATTAAAATGAACCAGATATGCAAATCATTTCCGTGCCATTGTGGTTGTTTTAATTGTCACTTTCACCTTCAACAATGTTTGTTGACGGACGTTTGATGAAATTTTGATCCAAAGACGATTGCCTTTGACACTTTTCATAATCTTCCTAAATTGCACAAGGCATATGTCATCAAAGTGGGCGATAGCACGACTCGTTTCCTGTTTCACTTCTATTGATAACACAGCACACTTCACACTTCTTCTTTACATTCGCACGGGAATTGCTTACTTTGGGCTCATGATAAATAACAAATACGCACTGTAGTAAAGTTTAAATGAGCACACTGGGAAAAACTGGGAAACAACAGTAACTGTGATGAATGAGGGTCAAAGGGTAACGAAAAGCATCATGGGTAGCTCCCTCATAGCCAATGAGATGCTAACTACAGTACATATGTGGCATATTTACATACATGACAGTGTTACATATAGTAATGTACATACAGTACTGTATTTATGTCTCTGACGTTTTAGTTTCCTTTCATGAATAGAATTTTCTTTCATATTCAGAGACGAAAAATTTAGGTAAAGGTTTTTTGTTACTTGAATTATTCATTAGCTTGGTCTTTCGTAAGTTGAAGCACCACTGTATTTGGTTGTCATGGTAATAGTACTGACTTGAGGGTAACATTTCCATAAAATGTTCAGTAAAGGTGTGAAGTGGTCCATTACTTTGTCAGTGTGGGTCAGAGGTCAAAGGTCACAGACATCATAAAAGTGTTTCTATCACAGTTTCCTATTCTGTACGTGATCGATGGTTCCAAAAATGTCACCACTGTTCACCAGGTTCAACCAATCAGAGGCTGCAGATGGCACGGCATATTCCAACATGGTCCTGTTCATGGAATAGGATGTCACTTAGACATTTTACTCATTTACTCATCAGACAAATTTCAGAGAAAACAAGTATTCAGACAATGGCTCATCTTGCCCCTATTTTGTGCCAATCTCAAGTTTCTAAGACAAACCATTCTTGAATTAGAACCAATAATACGATTTTGACCTTTCTGTTAATTGTAAGAAGTTACAGAAGTTAACACTATTGACTATTGGTCATAGGTGATAACATATATATATATATATATATATATATATATATATATATATATATATATATATATTATAAGAATTGTAGAAATCTTAATTCCACATCGTTTGGTACCAATCTGAAAGTTCTGTGAACAGATAATGTCAGTTTGACGTGTTAGTTAATTGTGACCTTTGACATTTACTCAAATGGATCATGGCATCTGATGTGCATTTACTATATGTATATGCTCATGTAATTTCATGGTGATATCTCAAGTATTTATTGCACGATCATAGCATGATATGTCTCTGCAGACACACACACACACACACACACACACACACACACACACACACAGTGATTACAATAATCTCTCCCAACCAATGTTGGGTGAGATTAATAATGAATAATAAAAGAGACTAATAAATGCTGCGTTTCCACTAGTACTGACTCGAATCGACTCAACAGGATGAGAAGTAACACCCATATTGTTATTTACATTCAACATATCTTTTAACACTGAAAGGTAACTCTGACATAATTAATTTACTTTAACACATGAATATATGACACTGAGAGTTTAAAACCTTTGTTGACTCCAATTATTTTCACCAACACCAGAATTTTACATTTTTTTTAATTTTACTCCGTACCTTGTTGGAATAACTCAGAAAGAATTAAAAATACTTGGACACTGTATTTTTTTAAACTGAGAAATTTACTGTTTGATGTGGAACTGCGAAAGTCTGAGGTGTTAAAGGGTTAAAACGCTGTGTTTCCATACGTCCTGTGGTGAAAGGCCTATTTACGGTCCACAAACTGCCTCCATCACACAGGACTGGAATGTTAATGCAGCTTGATGTCTGTCCATGTCCAATCTGCTCCAGATTTCAGGCCTGTCTCTGAGTGTAATGAGAGACCACTTCCACCGCAGAGATTTCCTCAAAGGCTGCAGGATTAGGAATTCACAGGAGCGGCCGCTTCTACCAGACACCAACCCCCTTTTCTCTGCCAATCAATTGTAATTTTGCTCTCCATGTCGATGTCCCGCTTGTGGCTGCTCCTCTGTCAGCCTCACTCACCTGCTTCCAAGCCTTTGTTCTCAAATTAGCTCCAGTAACACCACTAAACTGAGCACTTATTCACAATAAAAGCTAACTAACTAACTAACTAACTAACTCACTCACTCACTCACTCACTCACTCACTCACTCACTCACTAACAAACAATAGCCCTGTTTACATGCAAGTTTTTATTCCTGTTTAATTCAGAATAAAAGTTAATTTGACACAACTCGAGAGTTCTAGTGGACCCAAATACAGGATAAAGATTAACATTTGTATTAACAATTCAATTATTAATGAACTGTGAGGGTTTATTGCTTTCTCCCGATGCACCCTTTTGGAGGGACAAATCACCGAATAGTCGAGGTCAAAACAGGCTAAACATCAGAACACAGAAAATGGGCAAGCAGAGGCTGAAAACCAGAAAAAACACTTCAGATACTAAGGAAACCATAGACAAGAAAACGTTCATAAGTCAAAGACAATCTCACACTGAGGTCAAGGACACTAAGAGCTTTATTTAGATGGAGAAACAGGTGAAACACATGATGGGGTATTAGGGGGGAGGAGGGACACCTGTGACAGGAAGTAAAGCAGACAGAGTGAATATAACCAATATGACAAAATAAAAGCCCCAAAACAATGACTGAAAAACAGGAAGATATACAAAAAATAGACAAAACATGACACCTGAGACTGGATTCATGACATAATTTCTCTTTCAGATGAACCATGTAAACACCAATGATCATTCTCAATTAAACTTCATTCTGAATAAAGTCAGTGGTTTTTTCCAATATAAATTCCAAATTTCACAATTCGTCTGACATGACAACAGTTAATTCCTGTTTAAGATTTTCCCTCCTTAGCTCATCCCGATGATGCACATATTCCACTGCCACCATTAGTTTGTTGATGCCTTTGGTTGATTTAGTTGAGCTTTTGCTTCGTAATTATCCCAAAAATAAATGCAAACATCACATGTAGTCTGGTCTGACATGTTGATAGTTGAAACATGAAGTGGAGAAATTAATCACACAGTTGCTTTGGTTTAACTTCAATTAATCATGACCAAAACAGTTGAATGTTCTGTCTCCATTTAGGATTTTTGTAATTCAATTTTCCACAAAATACACTAAAACACAAAAAATGCAGAAAAAATACAAAACATGCTAAAATTAAAAAAAATAAACTACCACAAAAAAGGTGACTTATTCAAAACACATATTCAAAAACATATAACAACTTTTCTAAAATACAGAAAAAACACCATATAATATGATAAAATATTCCAAACATATGGAAAAATATGAATACATATAAAATTTACTAATTTATTAAACACCAACATTTTAACAACTGATGTGTTTACACTCACTATCCAATGGCTACTTTACCTACAAGTGATGATTGCAAACTTGGTCCCCCAGTGTGTGTGTGTGTGTGTGTGTGTGTTGTCCTGGCCTTTGCGTCAGTTGTCAGGTTATTACAGGACAGAAAGAGCCTGAGGAAACATATTAAAACAGGGCACAGGTTCTTTTCTCCAGGGCATTCTGTCAAAATTTGGGTTTTGATGTAACAAATATGTTTGGGGGGGGCCTTGAAATAAATGTCCATGTGCACAAACAGCCCATTAAAGTCACAGCTGATGCGTTCAATGACCTTCAAAACTAAACCACACAGTATTTTTACTTAGAAGGTGATTTTATGACATTACACAGAGATTAATTAAAGCAATTATTTTCCATTCATTTCATTCCTTTTCTTTCTTTCTTTCTTTCTTTCTTTCTTTCTTTCTTTCTTTCTTTCTTTCTTTCTTTCTTTCTTTCTTTAACTGTGGACCTGCTAAAGTCTCAGAAGTTAACATTCTTCTTGAAACTACTGTTTTTTTCTCACCTCAAATCCATAAATGGTGAAACATACTTTTAGGATGACAGGATGTGGTGCAGCGTTTGCGCTGACATTGGCGGATGTACCTGCTATTAAATGGCAGAATGCAGCTATCAACCCCATAATCACAAAATTGGCCTTAAAAAGAGGCAGCCGGCAGTTTCTATCATTTCCTGTAGGTTATGAGTAGCCGAGTAGAAAATTGCCTGGCACAGACACATAGATCCAAACCTGCTTCTGCTCAATTACTGTGTTTGCTGAGGCCCATTACCGGCCTTTAGAGTCCCAGGGTTCCATCACATTTTCTGGATGCTGCCTCTTATCACAATATATCTAATCACTACTGCTTCTGCATGCTGCACTAATGCAACAACAGACCAGACATGACATGAAAGAATATGAAAGTATGTGGCTGTGAAAGTATGGGCTCTCAAACTCATTTTCTTTCAGGGGCCATGTTCACATTCAGTTGGTTTTTCACACCTGTTTATCTTCATACATCAGTTCAGCCATCAGCCAAAAAGATCAATAAGAATGAACAAAAAAGAATAACAAACCAAAACATTTCAATTAGAATAAGTAACAACAACAAAGTAAAACACAAACAGAACAAAATTGAAGAAAAAGATCAAATAAAAACAAACTGTAGAAAAGTAAGAAACTAAATGACCAAAACTATTTACAAAATAATTAATAACATGGAAATAGTTTCAAAAAATTTACTAAAACTAAGTTATAACATTTATTCTAATTTTGCATAAGTAGTTTTAGTTGCTATGTGATTCTTAAATACTTCAGTTCCATCAACAAAACTCAGTAAAAGAGTTTAGAGTTTTCTGACTATTTAAAGTAAACCATGCATTCAGATAGTTTCAGTGGTGACACATCAGGGGTTAAAGGACTACCCCAGATATTGAGAAACAAATTCTGAAGCCCCATTTACAATAAATAAAACAGTTAAAACTTCACAAAAAAGCTAAAACATCACTAAAACAGTTAAGATATGATTAAAATGGTCAAAGCTCACTAAAACACAACCAAAATGTCAGTTAAACAGTTAAACTGTTAATATGTAAATAAAACAGTTAAATCTCACTAAAACACAGTTAAACTTCACTAAAACACAGTTAAACCTCACTAAAACACAGTTAAACTTCACTAAAACACAGTTAAACTTCACTAAAACAGTTAAACTTCACTAAAACACAGTTAAACCTCACTATAACACAATTAAACCTCACTAAAACACAGTTAAACTTCACTAAAACACAGTTAAACTTCACTAAAACACAGTTAAACTTCACTAAAACACAGTTAAACTTCACTAAAACACAGTTAAACCTCACTAAAACACAGTTAAACTTCACTAAAACACTTTTAAACTCACTATAACACAATTAAACCTCACTTAAAACACAGTTAAACTTCACTAAAACACAGCTAAACTCACTAAAACACAGTTAAACTTCACTAAAACACAGTTAAACCTCACTAAAACACAGTTAAACTTCACTAAAACACAGTTAAACTTCACTAAAACACAGTTTAAACCTCACTAAAACACAGTTAAACTTCACTAAAACACAGTTAAACTTCACTAAAACACAGTTTAAACCTCATCTAAACACAGTTAAACTTCACTAAAACAGTTAAACCTCACTAAAACACAGTTAAACTTCACTAAAACACAGTTAAACCTCACTATAACACAATTAAACCTCACTAAAACACAGTTAAACTTCACTAAAACACAGTTAAACTTCACTAAAACACAGTTAAACTTCACTAAAACACAGTTCAACTTCACTAAAACAGAGAATAGAAAGTACAGATAAAAGATGAGGTTTGTATTTTGGAAAAAGCACAAACAGTGAATGTAAAAAAGTATCACTGACGACACACTCGTGTTCACACTCTTTTACAGGAGCCTTTGGAAGGACATTTTCAGGAGCTTACACATCACATGGTTCTAATAAAGTTGGGGATGGCATCACGTTGAAAGTGTGTTATATGTGATGATCAGACCCAGTGTAGGTGCTGTAGTACAAACAGCTGGTGTTGTCTGTCTACACTGGTAAACACTTATGAATTATTCTGTTGCACCAGTGGAATGGATGAGCACAGAGGAGGAGGCGAAACCAGCTGGAGCTCCAGAAAAAAAGGACAACTTCAGATGACAACTGTGGAAAGAGTCACACGCTGTACGAAAAATAGTAATAGTAAAAGTAGGCGACAGTAACACGCTAGCTGACAGAAATACTGAGTTATTCTATTTGAAAGGTACAGAGGTTAAGAACATGTAACATCAGGGGCGGGGCTTGAGGACAGGCAAGCCAGGCGGTTGGTTGGAATTCCACCCATTAGGTGAATGTGTGTGTGTTCATGTAATTGTGATGTTTTTTAGTGTAGTTGTGTGTGTGCAGGTAGTTGTGTGTGCAGTTGTATGTAGTTGTGTTAGTGTAGTTGTGTGCCTTAGTGTGTATTGATCACTCAAAATCAAAAGGACTCAGTCATTTAACTTTTTTTCCACTGTTGTTATTTTATTGTCACCTGACTCATGTCATCTGGCTTTGTGTGATGGAGGTAGTTTGTGGACCATAAAAAGGCCTTTCACCACAGGACGTATGGACACACAGCGTTTTAACCCTTTTAAACACCTCAGACTTTAGCAGTTCCACATGACAATTTCCCAGTGTAAAAATAATACAGTGTCAAAGTATTTGAATTTTTTTCATATACCAACAAGGGACAGAGTAAAATAAAATAATAATAAAAAAAAAAATTCCGGTGTTGGTGAAAATAACGAGTTTCACACTGCCAGTGTCATATATTCATAACCTGACTCATGTCATCTGGCTACAGTTCACCAAACTATACCCTAGATTCAAGCAACCATCATCAGGCTTTCTGGAAAACGAAGGAGCCAATCAGTGTCGCTGGGTGGGGCTTCCCATGACTGGGCAGTGTTGTGTCTGTCTGTCTGTCCCCGTCTGTTGGGTACTCGGTTCCTCTTCCATTATACTGTCCAGGGTACTCTAGTGTCTCCCTACCAAGCAAAGGCATTTCATACATATGAAAGAAGATTTTTGTGGAACATCTGACACGTTAAGACCAAGTTCTGCACACCGCTGGTCTATAGAAGAGTCTTTATTGTCAGTAAGTTTACACATATTAACATGTATTACACACTGAAATGTGTCTTCTGCTTTTAACCCACTTTTAACTTCCTGAACTCCTCCCAAATATGCTTTTCACTGGCGGCCTCCGGTTTGTTTTGCTAGTTAACTCTGATATAAACTCAGTGATTCAGTGAGAAAAATAATGGACAACTACAAGACGGCCATGGTTCAGTTGGTAGAGCGGGTCGTCCATTGATCGAAGGGTTGGGGGATCGATTCCCACTCTGTCCTAGTCAGTCTTTACCATCCTTGCCTCCAGTGTCACTCACACTGGTGTATGAATGCATATGAATGTTTGGTGGTGGTCAGAGGGGCCATAGGCACAAAATGGCAGCCACGCTTCTGTCAGTCTGCCCCAGGGCAACTGTGACTACATATGTAGTTTACCACCACCAGGGGGAACATGTGAGAGTGAATGAATAATGGATCAATAATGTAAAGCGCTTTGAATGCCTTGAAAATCGCTATAGAAAGGAAAAGTGGTTTGGGAACTACGTGTGCTGTTGTTGGTTGTAAAAACGCAAGAAAACACCTGAACGAGTGGTTAGATAGAGAGTGTTTTGACGACGAAGAGGCGATGTTCATGCCCTCTGTTGTTTTCATTTTGTTCGCAAGCCTGATGATGACTCTGAATCACATGCCCGGGTGAAGGTGTTGAATAAAAAATTCACCTCAAAATGTTTTGGTGTGTTCGATTCACTTTGTGTACAAACGACCAACTAACCTGTTTCCAGAGTTGTGGTTGGGATCCACTGGCTTTACCCACAGCCAAAGAGGCGGCGAGTCACCGAGTGGAACACATAGTTGTAATAATATATTATATAGTTGTGATAATATATTCTGTAGTTGTAATAGTATATTCTATAGCTATAATGGTATATTCTCTAATAGTAATTGTACATTATACAGTTGCCATGGTATATTCTATAGTTTTCTAGGTGTACAAGTGGTTGATTGAACATGTTTGAACATATTGTGACACCAGATTGTTTTTCAAATACTTCAATATATCTTTCCAAAAACCACTTAAGGTTTTACATACATTTCATTCCAATATTAGTGTATAACTTCTATTTTGTGTTCATTCTAAGTTATGAAAATGGTTTATTCAACATGTCTTTTGGTGAAAAACAGAAAAAAAAAGATTTTTGCCCCCCTACTGGTATTTCATGGTTTTTGTTTGATTTTAGGTTTAATGTGTGAAAACATGTCAAATGAAAAAACAACAACAACAAATGTAGTCACACAGGAGGGAAATGGTATCGAATAAGTCAAGTTAAAGGTCAAATCAAACCTATTCAAAAAGTGTTGAAATCCACTCAGACTGCAAAGGGTTAAGTACAGAATGTGGACACTTTTGCTTCCTGTCTTTAGCAGTAACTGTTTTAAAATTACCCAGTGCACTGTATATCCATTCTGTTATCAATTCCATTTTCCTGTATTTATGGGAAAAGTTGCGGATTCAATGCTAAGGAACCATCTTCCTGGAAACGTAAAAAGGACCTTATTAGAGCCGGTGCTTGCTTTTGTGTGCTCTGGGCTTTTTGAGTAATGGGATAATAACTCAGTAATAGCCTTTAATGTTCAGAGCCACATGTCATAAAGCAGAAAACATGAACAACAGGGAGTCTGGCTACTGTAGGAACACTACAGAGCCATGGGACAACAATGACTCATTCTAAAGTGTTGTCTTTCATTTCTGCAAATAGAATCTCCTGAATCCTACTAAATCTAGAAGACATGACTTCTGAGTGTGGGTAAAGGGCTCAGAATGAGGAGGTCATGCAAACTACCACAGTTAAAGTGGTGTATGTTTGATGAAACACTCTCCAGTAACATGTCACACATACCAATTCAAACACACCATGTGACAACTCATGACGTAATAACAGCTCCTAATGTAATAACTTAAATATTATAAAAGTGTATAACGTAATAACAGCTCCTAATGTAATAACTTAAATATTATAAAAGTGTATAACGTAATAACAGCTCCTAATGTAATAACTTAAATATTATAAAAGTGTATAACGTAATAACAGCTCCTAATGTAATAACTTAAATATTATAAAAGTGTATAACGTAATAACAGCTCCTAATGTAATAACTTAAATATCATAAAAGTGTATAACGTAATAACGGCTCATAATGTAAGAACTGAAATATAATAAAAGTTCATAATGTAATTAACTCATTATGTAATAAAATCATGAAACTCATAATGTATCAATGCCTGTTGACTTTTTCTACACTGAGCAGAGTGGAGATGGGTGGAGTTACAGACAGAGGGGCGGAGGTACACACATACTGTAGCACACAACAAGCACATACACACAGGAGGGAGATGAAAGGTTAAAAAAAAAAGTTGATAGAATGAGTGACAACAGGAAATTTCATTGACCAAACAAAGGTCAATTACAGAGAGTGAAAAAACTAAATTTCATATAAAGTTGGTTCCACTAATAACCTGCACTGGAGAACCCTCTATTTATTTAGTACATTTAATCACTGTAGAATCTATAAATAAAATGGTATTTATATAATAAAAGTGGATGTTCTTGACAGTAGTAATTGACATTGCCCCTAACTTTGCATTACCGTTTGTAATACATTTATTTAAGCACCAAAAAATCTGAAGAAACACTTGAGAACAGAAGAGCTGGTTCTCTAAAAAGAGCCGGAATTGTCATCAGTACTAAAGAATAGGAGTAGGGTTAAGGGGTAGAATTGTGATTGGGTTGATGAACTTCTACTGTTTGAAAGCCCAGTTGCCCACGCTGCTCAAACTGTTATTGTGACCGGCGTGAACATGACACAGTCTGCACCAACAGGTGAAGAAACACACGACCTTTACCGACAATAAGAAGAGAGGAGCGAACACACAGTCTGTCCCTAATGCTTTGTCTGAGGAATAGCTAATGCGCTGCTGTTCTGGGGAGAGGCCAGATAATAAAGCTCCGTCAGGATCAGTGAAGCCTCTCTCCGCCGGCTCTACCCTCATTGTCGGATGCTTTCCTCCCTGGGAGTCGCTGTACGTTATCAGTGATCATCAAAGGCTCTGTCAGGAAAGTGTGGAACTGGGGCTTCCACAGGCTGTCCGAGACGCTCTACACATCCAAATGAGACAGCCTTATTAATTCTTCAAAAGCCACAAGGCGGCTTTTTCCCCAAGACTCATTTTGGTACATTTAAGGATGATAAAAGCTCATCCAGGGAACTCTCCCGCCTCCTTCTACAGGGCTGGCTTTTTCTTTCTCACATATACGTCATACATAATGCACCCACATGTGTTCAGTTGATCTTGAAGATATTGCTATTACTCCTTGCTTTAAAATAGCTGTCATGGTTCAGAGTCTTTTGTTAAAATGGGAAAAAAGGACATTTCAGGGACAAAAGCTCAACTAAAAGCATACATATTGAACCCTGTGGTTTGTGGCTCCTGCTCGCAGCCTGTTGACATTAAGCATGTCTTTCAAGGCTTAGCTTTCAACTTGCTCTTTCTGTCAGCGGGCAAATAGTGGAGTTAGTTTTCAGCCATAAATATATTTATGATATATAGCAGTGGTCTCAAACATGTTGCCCGTGGGGCCAAATGTGGCCTGTGAGATGAACTTTCAAAATGCAAAATTTCCACAGTCAAAGCTGAGTTTTTTTTTCAGGTTCCACCTACAGACCAATTAGCCTACCGCGCTATCCCCTTTCCTTTCATGGGCAGGGGACGTGGGCTGAAAGGTTGTTTTTTAAATCCCTCTGTATGCAATAGGACGATACTACAACCAATCAGCGTAATCTTTAGGGTGATGTAGTTAGAGTGCCGGAAAGTTCACAGAGGAGTCTGGACAAAGTTACGAATGACTAAACAAAATGGTGGATTATGAAGCTTAACGACTGTTGTTACTTCTGTAAAAACAGTTTAAAGATTGCTGAGGTTTTTTTCACATATTTTATCTTTGATAAAAAGAAATCATCACCCATTGTTGTTCTTCTTGTATGTTGTTTCTCTCCACATCGTCGCAGCTTCACTTTGTTACACCCGCCCTCTGACTTTATACCGTGATTCGTCGGCCAGTTTCAGGGAAATGTAGCCAAAAGTTAAACTGAGAGCACTAGACTGAGCACTAGAGCACTAGACTACTACAGTAGCAAATTACATTTGCTGCCACTAGGGGCGTATAGCATGGCTAGGCTACAGACCAATATGATCTACAGTAAAATAAAGAGAATAACCTATGAAAAACAAAAATGACTGAAAAAAAAACCTGTTCATTATGCGGAAAAATCACATTTCCAAATTTGTTCTTTGTTTTAGTCAAAAATGTAATTAAATATTTACATTTTCAAACTATCCTGTGACAGTAAATTATGAATAATTTGAACAAATACGAATAACTTGAAATGAAAATTAAGCACATTCTCAATAATTTTTTGCTTCCGTTACTAAGTGTTGAGTCTTTGTAGGTCATGTAGAAATGACAAGTTAAGGAAGAATATTGGTAAAATTGCAGTTACTTCTTATTAAATATATTATTATGCGATTGTTTTATAGTTTCAGCCCACCTAAGATCAAATTAGCCTGAATGTGGCCCCTTAAGAAAATGAGGTTGAGACATAGCGTCATGTCATACAGTCCAGTGCTACAGAAGTGCGTGTTTGCTCGGTAAAACTATTCATCACAGCTGTTGCTTTTGCTCGGAGGTGGTTTTAACTCAGCGACTGGGACATGTGAAGGAGAACTGAGTCTTTAATTCTGCAAAAATTAAGCAGCCAATTTCCCTCCAACTAATGTAAGAATTATTTTACAAAAGGAAAATGGAATCTAAGACAATGAGAAGTGTTTTAAAAGGAGGAAACAGAGGAGGACAAAGCCTTGGAATTTATTATAACTTTTTTTGCATTTCTTCTACAGTGCAGAGCATTGGATTATATGTGGAACATCAAAAGCTTTAATTATCTTAATTACTCCTACATTTGCAAGCACCAAAGCTTGTTGAAACCAAAGGAAAATGCAAGTGTTTCTGTGGCAAAACTAGTCGTTAAAATGCACATAATTTAAATGTAATATGAGGACTTTAATTGGTGAATTCATGGTTATCAAGGGACCTTCTTCATTACAATTCAAGAGGCCTGTTCATTCGTGGCCATATTTTCACATAATGAATTTGTCCACCCCCCCCCCCCATTAGTGCAAGAACTAATTGCAGAGACTGGCGCTTCACCCCCCCCCCCCCCCCCCCCCCCACACACACACACACACACACACACACACACATACACCTCTTCACCTACAGGACCAAAATTAATATGTAAAGTTTTCTGTTTACAGCTGATGACCGAACATTTGGGTTTATTTTCAAACCAGATAAAATGAAAGCATCATCCTTTGAGGAGAAACTGATCTCCATTCTAATGAAGTTCATATAATTTTTTTTTTGTTTTTGCTCCTTTCTTTCTTTCTTTCTTTCAGCAGCAAACTACTGTACCAGTTTCTATGAAATTTTCAGAAATGGTGTGATGGTTGTCCAGAATGGATCCCATTAAATTTCAGTGAATGCAGGTCAAAGGTCAAAGTCGCCAAAAATTTGTTTTCACAATGATCTAAGATAGGACAAATCATTCCTTTTCATTCCTGTATACTCAGTTTTACATATAGCTTCTTTTTTCTCTCACTGTTGATGTGCAGTGACATCAGAAGCTTGAAGGACAAGATGGAAGACTCTAGGTCAAAGGTCACAATAAATGTCAATATCAAATTTTAGATATAACTTTTGAACTCTTCATCTTACAGAATTCCACTGAGCAGTAAAATGCTGGTCTTTCGATTCTACAATGTGTGTCTATAGATGACGTGACATAGATGAACCAAACAGCATGTAAAATGGAGCAAAGTAAGGCAATGATTAATGAAATATTGGGTATGAATGTATCTGTGCTGTTGTCATGGTGAGTGGGACTGATTGTTTAATATTATTTCAATGTTTTAATGTTGTTTTAATGTTTTTATTATATAATCTTTAGTGACTGTGCTTTTTAAATGAATTTATTGTGTTGTCGGGGACTACAGATGAAAACTATTTAGCTATAATCTGGTACAGTACACCTCTGTCTCTGTGAGCGGAATGTTCTCTACACACACATTCTCTACACATCCTTTAAATAAAGGTAACAAGGCAGTCGGAGACAGCAGACCTCTGCCAAGGCATGATATGGCATCATATGATGTCAAAACATGACGTGATCGAGCCATAGGTGTTGACCCATCTGATGTCCGAAGGTGAGATAATGTGAATAAAAAAAAAAGCCTGATTCTATCTTGTCTGAATCCTGACATGTTACCACTGATGTGTTTTTGATGTTGACCTTTAGTGTGACCTTGACCTTTGACCTTCATTGCACAAAATTGAATGAGTTCTGCCTTGACCCATTATCTATCATTCCTGAAACTTTCATCTTAATCTGTTCAGAACTTTTTGCGTAATCCTTCTGACAGACAAAAACACAAAGAGACAGACAAACGGAACCCGAATTTAACACCTTCTTGGCGGAGGTAATAATTTTATAGTTTATGACCTATTGTCGACCCAAGAGGTCAGGGCTCACGTAGTCCTTACCTAAAAAATTTTAAGTGACGACAGAGACTTAATTACTGTTTTTGACAAATAGGAAATATGGACTTCAACATGACATCATGAAATTTGACCTTTAGTGACCCTGAAAGGTGTAAGTCAAGGTCACATGATTTTAAGTGGTTATACCTACAAACAAAGTGATGATAAATACTCAGTTACTATTATTGACAGATAGGAAACTGAATGTAGGCTCCAAGATAACATTGTGACCTTTCACCTTGAGCAACCTTGAAAGGTCAAACCCATAGTCTCACATTTTGAGAGGGAGATGTCTCCACTAAGAGATAAAATGTTATATATATATATATATATATATATATATATATATACATCTATTTTGCTGCATTACTGGAAATGGTGAAATTGGTGAAAAGAAAGAAAAAAACAATAAAAAATGAGTTGCAATAAAAAGTTTTTTTTTTTTCAAATATAAAAAGGACAGAGCTTTACTAATGTTTCCAAACTTACATTTACTTTGTTGTAATGCAGGTTATAAACCTGACCCTGTCTGTGTCATAAGTTAATGGTGCTTTCATTCAGCATCATTAGTTATTGTTTTCCTTGTTGTTAAATTTCACAGGTGTTGCTTACATTTATTCCCTGTTGATAACGTAGGTGAGTAAAGACCATCACTTTGCTGCTAATGAGCATCTATTGCCAACGCTGGCTGATGCAAGAGCATCTACTGCTGTCGCTGTTGGAGTTAATTTAATTAACAGCTTCACATACAGTATGTTAAAGACAGCACTATTAAAGGAATATCTATTGTATTACTTGTGTTGTGCTCAGTGTTGGACAACTAAATACCAACATTATTGAACAGTAAGACTTTGGGAGCTACTTCCAAGATTATTATTGTTAATGAAAACTAATGACATCATTGAAAAAAAAAAACATTACTGAAAAAAAAATAGAATTAAAAGAAAAATTGCCAACTGAAATGGCATTGTGTGGTAGCTCAAAGGTAAAAATATTTTGGATAAATTTTCCTTTGTTCTTGTTTACTACAGGCAGCTGTGCCTCAGTTGGTAGAGCAGTTTGGTTCGTGTCCCGGCTCTGGCTGTCCACGTGTCGGAGTGTCCTTGGGCAAAGACACTGAACCCTGACTTAGTTTCCCAGTAGGTGTGGCAGAACCTTAGAAACCGCTTTGAGCACCAAGAAGGTGGAAAAGCACTATATACATAAGTGCAGTCTATTTACGTTAGCCTAGGCGCACTAGACACTCCTAGCAGCAGCAAATTTAATATGCTACCATAGTAGGCTAGTTACACTGTGTAACTTTTGGATAGGTTTCCCTGAAACTGGCTGACAAATTATGGTGAAGTAGAGTGAGAGGGTGGCAGAGGCAGAGGGAGAGGCAACAAAGTGTTGCAGCAACGATTTAGAGAGAAACAACCAGAAACAACCATAGAAAAAGAAAAATAATGATGATAGATGGCTGCCGAAAGGGTGGTCATTTCCTTTTATCAAACATGAGTGACAAATATGAGAAAGCGCCGGTAATCTTTAAGTTCTTTTTACAGAAGCGACAACAGCCATTAAGCTCCATAATCCCCAATTTTGTTTAGTTATTCATCTTTCTTGGGGCTCCTCTGTGAACTTTCCAGTGCTCTAACTGCGTCATCCTACAGATTACACTGATTGGTTGTAGTACCATCCTATTGCATACAAAGGATTTGAAAGACAACCATTTAGCCTGCCTCCTCTGACACAAGCACAACTTGTACAAGACAAGACCTATACATGAAATGAATGGGGACATCATGGCTAGGCTATGTCAGTGTCAGATTGATAAGACATTGATTTATTTGGTTTGTGCAGTTTTATCTGGTCAGTGTATCTTTTGATAGTTGGATTTTCTTTTCAGAAAAAAAAACCTAATGGTCAATTGGATTTGGTGGTTGTGGTTCAAACTGTGCAGGTGCAGGCAAACACAATGACCAATCAGCAGAACAGTAAATGTGATGTTTTCTCAGGGCAACAGAAAGCAGTTGAGATAAACAAGTCAGATAGGAATGCGAATGTCATCCTGCCAAGCCCCGCCCCAAACACTTGTGATTGAATGCAGGGTTAGCCTGGTGTGGCTAACTTTAGGCTTAGTGAGTCTAGACTAACATGCCAGGCAGACTCGTCTAGTTTACTAAAGCTAACTTTAACCTCTATTTAAGGTTCATCGTTCACACAGACTGAATGACCCCCAGTTGAAGCCCCTCCCGCAGTTATCTTCCTGGCAGTGATTTGAACAGAGTTCTTTCCTGTCAATATGGTGGTGCTTGGGTATTTGGACATTCTGGGATGGCGTCACATCAACTAAGGTAGATGCCAGATGACAATAGCTGGATGGACAGGGGCAGTGCTCAGGACATTCGCCTCAGGACGAGCCGTGGAGCCGCCATAGAGTGGTGATACGTTCCATTCAGTGCAATCTATTTGACAGGACGAACACACCGTCCGTGTATCCAAACCAGAAACCAGATTTCCACGTGTGTTACATCATATGTGTAACTATGATTGAGGACATATGTTTCGGCTCGTTTTACTGTCAGTGCCTTTAAAGAGTTTACCAGGGACTTTTACTGATGAGAGAAATAGCCGATTCAACCATGCTAATGCTAACAGTCTGAAGCTCCGAAGGTGACAGCAGTCCTTTCACATTGACCATAAAAGAGATACATCCAGCCTCCTGATTCCATCATTTTTATATTATACTTTCTTAGCAGTGTTCAGATACATTGTTGGGTCAGACATAATTCATTTTTACTAAGTATCCAGTCAAACAGGTTGATGGTTTAGATAGTGTTATCATCTAATGCATTTATAAAGATATCTTCTTTTCATATCAGAAAATTCCATAATATTAAAAATGGTAAATGTTCTACACTTCTATAGTTCTTTTCCACCTTTATGGTGCTCAAAGTGCTTTACATGAGCCTCACATTCACCCATTCACACACACACTCATACACCAGTAGGTTTCTAAGGTTCTGTCAGTCCTACTTGGACACTAAGTCAGGGTTCAGTGTCTTGCCCAAGGACGCTTTGACAGCCAGAGCCGGGATGCCATTCGCCAACCTCTCGAACATTGGGCGACCCACTCTACCAACTGAGCCACAGCCACCCCATATTAATATTAAGCCAACTATGACTAATAAAACAAGCCCAAACATATGTCCTTAATCATAGGTAGACATATGATAAAACACACGTGGAAATCTGGTTTCAGTTTTAGTGGAGTATTGTTAATAAAATGTATTGGACAGTGCTTTTTTCCTGTCAAATAGATTGACCTGAATGGAACGTATCACCACTCCACGGCTCGTCCTGAGGAGAACATCCTGAGCAGTGCCCCTGCCCCGCCTGTCCAGCTATTGTCATCTAGCATCTATCGTCAACTAAGTACCAGACCTCTATACAGTCGTTTGCCTTAGCCCCTCCCCTCCATCTAATTGGGAATTGGAGAGAGCACTACCCCTTCACAGAGGGTTTGGGGTAAAGGGCAGAAGTGGGATTCAGCTTAAGTATGTGACATTTTCTTTCTATTCAGACACTTAAAGAGACAAATGTAAAGGGAGGCAGTTGAACGGTGTGTTTGCCTGCGGTTAATGGATGTGTGCTTCAGCCTGAGCTCCGTCTGCTGCCTCTTGTCTCAGGAGTGTGGGGGGATAATGTGGTGGGGCTCACCCTGAGGTGCATCGGTTCTCACTACAGGTCCAAATGACACTTGTGCAGGTCGTCTCATTCGGGCACCGAGCCCAGCTGACTGGTGCAACGGAGCTAAGCCAGCGCTAAGTGCCAGGGGGTTAGAGGTTAGCATAAGCCGCTCCAGGTCACCACAGCCCGCTGACTGTGAACAGCGGGGTCAGCGGCGGGAACGCTCAGGGCCTCTGCTAGGCAACAGAAGAACAACAACAAGAGCAACATGACAATGAGGGCAGAAGGAAAACACGAAAAGGAAAGGCCTTCAGGAGGATATTCAACACATACTGTCTGATGATTTACACCTGGTTAAACCAAAGTTTATGGGGACTTCTGAGAAAAAAAAAGTTAATGTATTTAGACTGGATGTACACAGATTTATACATCGCCTGTCCCCCAAAAAAAGTTGCACATGCAATATTTCACTGTATCACCTCTGGTCTTGATTACAGCAAACTGACACTCAATTGAACTAAGCTAATATTTCACATCCTTCCATGGCTACAAACTTCAGTGGTTTATAATGTATAGTCGACAATGGAATTCATTGTCTACTATTTCTATTATTGATTTTTGTTGACTCATCGTTGCAACCCTAATCCAGACTCACCTGGTCAAACAAACAAACAATAGCTACCAAAAGCTTAAAGTGCAGCCAACATGCAGATTGCACCACTAACCCCTCTCGAGCATGCAGCCTGTCGTGTGCACTCCTGGAACAGCGTCAGATCTGAAGGCAAGGCAAGCAATAAAAAAAAAAGTCCACCCAAAAAAACATACTGTCCATCCAATTTATATTCACTAGTGAAAGAAACCAATTAACAACCGATCCAAAACAAGTCTTCAGAGAATGCCTATTTTTGCGCCTATTTTGTGCCAATCTCAAGTTTCTATGACAACCTGTTCTTGAATGAGAGCAGACCCTGTGATTTTTGACCTTTCTGCTAAATGCGACCTTTGATCTTTTGCAATGTTGATCATTTTGTTATATGTATATATGCGTCAGTGCATGTAATATTATGATAATATATCCAGTATTGATTAAGTTATAGCATGATATGTCTATGCTTGACACACACAAACAGTGTTACAGAAGTACATTTTGCGACATGTCACCTTTGACCTCTAGAGCGCTCAAAAACTATTGGTCTTAGATGATAACACCAATTATGACAATTGTGAAACTCTTCATTCCACATCGTTTGAAAAGTTCTGTGAACTCCCTCCGTTCCTGAGTTATAACCGATAATGTGATTTTGACCTTTTAGTTAATTGTGACCTTGACCTTCACTCAAATGGATCATTACATCTGATGCGTATTAGCTATATGTGTATGCCCATGTAATTCCAAGGTGATATCTCCACTATTCATTGAGTTATATCATTATATGTGACCCACCACCACGAAACCAGGCATAAGTCACGCTTAGTCAAGCTACAGCCAAATTTAGGCTGGAAGGCGATTTGTTATTTGTGTTTACACCTTATCAAAAAACGGTACCTTAACGGTAACTATTTTCAGTTCCTGTGGTCATTACATTGAAATCCAATCAATAAAGGTGTTTATTGAGTCAATTATTTAAGCGGCGACAAAAGTTCAGGGATTGCTGAGCAAAGACAAAGCCGACTTCCACCTCTTTTCGCCAAACAAACTGATCTCCGTTCCGTGGGTAAACACCCAAGTGTTCAGTACGAGGTAAAAGCCTATACTGAATGCTCTGTCCAATGGCGTAAGCCAAATGATTATAATACGTCACACTTCTGTCCTATTATTATAATATATAAAACTTCTGTGACATGTCCATCAGAGTGTCCTTTAACATCTGTGAAAAATTTGTGTCAATCGGATACAAATTATAATGCGTTGCTAAGGACTTCCTACCCCAAAACAGTCCAAAACTTTAACGGACAATATCTAAAAATATGCAAATTGCAAAATATGTCCAAATGTGGATATTAAAATGACCATAACTTTGGTTCTACTTGTGATAGACACATAATTTTTTCACCATCTTAAACCTTAGTTCCCTCTCTACCAGGCTACACAGATAACTCAGTTTTGATTTCCAGACACATATGCCTGGTTTTGTGGTGGTGGGTCACATAAGTCTATCCGGACACACACACAGATACACACACAAGGTTGTACAAAAATAAGTTACACATGCAATATTTCACTGCATCACCTTTAGTTTTGATTACAGCAGACTGACACTGAATTGAACTGAGCTAATATTTATGTTTGATCTGGAAAAAGATGTTTGATAATGTTTGATCTGGAACAAGTTTCAGTGATACCTCAGCTCACGAACATAATTGGTTCCCAGAAAGTGTGTGTGAGGCGAAAAGTTCGTCTTCTGAACATTTATTTCCCATAAGAAACCATTAAAATGAGAATAATCCGTTCCCAGGTCCCCATAAAACATAATTTTCTACTAAATAAGCCTTAAAACTACACAAAAATATACCTTATTTTGTGTATAGTAAATGTGCTATTGTATTGTAATTAAAGAAATAAACTGTACTATATAATAAAGTTGTTTTATTTACCTTTGTGATGGTAGTTGATGGCTTGATGGAATGGAGTGGGAGGAGGAGGGAGGGAGATAGTTACTGTTTGGAAGGAGACTCACCTTCCATAAGGACTGTAGGTAACTCAACCTCCGGTGTGGCTTCAACATAGGTGCTTCTTAGAAGGAGACTTTATCCTTTTTGCTGACTAACACCTGTTGCTTGCTGAGTTATAAGGTCAACAGAAGTTTTTCAAACTCTTCTATTGCCTGAGACCGTTGCTTAGACAACACAGAAACACCCTTAGCCACATACGCACCCTTAATAGCTTCCTTGTTCTTAAGGATGATAGCAATGGTAGACTTAGCGTTCTGGTACTGGGACGTTAAGTCACACAAACGCACACCTCGTTCGTGTTTTTCAATGATCTCCTTCTGCTCAATCGTAATTTTCTTTAATGTCTTCTTAGGCTTAACACTAGCCTGTGGTGGGGTCTTTTTCGGTCCCATAATAGCAAAAGTACACTCAATATGGTCCAAAATGTCTATCAAACACAAACTGGGATGCCATGAGTGTGCGTCAGCTTCTCGTGGCCGCCACCGTGGCGCCGTTCGACCACGTGGTTTGGTTCGTCCGCTGAAAACTAGTTCGTCAGCAGAGACTATATTCTCGCAAATTTAATGTTCTTGAGGCAAAAAGTTTGTGAGCTTAAGCGTTCGTCAGCGGAGGTTTTACTGTATTTAACTTGTGCAGTGTCCTCTCGTGTAATGTTTGACAGATTGGACACCACCAGGATTGATCAGGGTCATCAGGCTTCTGACAGGATACTTCAGGGACACTGAGACATCATTTTTACATCATCATCATCATCAAAAATCCAAAATTAATGTAACTATGGGTGAAATAAATACAATAAACCTTATTGTTACACTACAAGTATTATATGGAAAAAAACAAAGTACATGTCACCTATAATCAAAACCAAAGGTGGTGCAGTCAAAAACTGCATGTGCGACAATTTTTTTGGATGGACAGTGTATTTTACTAGTGGGGACTTATATTTAGCGTCTGGGAGGCCCAATGTTGTAATATTACAACCCAAGGGTTAAATATGGAGGTTTGTGTCTTTACGGGTTAACAGTCTGGGCCTCTGGTGGTTAACCCTCATGGGGACCTGAATTTTGGTCCCCATGATGTGTCTATGTAAACGTATCAATATGCCCATAAAGATAGGAATGCACACACACACACAGACAGACAGATTTCCTTCTTTAAACACTGAGCATATTTTTGTGTAACAAAATATTTCATTTCATTTATGTTATTAACATGTTTACCTCATCAACGCTAACCTTTATATCCGTAACTGTCATCTGATTTCATTCCATTTTAAAGGGACTCCTGCAGTATGTGAGCTAAAACTGCTGTATTTGTGTTTGTGTTGACAAAAGCTACTGCAGGCTAAATGACAGAAGCGTAAAACGGTGAAAATCTTCTAAATATAGGGTACACTTGAAGTGATATGGATTTTTTTTAGGAGGCTAATAAAGGTTTTACAGCCCTGTCCTTCCACAGTTGATGCATCAGGACTAAAGGGTGACGTGAGAGTGGCTTTTAACACCGGGCCCGTTCCAATGATCAATAAAATATAAACTCCTGTCTGATCGCATTTCAGAGATGGGTCCCCCTCCTGTTCAAGTGACACTACAGACACTGGTGTCTATAGTGTCTGTGATCGTCCTGTACACAGATGTCTATAGTGTCTGTGATTGTCCTGCACACAGGTATTTATAGTGTATGTGATCATCCTGTAGAAAAGTAACTAGTGTCTGTGATCATCCTGTACACAGGTGTCCGTAGTGTCTGTGACCGTCCTGTACACAAGTGTCTATAGCATCTGTGACCATCCTGTACATAGGTGTCTATAGTGTCTGTGATTGTCCTGTACACAAGTATCTATAGTGTCTGTGATTGTCCTGTAAACAGGTGTCTATAGTGTCTGTGGTTGTCCTGCACACAGGTATCTATAATGACTGTGATTATCCTGTACACAGTTGTCTATAGTGTCTGTGATCATCCTGTACACAAGTGTCTATAGTGTCTGTGATTGTCCTGTAAACAGGTGTCTATAGTGTCTGTGGTTGTCCTGTACACAGGTGTCTATAGTGCCTGTGATCATCCTGTACACAGGTGTCTATAGTGTCTGTGTCCTTATGTATGTATTTATTTCCCTCTCCATCTCTTCTTATTTTTCAGACCCGCCCCCTCCCACACACACACATACACACACACACGCACTGATCCCCACGCCTCTCTAACCCACTATCATGACTAAATGTAAAATCTTGTTTAATATTGTACATAACTTTTTTGTCACTTGGTGTTGCTTTAATAAAGGTAAAAAAAAGGATATTTTTTCCTTATTTCTAGTCCAAATATCTGATTAGACTTAAAATCAGACAGAATCACCTACACCTGACTGTCGCCAGTGATAGCATCTGGGACCCTTCCACAACCAGTCAATTTTTAAAGGAGGGGCCATATCAAAAATCCTTGCATTAGATGAAGAATCTGTCCGTCATCTTGACTGACGCGCCACTTCAGCCACTCACAGAGAGACAGTAGGAAGAAGAGCCATACTGTAAGCAGATGATCAAAACAAACGCCACAGTATGGCTGCACCTAAACGGACCAGTGCGTTGTCTGTAAATGACCATTGTCGTATGTGCAGGGAAAATCTGAGGATAAAAGGCAGCATCAGCAACAGCCAGCAGATATTCCTTGAACTTCCCTATAGAAAACAGGTAGACCAGCGACTTGCAGAACTTGTTCTTAACGTGTCAGATGTTCCAGAAAACTCCTCTGGCCTATGTCTTCAATGCCTTTTCTTCGTAGGGAGACACCAGAGTACTGTGGACACTATGAGGGAATGGCAAAAAGCTAAAGAGGCACCCAGTGCCGAACAGACGACGGAAATATCAGCCGTGACACAGACAGCCACAACGCTGCTCAGTCATGAAAGTCCCACCCGGTGACACTGATTGGCTGCTTTGTTTTTGAGAAAGTTTGAACTGCACAATACTGCGGGAGCTTAGCAGAATGTTGCCAGATGACGTCCGGTTATGAAGAAATAGCTATTTTAGTCCAAATAAATAATTCTGAATTAAAAAACATGCAAACGTAGCAAATAGATCTGGAAAATATGATTGAACTAATCTTACAAGATAATTTCTACTTGTTCCATTGGCAGATGTTTTTATTTATTTATGCTTGAATTGCTGTTAGTATTTTCAGTGTAGTTTTTTCACTTCACACATTCGTCCCACAGTGGAATTGGGCCGGTACCCGCTCTCACAGCCCTGTTTTGGAGTCAACATATTTGCTCCAGTGTGTGCCAGTGCAGTACATTATGCTATAGCGCAGCCTTTCTTTAGCCTCGGGCATGCTAACGGCAGCGTCACTTTCACAGCCCGGTTTCTTATAACTCCTGCAACAACAAGATCATTCAGTTGGAGGAGACGGGGGTTTGGTAGGTGGAGAGCATCCTCCCCCACTCCTCCCCTACTCTTCCACTCCTCAACACTGCCTCAATGCGCGAAAAGATAATTGTGTCGTCCCTACGTGAGTGATGGCAGCGTTTCCATGACCTATAGCGACTACTCTACCCCTCTCTTGCACCGCCTGAGATGTCACAGTGGTTCACCATAATTACTTTTGCTGATAGAGGTGAGAGAGGACATTTGCATCAGATGAGCACCCCACCACCCACACGCCCCCCTGGTTGGGTCTCCCCACTCACCATATGCAGCTTTTAATGTCACTGTAATCTCTAAAGGTTAGCACTGCCGGCACCACTGTATATCTGCACAACTAGCTGAATCAGTGGTTTGGAAATAGGTTTGACATTGAGTTCGGGTAAACACACACACACACACACACACACATACACAGAAAAAAAAACACATTAGTACAGAGATGCGGTACATCTTCATTCAGGAGACTTCTTTTTTTTTTTTTCCTCGCTAAGAATTAGTGGTGGGATTGGCAAGGTCACGTTGTGATTGCTTAACACTGCATCTCTCTCTGTTTAGAACTCTACTGGCTGAGGAGATAAACACTAGAGAGAGCGCTCTGTGCTCTGTGATGGGCGGAGGAGCCGGAAAAAAAAAGTACTGCCATTCTGTGCAGGGTTTCCCCCAGAAATCTTGTTAAGTCTTGTGGTGGTAGGGCCACTAGTGATAGCCATCGGTGGTCCGCCTTGTTTAAAAGCACTCTGAGAGCGCAAACCCCTGCCAAGGCAGACCCCCCCCCCCCCCCCTCCAAATGAAGAGAGGTTATGTTTTTGCCAGAGTTTGTTTGTGTTTGTCTGTCTGTTAGTTAGCAAGATAACTCAAAAACATGTCGATGGATCTTGATGAAAAATTCATCAAATGCTGTGGAATGACCTTCATATTGGAGGAAATGTGTGTGTATATACATGTGTGTGTATCCATATTTACATGTAAAGATAGGTTAAAATAGTGATTATGTGTTAATATGCAAAAGTGTTTGTTCATCAAAGCAATTAGGAACATCTTGTTTCCCTCTCTTTGCTGAGAAGATACACTGCCTGGTCTGATAGGGTACATTTCCTAGCATCTATTAAGTGCCAAAATGTTGTATAACACCACAGAATGAGACACATAGACACATTTCCTAAGATAGTTAGGGGGTGTAATTAAAACCTGGGTTTATGAAGAGTTTTGTCAAATTTGAATGAAGGGTCTTTTTCCCGACTCGAATCCAGTCATATTGTCTGAATGTTGGGATCCACCATAATCCTCCACAACAATATGACCTGATGCTGCAGCTGGTCTGACTGGAACAGCAGTACAGTGTTGGACTGAACTGATGAAGTTAAAGTTTAGAGCTGAGGTCAACTGACGTGTACAAGGTTGTTGTTGGGTTTATTTATTTATTTATTTTTTTCACACTTGCAGCCTGAAGTCTGTTTGAACCAAAGTGTGTTTTCCCCCCAGGTGTGATTCATTTGGGCAAACACAGTAATCGCATTCAACGTCGACCAAAACAACTGCACTGAACCTTGTAGAGGAGGTTTTTCTTCTCAGTTCAGTCCCAAATGGAAGTCTGGAAAGCTTCATTAATATTGGGAATGAGATCTGACCTGGATGCAGAGGTGGACAAAGTACTCACATTCTGCACGACGGTAGAACAACAACTACTGGTGTGAAAAAAATACTCTGGTAAAAGTAGAATTACTGATTCAACTCCTCTACTTAAGAAAAAAAGTATAAGTTCTCAACTGTAATAAAGTAAAATGTAAAACTTTTTTTGTCATGAATGCAATAATACTCATTTAACCAAGAACAATCTGAAAAGTTTCAAAAGTATCCAAAAATAAAGCCTTTAAAAGTGAGTTACTGTGTAGATAATGTGTTTGATTAAGGTCATAGTTTTTGTGGATATGGGCAGGAAATTTAGGAAAAATTTTGAAAAAAAATTGGTCACAATTTAGATAAAATGACATTTTAAAAGTTATGGATGTGAGATTTACTCTAAATTGTGATAAAATGTCCAAATTATGAGGAAAAAAATCTAAATTGTGTAATAAAAAGTAAAAAAAAAAAAAAAAAGCAGATAAAATTTCAAATTATGAGATTTAAAAAGTCCAAATTGTGAGATAATAATCATATAACTATCATATATAAAGTCACAGTTCTTCTACTCCACTGATTTTTACTTATTTTTTACTTATTTTTCGTCACGTCTGTTTGAAAAAGTAACGAGTCTATTCTGAGAATGTAAGGGGTATAAAGTACAGATATTTATGAACAAATGTAGAGAAGAAAAGTAAAAAGTTGCCAGAAAAATACACTTGTAAAATATAGATACCTAAAAAATACAGTACACTAACAAACTACTTTTACCTAGTTAAAATTCCACCTCTGCCTGAATGAGACCCTAACCCTACACTAACCCTAACCCTAACCCAAAATGTGCTGATAACCTAATAACATTTTGCCAACATGAATATTCTGCACTTCTATAGTTCTTTTCCAACTTCATGGTGCTCAAAGCGCTTTACATTAGCCTCACACACACACTCATACACCAGTAGGTTTCTAAGGTTCTGTCAGTCCTACTAGGAGACTAAGTGTCTTTGCCCAAGGACACTGCGACATGTGGACAGCCAGAGCCGGGATGCAAACCGCCGACCCTTGGACGACCCGCTCTACCAACTGAGCCACAGCCGCCCTACAACATAGGTGATGCTGGAAATGCAGAGGTTAAAGGGGCCATGTCATTTTCCACCAGTGAACACAGTTCCCTGGTGTCTCAGTTCCCTGGTGTCTCAGTTCCCTGGTGTCTCAGTGACCTGTTTGTCACATGCTTTGGTCAAAATATCACATTGCTGCAGAGACAGCAGCCCCTTTAACCTGGAGAAACAGACATTTTCTAAACCCTCCCTTTTAGTCTCGCATGCTTTAATGAAAATGAACCACAGGTGACTCCGCCCCTCTCTTCTGACTCCACCCCTCTCTTCTGCATTCGACTGAGAAGAAGAGGAGAAAGAAATTGAACCTGAAAAAGGTGAGGCAGAGAAAAGAGACAGACACTGATAAAATAAAATCAGCTGGAGAGAGTACTGAGTTTTACAGCCTTCAGGTCCTGGTCCATTAATGGCCCTGGTGCACGTTTGGGTCTGGTTTGTCTGGACCTGAGTTGGCCACCCATGTACCAACAAGCCCCATCAAAGTGGGTCAGACCAACCGCAGATCCGGACGCACACTGGGATGCGAATAATTGAGGATCTATGAATCCGAGCAGAGGTGTCTGTGACCAGTGGGTGGGGTTAGCTGAGTTGGTGGGGTGGGGTATTCAAATTAATCTGTAATTATCATTTTCCCCTTCACTCCTCCCGTTCTCCCTTCCTCTCCTTTTCCACTTTACCACCAATCAATCTATATTGTTGAGTTGCTTATTAACATTTAGTATCGTTCATTGTAATTTAACGTCAGTTTAGTTGTGAAGGGGAGGGTCACTTTGACTTCATCCTACTCCTTTTTGAATGTGTTACAGAATTGTTTGACAAATCTGATATATTATTGAATAATAAAATAAAATACTCTATGAGGAAGAAAATACGTAAAGGTTGGGTGGGAGATGTTTTTTTGATTTTGATTGATTTGATTTGAATGATTTATTTCGAACATGCGCAAAGTGCAATAATATTCAATACAGCAATAATAATAATAACAATGACATGTTCGAAAAGGAGTAGGATGAAGCATAAGCTTATGTAATCCTACCCCTTCTTCACTTCCTCAACAACCTAGATACATCTTGTAGTAATATAGTGCATAGTACAAAAAAGATGATAAATAAAATAATGACAATAACAATGATAACAATACCAATAATCAATAACTGAAGTACTAAACATAGACATATATACAAAAAAAGAAAAAAAAAAAAAACTAAAAACAAATGAGCAGATAGGAAAGTAGGTAACAAATAGAGTTTTTTTGTTGTTGTTTTCTTTTTTCCCTCCCTTCCTTCTTCTTCTTTTCCCTTTTTTTCTTTCCTTTTTCTAATTTTTTTGCATTTTGCTTTCATTTTTTATTTTTTATTTTATTTATTTTATTTATTTTATTTATTTTATTTATTTTATTTATTTTATTTATTTTATTTTTCTATTCATTCACTTATTTTATTCATGTATTTATTCATTTATTTATTTTTTATATCTTTTAACCCCACAGAGGGGGAGTCAACATTGCTTCAGATCAGTACATATTCCAGTCTGGCAGACATATACTAGACTATTTAGTGCATGTGTGTGACCATCATCGGTCCTCCCCGAAAGCTGAGCAGACATCCCCCATTAGAACTCTCCCTTACAAGCCAGTGAGTGCAGTGCTGCACCTCAGTGATGTGCGGAGGAAACAAAGGCTAGACAGGATGGACAGGACGAACGGGGACAGAAACCAACAGGCGGTGCTATTGTAATTAAAGACTGCAAGGTGATGTGTTAGTCCCAACCACCAACTGTCCTTCAATAAAAAACTAAAAAATAAATAAGTAGATCAGAAAAAGAGGAGAAAACCAAACCAGCACAAAAGGAGAAACAAAAAACAAAAACAAAAACAAAAACAAACAAAAACAAAAAAAAAAAAAAAAAAAATGTAACAATCGGCACTGAGCACCACAACCGTGGATGTCCTGATAGTACAAAATAGAATGCAATGTAATAGAATAGGCCAGAAGAGGACACCAGTGCAGAAGAAAATGAGTCTAGTGTAGAGATTGTGGAGAGATTCTCAGCACATTCTGGCGAATCCCATCATTCGTTGAAATGGGACTCAGTAGTAGCTGGTGAGACCCGATCAAACATGCAAGTGTGAAAGACCCCGAAGCCCAGAACAGCAATCACGACAAGGCAGGGCCAAGTCAACAGGGCAATCCCCACCTCGGGCCGCAGGAGCCACAGGACGCCACCCCCAGAGAGCCACCGGGACCACTGTGAACGACACAAACCCGGAGAACAAGAGGGAGCAGCTACAGACCCCCCCCAGCGCACCAAGACCGACCCAGGCGGCCCGGGGCACGACGACCCACCCGCCGCCCCAACCCCAACCCCGCCCACCCCAGCCCCCACCAACCCCCCCCACCCCACCACCCGACCCGCCCAGCCCAACCACTCACCCCCCCCGCCCACCCCCGAGGGGGCCAACGGCCCCACGCAGCCAGGAAACCAGACACAGGGAGCGAGCCGCCCACCGAGGGGGTGGCAACCAGCCCATCACAAGGCAGGCCCACACCAGGCGCCGGCCGGAGGACATCGTAGCCCGGACCCAACGCGAGTCCAGAGGGCAAAATGGACAGTGTGCTGGGGCCCGGCAACGCCAACAGGGAGATACCCCCCACACACCCCGCACCCTGCCCCAGGTGAGCACAGTACACCCATGGCCCTCACCTCCCCACAATGCGTCCCAACAACCCCCACATGCCACCAGCCCGCAGTACAGCCACAGCGCCCGCCAGACTGGCCAATCCAACCCCCGCATCCAGCCAAGAGCCATGGCACCAGCTTGGACCCGACGGGCAAGGAGGAGCACCCCCCCAACCACAGCCCCCAGGTCCCGGGGACCCCCCAGCACAGCAACATGGATAGTAGTCTACCCCCGCTACCCCATAGCCATAAGCCATAAGGCATAAGGGATAAGGGGGGCCGGATCCCACCAGCGAGGCCATATTAGTGAACCCCCCCATTCCTCCCTGTTAATATGTCTCCAGGTCCCTGACTGGAGACATTATCCCTGCACCGTGATTGTGTAACCCTGAGTGTCATGTGGTGCATTAAAAGTGGGGAAGCTGGTCGAGGCATCCAGGGGGCAGGCCAGGGGACCACAGAGGATGGATACTCTGGCCTACCCTGGCCTATGTTCCCCAAGCCATCCCAGATCTACCCCCAAGGTGTGAATGTGTGTGGTGCTTTAAAAGAAATTAGAGAGCAGGGGAGGTAAGCAAGAGGGGAATGGGGAAGAGACAAGGCCGTAGAGCCCTGCCATCTGCCCCACCACCGAGCCCAACATTCCCGCTCCCACCTGCTCTCGAGGCCCTAACTGCTGTGTCCCTATATGTGCCTAAGAGTAGCTATATACAGTGAATTGTGAAGTGTGTGAAGTGCACCTTAAGAGGCAGTCTGGTGTGGATCCGGCCCATGAGGACAGAGCAGCAGGGGAGACAGATAGTGAGACCACTGCTACTGATGTAGAGGGCCCCCAGAGCCGCGAGGCAAGAGGCCGAGGTGGGCCCACCCAAACCCGACCGGCCCAGCCAGCACCAAAAACCCCCAGAAGTCGCAGTGCTAGACCAGCGCCCCGGCAGACGCCGTAGTCCCACTACGGGCCAGCCGCACGCAGAACCCCGCCCCGGAGGGAGGGCCAGGCCGCACCATCAGGAAGCAAGGGCCAAGAGCCCCCATGCCCACCCCGGATCCGGCATGCCCAGGATGCAGGACGCCCACCCCGCAGCACCACCGAAACTCCACCCAACCCACTACTCCCCAGGACAGCGCCAGGACCGGACAGAAGCCCCCAGCCAGCAGAATCTAATCTCCAGTGGAGATACACAGGCAAGTGCCAAGGCCTGTGCCCAGATGAGCCAGAGCCACCCCCCAGCGAGATGACCCAGCCCCCATGCCAGTCCCCCAGGCAGCAGAGGGCCCCCAGCCCCCCCCAGGGGAGGGAGAGGGACAGGGACGAGCGGCCAGGCGGGAGAGGAGGGAGGAGGAGGGAGGAGGAGGGAAGCAGGGCAGGAAGGGACAGGGGAGCGACCGGAGGGCCGACCCACCCCGAACCCCAAGGCCAGCCAGGGCGCCCCAGAAGAGACCGGCCACCGACACCCCCAAGGCCCCGGGAGAGCGCACAGACCCAGCAGATCCAAGGCCCAAAGGGAGAGACACCAGGGACAACACCCCCAGGCAGAGGGGCCCTAGCCACGCTAGCCCCGCAGAGCCAGAGAGCGACCCCAAGAGTAATAGGGAAGTGACACCACCAATGCATGCACACAGCCTTGAAGTCCAAGGTGTCATCCTAGAATCCATAATGTTCGACACCTTCCTCTTCCCTATACCCAGTGAAAACCATGTGCCTGTACCGCTTTTTAAACTGGATCATGCTTGGACATTGCTTGAGCTCCACTCCTAACCTGTTCCACAGCCTCACTCCGCAAACAGAAACACAAAAGCTTTTCAGTGTTGTACGTGCCCTCAAATGTTTTAAGTTGTGCTCCCCCCTCAGATTGTAATTCCCTTCTCTATTGAAAAACATTTTTTGTAGATTACCAGGAAGTGCCTTGTGTGTTGCTTTGAACATGAATTGAGCAGTTTGAAACTGAATAATGTCAGTGAGTTTTAATGTTCTGGATTTTAAGAATAGTGGATTTGTATGTTCTCTATAACCGGAATTATGACTTATTCTTATGGCTCTTTTCTGTAATGTGGATAGTGAATTTATTGTACATTTGTATGTGTTGCCCCAGACTTCTGCACAGTAATGTAAATATGGTGAAATGAGTGAACAGTAAAGTATGTGGAGTGATTTGTGGTCCAGAATGTGTTTGGCTTTGCTCAGAACTGAAATGCTTCTTGATAATTTGCTTTGTATGTGTTTTATATGAGCTTTCCAGTTGATCCTATCATCTATTGTTACCCCAAGAAACTTATTTTCATATACCCTTTCAATGTCTACCCCATCTACCTGTATATGTGTGTGAATGTTCTTATTGCAGTTGCTGAATATCATGTATTTGGTTTTACTTAAATTTAATGATAATTTGTTCCTGTCAAACCACGTTTTTAACTTGTGTATTTCTTCATTGATCCTCCCCATTAGTTTGTGCAAATCCTCCCCAGAGCAAAAAATGCTTGTGTCATCTGCAAATAATATTAGTTTTAATACTTTAGAGACTTTGCATATATCATTTATATAAAGAATAAACAGTTTAGGACCCAACACTGACCCCTGGGGGACGCCACAAACAATGTCCAAGCAGGATGATGAATATTCCCCCATCTTCACAAACTGTTTCCTGTTACTCAGATAACTTTTCACCCAGTGCAGTACTAACCCCCTGATCCCATACCTCTCAAGTTTATTAATTAAAATGTTGTGATTGATCGTGTCAAATGCTTTTTTGAGATCTATGAATATTCCAACAGAGTGCAGTTTATGATCGATGGCATTGGTGATCTCCTCTATTGATTCTATTAATGCTTGTGATGTTGAACTGTTTGCTCTAAATCCATACTGACTATCGGAGAGTAATTTATGTTTATTTATAAATTTATCTAGTCTGTTATTGAACAATTTTTCTAGGATTTTGGAGAATTGTGGAAGCAAGGAAACAGGTCTGTAATTTGTGAAGTGGTGTCTATCCCCAGTTTTATAAAGCGGTACAACTTTAGCTATTTTCATACTGTTAGGAAATGTACCAGTCTGGAATGATAAATTGCAGATGTATGTTAGTGGTTCTGAAATCCCTATAATGACCTTTTTTAAAACTTTCATATCAATTTCATTTAAATCCGTAGATGTTTTACCTTTACATTTATTTACAATATCTATTATTTCCTTTCCTTCCACTGCTGTGAGGAACATTGAACTGGGATTCCTTTCTATAAGGTTGTCACTCCACTTCTGAGCTAAACATGGGATTTCATCTGCCAACTTTGGTCCAACATTAACAAAAAAACTATTAAAACTGTTGACGACATCATCCATATTATCAATTTTCATTTTGTTTTCAACAAAAAATTGAGGGTAGCTCTGTTGTTTAGTGCCATTTTTAATAATACTGTTTAATATGTCCCATATTCCTTTAATGTTGTTTTTGTTATTACATAATATTTTGCTGTAATATTCCTTTCTACACACCCTTATAATATTAGTTAATTTATTTTTATATTTTTTGTATTTATTTTCTGCCTCTTTCGTTCGTTTTTTAATGAACTCCCTATATAGTGTATTTTTCTTTTTGCAAGCATTTTGTAATCCCTTTGTAAGCCATGGTCTATCTTTGTACTTTTGATTTCTGTCATATTGTTTTATTGGACAATTTTTATTATATAATGATGTGAATATTTTTATAAAAATTTCATATGCACTATCTACGTCTGTTTCATTATATACATTCTCCCAATTTTGTGCCAATAAGTCATTCTTTAATGTTTCCATAGTTTCCTCTGTCCTCATTCGCCTGTATTGTAGTTTCTTCTCTGAGTGGTTCCTCAGCTGGCTCTTGTTGTAAATTGCAAAAACTGGTAGGTGGTCACTGATATCATTGATTAATAGTCCACTTACTGTACTATTTTCAATGTCATTGGTGAATATGTTATCAATTAACGTGGCACAGTGGGTGGTGATTCTACTAGGTCTGGTGATTGTTGGATGTAAACTCATGCTGTACATTGTATTGATGAAGTCATCGATTATCTGGTGCTTATTTGGATTTAACAAGTCAATGTTAAAGTCACCACAGATGAAAACAACCTTTTGGTTAGTTTTAGAAAAAAATTCTCCAATCCATTCCTTAAATGCCTCAACACTTGAACCTGGTGCTCTGTAAATGCAACTGACTATTACATTTTTACTTTTTTCATTATACATTTCAATTGTTATACATTCTAACAAGTTATCAATCACAGTTGTCATATTTTCTACTACTTTGTAATTCAAGTTTTTGTTCACATACACAGCGACACCTCCTCCGCTCTTGTTCCTTCGGTTTGCACAGTGAAGTTCATATTGATCCAGTTCAAAATCCATTCCTTTAACTGTATTGATCCATGTTTCTGAGATTGCAATAATTTTGAATGGTTTTATAAACTGATTTAAATATTCCTTAATGTTATTGAAATTTGCATATAAACTCCTACTATTGAAATGTATTATTGATAGTTTGTTGTCCATTTGAATGGTGTCATTGTACTGTTCCTCTGTGTAATAGCCGCAGTTATTGTTGATTTTGGAGAAAAAATTATTGTCCGGGTCAATGTCATGCTCCAAATCCAGTAGATCATGATCAGTGTGTTGAAATGTCTTAAATTCCAGTTTACTGTGATCTGCAATCCTTTGTGATATTTCCCAGTTGTCTCTAGTTGGATATGAATGAGCCATATTGGTGTGTTGTGTGTATTGCTGTACCTTAGAGTCCGAGATGATGCTCATTCATACCTGACCAGTTCCTCGATATTTCTTATGACCATAACCTTGGCTTGCTCTGGTGTTCCGTTTAATTTAATGAAGATTTTACAGTTCGATGTCCAGGTGTGCTGGATTTTCCCCTGCTTCTTCATCAGCCGCGCTTTTCTGGCGATATCGGCGTTTTGTTTGGTCAAATGCTCGTTTACATATACGTTCGTTCCTCTTAATTTTTTCCCTTGTTTTAACAGTGCAGTTTTATGTTTTCTGTTGACAAACCTCATGATGATGGCTCGTTTGTCGCTGTCATCTCTCCGGGGCAGGGGGTGGCAGGCCTCGATGTTGCTACAGTCCAATTCAATTCCTTTGGACTGGAAGAAAGCAGCCACCTGTTGCTCTACGGAACTGCCATCCTGTTCACTGGGCTCCCCCCCGCTATCATTGGCCACCGCCCGGGCGTATGACCAGGGTTTAATCTGGAGCCCAGTCACGATCACATCGTTGATCCTGGTGTACTGCTCCAACTCCGCCACACGGCTTTCCAGGTGCGCCAGACGCCGGTCCTTTTCAGCGTTCTGGATCCGGAGCACCTTCACCTCCTCAACTAGGTTCAGGATGGAAATCTGCTGCTGCTTAATGACAGAAATCTCTTCGGATAGGAAATCCAGAGACTTCTTAATATCTTCGCTCTCCTCGTCTGCCCGTGCCTTCTTTGGGCCCATGTTGCTAGGTGACAAACTAGAGTCTACCTTAGCCGCCTGCTAGCTAGTTGTCAGCTAGCCTCCGAGCTCCGTTCTTTTCAGTCCGTTTCCAAAAATCAGCGTCGTTAAATCAGACAGTGGTCAGGCCGGTGTTGTCAACATATAGTCCAATATCCGAATCCAAATCAGTAGTCAACAACACAGAATTAGTCCATAAACCGAGAAAAAAAACACCAAAACACACAGACTCCAAACTTTTCTCTGTTTTTTTGGAACATTTTGACCATATTGCTTGACCCTCTTCATGATCACATATCATGCACTGAAATAGAAAAAACTAAATGTTTTAGTCCAGTCTAGAGGGTGGAACCAGAGGAAAACTCCAGCCAATCATTGTACTGATCATTTTTACACTGATTGATTTGCTGATACGTCCATCAAATATCAGTCCACCATCACTCCCCCTTCTGCGCATTCACATCAACAGCTGTTTTAGTAAAAAATTATATTATACTAATGCTTTATAATTAAACATAGTTAAAACCTTACTTAATTAACATCTATGGCTACCGAGCAGACCAGGTAAGATTAACTTTCTTTGAGTCTTTTCAATATTTTACTATCACAAATATAGTTTACAATCAGTTACAAACAATTTAAAGATTAAAGGTCTTTTGTCTGAGTCTTGTCTGAGCCACACCACTGGCCTGTTGTCCTTCGGCAAGAAGTTTTAACACTCAACCCCCTTCTCCTCCTTCAGGCATCTGTAGAGTTGTTTTTTTCCATTTGGGGGTTTTCGACCAAGAGGCAGCTGTGTCATGCTGTAGTTCACCCCTTTCCCCTCAGGGGCCTGAGGTTATCTCTGTATGCAAATTACTCAGGTCTGACTTTCTGTCACAGCTTTGTCTCAAAACTCAAAACCCAAGAATCTTACAAACATTAAAACATTTATATCTAATATAATTGTAATTTCTATGACACAGCTATGGCGGAAAAGACGACAACCGGCAGCAAAAACAAAGTAAAAACTGCTTGAAAATGCTATGACCGAGGAAGCTGAGCGAAGAACAGAACAGTACAAGGGTGGTAATTGCTACGGCTTTCCAGCGCTGGCGTCAACTGAAAAAGGAAAAGGAGCTCAAAACCGATGCTAAGGTGACCATGTTTCTACTCGATAGGTAAGATGATACCATTATGATTATATGATATTTTGACAGACTAATGGGTTTTGGGTGTCGTATTCACCCTGTTAATGTCAGATATTGACCAAACAGAATGTTCCAGCAGGTTTTGCTAAGTTACCAACAGTGTTTGTAAACTGCTGCTGTGACATCACTCATGCTTCACAGCAAGACAAACCCTGGTTCAATTCCAACACCAGACCTTTCCAGGTGGAGTTTGCATGTTCCCCTCATGTCTAATGCACTGATAGGTTAACTGGTAAATCTAAATTGCCCATAGGTGTGAATGTGAGAGTAATTGTTTGTCTATATATGTTCAGCCCTGAGATGAACTGGAGACTCATACAGGGTAGGGCATTAACGACTTCAGTTTTTTTCAAGTCGACTTATCTGTCAATAAAGTCGGAGTCTAGTTGACTTGTCATGATGACATCATGACATTGTCAGCTGGAATGACACAGACACGTGGCTAAAAAAACAACAATAAGACACGGACACGTCTGTCCAGCAATGAGCAACTTGTATTAAAGTTCACTGCAACCTAACAATGTCCACTGACAAGACACAAGCATATGCATTTTAACACCAACAAAACAAAGGCTAACGTTAGCAAAGAGTTTCCTGTTAAATTTAACTGAACATCAGTAGGTGAACATATGTCCAGATTTTGTCTAGACTGTCCACACATCTGTCACGCATCCTCACTTTTCACATTAAGTGCAGAACGTTTAATTCAGCCGATAACACCACTGTCCACATCATGTCTGGATAAAATGAGCGCACCTTTGCTACTGCTCACTCAGGTTAGCTAGCGGATGCTGCTTATATCACGCAGATTAGCGAGTGAAGATGGCTTCAGATAGCTGTGTCGTTTTTTTCATCTAAGGTGAAGTAAAAGAGAGTGACAGACACACATGCAATGTGTGTCTGACCACCACAACTGCCTTACCTGCAGCAGCCACGTCGTGTTTAGGTCTGACTGTGTTTACGTGCACGAGAGAGAGAGACAGCGAGAGAGAGAGAAAGAATAACATGCGACTTGTCAACTCCTCCAAATTTAAGTCGACTCATGCTACGTGAGTCGACTAGTCTGTTAATGCCCTAATACAGGGTGTACCCCGCCTTCACCCATTGTAGCTGGATTAGGTCCCCACAGACCCCCGTGACCCAAGTGTGGATAAAGCGGGTTCAGATAATGAATGAATGAATGTGAAGAAATGTGTCATGACCTCCGCTCCAGTGACCTTTCCCCCAGTCATCTCCACACTCACCTGGTCCCGCACTGCGCAGCTGCAAGCCGTTCCTCATCTGTGGCTATAAAAGCAGTAAGGCATGCAGTTGGCAGTGCAGGACCATTCAGTATTGTCACCTCCATAACCCGGACAGCTTTTCCATCTTCTCAATCACCATAACCCGGACATTCATCATCACCACGGACTCTGGCCGTTTGTTCCCAGGTTTTGACTCTGTCTTGTCTTTCTGTTTCTTATTGTTTCTTTTGTTATTAAATAATTTTTCCTTCAGTACTGTGCAATGGAGTCCTCCTTCACCTCACCCCGATCCTGACAAAATGTCTCTATACTTGTACTCTAACACTGCAAAAAAAGCTGCATGTCTGTGGTTTTCATTCCTCTCCATCTCCCACTCTGTGAGTGTGTTTCTGAATCCACAGTCTGTAAATCCCACCGCTCCCAGAGCATACTTGCATTCTCTTCACACTTTCTCCCATTCTTTCAGTCCTTTTTTTTTTTTCTCTGGATTTCTGGTGACATTTTCAAAGTGCCAGATCCTTGCCTAGAGACTGTGTGCAATGTGCCTACACCTCTCCACCCCCGAAAACACACACGGATGTACACTGGCAACACAGTGCCGCTCACACACAGAGCAGATCCACACTCCTCGCCTGCAGCCGAGGCCCTCTGTGTTCCTCTACCTCCGAGAAGCTGCAGTTTGGCAGAAACGCAGGAGGCTCCGATGGATTCTGCGCTCCGCCTGCCAAAGACGCTCTTTTGATCTGCAGCCAGCTGATGACAGATCTACATTAAGCTCATAGGCGTCTCTCTTCAGCTCTGCTTCTGCTCTCCTGTTCACTGACGCCGAGGCAGCGTGTTCCAGAATGTCCGTGAGCATCAGCAGGGACGGCCTCCCCTGGGATCAACACTCAACACTAACTCACACAAACACATCACGCCGAGTCTGTGTCCAGGTTGAAGAAAAACAGCGTGTGGGTGTCATCCAAAGATAGTGTTATATCCCACATCCACAGGAAGCCTTTCACTGCTCTGTTGTCTTCTGTTCTCTTTCAATACAGATCTACGTCCTTTCATGTGTCTTCAATGATACTTTTGCTAAATATGTTGTAATATGTTGCCTTGTGTTTATAGAACTGTTTAGGAATATTGAATTGGAATGCTAATTATGCTGCTACTTTGCATATATACACACACACACGCGCAGTGTTTTCCCCAGTGCATTATAGACCTGCTGGACCACCAGACTTTGCATGTCTCACCACCAGATTAAGCATCACTATTTATTTATTTATTTTACAGAAATTTATACAGATTCTATTTTTTTTTTTAAATCAGATTCGATTTTAAAAGCCAGATAATAATATTTAAATGTTTACACCACAATTTACACTTCCATGACATCTTTTCTATTAAATAAATCAAGCGTCAATATGACAAATCTTTATTCTAATTATCCCACTTTGTGGATTCTGTCATTGACATTTATTTATTTACAGTATTTATTTATTTATATATTTATTTATTCATTAATTCTTGAATGTGGATAAGGTGTATTTCAGAGTAACACATTTCATCTTTCTTGTCAACTTTTAATCATCATTGTTATTATTATTATTTATTTATTTTTTACAAAAACATAATGGGCCATTGATTGGCTTCAGTTATGATCCTGGGGGAAACCATGTATACACACACACACGCATATATATGTGTATATATATATATATATATATATATATATATATATATATATATATATATATAGTGTTTTCATGTACAGACTCAAGAAAGAAGTCAATACATCTGCACTTAATGTGTATGTGTTTCAGCCTAGTGTTAGCATTAGCCTAGTGCTAGCAGACTCCTCTGTCAAAACCTTTTACGTTGCTCGACTGTTCTGTTCTGGGGTTTTTTTCTTTTTGCACTCAATTTCCCCGCAAAATATGCAAAAAAATACAAGAAAAAAAAACCTCTCATTCTTAATCAGCGTTTTTATAAATATCTACATGATCAGTGAGTTAAGTCCAGACATATACCTAATTTATAGTGGATAAAATGTTACACACAGAGGATAGTATTTTAATACATTATGATAAATCACTTAAAAGAAAAGTTAGGTATTGACAAAATGTAATTTGTGAACTGACACTAAAGTGGGTCTGGGTGTTTACGTCCACAGTGAAGATCAAATGTTCGAAAGAGCAGATAAAAGGTTCTACACAGCTTTGATGCTCATGTTCACATCATCTGGCAAGTGAAAAACATGTCCCTCTCATGTTTGTATTCAAGCGTGTTCATGTAGTAGTGGGAGCTGGTGGGCTAAATGACAAAATGCAGAGTATAGCACAGAATGCTAGCATGTATAACAGCTGCTGATGGAGGAGGAGTGATGCTAGTGATGGACTCTCAGCATTAAAACAACCCAGCAGCTGTTCCTTCATCTGCTTATGACTGCTACAGACAACTGACACTGAACACTAGTACAGGACAGAACACTGCAGGTACCTTTGACAGAGGTGACACTTTACACTCACTGGTGTTTTTTTCCCAGTGTTGCCAGAAAGGCCAAACCACTGAAAAGATATTTTCCAAAAATAAATTGATGCGGCCATTTTGGATTGGTAGATGCTAGATCGGACCATTCGGAGGAACGTCCAGACAATCTGCACAGTTGCCGATTGTGTTGCTATGGCCTGAAATATGACATCAGGTGCAGCACATTTTATTTTATTTTAAGACTTTTTAAGCCTTTTTTAATCCCGTTTGAAATTAAATATAAGACCAAGCCAACAATGAACCAAAATTGAAAAGGGAAAAAAACACCTGTTTCAATCACACATTATTATTATTATTATTATTAGTAGTAGTAGTAGTAGTAGTAGTAGTAGTATTTTTCATTAACAATAATTATCTTGGAAGTAGCTCTCAAAGTCTTACTGTTCAATAACGTTGGTATTCAGCTGTCCAACACTGAGCACAACACAAGTAATACAACAGATATTCCTTTAATAGTGCTGTCTTTAACATACTCTATGTAAAGCTGTTAATTAAATTAACTCCAACAGCCACAACAGTAGATGCTCGTGCATCAGGCAGTGTTGACAATAGATGCTAATTAGCAGAAAAGTGATGGTCTTTACTCACCTAGACAGACAGACAGACACCTTGTCATTCAGTTATACAGGTGCATACAAAATGAAATCTCGATGCATTCAGCTAAAATTAGAATATGGGCATTAAAATGTAAACTTAGGTAAATAAATAAATATGTGTATAGAACTTCATACTCAGTGGAATATGGAACAGTGTAAAGTGCAGTGCAAAAGATAAAAAGTAATACATGATGCTAATAAAATACAGGTTAAAAGTGCCATGGGCTTCAAAATGGTGTCATGACCTTTGACCTTGAGCCACTTTGAAAGGACAAACCTTTCATGTTTTGAGAGATGTCCATTAACCCTCTGGTATCAGGGTGTATATTTCACACACACTTTGTGTGTATCTTCAAGTTATTTTTAAAAATTTAAATGAGGTCATAATTCAAAAGTCATTCATTTTTGCACGATCTTTAAAATTCTGGACCCAAACTAAAATGTGCTCATTATAAACAAAAGTAAATGACTACAGTATCATCTATATGTGCTTTGTATGTAAAATGTACCATTACTTCCATTATAACCAGAGTTTTTCATACATAAGCCATTATGATATAAATCCTGCTTTTACTGCTTTTATCTGGACGTCATTTGGGAGGTAAGGCTCGAAATCACAGGTGTCAAACATAAGACCCGGGGACCAAATCCAGCCCAACCAAGGGTACAATGTGGCCCATAGGATGAATAACAGTGAAGATAATAATGGTATCAAAATGATTAGTAATAATTCTTTTTTTGACTGGTTGGCACATTTATTACCTCCGCCAAGGAGGTTATGTTTATTTGTTTGTCTGTGTTCAAGTTAACTCGAAAACCTATGGACGGATTTTGATGAAATTTTCAGGATATTTTGGAAAAGTGAACAGGAAGAAATGATTTCATTTTGGGGGTGATCGGGGTGGGGGTATTTACCTTGGCGGAGGTCTGCGCTCTCAGAGTGCTTTTCTAGTATTGTTATGTTTTATTTCTGTTTTTACAAATTCATGTGGTGTTGTGAGCTCATATGAACTTTAACCTTTGTACCAACAGGTAGTTTTGAGGACCATATCACAATGACTTTGAATAAATTTTCCACTAACTAAATATTTGAAATATTACTTAATTTTATTTTAAAAAAAGGGAAAATTACAACTATTTATCGCAACTTTCACCTCCTCCTACAACAAAAGCCTAAAAAATACTGCAACTTTCATCGCAATTTTTCGGAAAAAGCTCATGCAACCTCAGACATTTTAGGATGCAACAATCTCAAAAAAGGACTGGCACACCCTGGAGAGAGTGTTTATTTACAGCTCAAGTTGATGAAATAGAAAAAAAAGGAAAATAATGAAAAACAAACTGTAAGAATTTTTTGAGACATTATTCCACAAGTGTAGTTTTTACTCACACTTTGTAGTAACAAAGATTTACATTCTGGACTTTTGTATGCTAGTTTTCTGTTTGTCTTCCTGTTTGTCTGTCATTGTTAGTGTCTGGGCTTTTATTTTGATATATTGGTTCATGTTAATTTTGTGGCGTTTTACTTCCTGTCAGCGGTGTTAAATTCACCTCATGTGTCGCACCTGGTTATGGGACTATTTGAGTTCCTCATGTGTCCTGATCCAGTTGTGAATTTGTTTGTCCCCATGCAGCAAATGAGCGTCCTGGATCACGTCTTGGTTTTTCTGGCTGTTTTGCCCTCTGGTTTTTGTCTGTTTCTCTGCATGTCACTGTCTGCCTGTTACTGGACCCAGATTCTGTACCTGATTCCGCCTGTTCTCTGGTAACACCATTTTGGATTCTCCCTGAAGTCAAAGCCTGGTTTACTGGTTCTGACTCTGCTCTGTACCCTAACCATGACTCTGCCTTGTCCCCTAGCTGCAGTCCAGATCGCATTACACCTGACGATCTCTGTTGCAGCCAACCTGCATGATAACATGTCACATTTTTATAATAAAACTGTCAAAAGTGTATCTTGGTCCATGAGTCTTGCATCAGGGTCCATACTGTCCCTGATATTGTCTCTCTTTCTCTCTCTCTCCCTCTCGGTGTAAAGTCTGTTCATGACTACACCCAGTGTCCCACTCTCTCAGTAGTATCCACATAAGGAGCCATTGACAACAGGATCTGCAGTGACTCACCTGTGTCCTGTGCTGACCTGTGACCCCACACCTCTACCCTCACCCTCACCTGTCTGATGGATAGACCATCCCCATTTCCTTTCACCTATAAATGAACGTTTATCTATATCAGGGGTGGCCAACCCTGGTCCTCAAGAGCCACAATCCAACATGTTTTAGATACATCCCTCTTCTATCACACCTGACAATTATTATCATTCCTCAGAACTTCATGATAGGTTGATCATTTGAATCAGGTGTGTTGGGAGAGGGATACATTTAAAACATTTTGGATTGTGGCTCTCAAGGACCAGGTTTGGCCACCGCTGATCTATATCGTGTCCGTCCATGGGAGTGGACCTGTCCTTCAGTGTGGTTCTCCCCAAGATTTCTTTTTACCCACTGGGTTTTGGATTTTTTTCTTGCCCAGAAGGAAGGTTTAAGGACAGGGGATGCTTGGGACTTCATCTATTTCTGTGATTGTTCTCTCTAATCAACCCTGTAAAGTCCTGTGAGATGACGTTGTTGTGGGCTCTATAAATAAAATTGAATTGAATTTATAGAGTGATTCACCTGAGGGTTAAAGATACAATGTTAGTTTGTTGTACATGGCAGCACTTGTTCTAAAATTTGTTATAATAAATATTCTTCTTCTTATTATTATTATTATTATTAGTAGTAGTAGTAGTAGTAGTAATATTAATAGAGCTAAAGTGTCATAGTAGAAAAAAACAACATAAATAAAAACAAATGACCTCATATTCTAATAAAAAAGATAATAAAGCCAAGGTAATTTTATTTGAATAGTATTATCCATATACAGTGAAGCCAAAGGCATAGAATAAAATGGGTAGTTTTGTTTTGTTCACTGTGTAAAACACATCCATGTGTAGTCCTTACACGATGGTTCAGTTCCAACTAAAAGTGTCTGTTTTTCTGAAAAGATCAACCCCAGTCTAAATATTTTGGGCAAATCTTGTGTTTTTAACTCAGATTTGTTGCAATAAAAAGAGCTTGTGTTCATTTAGAAGCAGCTGTTGTCGATCGCTGCAGATCTAGGCTATTGTGTGGGCTGTAAATTGGCAATCAGCCCATCATTACTATTAAAATGGTCAGTGGAAAAGCTGGTGTCAGGAGGTCACAGAGGTCACGGCCTGGCTCAGTGGAAGACGAAAGACTATTATGTTGCTCTTAAAGATCATTTGCAGCTTTTTGTGTGGGAGGAAGACTATAAAAACACAAACACATTAGACTTCATGTGTCAGTACTAGCTGAACATATAGATTTAACATTCATGGTGCTCAAAGTGCTTTACATTAGCCTCACATTCACCCATACACTCATACACCAGTAGGTTTCTAAGGTTCTGTCAGTCCTACTGGGACCTAAGTCAGGGTTCAGTGTCTTGCCCAAGGACACTTCAACATGTGAACAGCCAAGACGCAAATCACCAACCTTTTGGTCAGTGGATGACCCGTTCTACCAACTGAGCCACAGCCACCCACTATGTAGATTTAACATTTTAAACATTTGATCACATGTAAAATAGTATAGTCTATTTCTATAATCACATAAAAAAAATCATTATGACTATTAGCAGTTGTTTTTCATAGTAAATATATACATATATATATATTTATTTATTTTTTTACAAATCAAGTCTAGTGTTTAATTTTTTTATTATAACACTGTTCAGAGGGGGTGGCACGGTGGTGCAGTGGTTAACACTTGTGCCTCACAGCAAGAAGGATTCTGGTTCAATTCCCAAACCAGACCTTTCTGTGTGGAGTTTACATGTTCTCCTCGTGTCTGCGTAGGTTTTCTCCAGGTAGTCCGGTTTCCACCCATTGTTGCTGGATTAGGCCCCCAGTGACCCCCCTGACCCTAGTGAGGATAAAGTGGGTTTAGATGATGAGACAAATCTTTAAAAAAACCGGAACATATGGAATGAATTTCTGAATATATTAAATGAAACCCACCACCACGAAACCAGGCATAAGTCGCGCTGAGCCGTTCAGAGCTACAGTAAAATTTAGACTGGAAGGCGATTTCTTATTTGTGTTTACACCTTATTAAAAAACGGTACCTTAACACCTCTATTTTCAGTTCCTGTGGTCATTACATTGAAATCCAATCAATAAAGGTGTTTATTGAGTCAATTATTTAAGCGGCGACAAAAGTTCAGGGATTGCTGAGCAAAGACAAAGACAACTTCCACCTCTTTTCGCTGAACAAACCGATCTCTGTTCCGTGGGTAAACACCCAAGTGTTCGGTACGAGGTAAAAGCCTATATTGAATGTTCTGTCCAATGGCGTAAGCCAAATGATTATAATACGTCGCACTTCTGTCCTATTATTATAATATATAAAACTTCTGTGACATGTCCATCAGAGTGTCCTTTAACATCTGTGAAAAATTTGTGTCAAACGGATACAAATTATTATGCGTTGCTAAGGACTTCCTACCCCAAAACAGTCCAAAACTTTGACGGACAATATCTAAAAATATGCAAATTGCAAAATATGTCCAAATGTGGATATTAAAATTACCATAACTTTTGTTCTACTTGTGATAGAAACATAATTTTTTCACCATCTTAACCCTTAGTTTCCACTCTACCAAGCTACACAGATAAGTCAGTTTTGATTTCCAGACACATATGCCTGGTTTCGTGGTGGTGGGTCACATATGTGGAATGAAACGGGTTGAGATGAGAAACTGTTTTGAACATTTATCACACATAATAATAATATATTAATAATAATAATAATTATTATTATTATTATTATTATTATTATTATTATTATTATTATTATTATTATTATTATTATTATTATTATTAATTTGCATATATTGAAATTTTTGTTCTTCCTGAAAAAAGCTTCAATAGAATTAGTCTAAATATTTTCTGATTCTGTTATTGACATAAAGACATAAATAAATCTAATGTGCCTGTTGTACTGTTAGTCATTAAAGGGTTAAATGTATTTTGGCAAAATGCAGTTGGATCTTTTCTGTTCTCAGGCCAAACAGCCTGATAAAGACAACTGATGTTGTTTTTAGCGTGTATTTATGACGGTTCTGCGGCTCCTCCATCCTGTTCTGATTTGAAATCTGAGCACACGCCTCGCTCTGAGCCATGCTGTCCTGCAGAAAAAACAGCTGTTTGCATGAATCTTTAATGCACATCAGCACGCCGCTGAAGCACACAAGAATGTGGAGGATCACCTCCATCCTCTGTTAAGCTGTTTCAAGTCCCAAACGCTTTAGAATGTCAAACCTCTCATTTCCTGTAGAGCACCACTCACAGAACGTTGACAAGGTCCAAACAGCTGCACCAGTGGGAAGGAAGAGCACCACATGTCACATGATTAGTGTTTACAAGCAGATTAATCACAGGGTTGCTTTGGATTAATTTCAATTCATAATAATTGAAAATGAATATTTAATCTGTATTAATTGTGTTTTAGTTTTCATGAGCAAAAACACTCAAAAGTGAATATGTCTGCACTGAACGTGTTTGTCCAAAGTGGGCAACACACTAGCATAGTGTTAGCATTAGCCTATTGCTAGCATCAACCCCAAATAAAGTATGCTTCATGTTAATGTAGTACATGTATTTTAAGATGGAAGTGCTTCAGTGAAAAACAAATCTACCTCAAAACTCAGTCAGTCTTGGGTTTTTTATACTCAAATTTGCCACAAAAATACAACCCCCGCCAAAAGTGTTACCATTAGCCTACTGTTATATTAGCTTTAGCCTACTGCCAAATTAAGTATGCTTCACGTTAATATAGTACATGTATTTTACGCTGGAAGTGCTTCAGCAAAAACAAAATTACCTCAAAAGTCTTTATGTCCGTTGACTGTTCTATCTTGGGTTTTTTGTACTGAAATTTCAACAAAAATACACCAAAAAAAAAAAAACAAAAGCATAAAATATACAGAGAAAAAAAAAAAACATGCTAAAATCCACTAAAATTCACACACACACACACACACACACACACAAACAATGAAAAAAAATCCAAAACATACTCTTAGTTAGGTGATGCATTAACCTACTGTTACCATTTGCCTAGTGTTTAACATTAGCCTACTGTTACAGTAGGCTAATGTTGAATCCCTGATTAAAACATGCTTCACATTAATGTAGTACATTTATTTTAAGCTGGAAGTGCTTCCGCGAAAACAAAAGTACCTCAAAACACTCTATATCAGTCAACTGTTCTGTCTTGGGGGGTTTTAATACTGAAATTTACCACAAAAATACACCAAAAAAATCCCACAAACTATGCAGGAAAAAAAATGCAAAATATGCTACAATTCACACAAAAAAGTGATGAAAAATCCAAAACATATATAGAAAAAAACTTTTAGTTAGGTGATGCATTAGCCTAGTTTTACCATGAGGCCCCTCTTAGCATTAGCCTAGTGCCAAATAAAGCATGCTTCATGTTAATGTAGTACATGTATTTTAAGCTGGAAGTCCTTCAGCGAAAAAAATATACAAAACATGCTAAAATACACAAAAATTCTGACAAAAAGTGAATGAAAATTCTGAAACGTATAAAAAAAAACCTTTTAGTTAGGTGATACATTAGTCTACTGTTACCATTAGCCTAGTGTTACCATTAGCCTAGTGCTAGAATTAGCCCCAAATAAAGTAAGCTTCATGCTAAATTACTACATGTATTTTAAGCTGGAAGTGATCAGTGAAAACAAAACTACCTCAAAACGCTTTGTGTCAGTCAACTGTTCTGTCTTGGGGGTTTTGATACTCAAATTTACCACAAAGATACACTAAGAAACACAAAATATAGAGAAAAACATGCTAAAATCCACTAAAATTCACACTGATGAAAAATCCAAAACATTAAAAAACTCTGTTAGGTGGTGCATTAGCCTAGTGCTAGCATTAGCCTAGTGCTAGCACAATCTCATACTTCAGTGTTTGCCAGTTGTTCTGTCTCTTTTTTTTTTTTGGTACTGAAATTACCAAAATTGAAAATTGATCCAGAAGTTTTTGCATAAAGTTACTAATAAACAGACAAACAGACTAAAACACCAAACCAACAAGTATCCTGAGATTGTCTAATCTCGCCCCTATTTTGTGCCAATCTCAAGTTTCTATGACAACCCGTTCTTGAATTAGAGCCACTAATGTTATTTTGACCTTTCTATAAAATGCGACCTTGACCTTTGACCTTTCCCCCCAATATTGATAATTTCATTAGATGTATATATGTATCAGTGCATGTAATATTATGATAATATATTCAGTATTGGTTAAGTTATAGCGTGATTTGTCTATGGTTGTCAGACACACAGTGTTACAGAAGTTAATTTTGCAACATGTCACCTTTGACGTCCAGAGATCTCAAAAACTATTGGTCGTAGGTGATAACACCAATTATGAGTATTGTAGAAATCTTCATTCTGCATCGTTTGGTACCAATCTGAAAGTTCTGTGACCGTTCATTCTTGAATTATAACAAATAATGTGATTTTTGTGACCTTTGACCTTTACTTAAATCATCAACTAGAGTTTCATGCCTTGTTTTGTATTATGACCGACATAAAATAATAATAAAATTGGCTAAATTTCCCACAATTGCTAATTTTATAGTAAAAACTTGTTGCTGTTCCTAAAATAAAGAGTAACAGCAATGAGTAGGCTGTCCTCTTTTATATTAATTAAAAGCATACAATGAGCTAATGAATGTAAATAATGTAATGAATTAATGAATATTAATTAGTTTACATGCATGCATACATTTTATGTGAAATAGCCTAAGTAAAGTTGCTGTCATCTGAGATCAGGGCGCATTGAGTCCTACTGAAAAGCAACGGCGTGATGCCGATCCAGAGAGAAGGGAAAAGTATTTAGTCAAAGTAGAAATACAAGTGAGATTAAACATGGTTTTAAGTTTTGAGTTTGGTAACAGCAGAGAAAAAAATACAATGATAATGAACTTTCAAAAGTTGCAATAAATTAAATAAAGTAGCCTGAGATTGACCAGTACTCGTTTTGAATGAGTAAATGTGTATATTACTAAATTCTAGATTGAAATGGAATGAGAAATAAAGTTTAATTTTGAAGAATTACAATGAGCAAATATCCCTCTTTTTGCAAAATGACCCACATAGTCTAACTGTAAAAGATAAGTATCCTCTACCTGTCCCTTCAGTATCGTCTGGATCATCAGTATCGTCAGAAGGGGTCTGCTGCTCCAATGCTACAAAAACAGTATATTAATAGGTTATTTAATATCTAACACTTACAATTTATGTTTATTCCTCTTTTCATTTTGAAACTAGATATTTGTGATGGTCTATATTGGGCTATATTAGACAGTGATATAACAACATATTCTGTGTCTGTATCCTACCAGCTGCTTCTGTCCTCTGGAAAACACCTCTGTTCATTGAACACATTTGGCTGCATCTTCTTCCAATGCTTTTCTTTTTCTTAATCTGACTTTTTCAGCTCCACCTGGCCTCTTTCTGCTCTCCATTGCTACTGACTGACGTTTCTTGCTGTTCTGTGTCCATAAATGGGCTTCCTGTGGAGGTGTGAAGTAACTTTATTTTTAGGTATTCGTACGTTACTCTAGTATTTCTTTTTCTGGCAACTTTTTACTTTTACTCCCTACATTTTTTTTTATAAATATCTATAAAAGTATCAAGTCTATTCTGAGAATGTAAAGAGTATTAAGTACAAACTAAACAGATGTGACGGTACGAAAAATCAGTCACTTCAGAGAGAAAATCAGCGGAGGAGAGAAATAATTGTGACTTTTTATCTCAGAATTTAGATTTTTTTTTATCTTAAAATTATGCATTTATATCTCATATTTGTTACTTTTCTTTCTTTTAAAAAAAAAATGATCTCACAACCTTTTTTTTAATCTCAATTGTCACTTTTCTTCCCCCATTTTTCCAAAATTTCCTGCCCATATCCAAAAAACTGAGTAACTCAATCAAACACATTATCTACACAGTAACTCACTTTTAAAGGCTTTATTTTAGATACATTTGAAACTTTTCTGGTTTTATTTCCTGAAGTATTTTTGCGTTCATGACAAAAAAAGCAGTTTTACTTTTTACTTTTGTACTTCATTACAATTGAGAAGTTGTACTTTTTTTCTTTTACTTAAGTAGAGCAATTGAATCAATCTACTTTAGCCAGAGATTTTTTTCTCACAAGTAGCTGTACTTCTACTTAAGTACAGAATATGAGTACTTTGACCACCTCTGGTTTCCTGTTTACAAACATTCAGAGATGCGCACGTGGTAAAAGATGCTAAGTGGTTAGCATTACAAGTCCTACTGGAGCTGTATGCAGTGTATGAATATAACCAGTTTTCTAGTTGTCTGGCTGTTGTAACCTTTTTGCATTAGTATAAAATATCATATCTTGTTTAAATCCTAATTGTTTAACCTCTTCCACCCTGAGCCTATTTTCAGAGAAAAACGCCTAAAAAAACATACCCAAAGTAAATGAAGAATTGTTCCACAATCCTAAGGTTTATATGGATGTTCTTTGTATCTATGGACATCTACAGGCTTCACAGAATCTATTCCCATTGTCTAAAATAGTGTAGCTACTACTATGACTGAATAAACTGGAATAAACTAAAAGATAAAATAGATTTTTTTGGTCTCGCCTGAATTTATTATTTTTTTGACAAAAGAAAACACCCTGCTAACAATGATTCCATGAATATAGACACTATTGATCACCTTCAGTAACTCCTTTCCAACATAGGAACAAAAGTTGATAGAATTAGAGCAAAGGACAAAGCCTCCAGAAAGGTTTAAGTCCAGATAACACCAGGCGGACAGTGCATTTGGAACAGTTTGGCACACTGTTGTGCCAAACTGTTCCAAATACATTATTTTAATTTTCCAGTAAAATCTGTCTGGAAAATACAACTCATATCCATTACAGAAGTCTATTACTGTCTACTGGAGCTTTTAGAAATGAAATTTACCTTGTGTTTCATCAACTTCTACCTTTGTGCACAACTAAAATGAATAAAACCATATAAACATGGATTATTTTGTCTCCAAATGGAGTAGTTTTATTAAGAACTTACTCCAAACAATATAATAATATATCAATAATAATAATAATAATAATAATAATAATAATAATAATAATAATAATAATAATACACTTCAGTAAAAATCTAATATAAAGTTGAACATATGTGCAAAAATATATGATAAATTCAATTAGAATAAATATAAATATCAAAATTTGTGCAAATTTACTAAACAAAATAACTAATACAAACATTCAAAACACAAACAATTGCAATAAAGTCCAAAAATGTCCATGTGTTATCATCAGGTGGGGGCTGGTTTATCATTAGGTTGGGGGGGCTGGCAGCAGACTGAACTGGTCCATGTGTTTCTGCAAAAAGCACTTTTATTTGTGTCAAATAAACCTAGGAAAAATGAAGACAATCATGATTTGAGACTTTTTCCTTCTCATGAAATGATAGAATGTTATTTATTTTTGACAGAGAAAGTGAATAAATCCTCAAACAATCATTGATTAATTATAAACTTATCTACTTATGTGTAAAAATAACAATACAATGAGAAATGAGACTGAAAAAATACTACTATAGTCAACAGTGTTTGCATGTGTATAGTATAAAATGTAGTATTATTGTTATTATTATTACTATTAGTTTGTAAAACAGATATCAGTAAGATGCAACAACTTACTGGGTAGATGTTCATCCTATTTTGAGTTCATATCCACAGTCAGATCTCAGTCAGATGTTGAACATTCAGTTGCTTCTCTGTAGTGTCTCTGTTGTTTACATGCTAGCACGCAGCTAACAGCTAACACTTCACAAAGCTTACCAGTAACAGTCGGGAAAATACACTGTCACTCACTGTTACTCACTAAAACTCTCTAAAATGACTTAAAACTACGAGTAAAGTCGGGAAATATAACTATAACCAGCACACAGATGTCTCTGCCGTAGCGTGTGTGTCCCAGGCCAGTATGTGCATGCGCCCGACGTGCGCAAAGATGCTAACCTTTCACCTTTTACGCATGCATTTCCTGTCCAGAGGGAAATGTTGTTCATGGAATGTGAGGTGTCATTGGATTCAGGAGAATCTCCTCTTTCAAACGCCTACAAACATGGCCGCCTTATCCCTCGCCAGAATAAGATATAAATGAATTAATAGCGCGTATCGGCGATTAAAAATAACTTATATTTCACCACACACACATTAAAGATCATGTTTAAAGGTGACTTTTATCACTAAAGTACACTTTATATGTATTTTTATGAACATTAGGGTCTTAACTTTGAGTAAAAGTTTAAACAAATTTCCATTGTCCAGATTTATTATATGTTAATAATTAATGAAAAATTACACAATTTTCTCGGCCCACCCGTGGGCCGATCGGGCTTCTCTGTTAATTACATATCATGTAGCCGCAAGTAGGCTAGCTGAAAGTTAGATTTCAGATACGATAGTACCAACAGCTTGTTTCACCGTTACTGTTGTTGACACATTTACTTTATACTTTGTTATGTCTGAATATTATGATGTCAAAATCAGCCATTGATATCAAAGTTTGATAAAATAAATAAAGACTGAGTTTGCTTTCATTTGCATACAAGTGACTAATAGCAAAACAGCTAACGTTAGTTTTAATTTGGATTATCACGATCAAACCTAGTTTCAGTGACCGCTTATGAATTATGGTGAGACAGTACCAGACTATTTAATGACTGTAGACATTTACAGATGTTTTAATGACTAGGACACAAACACTTACCAGATATGAAGTGAGCACCACAGACGCTCTCCCCACCTGCAGGACCATACAAACCCCAATCTGTCCATTTAATTACCTGGGACTATAACCTTCTATTTTTTGCAAAGGGATGACGTTCTCTTGGTATGTTGAAGATATGCCAACCATTTTCAGATCAGTTTGTGCGATGTACTACACAACTTCTCATGTCTATGACAGTCCAGTAAAATAGTAAATGTTAAATGGACTTTACATATATAATGCATTTTTACACCAGTGGGTGCCCAAAGCGCTTTACAATTCCTTCCATTCACCCATTCACAAACACACTCATACACCACAATAACTAAAAGGGGAATGCTGCTGTCTTTTACCACCAGCTTCTGTGTGACGTTGCCCAGAAATCCATTAGAATTTTACCGCTGCAGAAAAGACATTCGGGAGGGGAGATTTGGCTCAGCCCATCTCATCTGTTGTGATGGTAGAACCTGTCTAATCTACTGTCTGTGAGGGAGGGGCTGCACTGTAAGATGGAATGGAGAAAAATACAGACCTATAGTTGAATGGAGACTAAATATAGACCAATAGTTGGATGGAGAATAAATGCAACAATATAATCAGATAAGTGTCTAAATTATTTCCCCTGTCCAACTGGCCCAAACTGAAGATTGACATGAGCCAGCCCATCGGGAATCCTCCTGAATCTCCGGATTAGCCACTCCCACTTTGGCTTCAACAAAACAACTGTTCCATTTACTTGTGTTAAAAATGTAATTAGTTTAAGTATGGTGATGGATTAATCTGCTGTTAATTTTAACAGCTTTAATGATAAGACATGTACAGAAATACAAACAACATGGGAAATTCACAACAAACGTCCAGGAGAGTCCAGCTTTTTGCAGGTTTCAACACATTTTTGGAAGGAATTATGATCTGCAGTTTCATGTTTTTCTTCCCTGGTGATTCATGCATATTTTATGCAGCATAAAAGTGATATTTTTATTACCCTGGAATATAAACATGCAGGGCAGGGCTGTAGTGGTCTCTGAAGAAGTGAGTATACACTCAATATTTGCCCCCCCCTCCCCTTTTTTTTTCTTTTTAACGGGCAAATTGACCAGTTTTAAAGTTTGACTATTTAGGTACAAATTCTTAAAAGTTTTTTTTTTCAGTATGACACTGCTAAGCATGTAATCAACATATAATATAAAAATGGTTCATCTCACATACTAGTGATCACCCCTTCATGTTTAGGTCACACAGATAGTGTTCAGGACAGTTTGACCCAGCAGTCAAACTGGAGGAAAAAAGTATGTCACAAATGTCAAACTACTTCTGTCTTTACAAGTGTGACACATATTATGTTACATTGTTAAAGTGGTGAAAATATGTTTTTTTTAAAATGAAAACCAAATTAATTCTTTGTTTTACATCCTGATATTGCTAATGTACTAGTGCTAATATAACTAGCCCAGCCCTGGCTTCATTTCCTGTATCAGTGCTAATATAACTAGCCTAGCTGTAGCTTCATTTCTGGTACTAGTGCTAACATAACTAGCTTAGCACTCTCTTCAGGTCAAATTTTGACCTGAAGAAAATTCTGGTCAAAATTGGATAAAATGATGAAACTGAAAAAAACACATTACATTACATTTTTCATTTTGGTTTTGGAAACAAATAATGAAGAAATGAGTTGTTGTTTCATTGTCTTATTTTTAGTTTTATTTTGAAAAAACAAATGAAGGAATGATACACATATTCTCATCCTTCACTTTTTCACCAACGAACAAAGACTGAAACATGATGATGTTGAATTTATAATTCTATTCACAGAGGGCTGGACACTCCCCTCTAATAACCAACATAATGAATGGACTTGAACGGGCATGCGAACCAATAATCAGAGTGAGTGAGTGGAACATTACTGTGTATTGATAAAGAGTCAAACACACACACGTATACTCACATCTCATGAGGACCAGGTTTGTAAGCACGTAGATGTTGAGTTGTGAGTGTAAACACATCTTCTTTTAAAAAAAAATAAAAATTAATAAATAATGATAAACATTTGAAAATGAATTAAAAATATAAAAAATGAATGAATAAATAAAAACCAATTTAAATTAAATAATGTATATAAATAAAATCGTCTCTTGTCTTATCATCTGAACCCACTTTATCCTCACTCGGGTCGCGGGGGTCACTGGGGGCCAGCTACAATGAGATGCCAGTTCATCTCAGGGCTGAACATATATAGACAAACAATCACTCTCACATTCACACCTATGGACAATTTAGATTTAACCAATTAACTTATCAGTGCATGTGTTTAGATGGTGGGAGGAAACTGGAGAAAACCCACATGGACACGGGGAGAACATGCACACTCCACACAGAAAGGTCTGGCGTGGGAATCGAACCAGGGTCCTTCTCGCTGTGAGGCACGAGTGCTAACCACTGCAACAGTGTTTTAAATATTTTAAAACAATTATTAAAAAAATGTCAAATAAATGAAATAAATAAAACATATTCCATAAAATACATATTTTTTTAAGTAAACACATCTTCAAACCTTTGAAAAAAATTAAAAGAAATTAACAAATAAAATATTTAAAATTTAAATAAATAAATGAATAATATATTTCTTTAAATAATAGAATAGAGAATAAAATAGACTTTATTGCCATTTGTTCCTGTACAACAAGGTTAATACAGGTACATTGGAATTTCGTTTGTACATGTCTTTGAGTCAGGTAACTAACTATCTACGTAAGCATTTAAAAGAGTAAACTATACATTAATTATTATCATGAATAAACTACACATTAGAAAGATAGTGCCATTGGCCCTGTACTCATCTGGTCCTCACAACTGTGATGTCTTGCTATCAACAAAAGGAAGGCATTCAATAGATGATAAAGTTGAGGGAGGGGAAGTGATTTTAGTGCCAAACTGGAAAAATAAACAAATTTGTAAACAGTTTACAAAGGCAAATTTCAAAAATTTCAAAGTGATACGTTTTGTGCCTAATGCTTAGATTAATCTAATGAATCAATCAGGATTAAAATATGTTGAGAAGTGATTTTAGTGAAGTGGACGATATAGATGGACAGACGGACAAATATGAACTAAACATAAATAAACTGTACCTTATAAATAAAACCAATGAAGATGAAAATAATATGATTACAAAATGTTACAAAATAAAATTAAAAAAATAGAAATAATTAAAATATTACACACACACACACACATATATATATATATATATATATATATATATATATATATATATATATATATATATATATATATATACACATATATATATATATATATATATATATATATATATATATATATATATATATATATATATATATATATATATATATATATATATACACATATATATATATATATATATATATATATATATATATATATATATATATATATATATATATATATATATATATATATATATATATATATAAATTATTTCTATTTAACTCTTGTGGGGACCTGAATTTTGGTCCCCATAGTGTCAGAGGTCCCCATGGTGTGACTGTGTAAACAAATCAACGTCCCCATAAAGAAAACTATACCAGCACACACACACACACACACACACCATTTGCTGCCGTTTTGTCAGTGTTCAGTGTTAATTTAGCAGTAGACTGACACATCCCACTGGGCTCAACCACACAGTAAGTATTTTTCTTTTCTTCTCACCTTGTTCTAACACTTTTAGTAGACCAGTTTTCACAAGCACTTTGGGGAAAATAAGCTAAAAAAAAAAACAACACCGCAGAGCAACGCTCCTGTCAATATGGCTGCGGGTTTACAATTGTTGTGCTTGGCGACTGCTGTCTGTTTCACACAAGTGTGAAAAGCAATAACACACCAAAGTGCAACTGTTGGCGGTCAATATTTTCTCTCCCTGATAAACCCTCTGGGCAGGAGTGTTCCTTGGTCTCGCCAACACAAACACAGCTCGGCGCTTTCAATCTGTCACAATGTGTGAATATGAAGCCAGAAAAGAAGAAATATATCTCTTTTTATTATAAAACCTTGTCTCTTCCCACTCGCTCTTTTTAAACACTGCCGGAGATAAAAACCCGCACCTCTAAAGCTGTTAAAAACAACTAAAGAAAAGAAAAGAAGGCCTTGGCGTTGTTGCCAACACTTTGATTGGTGCATGTGTTTTTGTGTCATTTCCCTGCAGGAGAACCTTTATGCAAGAGCAATGTCAGTGTGACATCTCGTTACTAAAAGTGCGATTTAGCAGAAAACGTGACAGGAAATAGACAGGAAACACTTACCTTGTTAAAAGTCAGATGTATTTGTCGGAAAAAGTCTGCAGGGTGACCCGGGTCAGATACAGGATCAAATCTACCTCGTCTGCAGCTGGAAAAAAACAAAGAGAAAGAAGTTATTTCACAACCGACAGTCATGTGGTCATGTGACACGTTGGTCACAGCATCGTCCACACGAGAGATGAGATTCATGAATCTGTGGATGGAACTGGACCTGAGGGAACAGTTCATTTCCAGACATCCCAAGTTCCAAAAACTCATTTCAGGGACATGCTTATCGACTTTCTGTACAATGCCCCCTTTCCAAACTATTGAAGAAAACATGTAATTCATGAGTAAAAAGTTGCTAGAAAATCAATGAAGTGATATACATAAAATATATGAGGTGTGTCTTGTGTGCCCAGAACAAGGCTATAAATTAAAGGCCTATTAGAGTCCAGAGGTCACATGACCCACATATTGAACAAAAATGTAATTTGAGTAAGCATTTGCTAGAAAAGTAATACTTATTAATTATTAATTTATTTATGTATTGATTGATTGTACATTTGAGATGGATATACAATTGATTTAATGAAGAAACATGTTTTTTTTTTTTTTAAGTTTTGCCAGTCAATTTATTTTGTGACGGTCCCTAAACTCCCCGACAGCAAGGAAGTCTGTTTCCGCTCCTGAAGCCTCTGCAGTAGGGTAAGGGTGAGCAGACAGCTGCTGATGCTCGTAGAGAAGGTGCACATTTGTCAAATATCAGACTGAAGCAGCTCACCGGGAATAAGTTTGATCGGAGAGTCGGTGGAGACGAGCCTTTACCATAAAGTCTGTAATAAAAGTGCATATGATGCATATGGTGTGACCGCCATCTTTGAACACATGCATAGGTTCCACCATTAGCCAACAGCCCCCCCACCCACACTCTCTTGTGCCTGCGCAATGTAATTGAAGTAATCTAAGCATGATGCATGGGGTATTGTCTTGCCTGCACACTCTCACTTGCAGTGTTATAAAAAAAAAAAACTATCATCAGTGAGCCACTATTGACTCCTGGAACTTCTGGGAAACTTGGGATGTCTGCATTTCAAAGAGTCATTCAAAAGCCAGAGTCATTTGGATCATTACAGAGGTGGAAGTAAGTTAAAGTACTTCATTTCTGTACTTTAGTAGATTTTTTTAGGTATCTGTATTTTACTTGAGTATTTCATTTTCTCTCTCTCTCAATTTCCCTCTCTCTCTCTCTACATATACAGTATATATATATATATATATATATATATATATATATATATATATATATATATATATATATATATATATATATATATATATATATATATATATATATATATTCATGTAGCCAATGGAAAAACAACTATTGATGCAAGTACAGGATGGTACGTTTGCAGTCCTACTGAGCTAAGGGCTAGCACCCACGCCAAACACACCCACAGACACAGAATACAAAACTCCCATTCTCAAAGCAGCTGCAGACTAGTGGTGGGTGTTAGGATTCTTTGTCAGGAACTAATTCTTGTTGTTCAGTTCAGCTAAATGTTTCATTTGTTAAGTTCATTCATTTGTTCATTCTGTCGCATGGGTCTTTCATGAAATTATTCTTTTCAGTCACGAACGAGGTGACACCAGGTAAATCTGAATGATTGTATCAAGTCAGTTTAGTTCAAATATAGTTTGTGGCTCAGGGTCAGGGTTAGGGTTCTTCTGGACTTCTGGACCAGCTGTCTGTTAAATATAAAATGAATGAGCCCAGACATGTTCATCATCAGCTGTTTTGTGAGTGTATGACTGAAGTAATGCTAACATTAAGACTGAGTACAGTTGGTGTGTTTTGTTTTCAGATAAACTGCTTGTGCTTTTAATATTTGACAACAGTGTTTTGTAGAAACACATATGGATATGTTGGATAGTCCTCTTACTATCTGTTAAACATGAACAGCACTCACCAATGTGGTCGAACAAACAAACAAACAAACAAACAAACAAACGCCAACAGGGAACGGAGTCAGTTCGCGTATTTCATTTCAAAGATTCACTCTCAAACAACACACCACTACTGCAGACTCTCCTACCCTGTGGATCTGCAGTGTGCCCCCCCCCTTAAAAAGCAAATGGTAACTGGACTGCACTAATATGTCCCTTGTCCACCTTCATGGTGCCCAAAGCGCTTTACATCAGCCTCACGTTCACACACACTCATACACCAGTAGGTTTCTAAGGTTCTGTCAGTCCTACCGGTAGACTGAGGCAGAATCCTATTTCACCCCTTACCCTTTACCCTGTCAAACAAACCTATAAGGGGTAGGTCTTGAAAAGCATCCCCTATGAATTTGTTCCGCCAGTTGTTACGAAACCAAAACCCACAGCTTTAACCAGAAGTAAACAAACATGTCTGCTGCTGTAGTTGTCACGTTCTCCTGGGATATGCCGATATTTTTACGAACATCCGTGTCCAATCGCAGAAGTGCTATGCCTCAACCAATTATTCTACGCTTACGTAAATAGCGTTTTTTTCCCCATGTGTGTTTTATGGAAAAATTACCATTACACATTGCGACAATGTCAAACATTATACAATACAACAGTCATCACAACTTAACAACAGTTAAATACAGCAAAAATGCTACATTTGTGTACTTCCTTTGTAGATGCCACCATTTTTTAAAAGGATTCGCATTGTACTGAAATGCAACTGAAATTTCTCGTAGCCTTCTCCGTTTGGAGTCTGCCTCTGGAAAATCTCTGTTTGAAGGGGTATAAAGCCCCTCCCCTTACCCCTCTGCCGTAACGTCAAATGACACTCCTACACATGGACACGCAAAACAGAGAGGTAAGGGCTAAGGGGTGAAAAGGGATTCAGCCTAACTTAGGGTTCAGTGTGTTCCCAAAAACATGCCCATCCAGAGCCTGGATGCGAACTGCCGCTCTACCAACAGGGCCACAGCCACAAATAGAGCTTCACAGGGGAAGTCCAGGAATGCTAACTGTGGCTAAGTCTTGCTCCACGCTAAGACACTGACGGCTGTGATGGGAATGCACGGCGCTCTGACAGTGAGGCGGGGTAATTGGCTAGAGATGATGGGCCATAAACATACATCAGAGGGGCGGCGGAGCGCTAAGCACATCGCTAACGAATGCTCGGCTTCGACAGCGCGCATCTTGTTTGTGAAACACTTGAACACAGCTCATTGTCTTCTGTTGTCCGGATTTTCATGTGGGCTGGAGAGAGAGAGAGAGAGAGAGAGAGAGACAGACAGACAGACAGAGAGCGAGAGAGAGAAAGGGAGAGAGAGAAAGAGGCTGCGACTGGGCTGGACTGCCATTATTAGAACCCAGAGAGAGAGAGACAAAGGGATATATATATATATATATATATATATATATATATTCATATTTTTGCATATGTTTTGGATATTTTATGACATTTTTGATGGGTTTTGTTTGTATTTTTGAAGTGTTTTAGAATAGGTTTTGGATTTTTCATCAGTGCAATTTTTGGTGGATTTTATGTTTTTCTCTGCATTTTGTGTAATAACTTTTCCAATTAATTTTGTACTAAAGCCACAGTTTGTAATACACTGCCCCAATGCCTTTTGTAATACATTTTCCTGCATTATGTAATAAGTTATTCCAGTTTGAGAATTTGAAAATGCACTTTCAACTTTTTTATTCTCTAGAAAATATAATAACATGGTGCATTACGTAATAAAAGTGTATGATTGAGAATTTTTATTGTTTGTTAATTATAGTTTATTTTACTTTCAAGTATTTGTAAAAGCTAGGTCTATTATTAGTATCACTGTATTAGCCTAGTAGCAGTATTTAGCTATTATTATCATTATATTATTCCAAGGTTCAATTAACAGAGAATATTCTGTAAATTCCAGATTTTTTTATTGAATACCAAAACCACATCAAGAATCGTTATAAACATAAACAACAATAAATGCAACCAACACATGCAGGTAGTGGACAATTTAAAATAATAATGAACCAATGAATATACGTTCTACCTTAAACAACGTAAATGTCTTCTGCTTGTTTACAGAGCTGCTGTGACCAGATCATTTATCCACTAACATTCATTTTAAACAAATATGAAATTTCCTCAAAAGGTTAAACAAACAACAAAATGTTTATTTCCAAAATATATCCTTCATTTCAAATTGTCCATGTCTAATATGTCTAGTTACCAGCCAAGACATAAATGACTTGGAATGTTTCCCAAACAGTTCCTTCAGTTTTAATACCACACCACCAATGCGCCCTACTGCTGCGAAGTATTATTACATAATGTGGCAAAATGTTTTACAAAATGCGTTGCGGCCGTTTATTACAAAATGAAATGGAACACACACACACCAAAGTCCACTTCTTATCATTATTCCAATTATTCCAATTCAACCCTGTGATTAATCTGATTAAAACTGTAGTCATTTATCAGCAGTAAAATAAACATCTATTATTATAGAGGGATAAAGATTGGCTCCATCTGTGAAAGCATGAGGAGTTGTGAATATTCAACACACTCTCTGTTTTATTCTCTTGGCATCATGACCAGAACGCTGAGGATATTTTTAGCACATTTTTTGATGGGGTATTTTTTTTCCTGTATTTTAGAAGAGATTTTGAATATGTTTAGGATTTTTCATCACTTTTTGTCTTATGTCTGTGTGTGTGTATTTTAGCATGCATTGTATATGTTTTTCTCTGCATTTTTGTGTTTCTTAGTGTATTTTTGTGTATTTTCTAGGAAATTTGAGTACAAACCAACCCCCAGTTCCAATTCTTATCATTATTCCAATTAATCCAAATCAACCCTGTGATTAATCGGATTAAAAACCGTAGTCATTTGACAGCAGTAAAATAAACATATATTATTATAGAGGGATAAACAGTGGCTCCATCTGTGAAAGCATGAGGAACAGTGAATATTCAACACACTCTCTGTTTTATTCTCTTGGCATCATGACCAGAACGCTGAGGATGTGTGCTGGTGCCATTATCGTCCACTGATATATAACAGGCAGTGTGCGTTCCAAATGCATCTTACCCCAGAACAGATATGCTGGCCTCTCCCTCGCCATTACTACCAGCACACACACTGGTGGATAATAGGCTCTCCATTGGTGCGGTGCTATCGCCGTGGTGCAGACTTTCCTTCCATTACCATAACACTTGAGTCATAATAAGCAGGGAGAGCCTTCCAGTCATGACCACACATCTCCAACACGAGGTCAGTAATGTCACACTGTTTGCTCCCACTCTGGTAATTGGCAGGAAGAAAGCTGCACGAGGAAATACTTCTGGACTCGCCTTTCTTCTCAGTGCTTTACTGTGTGAGGATGATCCGTTAGTTTTCCTCCAATCAGGAATTACACTCAAATGTAACTGGGATATCAGCTGTTGTGTATTTATATTAGTTAGGTCAAATTATTATGATTATTTTTTTATCAGCTTAATCACATGGTTTCTTGATTTCTAATTTAAATATATATATGGGGGGAGGGGGGTATTTCCCACAAAATACACAAAAATACATGTACAAATCATGTTGAAATCTACTAAAATACACACGCATGCACACACACAAAACCCTGATGAAAAGCCAAAACCTATTCAAAACCTCTTCTAAAATATAGAAAATAAACATAAAAATGTGATAAAATATCCAAAACATATGCAAAAATATGTATATATGCATTTAACATCTTTATTCAACACCTTCAACAAACGTTTTCATTTAATTAACATTTTGAATCAGATTAATCACATGGTTTCTTTGGATTCATTTTGATTAATCATGATTAGATATTGATTTGTAATCTATATTGTGGGTAGGTGTGGGGTGGTTATATTAAAAATTTCCACAAAATACATTAAGAAACACATAAAAATGTGGAGATCAAACATACAAATCATGCTAATAAAATCCAAATCCAAAATCCAAAACATATTCAAAAACTTTTTTTTATGTTAGTTATGTCAAATTATTCCGATTTTTAAAATCAGAATAATTTTGTTGTGCTCAAATATCCCACAAAATACACGAAAGTACACTACACAAAAAATACACAAAAAAACATATTCAGAAACTCAAACTTTCAAAAAACTTGATTAAATATCCAAAACATGTGCAAAATATGAATATATGCAATTAGTTAGTTTCAACAAAACAATTGTAAACTATAATTTATTTTTTTGATCACATTATGTTGATGAATTGATACGTGTTAATGCATTAATTTTGACAGATCTACTTTATTTATTTTTTAATAGTATTTCATTAGAAAATAAAACACATAAAAAACTTTTTTAACATAGTGTACATTTTAGAAGGTTATTGTGGTGGTGTGGGTTCTATTCAAATTCCACATAAAATACAGAAAACATATAACATCCAAAACATATGCAAAACAAGGCAGTCAGAGACAACAGACGTTGAGTTTTCATTCACATGTGACCTGATGGAGCCATAGGTGTTGACCCCTCTGATGTCTAAACTACAACTGATGTGTTTGAGCTGGTGACCTTTAGTGTGACCTTGACCTTTGAACTTCATTGCGCAAAATCTAATGGGTTCTTCCTTGACACATTGTCTATCATTCCTGAAAGTTTAATCAAAATCGGTTCAAAACATTTTTGCGTAATCCTGCTGAAAGTCAGACGAACAAACAGACAGACTGACTCAAATTTAATACCTCCTTGATGAAGGTAAAAATATGAATATATATATATATATATATATATATATATATATATATATAAACAGACAGACAGACAGACAGACAGACAGACAGAGCGATAGATAGATAGATAGATAGATAGATAGATAGATAGATAGATAGATAGATAGATAGATAGATAGATAGATAGATAGATAGATAGATAGATAGAATAAAACTAGAATTATTTATCTATGTATTTATTCATGTATGTATTTTGCATGTTTGAAATTAATACATAAATAATGATAGTTTTCTGTGCTTTTGTTGCCACACGATCTGTTAAGTCTTTTTATTTTTATGTTCATTTGCATTAAAAAAACTGTTTTCCAGAGCAGCACCTGCTTCTTGTGTTGTAAATAATAGCACATCATCTGCATATTTCAGTCCCTAATGAGAGATTTTGTTGAAAAAGTGACTTTTACTTCAGTTTTTTCCGTTTGTTTCTGTTTCTTGATGTCCTCGTTTCTCTGTAATTTTAGATTTAACTGAACCTGTGCCCACAAAACCAACTAAAAGTCCAATTATTTATGTATTCATTTGTTTTGTATGTTCAAAATGAATAAATAATCGTAGTTGTATTTAGTTTTTTGGGCACAGGTTCAGTTAAGTCTTTTCTTTTCAAATTTTCATTTCACTGAATAAAAATGCTTTCCCAGACCAGCGCCTGCTTATTGTGTTGTGTTGTAGATAATAGCACATCGTCTGCATATATTTCACTCTTTTATAGTAGGAGGCTGTCAGGTGTCCCCGCAGATTTTTCTTTTAAAGTTTAATCTGGCAGATAATTGCCTTTGGTTGTTTGAAATGATGCATAACGCGTCCCTGCGATGTGTTTGCAGACGCTTTCATGAATCCTCATCACAACTGCGCACTTCTCCAATATCAGCGGGAAAGCCGTGCATCAGGGGAGATCTCTCATGGCCGTTTGTCATATGGAGGGAGATGGGAGTTAATATTAGCCATTGGTCCACAAGTCACGTTCTGCTCCGTCTTTTCATTCCAGCATCTGGATTTAATTAGAGCGATGCTGTAAAGCCACAGCTGCTCTGCCTGTTAGGACAATAAATTACCCCAATTAGGAGTGGAACAAAAGAGGCTGTCTGACACCACAGCCCACTGCCATGCCCGGAGATGGAAAAGCAGCGGAATGAAGCTGCTCGCTACCAAAACACCTGCCCCATCATCTCTGTGATCAAAACACTGTTCCAGTCCAGCAGTTATGTAGAGCATGAGTAGATTCCTCTGCATGGACTGACACTCACCAAAGCATGAGCTGCAGCACCTATACATACATACACACACACACACACACACACACACACACATACACACACACACATACATCCACACACACACACACATATGTGTGTGTGTGCGTGTGTATGTATACGTATATTTTTATTTTTAATTTTTTTTAATTTTTATTGCAACATAAAACATAACATTCATATCACACATAGACAGGGGGAATACATACATGAGGAGAAGAACAGACAGACAAAAACAAAAAAAAAAAAAATAGGGTAGGGGAAGTCGAATAGTAAAACCTTACAGGGTATTGCAAATTTGGTGATTTGTGTGTGAAGTGTGTGTGGGTGTATGGTGCAAGTGTGTATGGCATAATAATAGAATATACATTTATGTATACGTATACATACATACACATACACACACGTACATATATATATATATATATATATATATATATATATATATATATATATATATACACACATACACACACATATATATACACATATACACACGCATACACATATATCACAAAACAGTGATAGTGGTATTGTCAATCATAATAATAATAATAATAATTATGTATACGTATATAATGGCATGCCATTTAGGAAATGAAATAATATGAATATATATGGAATGACACTTGAATTTATTAAATAAAACTTGAATATATTGATTGAAACCTGAACATATGGAATGAATGTCTTAATATATTGAATGAAACTTGAATATTTTGAAGACTGAAGAATGGAACAGGACAAGGGTTAGGGTCAATCGGAAAAAGGGCTCTAAACTGATACTAAGGTGGCCATGTTTCTACTCGATAGGTAAGGTGATATCATCATGAGTATATGATATTTCGACATACTAATCGGTTATAGGTATCGTATTCACCCCATCAGTGAGAAAATAACATTTCCAGTCTGGTTTTCGAGCTCATCACAGCATTGAAACTGCATTAGTCAAAGTCACTAATGACTTATTATCAGCTGCTGCTGATGGATTAGTATCGATCCTGGTGTTATTAGACCTTAGTGCAGCCTTTGACACCATTGACCACAGAGATTAGAATGTGATATAGGTCTTAGAGGAGCAGCCCTCTGCTGCTTTAAATCAGATTGATCTAATCACTCCCAACTTGTTAGCGTTCATCAACAATTATCGCCGTTCTCCAAAGTTAGTTACGGCGTGCCTCAAGGGTCAGTCCTTGGGCCTATTTTGTTTACTTTGGATATGTTCGCTTTAGGTAACATCATTAGAAATCACTTTCATTGCTACACGGATGACACACAGCTATATTTATCTATTTGCCTGGTTGGACTTGGATGAGTGCCAATTGAATTAAATTGAATCCTGAAAAAACTGAAGTCATAATATAATATAAAATGTGAGAGACTTCCTAACTGATCAGTTCCTTACTTTAGACAACTTAAGTGTAACATCCAGAGCCACAGTTAAAAATGTAGGAGTTTTATGTGATCCAGATCTTTCATTCAAAGCACACATGCTCACTTGCGCAACATAGCCAAAATTAGGAATATTCTGTCTAAAAATTATGCATTTATTCCATCTAGATTAGATTATTCCAACTCCTTACTTGTAGCGTGTCCTAAATATTCCTTAAAAAGCTTCAACTGCTTCAAAATACAGCAGCAAGATTATTATCTAGATCTACCAGAGGCTCCCAGGCCTCTAGTAGAGGACCCGAGGCTGAAGGAGACACCGCCCACGTGGGGCGAGAGGAACATTTTATATATATATATATATATATATATATATATATATATATATATATATATATATATATATATATTCTTCTGGCCTAAACATGCTCAGAAAAGTAAATGTTATTTTATTTTCAGAAATACGTATTAAACTAAATGATTGTCTATTCTCTGTATTCTTCATGTCATATTATTCCCACTTAGTTGAGTGACTTCCAATGGTGTTTTTATTGTAGAGTTTTTAACCAATTATATTTCAGCTAGTTTGTGTTGACAGGCAAACTACATTTGTTTTAGACCTTCAGAACAGACATAGCAGGACTCGTGCACTGTAAGTGAACGGGAACAGTCAGGTTGCAATAGCCAATCAGATCTGCATTCTGCATCCCAAGGTAAACTAGAAGGTCTTATGCTAAACATGACATGTATGTGTTAGTGCCTGACAAACAAAATGAACACGGAAATTCAAGAGCCAGCTGTATTTTTATCCCATAATGGCCGAAGGAGAATTTTCTTCGGAACAAAAATCTGAGTGAGTTTGGGACAAGTTTACACACTGGTCTGTTTGGCTGTAACTGTTTTGGCTGTGAACGGTCATTTTCAGCATTAAAGTGTATTCAAATTTATGATTTATTTATGATTTATGATTTAGCCTCCATGTCCATAGAAAGGAACTGACTGATGGACCTGAAACACACAGATAAACTGTACAACAGCCACTAAAGGGTTCTAGAGAGAAGAAACGAGGTTTGTCTTTCTTTTCAAATACGCAGATACTGTGGAGAACTATGTTGGTGAGTAAATGCATTTTATTTTTAATTTCGTTTTGTCATTGCAACATTTTCAGTTATTTGTTGTTGTATATCCTATTCTCAAAATGCAAAGGATCTCTTAACTTTATTTTCAAAGAAGAGTTTGTTTTGTTATTGTCTGGTTGGTGTCTTATATGAAACGGTGACATTGTGCAATTTATTAGACAGACTTGTTTAAGATCACACAGCGTCATTTTGGTGGCATTTTGTTTAGTCTCTTTAAATCACCTTTTTATTATATCTGTAATTAGTTTCCTAATCTTAATTGTGAATACATACTTGATGGTTTTAAATGTTCCGGAAATAAAGTGCTGCTTGACTAGTCTATACTGAAGTGAAGTTAATATACGGTGAAGTGAAGTTAATATCACTGAAGGCCTAATGTTGAAATGCACAGCCCGCCACGATATATATATATATATATATATATATATATATATATATATATATATATATATATATATATATATATATATATATATATAAATATATATGTATATATATAAACATTGAAGTGTATGAAATCAATCCCAGGTAGGTTGTGTAATTGCTGCTGCACAGATGATTAATTGTTGTTTGGATGATGAGTTGTGGATGAATGTGGGTTTGGTGGCAGCCGCCCACTGTATCGATGGCACCGATAATGAAGGCAATAATGAGGGAAGGTTTGAGAGGAATGGGGAGGAACAATAGGAACATCTGTGCCTCTCTACAGTTAAAGTATAATTGGGATCATTTTTCATTTTTCCTCTTTGAAAACTCAGCGGACTCTGCTTTCTGTTGGCAACCCTGAAAGATGAGACATATTTATTTACGGCGGCAGCAGCTGTCGACATTCAGGTAGTTCAACTCTGAAAAGAACATTTGCTTTTTTTAAAGATTTTAACACCTGACCTCTGAACAGTCGCAGTGTAACGCCAACAGGCAGGAATTAAACCTTAAACTACTTACACCTTCTGAATTTCTGATTGATTTTAAATATTGATAAAAATTCAACCATTTGTTCAACAGTTTCACTTCCAGTCATTCTGACAGAATAGATCTAGCTCTTTCTATACACTTTTAATTGACTGTTTTTCTATGCACGCAGTTCACGCATGGACATGGTTGGTTTGATGAAAGAAAAGCAGTAACCCTTATGACACAGAAATATATGGCAATATATTGAAAAATATATTGCCATATATGGAAAAGTAATGCATATATTATACAATATACTACAATATATGATTTGATCATATATTGACAAATATAAAACATATATTGCACTGATGACAATAACTGCTCTATATTTTTACACACACACACACACATCTATATATATATATATATATATATATATATATTGTGTGTGTGTGTGTGTGTGTGTGTGTGTGTATATGTCCATCCATATATTATTATGTGTATGGGAATTTCATTATAAAAGAATGACCTTGGAATTTGATTGTCTTAAGCCCTAAAATAACCCTTTCCAAAATTGTTCAATGAATTCTTAATGTTAAAAATTATTGATAAAAGAACAATGTCTTCATTATCCATGCACATATTTGACTGAAAAACACTGAGAATATTTAAGTTCAGAATGATTCTAAAATCCTAAAAGATACAAAAATATTCATATTAATTATGAATTCTGAAAAGTTGATGAACATAACGTTGAATGGGCGACTACAAATGGTACAAATATGGTTCAACGCCCACAAAAATCAAAACCAGTGTAGTTAGTTAAATTCCAAATACTTCAAAATGTACGGTACAATATGATTGTTTCAAGGCTTGTGTTATTTTTTAAAGCTGTTTTTAAGCATCATTTACAAATGACATAGTTCTATAGAGGATTAATATGTGTATCCTGAGTGTCATTTCCATTTTTATGTGTATTTTGATTGCTGGTTCTAAATTTCATTAAAAAGTCAAATAGCAGTTTTCCTGGCAGTGCCCCGCAGTATCGATGGCAGCGATAATGAAGGCAGTAATGAGGGAAGGTTTAAGAGGAAGTGCTGGAACAATAGGAGCATCTGTGCTTCTGCAGTTAAACTACAACTGACACCATATTTCATCGCTCGTCGGACTACGCTTGCAATCTCCACCCATGAATGATGAGACATATTTATTTGCCACGGCAACACTTTGAGCAGCTTTAGCTGCTCAGGTGGTCTGGGTTTGAGAAGAATGTGTTTAGGGGGTGGGTGGAAGGGGGGGTTCTGTTGTGACAAAGGCCTGTGTCTTGACGGTTACTCCGTCCATGTCTCCTCCATCCTTTGTCTCACCACTCGCTGTGAACATACCATTAAGCCAGCCCCAGTTTTGACAAGAAAAATGAAGTGTGCTATTTCCTGTGGCCTCGAGTGTCTTCCTGAATAATGAGAGCCCCCCCCCCACAGACCCTCTCTCTCTCTTGTCCCTTCCCCTGCCTGCCATTGGTTTGAAGTTCCAGTCTGCTGAGAGACTGAAGAAGTCTTTAGGTAGGTGCTTGTTATCATTTAAGAATTAAAAAAGATCCTTCAAATTAAGCCACACGGCAATGCAAACAGGTTTCATTTTGTACCAGATAGAAAAGTCCACACTTACATACTTCTGGTGTTATAGCTACGTCACCTTCACGGAAATTCAGTCAATAAAGCATATGTATTAATAATAGAAAATTGTACCTAATATTTAAATTACAATGGTTTAAAAAGTAATTTTAATGTTTATCTCAAATGACCCAACCGACAGCAATATCATTACAAATATTTTTTAATGACCTGCAACTGGGACCATGGGTACATATATATTTTTATACATTATATATATATATATATATATATATATATATATATATATATGTGCGGGTGAGAGGGGAGTGTGGGAGAGTGGGAGTGTGCGAGTGTGGGCACCTGGTAAAGGCTGTGATCTCCATCATCTTAGACAACATGTAAGGGATGGTTTTTAAATCCACTTCAAAAACATATACCGGAATGTTCCCTCTTTCTTAGTGCAGCAGTTTGTCAAACAAAGAAAAAAGAAGTGACAGTGACAGAAACATACCGCCCACTAAAGATGATTACAACAATCAATCATAGTGAACAAACAATGCATACAATCCAACGTGATTGTACCAAACAATAGCGTTAACGACACTAAGAAGAGCGGGCGAACATGTAACAAACCAAGGTCGACCTGCGTTCTTTACAACAATAGGCCTTTTGTCTCATGGAAAAGCAGTAAAAATCACATTTCTACCACTAAACTTCCACTTGTCTTACAGATTACACTTAGAAAGTACATGCTAGTCATATTTTTTATAGATAAAAATACTTAAAGATACTACTAACTAAATATCCTGCACAAAAATAATGCTGATATCAGAACAAGGAACACATGATTGATTGATTTTGGTAGATATAGATGGGGTAGTTATAGATGGGTAGATGCAGATAGGGTAGATATAGATGGGGTAGTTATAGATGGGTAGATGCAGATAGGGTAGATATAGATGGGGTAGTTATAGGTGGGACAGTTCTAGATGGGGCTGTTATATATGAGGTAGTTGTAGATGGGACAGTTATAGATGGGGTAGTTATAATTGTGGTAGATGTAGATGAACCCCTCTGCTGGTTTAAATCATATTTATCTAATCGCTACCAATTTCTTCACATCAACCAACAATCATCGCAGTCCTCCAGAGTTAATTATGGCGTTCCTCAGTCCTTGGGCCTATTTTGTTTACACTATATATGCTCCCTTTAGGTAACATCATTAGAAATCATGGCATTAATTTTCATTGTTACGCAGATGACACACAGCTATATTTATCGATTAAACCTGATCAGACCAGACAAATAGATAAACTAAGTACTTGTGTACAAGACATAAAAATTTGGATGAGTGCCAATTATCTTTTATTGAACCCTGAAAAAACTGAAGTCGTTATAATTGTTCCTAAAAATGCGAGAGACTCCCTACCTGACCAGATAGTTACTCTGGACAACTTAAGTGTAACACCCAGTGCCACAGTTAAAAATTTAGGAGTTTTATTTGATCCAGATCTTTCATTCAAAATGCATATTAACCAAACTTGCAGAACAGCCTTCTTTCACCTGCGCAACATAGCCAAAATTAGGAATATTCTGTCTAAAACGACTGCAGAAAAATTAATTCATGCATTTGTTACATCACGATTAGATTATTGTAACTCCTTACTTGTAGCATGTCCTAAATATTCCCTAAAAAGCTTGCAACTGGTTCAAAATGCAGCAGGTAGATTATTAACAGGATCAAATAGAAGAGAACACATCACCCCTGTGCTCCAAACCCTTCATTGGCTACCAGTTGAGTTTAGAATTAAATTTAAAATCCTCCTCCTTACATATAAAACCATTAATGGTATGGGCCCCTCTTATCTTAAAGATGATCTGGTTCCGTACCAACCCAATAGAACCCTTCGTTCTCAGAATGCAGGTTTATTGAAAGTTCCTAGGGTTTCTAAAAGTACAGTAGGAGTTAGAGCCTTTAGTTATCAGGCCCCTGTCTTATGGAATCAGCTTCCCTTTAATATTAAAGACGCCGACACAGTCTCTACATTTAAAATTAGGCTTAAAACATTCCTGTTTGAGAAAGCCTATGGTCAGGTTAGTTAAAAATTATGTGATTCATATATCATGTATACATGATGTATGAGTCACAGTTCAGTCTAGGCTGCCCTAGGAGTTAGAATGCTGGGGGAAGTACAGACACTGAGTTCTTTCTTCTCTTTCTCTCCCTCACACCTGTTTCTGTCATTTTTATAACCTATCTTTCATACCAAGTCTCAGGCATGAAAATGGAACAGGGGTCAAAAAGGTGACAGAAGTGCGTGAGCACAGCTCGGCACGGCGGCGGCGAGTGGGGGGTAGTGCGTGTACACTATGAAGAAAAATATTCAGCGCTTTGTCCACCAACACTGTTTCAGTCTTCTGTAGGATGCACTACAAAACACGCAGCTCTCTCAGACACAAACACAATTACCTCATATCTATGTTGTAATGGCCATTTTATTAAAAAAATGAATGAATTAAAATGAATAATGTCTGACCAATTAGGTAGTGGAATGACACAAGGCTAAGTCATCATCCTCTCATCACTCATCATTATGCCTGAACCATAATCAACACAACATACCACAAGGTCAACACTGTGTTAGTAAAACATGCTGTTGACAACAACAATATAATTTAAAGATAAAAACCCCAATGTCCAAGTCCAATTAATCATTTCTTTTTCCTTTTTGCTTGGGCCACCAGTGTCTCCAAGGCCCTTTTGCGCTGAGTTGCTGCATGCCTCAGCCTCGCCTGCTTTTCAGTTTCTGCAGCCTCTTTCTTGGCCTGCTGAGCACTCCCCAGTTTTTTTTAAACCAAATCTTCTCTGCTGCACCTCTCTGTCCACTGTTTTTGCTTTCAGTTTCTGCCTGTAGGTTGCTGCTGCATAGCTTCCTGTCCACCTCCCCAAATTTGACATCTTTCCTCAATTTTTTGGAAAATACCCCCTATATGAAAGGAAAGCTCCTGTCCCTTCACTGTTCCTTTTCCCTCCATCTTCAGTCAGGACCATTTCCAGAAGCATTTCATTCCTGCATCTACCTGCTTCACTGATGCAGCATCCTCCTCACCTAACACACTCATTCTGCAATACACAACAGAGGCAAAAAGGAGTGTGATAAAATACCAATTTGTACGTGTTTTTATTTAGTCACAAAAGGCTTCAATCATGTACACCAATTTAACAACTTCTAGTACGTTTACAACCTGCTCAGTAGCCCCTCACACGACTACTATACACACGTCCCAAAAACCAATTACAGAGGTATTATAAAGAAACATTTGTTTCTTTTTATGTCACTGTTAACTTCACAAGTTTGGTGCTACCTTGGGATAATACTACAGATACCGTCTAATAAATACATGTCAATGAGCTAATACCTAGTTAATGGGAGCAAATTTTTCACCTCAGCTCTGGTAGTGTTCAACTAAATTGCTGTAGCAGTGTAGCACAGAGTCCTGCACGGTTCTGATTTTGACAAACCGCAACCGCCCGTACCCGTCATGTTCAAACCCGTATCTGAACCGTTTTCCCACGAAAAAAAAATTACAAATCCGCACCCGAACCGATCCGCTATAAATGAACCCGATGTCCGACCCGAACCCGGAAGAAAATGTCAGCTTAAATACAAAATGTATTGCCACGAATATACTGAACAGTGACATAGCCAAGGCAGAGCCAAATAAAAATGTTGTTAAACAGTAGCAGACAAATAATAAATTAAAAAACTATTTTTATACGTGAGCTCACGCGCGCGCGGGCACACACACACACACACACACACACACACACACACACACCGAACCGAACCCGTATCCGACACAGCACAACATTTTTCACCCGTTTTGTGAAAATCTGCGGTTACCCGAACCCGTGCAGGACTCTGGTGTAGCAGCCTACCACAGATATAAATACGAAAAATTAAACCATGAAAAAGACCGAAACCATTATTCACCTGACCTAATTCAATCCGGCAGCAAAATGTAGATGTTGACCCCTTTTCCAGAGACGTAAGTTAGCAAGTAACGTTAAGTAGTTAGGGTGACTCTTCAAATGCTCGCGCTCACACAGAGACCGTGAAGTTCTTCTAGCGGCTTTGAAGAATAGGCCTATGCTCATGATTGGCCTACTGGAAGCAACTGTGCAAATTGTAGGCGGAATCTGGGAAAAGTTCCGCCTTAAGCGCTAGGATTGGAGAGGCAGCCTGTCAGTCAAACTAGCTCCCCTGCCTAAGTTCCGCAGATAGGTTTTTGGCAGCAAAACAGTCAGGGGGATTTGTGGATCGCTGTCCAAGTTAAATTTTAAAGTGTTTTCATTTTGCATATTAAAGTCAATCATATCAAATGATTAAATAAATAAATAAATAATTCGACCGACCAGACCCCCCCCCCCCAAAAAAAAAAAAAATCCTCGGATCTACACGATTCTCGTGGGTCACCCTTTTTTACTTCAAAACGGCGAATTTCGTGAAAAGGTGAGAAATTTTCATGCCTGAAGTCTGTTCATGACTAGTCACCTGGTGTCCCCTTCCCCCCCCCCCCCCCCCTGGGGGGAGTGGTGGCTCTCCTGACAGTGTCTGCACGGGAGCCATGGACGACAGGATCTGCAGTATCTCGCCTTGATTGAATTGAATTGAATAGATGGGGTCGTTATAGATGTAGATGGGGTAGTTATAGGTGGGACAATTATATGTGAGGTAGTTATAGATGGGGCAGTTATATGTGAGGTAGTTGTAAATGGGGTAGTTATATATGTGATAGTTATAGATGGGGAAGTTATAGGTGGGGCAGTTATATGTACTCGTACTCATCGTCTCCCGCTTCATCTGGGTCCGGGTCGCGGGGGGCAGCAGCCTCAGCAAAGTAGCCCAGCCTTCCCTCACCCCAGCTACTTCAGCCAGCTCCTCCAGGGGAATCCCAAGGCGTTCCCAGGCCAGCCCAGAGATGTAATCCCTCCAGAGTGTCCTGGGTCAACCCCGAGGTCTCCTCCCGGATGGACATGCCCAGAATACCTCCCCAGGGAGGCGTCCAGGAGGCATCCTCAAGATGTGGTGTTAAACAATGAGAACAAATGCAGACAAAAAAAATAAGAAAAAAAGAGGTGCCCGAGCCACCTCAACTGGCTCCTCTGGACATGGAGGAGCAGTGGCTGTACTCTGAGTCCCTCCCGGATGTCGGAGCTCCTCACCCTATCTCTAAGGCTGAGCCCGGCCACCCTGCGAAGGAAACTCATTTCAGCCGCTGATCTCATTCTTTCGGTCATGACCCAAAACTCATGACCATAGGTGAGGGTTGGAACATAGATCGACCAATAAATTGAGAGCTTCGCCTTGTGTCTTAACTCCTTCTTCACCACAACGAACCGGTTTAACACCTGCATTACTGCAGATGCTGCACCAATCCACCTGTCGACCTCCTGCTCCATCTTTCTGTCACTCGTGAATAAGACCCCAGGGGACTTGAACTCCTCCACCTGAGGCAGGACAGTTATATGTGAGGTAGGTAGTTATAGGTGGGGCAGTTGTAGATAAGGTAGTTATAGGTGGGGTATCCACGAGTCCATGTTGTGTCAGTTTTACTTGATTTGAAAGAAACGTTAGCGTTTTATGAGGAGGAAGAGTTCTGACCCAATTATCTGCGTTAAATAAAACTGCTCTGGTCCTCATTTAAAAGCCCACCCCCCACACACACCCTCTGTGTCTTTACACTACAGTAAGTGATTACAGATTTAATTAGCTCCGGCCCTGGCTTCAGGGAGGCTCCTAAACCCATATTGATATTCCTACTCAGTTTGGACTGTGTGTGATGATGACTTACAGACAGGCTGCAGGAACGCAGAATGAAAAGATGATTTGCAACTTTTACTTGCTCCTGTTTACTTTTTCCCCTGAGGCTAATCATTCTGTTACAGGATGATGCTGAGAATTATGCAGAGAGCAGAGAGCAGATCAATGCTGCGTCGCCGCTGGAGCCTCACATCCACACAGGCCTGCTGTCAAGATAGCAGCTTTTCTGCTTTTGACATGTGTGGATGTTCTGCTTCTAAGCTGCTGAAATTTATTATCCATGCACACCTTAATTCCTCATGAAAAACAAACTGTGATGAAGAAGGATATGAGACGTCACATATGAACTTTTTCTGTGAGAATAAAACAGTGCGTCTGAAATGCAAACACTCTGGATGTGTGCAGACGTTTTCAGGTCTTTTATTCCTTAGATTTGAACCCATAAAGACCCCAAGACTATGTTCAGACTGCACTTAAAAGTTCCCTAATCTAACTTTTTGCTTCCATTTGACCTGTATCTGACCTGTTAAAGACAGTTTGAATGGCAGATGAGTCTTCAGTCTAGGGCGGTGCAGTGGATAGGACTTGTGCCTCACAGCAAAAAGGACCCTGGTTCGAATACCACACCAGACCTTTCTGTGTGAAGTTTGCATATCCTCCCTGTGTCTGCGTGGGTTTTCTCCGGGTACTCCGGTTTCCTCCCACCATCCAAACACATGCTTGCAAAATTGGTTAATCTAAATTGCCAATAGGTGTGAATTGAGAGTGATTTTTTGTCTATATATGTTCAGCCCTGAGATGAACTGGATACTCATACCCCACCTTCACCCATTGTAGCTGGATTAAGCCCCAGTTGGCCCCCGCGACCCTAGTGAGGATAAACCGGGTTCAGAGACGAGAGATTTCAGTCTTAACGGCCATGTCGTTTTTATGTGAGTTTTTCAGTTATTGCCGTGATTGACACAAGAAATGAAACACCCAGAAGTAGGAGGTGTGAGTTTAAGCTTCGTTTAATGTATTTACAATTCCCACAGACATGTAAATATCCACTGGTTGACCTTTGACCTTCAGCACCACAATGTTTTGTCTGTAGATGCCAAACCTTGAACCTTCAGTAAAACCTTTCATATCTGTTCAAGGAGCTTTTTCCACTGTCTAGTAACTTACGCCCAAAACCAGATACTGAACGAACTGTATGCAGGTCCAGGGGGGCGGGTCCAGTGGATACCGGTGAGCCCTGATAGTTTGTATCAAGAGATGTATCCTTCATATATGTGATCTTCTCCAAACACCTTCAGCCCATCCTGAGCTTCTTTTCCTGCCTTCACCTTATACATTTAAAAAAAAATTTCAATCTTGACTTATACGGCTCTTTCCTGCATGTTGATACTACGCTGTTGCCCATAGAAACTGCTAGCGTCTTAGCCTTTCACATATGTTATGTACTCTTCAGTATTTCCCCATTCATCATTACGTTGGAGCCTCTTGTTCATGCGGGGTCACTTCAGGGACACATTCAGTTCACACTCAAGATTGATAAGATTGATCGATTGAGTTGTATTTAATGTGTAATATGAACAAGCACACAAAAAAAAGGATTTTACCTGAAAAATCCAAATCGTCCATTAACACCTACTGTGTGAACGTTGTCAAAGAGTGATTGATGACCAACACACCAAGGGTTTCATGGTCTGTGAATAGGGGATTCCAACTTATCGTCACGCCATAGAGCGCCTCCATTTTGATGGTGCTAATGCCAACTACTGAACCACCAGTAACATTAGTCTCCTCCAGAAACGGCAAGAAACCAACAATGCCTGAGCATTGTTGTACAGTTGGATGCAATCAAAAAGGTGATCCTGCTAAGGGAATAGCCTTATATCGTATCCCAAAAGAAACAACACAGAGAAACTAGTGGTTGTCTGCAGAAAAAAACAAACAAACTGATGACAGTGTTTGATGACGGCTGGTGACAGTGTTCCAACGCACCAAATGTGGCTTTGCAGTCTTAATTTTGGATCAGGTAAATTGCACTCCTGAAAGTAATTAAATAAGATCTCTGCAATTGTAGTTTGACATTGGAGTAAATGTATGAATTTTCTGTTATCAAAGAAATCCAGCAGAATTGTGTGCACACATTAGCATTAGCCTGATCCAGTCTAGTCAGTAGTGAAATAAACCCTGGAAAGCTGTAGTACACTGAGTGGACAAACTACTACTGAAAGTACTCACATATATATTTTCAAAAGTACTTCATTGTTAAAATGGAAAACCAATTTAGTAGGGGTGTGAATCTTTCACTCACACAACGATCCAATTCAAATCTCAATTCACAGACTACGATTCCGAGTAAGGGCAATTCATAAAAATTGGTAAACGGTTCAATATACCTATAGATAACTGACATTAGTGAAATGAAAAACTGATAATCTGGTGTTACTAATTCAACAGGTTTGCAAAACTCTGCTCATATTTAAAATACAAAACTTACTTTCCCTCAAGCAAGACAAAATGAAAGATAAAAATGTCATAAAGTGTAATTATTCCTGCAAATGTGAGAATAGACTGAGCATAACACTGAGGTTAGACATAAAATACCGTTTTTTCTTGGTTTTGTAATTCCTATTAGAGTTTTTGTATTTCCTCAGTTTTCTAGAGCGCCCTTTGTTGATTCTATTTATTTCCTCCGTTGTGGAGTGATTTATTTATTTATTTTTTTGTTAATATTTTCATAGCCTTGTTCCTTTTCCTTCTTCGGAAGTGAGTATTATTTTGTAATTTTTTTTTATAGTCATAGTTAGTTTTCTTTAGCATTCCTCATTTGAGTGAATTTTAGTTTAGTGTATTATTCTAGATTGTTAAGACGTTTAGTGTTACATTTCTGTTTCATAGCCTTCTGATTTGTCTCTCAAGACAAGGACTCTGGTCTTGATTTTCAACTACATCCTGACCAATAAAACTTTGATTAAATCTACTTCCTGCTCCTGAGTCCTCCCTTCAAGTAACGGCCTGACATATTTTCTACCCAGGAGCTCAGTGTTTAGCTTCATTTTCTGTTTAAACACATCTTATGAGTACGTGTTTGCACTAAAGGAGCTGGTTAGGTGTTGTTTGGAAATCTGTGAGTGGATATAAAGCTCCCTTCAAAATAAAATGATTCAGCTGTGTTGATCAACCACAAATCCACGGTTTCATCCATAAATATGCTTTTATTTTGTCACTTCCTTTCTGCTACCCGCATTTCCTTTAACTTTACCGTACCTCAAAAACATCATCGGATAAATCTCTGGGTGGAAGTTTTAACGTGTATACATTTCTGAACATAAATGTTGTTATTGTTAAGGCACTTGGTCACAGATATAAAGAACAGAGTTATAGATGGGTGGCTGGACCTCAGGAAACAGATTCACGGTGGTAAATCCGGAGCATCAGACCGTTCGTAGTCACTTTTTCCAATTCAGGGCTCCGTGGACCGATTCACTTAGATCTCATACGGCACAGACCGATAATTGATTCGAATCAGTTTATCTTTACACCCCTACTATTGAGCAGACATGTCTTTAAAGTGTATTGCTGTGAAAATTTAGGCTAAACAAGGGGTACATTTGTAAAAAAAAAAAAAAAAAAACTGAAACTGAACTAAGGTTTGACTAAACACAGTTACATCAGAACTGATCTAAGAATAATTTACAACTAAATTAGGAATTTTCCAATCTGACTACATGCATGGAAAGGGAGGGTAGACTGTCACTATGGAGGACACGCCAGGTGGGGTCACATGGCTGGGAATCTTCAATACAAATAAAGTCAACTTTCATATCTCATGCAGTTGAGGAGCTTGTTTTCCTCCTCTCGCCCTTTAACCCAGTTCCTGCCCATCTGCCTAACTGTCCTCACCTGTTAGTGCAGCTGCCACTCATTAGGTGAGGTGTATATAGTCACTGCTCTGTGTTTGTTGAGGGTTGTGTTATGTGAGACTGTCCAGTGTTATTTCCTGGTGGGGTACCTATTTTTACCTGGACTGTTCCTGACCTGGATCTGCCTGTCTCGTCTTTCTGTCCAGCCCTCATTTCCGACTTGCCTTCGTGTCTGCTACTTCCTGTCTTCTGTCCCTGACCACATCTTCTGCCTCGACCAGTCCTGGTTTTTCACTGACTTCTCTGGTTCTGACCTCTTGCCAGTCCCCGACTATCTGCTGTCCAGTCCCTGTCAGCACTTTGAGGATTCCCCAGGGAATTTCCTGGGTGATGTAGTGTTGTGTTGTTGAAGAGGTTCCCGGTTTGAACCGTCTTTATGTTAACTGTACTGATCCTGTATTTGTATTTCTCTGTGCCTTTACAAGAAGGAACTGGAAAGAAATTAAGAATGGGTCTATCTGAGTCGGGGAGACCCAAACCCAAGAGCCTTGAGTGAACACGAAGAAATGGAATTGAGCTGTCAGAGTGCCTTGTCAACTGACAAACACACACACACACACACACAAACTGACAGAATACCGTAATTCAACATTTTCATTTTGTGTATATATATATATATATATATATATATATATATATATATATATATATATAATTCATATTTTAATACTTTGAGGGGTTTTTTCTGTATTTTAAGAGTTTTTTGAATATGTTTCAGATCTTTCATTGTCTTTTTGGATGGAATTATTTTGGTGTGAATTTTAGTCCTCAATTTCTTTGTCAGCCTTTATTTCTCAGTGTATTTTTGTCTATATTATTGGAGTTTGTGGGGAAAAAACAGACTCTGCAAGATGAAGTTTACTTTTTTAACATAAAGCATAAATTAGCCAGGGATTCTACTAGCACTAGGCTACGGCGGCACACAATTTGGACAACTTCTTTGCGTCTGTTTGCTCATGTAAAATGAAATATTGAACATAGACAAAAATTCATATTCATCATGATTAGTCAAATTTCATCCAAATCAACTCTGATTAAAATGTGTAATCACTTGACAGCCCTAATGATAGATAGATGTTCATCTTGTTTGTGTCCCACATGGATCCCATTGTCAGACTTCATGTTGAAAGCTCAGATTTGTGGAGGCAGTGCTGACAGGCTGAACTCTGCACAGCTGACAGCGCTGTCAGAGTTCAGCTCTTCACACCAGTAGGTAACAGCCAGACACGCAGCAGCAGCTCACTACGTTCACACCATAGACTATATATAATTTGGACGAAGCTTCTGTTGGTTTCTGAAGCTGAAATGAAGCAAAGTGGGCGGTTCCCACCATCACCATCTTCATAGCACCAGGTGCGGTCAGGCATTTTCGAGACTCACAGATATTCCAAAAATGGCTTCAGAGGTGGAGCTGAGAATGTGGAGGATTCACTGACACCTATCAAACTCTGTGCTGCCTCGAGCTAACAGAGGTAGACAGGCTAAAGTTCAGAGCTCACCTGTAGCTAACAGAGGTAGACAGGCTATAGCTCAGAGCTCACCTGGAGCTAATGGAGGTAGACAACCTCAAGCTAAAGAACTAACAGAGGTAGACACGCTTAAGCTAAGAGCTAACAGAGGTAGACAGGCTAAAGCTCGAGTTAACCTGGAGCTAACGGAAGTAGACAGCCTAAACCTAAGAGCTCACCTGGAGCTAACAGAGGTAGACAAGCTTAGGCTAAGAGCTAACGGAGGTAGACATCCTGAAGCTAAAGAGCTAGGGCGGTTGTGGCTTAGTTGGTAGAGCGGGTTGTCCAATGACTGAAGGGTCAGCGGTTTGCGTCCTGGCTCTGGCTGTCAATAATGTTGAAGTGTCCTTGGGCAAGACCCTTAGGTTCCCAGTAGGAATGACAAAACCTTAGAAACCTACGGGTGTATGATAGCGCTTTTTCACGTATGTGCAGTCCATTCCATTTAGCTAACCTGGAGCTAATGGAGGTAGGTACGCTAAAGCTAAATAGCTAACCTGGAGCTACCAGAGGTAGATGGTCTAAAGCGCTGTAGTAACTGGCTAAAAAACGTACCTGCCACTTTCCTGGCACCACAAAAAACCCCAAATCAGCAAAGGACAAAAAACCAGAGTCACGAGAACCAGAACTGGACCAAGCCCAGAAGGCTCGGCTCACTGCACCTTCCATCAATCCAAAATGTTTTGCGGTGGCACCCTGGGGTGGCAGGAGAGCAGCAACCGTAGCCCCCAGCCGACCAAGCCTGGTTAATGTATATAAAAAATAATTTCACTGAACAAATAAACTAAAGCACATACTTCTAGAACAGTCTGTTATTGCACCAATAGCAGAAGAAACCATATTTGTGCAGTAAAAATATCCCAAAGTGAATTAACACGAACAAACACAAACTCAACCAACAGGTCAAAGAAACCAAATGGCCAAAGTGGTTTAACGTAAAGCCGGGGCCTTTTTGAGAGTTAGCCACCAGTGTCAGCAATAGCAGTGCATCTGACACCTGTCAATCAAAAGGACACAGCCCTAATTATAATTCTAATGATAAAACTCTGATTAATCTGATTATAAATGTTAACACATTCAACCCATTATCTGTAGCAGAATGACTCTTAACATCTCTGTCAACACATTCCAGGCAGTTTGTCAAAGGAGTTAGCATTGTACAAACACGGATGTAAAGGTGGAAGACACTAAACAGAACATTTGAGTACAAAAAAACAAAAACAAGGCAGAACAATCGACCAACAAAAAAAGTATGATTCAAACTCTGCAGAATGGAATTTCTTTTCACCCAAAATGCTTCCATGTTAAAATACTAAGATTAATGCAAAGTGTACATTAGTCAGGGATTGTACTAGCACTATGGCTAACACAGTGCCGAGCTTGCAACAACATTTTAGGTACAGATATATTCCCTTTTTTCTTGAGTCTGTTTACTCATGAAAAATAAAATACAGATTTTTTTTTTCCAATTAATTACATTTTTATGATTAAAAAGGAATGGTGCTTAATTGTGATTAATCCAAATGAATCCCATGGGTGGTCAAAGTACTCAAATTCTGTGCTTAAGTAGAAGTACAGCTATACTCTGGAAAAAGTACTGATTTAACTTCTCTACTTAAGTATAAAAACTACTGAACTATAATCAAGTAAAAAATAAAACTGATTTTTTTTTTTTTGCCATGAACACAATAATCCTTATTTAACCAGGAAAAATCTGAAAAGTTTAAAAATAAATATATATTTTTTTTAAATTAAGCCTTTAAAAGTGAGTTACTGTGTAGATAGCCTGTTTGATCAGGCCACAGTTACTCAGTTTAGTGAGTACGGACAGGGAATTTAGGAAAAAAAAAAAAAAAAAAAAAAAGGCCAAACAAACCAAAAAAAGTCATCATTATTAATTAAATTAAATTAATTAATGCATTTATTACATCTAGATTAGATTATTGTAACTCCTTACTTGTAGCATGTCCTGAATATTCCTTAAAAAACTTCAACTGGTTCTAAATGCAGCAGCAAGATAATTAACAGGATCAAACAGAAGAGAACACATCACCCCTGTGCTCCAAATCCTTCATTAGCTACCAGTTGAGTTTAGAATTAAATTTAAAATCCTCCTCCTTACATATAAAACCATTAATGGTATGGGCCCCTCTTATCTTAAAGATAATCTGGTTCCGTACCAGCCCAATAGAACCCTTCGTTCTCAGAATGCAGGTTTATTGAAAGTTCCCAGGGTTTCTAAAAGTAAAGTAGGAGTTAGAGCCTTTAGTTACTATGGTAACTGTCTTATGGAATCAGCTTCCATTTAATATTAAAGAGGCTGACACAGTCTCTACATTTAAAATTAGGTTGAAAACATTCCTGTTTGAGAATGACTATGGTGAGTTTAGTTCAGACTGAACTAAACTGAAGTCACAGTTCAGTCTAAGCTGCCCTAGGAGATAGAATGCTGGGAGAAGTACAGGCACTGAGTTCTTTCTTTTCTTTCTCTCTCTCACACCTGTTTTTGTCATTTTTATAACCTATCTTTCATACCAAGTCTGTTCATGGCTAGTCACCTGGTGTCCCCTCTTCCCCCTCCCTCCTGGGGAGTGTGGTGGCTCTCTTGACGGTGTCTGCGTGGGAGCCATGGACAACAGGATCTGCGGTGACTCGCCTGTGCTGATCGGTGACCCCAGACCCCCTCCCTTGCCTGCCTGGTGTCAGGACGAGCCCTTCCCTCCTTCATTTATAATTGGACTTTCATCTATAGCCTGTCCGTCCATGGGAGTGGATCTCTCCTTCAGTGTGGTTCTCCTCAAGATTTCTTCTTTTTCCCACTGGGTTTTGAAGTTTTTTCTTGCCGAGAAGGAGAGGGGATGCTTTGGACTGTTCATATATCTCTGTAATTGATTGTTTGTCACTAAAGCCCTGTGAGATGACTTTGTTGTGATTTGGGGCTTTAGAAATAAAATTGAATGAATCATTGGATTAAAAAAAAAAAAGAGTTATAAATATCAGATTTTTTAAAAATACATAACTTTTTTAAGAGAAAACATTTTTAAATTGTGAAATAAACAGCCAAAATTATGAGAAAAAAAAATCTAAATTGTGAGGAAGTAGTCATTCACTATAATATATGAAATCAGTTTCTCTCCACTGATTTACCTACTGTCACATCTGTTTAGTTTGAAAAAAGTAATACGTCTATTTTGAGAATGTAAAGATTACAAAGTACAGATATTTATACAAATGTAACAAGTATAATGTATAGATATTCATGTAAATGTAAGGAGTATAAAGTACAAATATTCATATAAATGTACGGAGTATAAAGTACAGATATTTACATAAATGTAATAAGTATAAAGTACACATATTTATGTAAAAATGTAGGGAGTAAAAGTAAAAAAATATTTCCAGAAAAAGAAATACTCCAGTAACGGACAGATACCTAAAAATCTACTTAAGTACAGCAATGAAGTACATTTCCTTATTTTCCACCTCTGATTAATCCACAGGAAACCTGTGATAAACCTGATGAAACGTTGTAATCATTTGACATTTGATATAAAACTACTTTCGCAGGCAGATTTTCTGATGTTTATCGGGTAAAATGTTTGTTTTTCTGCCAATGAGGCCGGCGGAGAAAGTTTCCAGTGACTCATCAGCAGAAAGAAAAAAAACAGCTAGTTTGACTTATCATCAGTGTTAAATCCCTTTTCAGAACAGACGCACGCATCCTAAACGTACACTTGTCCAAGCTTGAAACCTGCATGTTCTTAGTGAAACCCCCTATTGCAGAGATAATCATGCTCCTGTAATCGGATAAGTCCACCTCTCCAGGGGAACACAATCACAAAGCAAACACTGCACCTCTTTAACTGTTTATCATTTCAAGCTGGAGTGTGTGTAGTTTGGATTAAAAGCCCATAGTTTGTCTCTGTGAGCTGGATGTCTCTGTTATGTCTTTTCAAAAATATATTTGGGGCAAAGCAACACAAAAGCAGAGAGAAAACATCCATCTATTGTGAATCTGAGCCACGAGTATCGGTTACAGCGCTCATTCTCCTGCTTCAATGCAGTGGCCTTAAAAATCCAATTTTCCTCTTGGGAAACTTTATTAATTCTGTGCTTAAGATTTAATGGGTTTCCTGTTGTTTTCACATTTGTTATGTATGTCCTCCCACATACATATGAGGGCTATAAAAATGGAAGTGTTCAGTTCAGAAAATACAGTTAATAACCAGAGAAGATGCACTCGCATTGTGACTACAACTCATTTCTATAGTGGCCGAGAAAATTTAGTGATAGGGCATTAACAACTTCAGTTTTTTTCAAGTTGTGTTATCCATCAATAAAGTCGAGTTGACGAGTCGTGATGACGTCATTACATTTTCAGTGGAGGAACAACACGGACAAACGGCTGTTCAGCATTGAGCAACTTGTATTAAAGTTCACTGCAATGTAACAATGTCCACTGAGAAAACACAAACATCAGCATGTTAACCCCAACAAAACAAAGGCTAACGTTAGCAAAGAGTTTTCTGTTAAATTTAACTGGACAACATCAGTAGGGTAAACATATGTCTGAATTTTGTCTGGACTCACAAGTCTAAAAGTCCAGACGTCTGTGACACGTCCTCACTTTTATATTAAGTGCAAAAAGTTCAAGTCAGCAGCCGCCAAGATGTTTGGAAAAAAAGAGCCTGTTGTCTTAATGCGCGTTGTCTGCACTGCTGCTCATATCACTCAGGTTAGCTAGCGGATGCTGCTCATATCACTCAGGTTAGCTAGCGGATGCTGCTCATATCACTCAGGTTAGCTAGCGGATGCTGCTCATATCACTCAGCTTAGCTAGGGGATGGAGCTCATATCACTCAGCTTAGCTAGGGGATGCTGCTCATATCACTCAGGTTAGCTAGCGGATGCTGCTCATATCACTCAGGTTAGCTAGCGGATGCTGCTCATATCACTCAGGTTAGCTAGCGGATGCTGCTCATATCACTCAGGTTAGCTAGCGGATGCTGCTCATATCACTCAGGTTAGCTAGCGGATGCTGCTCATATCACTCAGCTTAGCTAGGGGATGGTGCTCATATCACTCAGCTTAGCTAGGGGATGCTGCTCATATCACTCAGGTTAGCTAGCGGATGCTGCTCATATCACTCAGGTTAGCTAGCGGATGCTGCTCATATCACTCAGGTTAGCTAGGGGATGCTGCTCATATCACTCAGGTTAGCTAGCGGATGCTGCTCATATCACTCAGCTTAGCTAGGGGATGGTGCTCATATCACTCAGCTTAGCTAGGGGATGCTGCTCATATCACTCAGCTTAGCTAGGGGATGCTGCTCATATCACTCAGGTTAGCTAGCGGATGCTGCTCATATCACTCAGGTTAGCTAGCGGATGCTGCTCATATCACTCAGCTTAGCTAGTGGATGCTGCTCATATCACTCAGGTTAGATAGCGGATGCTGCTCGTATCACTCACCTTAGGTAGCGGATGCTGCTCGTATCACTCAGGTTAGCTAGTGGATGCTGCTCATATCACTCAGGTTAGCTAGCGGATGCTACTCATATCACTCAGGTTAGCTAGTGGATGCTGCTCATATCACTCAGGTTAGCTAGCGGATGCTGCTCATATCACTCAGGTTAGCTCGCGGATGCTGTTGATATCACTCAGGTTAGCTAGCGGAGGCTGCTAATATCACTCATGTTAGCTAGCAGATGCTGCTTATATCACTCAGGTTGTTAGCTGATACCGCATCATATTTCCACATGAGTTGTGTGTCTGTCACTCTCTTTTGTTTTGTCAGACGCACCACCTCCTATTTTACTTGCAGCATCCATGTCTCCTCTGGTTTAGTTCTCACTGGTCTGTGTTTACACGCCAAGGGAGAGGGAGGAAGAGAAAGAATACAATGTGACTAGCCAATTCCTCCAAATTAAGTGGTTAAGTCTACTTGTGCTATGGGAGTCGACTAGTCGGCGTTTCTGTTAATGCCCTACTTAGCGATGTATCTGAAAAAAAAAAACACTACTGCAGTGCAAATAAAAGCTAGTATTATGCAGAGGAAAGGCTAACGCAATACAAAGAAAAGGCTAATGTGACGCCAAAAAAAGCTAATGAGATGCAAAGAAAAGGCTAATAAGATACAAATAAAAGGCTAGTGTGATACAAAGAAAAGATGACCCACAACAGAAATGATGGTCCCACCCTATAATTGGTCTAGGTTTATGGGGACTTTTATTGTGGACGAATGAGCAGGAAACTGGGAACAAAGAGAGAAAATCGACTGACATAGAAGTGGTAAAACAGAGAAAGAAAAGAAGAAAATCAATCTTCTCTCTTCATTCCCTCTTCAGTTTCCTGTTTGTCTGTCCACAATAACAGTCCCCAGAAGCCTGGACCAATGATTTCCACATTGGATCATTTTTTATTCGCGTCACATTAGCCTTTTATTTGCTTTGCAGAAGTGTTTTTTTCCCCTTATATTCATCATGGCTGACTACAGTTTTCTTTGTAAATATAAAACATGATCAAATAACTGAGCAGAAAAGAGTTCACAAGTGAGTGTCATAATTGAAATGTTAAAAACCACTGATGTCACTGTGGTGTCTTCTGCTCAGCACCTCATTTGTTTCTATTTTTTTAGTTGGTCTGTGTGATGTGAGATCAAATCAATACGATAATACAATATGACAAAGTGGGCAGTTTCACCTCAATAATGATAAATGGGGGTGGGAACGCATGTGTTTCAGGCTGTAATATCACTTTCCATTCTCCTTCCAAGAGGGGATTCCCACTTATTGTCACGTCATAGAGCACCTCCATTTTGACAGTGCTAATGCTAACTACTGATCCACCAGTAACATTAGTCTCCTCCAGAAACCCACAATGCCTGAGCATTGTTGTACAGTCAGATGCAATCAAAAATGTGATCTAAGGGAATAGCCTTATATCATATCCCCAAAGAAACAACACGCAGAAACAAGTGGTTGTCTATAATTAACAGGCAAAACACTGATCACAGTGTTTGGTGACAGCTGATGACGGTGTATTTATTTACATTTTAATCACAAATATGTCTCATTGAAAATGAAATATTGCTTTGGGACAAACATGTTTTACTTATTTTAAATAACATTGACATTTATATCCTGGGAACTGAAAGGTTAATAGTATCCAGGAAGGTGAGTTTTTTTTCCTACTATGGTGACACCAACTCGGCTTCTGATTGGTTGAATTTCAACACGAGACCAAAATGCGGAAGTTGGAGTGGAGACATAATGTAACAACCCAATCCTAACAATTCACTACATGTCACCATTTTTCGCATATCTCAACCAATCAGAAGTCGAGTTGTCTAACAGTGGCGTCGCCATAGTAGGGAAAATTGCTTGTTGTTAAAGGAGACTTATTATACTCAGTTCTCATGATCATATGAGTTTTCAGCATCTACAGAGTAGCTTTGCATGACTCCATAGTTACCTCATATTAAATTATTTATTTCCTGGGGGGCCAGGGCAAGATGCAGACCAAGGTTTTTGGGTCCACGCCACATGTGTATTTGTTTACTGTGTGATAGTGGTAGGCTAACATAGGCTACTGTACACAGAACTATCAAGTCACACACTTTTCGGTCTTAATATACATTTCTCTAGCGTGCCTCTCTCACTTTTGCACTGGGAGGAATCAAGCACATTAATATTTTGGACTACTCGCGCATTACATTATGTTGGCCATCAAAAATTGTATTTTCCCACATGGTTGGGACATCTTTTGGAAAGGAAAAAGGTTTATATTTTGTTTCCCAGTTGAAAAGAAAATTTACTATTTTGGGAGTTATCTTCTCTCTTCATCTTCAGGTTGGAAACATAACTCTTGGGAAAGTTTGAATTATATGCCGAGTGGGCATGTTTTGGGGTTGATTCCACCCTGGTGGAGCATTCGTCCCAATTGGACGCTTCAACCTGACACCAGGTTTTGTACACATCTTGCGAACATCTCACAACAAGCTGTTGTGGCAGGAAACTACATTACAGGATTACGGCATAAACACTATAGCTCATGTTTTGTAACTTTGCTGAGGTTTGCAGTCGACATCCGACATTATAACATTGTATGTGTGTAGAAAAACACGGATCAGCATAAAAAGTCTGCTTTAAGCGCTGGTGTATGTTATGATTTAAAGATGGTCACCTTTCACTGATCAATGCATTCACATGAGATGAGCTGGGGTTTACTGAGGCAGTGGAGGGAGGAGGGCCACTAGAGTGGTAAATCTGAGCAGAAGCACTTACTTCCACTACGTATCCTATGGGCCATTATCGGTGGGTGTGCTCACACATCAAAGTGGCAGGGGGTCTTCCAGGCTAAAAAGGAATAAGAAACAAAGGAGCGTTAAATCACCCTGCTCCCAGCAACACACTCATGAAAACACACACTTTAAGCACCACAGTGTAAAGACTGAGGAGGGTTTAGGACATGATCAGACAGACAGGGGTGGGGGTTGAGAAGTAGAGGGGAGGGAGGGAGCGCGACATTGATTTTCCCCTTCTGAAGTGCCAGTTCATCATTCTGTGAGACACAGTCTATCGATCGTGCGCCTTTAGTTTGTTTGTAATTTTAGGGGCTCCAAACCCTTGGCACAGATAGATCCTCTTATATGCCACTTGCCTCTGAGATGAAGAACAGAGGATGAAAGGATGTGTGGAGATGACCTCATTTTTACACTCGGTCTGTTTACCTGTACATCTAAGTACAGCCAACCACTGTACTGGAGGTTCACACAAGTCCCAGTTTACATGTGAGTGAACATTAGAGCAAGAGAATCTAATTATTGTTCCACTGCCAGACACTAGGTGGCGCTACAATTTCTTCCGGTTGGTGGTTCGATCATTAAACAAAGGCAGATGTCGTCGAAGCAGGACAACACCCAGAGAAGATACGGACCACAACCACGAAAATGCCAATCACAACCACGAAGATACGGAAAATACAGAGAAAAACACCAAAGTACTTGATAAAATCGGAAATAAAAAAAATAAAAATATATATATATACAATTAACATGTTTATTCAACACCTTCAACAGTTTCAGCAAAATAACTGTAAACAACCGTTCCATTGAATTGCGTTCATATTAATCTGCATTAAAATTATGCAGCCCTAATAATAATAATAATAATAGAAAAAAGCAATCACCAAACTACAAAAAACCCAATAATATCTTTTTTTTCTTAAATCAACCTAAAAGGCCAGAATGAAAGAATGCTTTGGATTTGAGCTCAAGTGAATTTTCCCATCATGCATCTCTGTCTGACTTCCTGATGCTGTTGTGCGTGCAGTGAACGCCTCATCAGTCCTGACCATCAACTGTTTAGAGTTGAACGTTGGACGACTCATTTGGTGCTAATGAGAATGTGTTCAGAAACATTTCCATCCAGATGACAAATGGATCTGTCCTGCACATTATCACCTCTTCTGTCATCCAAAAATATCTGCACTGGGAACGTTATTAGAACAAATGGAGTATTTGCTGCTGGATCATAAGAACATTTCTAATGAAGGTCACTTCATTATTATTTTAAACTTCTCTTTTTCCTCATAGATTTGCACACATTTACAACTGTGCTTTTTTGTAAGATTGTAAAATCTCTTTTTTTTTTATCAATTACTAGGAATTCCAGGTGACCCCGAGGTTAAAAACACTTCTGTATTCAGTCGTGGAAAATGGGAGTTTTAAATACATGTGCTTCTTTTTCAATATTTATTTGCACATTAAAACACCCACACAGTCATATAAAAACTTCAGCTGTAGCATGACACTTAACTGTTCAGAATATTCAGCTTTTTTATTTCAATAAAGTTGTTTTTTATATATATGAAATTGGTTTCATGATGAGAGAGAGAGAGAGAGAGAAAATAGACAATTAAATTAACAAATAAGCAATAAAATGAACAAAAAATTTCCCAATAAGCAAAAAAATTTATGAAAAACGCAATAATAATTTAGAAAATAGGCACCAAAATTAAGCAAAATGCCGAAATGAACAACATGAAGAAGTAATTAAGAATACACATACTGACATAGTTTATTAGACACTTTATCACTTATACAAAAGATTTTTACACACACACACACACACACACTATGTGCTAGTGCAACAATTTTTACAGAGAAAAAAAATTATGAATTAATGAACAAATTCTGATGTCATTTGAGATCATTCCTATTAATGTTTTTATATTTTATAAGTTTTAAAATAGTTGGACCAAAAACACAAATATCATCATATCAAATAAAATTTTATCAGGGGTTACTGTTCACCTTTCACCACATCCTCGTATTATCACTAACCAAAGATCTGTGATAAACAACCCCAGTCCACTGGACATTCATTTCCTGTTCCAGCGTCATGTGCTTCCTCCACTGTCCTCCCCCTTCAGAAGACTGGGAGCCTTTTCTGTCCTTTATAAGGTGAAAATGAAAATCCATCACACACACACACACACTCAGACACACACACACACCAGGGTGTGACCTGTCCTTTATTCACTCTGACTTTCACACTCATCTGTGTCTTGTAACACACCACCTCACACCACTTTTATTTACATCTTATTAAACTGTTTTCATCCGGCGAAAGCAGCGGTTTTCAAAGTGTGGAAAATCAACCCACAAGCAACTCTTTTTTTTCTGTATTTTAGACTTTTTCAATGCCTTTTTGTGTAAGTTGGTTTTTTTTTGTTAAATGTTAGTGGATTTTAACATGATTTGTAGGGTGTACACAAAAATCACGGTTCGGTTTGCACCTCAGTTTTGAAGTCATGGTTCAGTTCATTTTCGGTACAGTATGGAAACAAAATGCTAAACAATTTTCTTCCCCAGCACAGTGTTAATTAAACCAAAAAAATGTCAATATACAAATGGAAACAGTAATTAGATTCAAAGTGCTGCTTGGTACCAGTAAGTTAAATGACTATAAAATTATTTTCTTCCACATAATGGTGTTAATTAAACCAAAAAATATCAACATAAAAATGGAAAAAGTAAACAATTCAGAGTGCTGCTTGGTAAGTAAAATAATATATTTTTAAATGATTAGCCAAATGTTGAAATTCAAAATAATGAATTCCTTTTAAACAGTAAAAGAAACTTTTTCCAACATCATTCCGTTGAAAACCACTTTTCCACGCTCCTTTTTACCAACACATGCTGCGTTTGCTGCGTGGTGTGTCCCCTCCACTGGCTGGATTTACCATTCATAGAAAACAACACAGAAACCAGCCACTCAAAAAAGTCTGTCCACTAGATGTCGCAGGGTCACCCACATGCGGTTAAGCCCACCGCCCATTGCAGTGAATCTGACATAGCATTAGCATCTACAAGAGAAGACAGTACCACAGTAGCTGCTGCACAAACTTGTAAAAAATGGTGGAGTAAACTGGTTCATGTGCTCTCTGTGGAAATAAAGGGTTTTTTTCCCTGCATGTTTTCTAAACAAGTGACGGCACGAAACCTAGCTGGATGCTACTCTTGGATGGTGAATACACACAGAGCGAGAGGGAAGGGGGGAGTGTTCCTGCACACATTCTGAACCAATCAGAGTGCGTCATGGACATGTATGAGGAAGTACCGGTAAACTGTTGTTCAACCTCAAGTCATTTTTCTACCATGCAATAGTACATACAAACTGGCTGTATCCGTTTGATATTGGGCTGTACTGAACCGAAAGTCTGTTTTCAATGATCTGTCATCTGACAGGCCTGCTTTAACTGACATGATGGGTGGGTATGGCAAAAGGAGACATCGCTAAGGTTTTTTTCACCATAATTAGCATCAGAATTTACTGTAACAAGATTTTTTTTTCTCTATGTGTGACAGTTTAAAATTAGCTTTTCACATAACATCACTCAACCTCGTGTTTAAAACGCAAAGTGACTGAAGCGCGTCGCGGTGCGTAATGATTTTGTGTGTGAACTGACAAAGCAAGTGTTTTCTTTTCTCAGTGACCGACTTCAGCCAGTTAATGAGGCTCAGTGATCGGTCAAGGTTTTTTAAATAAATTTCGCCATCCCAAGTAGGCAGGCAGCAGATTTGGTCAACCAAAGCAACAAAGGCAATATTTTGATATTTTCTAACATGAATGTAAGAATAAAAAAGGCAAAGTAAGTAAGGATAAGTAAGGATAAAGCGGGTTCAGATGACAAGACGAGATGTTTCAAATGGGCCCAAATTATTACATTATTGGCAGTTATTACATTTTGGGTTGTAACACTTCCTTATAATGGAGTTTCAGCCAACCACAATCTCCTACCTGGAACACAGGAAATACAGAAAACACACACACAGAGGAAAACACCACCCTGTGTCCAGGAGGAGACATCACATGCTACATAAAAAAATATATATAAAATGACCAGGGCTCATAATACTGCACCTCTGACACAGTGGAACATGTCAATAATGAAAGTGAGTAGCGTCTTATTGTCTCAATCCCGGTCCGTCTCATGCACCAACACTGTGTCAAAATCCGATACGCTGACCAAGAGTAATTTTCTGACGCACAAGGTGTCCCTCCGTGTGTAATTGAGATGCTGTGGACTTCTAACCCGTTCGTGGAAATATTAGACACTCAGGTTTGGTGTCCCACACCGTCTATTTCAGACGCTGTGGATTTCTATGAGACAGTTTAAAACACTTTTTGCTCGAGATTAGGGTTAGTGTTAGGGGTTAGGGTGAGGGACCTGAGCATCACATGTTGAAGCAGATGGGTTAGAAATCCACTGTGTCTCAATTAGACGCCGAGGGACACCTTGTGTGTCAGAAAGCGATGCTTGGTCAGCGTCTCTGACCGTGTCGGATTTTGATGCGATTGGGAGTGAGACTGCCCTGAATGCACAACCATCTCTTGTCCCTGCGCTTCCCGTACACTGAGGTAAAGTACAGTTCTTAGCGCACTAGAGCTTTTCTAGTCCCGGAGTGGCCTTGGCAGCCTCCACATGATGGATGTGGTTTCAGTTGCACTTCCTCACTACACTGATAAAACAACCTTGTCAAAACACATTCAGCAGCAATGGAAGCAGATAAAGATGGTTGCAGATAATTAAAAGATTTGCGCTTTGCATCATTTGTGTTGCCAACTGCCAACAAACAGGGCTGTGACGGATGAGTCAAACAAGAGGATCAGGCATGAAGCCTGACTGCAAATGTAGCCGGTAATGACCAGAGTGTGTTTTTCAGATGCGGCTAATGAGCATGCCCATTAGACATAAATGACATTTTAAAATCCTGGGGAGTACGGAAAGGAAGAAGTACACTAGATAGACTTCCTGTAGGCAGCAAAAGATGGTGAGAGGATGTGGAGAATGCAACATGCTGTTCTGGTGGATGACCTCCACTCATGAGCTTTGAGGCTGTCAGTCCTTTTACTGCTTACACTGGTACAGCTAGAGCCTCATTACAGGGACACTGTCACTTAGGGTGGCCATCCATCTGTCCAGCTTTAGGGCAGACAGTACGATTTTTCAGAGCCATGTTATATTTTATTCAGAATAAATAACTGTGAATTAGAAAACATCATGTAAACGTAGCCTTTGTGGGTGTGCAATAGCCTGTCCAAGTAAGAAATAGAGAGAGGGAGTGGGTAGTGGGTGGGGGGATGTGGGTGGGGGAGCCTGCTGGCTATCCTTTGTCAACTGCTCAGTGCCTTTTAATGGCCTGTAAACCCCTTTACTGGAGAAAGAACAGGCAATTAGCATACTGAGTGGATTACAAGATTGCTCTGACTCCTGGATTAATGTGTGCACTTAATCTTCTCTTGCTAAGCGATTCTTGGATATACAGCTACTGGAGGGGAACACTCTTCACCACCTTTACAACATGGAAAAGGTATTTTCTCACGGTGGTGTTAAAATCTAAATACACTCACTGCTATTAATTATGGAGATGTGTCCAATGTCATTGACCTTTTTTTTTCAGTTTAACTCTTTAAAACCTGACGTGTCTATGCTGCGTAGATGCAGTTTGGATGGTTGGGTATGGAAGCAAATGTGTTTAATAAGATTTTTCATTTTAAAAGCCATTGAATTTTCATACATTCAGAATAAAAAAAATTAAACTGTGAAAAATTCAAACGTATACTGAGGCACTTCCAGGTTAAAATAACCACATTAATGCCAAGTGTTAGGCTGTGTTACTAACTTTTTGAGTATGCAGTGTGTTTACACTGGCAGTATGACATTTTGAGTATGTGAGAAGTTCCCAGATGCATACTAGATTCAGCAGAAATGTTGATGTTGTTACATCCTGAGCTTCCTACTCATACTGACATTACCCAAGATGCAATGTGACGTAACGACCGATCATCACTCTCTTGCCAAAATGGAGATGACACCAATGGCACCACTGCAACCATTCATGTGTGTGTAAGGCATCATGGTTTGATCATGACCGGCCAAATGCCATAAATGGGACACGATCAGCGTAAACACCGGGGTCAAGATACAAGTTTGTTTGTCACTTCTTGCTTACAAAGTAAAAGTATCAGTGTGGTTTTTCATATAAGAAAGTGGAAGAGCTGTTTTATTTCGTGAAAATAACCAGAAGTGTTTGCTCACTATGGTTAGCTTGCGTTTCACCAAATTCCTCCAAACAAAATTAAAGATAGGTGGTATTTAGACAAATTAACACCACATTCAGCAGCTAAAGAGGCACTTTTTCACCTGATTTAAAAAGAAATCAATGAAGTGATGTTTTCAAAGAGTTTAGAGCTCCAGTGAAATCACCTTCACTAAATTTTTGCTTGGGTAGGAGTGCAATGCATTGTTAGCATTTAGTCCGCTACAGCCACGGTTCTCAAACTGGGGTCCGCGGACCCCTAGGGGGACTTGGCGCATGTCCAGGGGGTACGCGAAATTATTCACGGTTTTGTTTTTTTGTTTGTTTGGGGTTTTTTTGCTGTTTTATTTTGAAATGCGGAAGTTTTATTTTGTAGCGAGCGGGCGGAAGTAACAGCGCTGTTTGACGCCAGCTTGACTAAATTGAGACGAAGCGAGTCACAGGCTATTTTTAGCCACCCTGCAGCAAACATGGATCGATTTTTGTGTCCGCCAAGTTCCTCAAGAAGTGGTAAAAGAAATGACAATGACAAAAACAAACGCCCTAACCGTAAAAAGAGAAAGTACATTGATAGTTATATTGAGTTTGACAAGCTCATCCCTCTCATTAAGTCTCTGTCTGTCTGTCTGTCTGTCTGTCACACACACACACGGTTTTGTGTGTCTTTTGTTCCATTTATTATTTTAAAATTATTTAAAATTTTTGTTTCTGAAGTGTTCATTTATATTATAATACCTGAAAATGTCGCTGGTTTGCACAAAAGCACTATTAAAAAAGGTTATCATTGTTTCATAATAATCATTGTTGAAGTGGTTTTTTTTATCATTTTCAGTATCGCGAGGATTAGGGGGGACATGGAAAAATTTCACCCCTCCAAGGGGGACCTGGGCCAAAAAAGTTTGAGAACCCCTGCGCTACAGTATAAACACTTTGCATACTGTCTGATCACTGAGTAGGCAGTACAGAGTATGAATAGTATAGGGGCAGTTGGTAGAGCAGGTCGTCTGATGAAGTGCAGACCATTTACCATTTAGAAGTATGTAGTATGTGGTTTTGAACACAGCCTAGCCAGGCTATCACTAAGCTAATGTTATGATTTGGCCAATGCTACGAGTAGGCTAATACATCACCTAGCTTATGTCAAACATATTCAGTCTAGACAGATTCACTTCTTTCTTGACTAAAAAATGAAACACAATTTGTATAGAGTAAAAACTAATATTTAGTCATGATGAATCGAAATTAATCCAAAGCCCCTGTGATTAATCTAATTAAAAACTGAAATCATTTGACAGCTCTAATATTTACTTGAAGCTTTTTTTTAAAATTATTATTCTTATTCTTTTTCTAAGGGAGGATTCCTGCAAATGTAGACAGTTGAGCGAGCGTTTGGTGAAGCAGACATTTAATTTGAAAAGCGTGTAGTTTTCATGAACAGACAGATGTCACTAATCTACTGGGATGAGTCAGAGTAAAGAACCTGCCAGCTGGATTTGACAGCCACGTCAAGATGGAAATATTATCACAGCCAATTCTCCAAAACTACATCTGGCAACTTCAATTTATTCCCTGAGGTTAGTTGTGCAATCTGTAATTTCTTTGGACTGCTTAGCCCACAGCTGGAGGTTTGTTACCGTCTGTGATGTTTAAAGATGTTTCATGTCACCCGTTTACAATTTGGAGAAAAACCAGGCTGGTGGCGGCTTCCTGGGAACCCCCACACTCTCATGTCTGGGATTCATGTGGATCATAAATAATACACAGAATTTTTATTCAAGAATAATCCGTGTATCATTCATTGATTCATTTTTCAAAATAAAACCAAAAATATGACAATGAAACAAAAACTTGTTTCTTCATTATTTGTTTCCAAAACCAAAATGAAAAAGCAGATATTGATGCATTCTTTCAATTTCCCTTTTTGTGCTCAAATGAATAATGGAAAAAACCGTCTTAGGGCAACCCTCTTAGTTTCCCGAAATAGTAAGGTAGGTTTCCATCTTTGTCACTGCGGGTCACGGTAAATTTTCTGTATTTATACAGTGCTTTTCCAGCTTCACGGTGCTCAAAGCGCTTTACATTAGCTTCACATTCACCCATTCACACACACTCATACACCAGTAGGTTTCTAAGATTCCTTCAGTCCTACTGGGGGCTGAAGTCAAGGTTCAGTGTCTTGCCCAAGGACACTTTGACATGCGGACACACAGAGCCGGGACACGAACTGCCAACCTTTCGGTCATTGGACGACCCACTCTACCAACTGAGTCACAGCCGCCCTAATCCCGGTCATTTCAGGTTTACTCAATTCAATTCAATTTTTATTTATAAAGCCTCAAATCACAACAAAGTTGTCTCACAGCAATTTACAGAAACACAATCAACTACAGAAATAGATTTAAAAAAGTCCCAAGCATCCCCTGTCCTTAGACCCTCCAAAACCCAGTAGTGTGTTTTTGTGTTTTTCTCCACTTTTTTTTTGACATTTTGATGTATTTTTGTGTGGAATTTGAGTACAAAAAAGAACAGTCGACCAAAGTGACACACTCTGCAAGAATGAGTTTTCTTTTCACTGAAGGACTTCCAGATTAAGATACAATGTTGACACTCAAACTCATGGATTCTGCTAGCACTAGGTTTATGCATAGGTTATTGCATCATCTAGCTTGGACAAATGTGTTCATTGTATATATATATATATATATATATATATATATATATATATATATATATATATATATTCAGATTTTTTACATATGTTTTGGATATTTTGGGGGTTTATTTTTGGGGGTAATGTTAATGGATTGTAGCATGGTTTTGTACATTTCTTTTCTCCACATATTTTGTTTCTTCATGTATTTTTATACATTCTGTGTGAAATTGGAGTTCAGAAACCTCACAGAAAGAACAGTCGACCAACATAAACTGTCAGACAGAAGGCGTTTTCTTTGCACTCACGGACTTTCAGATTAAAATACCCATTACTCGTGGATTCTGCTAGGATTAGGCTAATGCTAGCACTAGGTTAATGTGTCACCTAGCTTGGACAAACATGTTCAGTGCAGATATGTTCACACCTTTATTGAGTCTCTTTGTTAAACTGAAACTCAATTAATATAGATTAAAACTTTACATTTAATCATGACTAATCAAAATTAATCCAAAGCAATCCTGTAGTTAATATGAATAAAATGTTTAATTGTCTGACAGCTCTACTTATTTTGTTATTAGTCTTTCTTTATATATATATATATATATATATATATATATATATATATATATATATATATATATATATATATATATATATATATATATATAAACCCACACAGCACAGCATCAAATCCCAGCCTGATGTGAGAACATGAAACACTGCTGATGAGTCCGGCAGCGGTGGCTCAGCGGCGTCCAACTGCATGGCTGTGTTTTCTATTCAGACAAACACCGTTGGTAAAAGAGCAGAGAATAGATGTTAACAAGTTAAAGGAAGCTCCCAGGAGAGAGAGCGAGCACAGAGGATGGAAAACACTGGATCACTGCAGTGTGTTCATGGAGAAGAATGAATGAATAAATGGAAAGCGATGGCATTCCTGCTGATCTTCAAAGCAATGAGACATTATTGATTTGTAAGGAGAAAAGGCATTGTTAATGTGCTCTGGGATCCAGGTGCTCCCGCTCTTTCTTATTCCCATAAACCTGCTCCTGCCACTTTAGCGCCTCACTTTACACTGGAAAAAATTTACCTTAAAAATCAGTTTAAAATAATAATTATTACTGCTGTCAAATTAAATTTTTTTTAAATTAGATTAATCACAGATTTGCTTTGGATTAAATCATGATTAAATATAAATTTTTAATCTATATTAACTGCGATTAATTTTTCATGAGCAAATACTCAATAAAGAAGTGGCTACATCTGCCCTGAATGTCTTTGTTGTAAGCTAGGTGACGCATTTGCCTCGTGCTAGCATTAGCCTAGTGCTACTGTAGCATACAAAAAACCCATAGAAAGAGCAGTTGACCAGCGTAAACTGTCAGAGACACTCTTCACGAAGGCGTTTTCTCTTCACTGACTCACTTTCAGATTCAAATACGACATTAACACAAAACATGCATTACGGACAATTTATCCTCGGAAGCAAAGTCGGCAGTGACGCGTGGCAGATATGTCGCAGACACTTTAGCCCTCCATCACAGAGACTTGTGCTCACCTCCCAAATAATATAACCCACTGCAGACTGTGTCGCAGAGAAGACCAGAAAAGAGACCTCTGATTGGTCCATTCTACACGTACTTCTGCTTACCTACTCTTCCATCTTGTTTTGTGTACGTGAGCATCAATGTTGAAGACGACTCATGTGGAGATGGATTCAGCTAAGTGTGTGATAATGAGGAAGAATCTGCGAGACAATTTTGACCTGATGTCGAAAAGTAGCGGAGATCAAAATATAATGAATGTTTATTTATTTTTTACAGAACAATAGCGATTTTCCTAAAATTTCAACACGTGATTCCATTGATGGTTATTCTAGGCAGGAGCGTCGTAACTCTTGTGAAATATCATCCCGCAAGATTTTACTGCTGGAAGATGGACGACCAAAACCTGTTGTGTCTCGGTGTAGTTATGGTTACCTGGTTATTAAAACCTGTGTATCACACTATTTTCACTCCATGACAAGTGATCATGTGACCATGTATGTGACGTATATTTGAGATAAAAGTGTTTCCATTGTGCTTTTACGATATATTAGAATATCGAAATGTCTGAAAAACTAAAAACTTTTTACTGATATTTGAGTGGTTTTTTTTCTTTAACTCAGCTGTGTCCATTACCTGATTTTTATAGCACTATTTACATTTTGCAAATTTCGAAGGGTAATGGAAACACAGCTATTGATATACCATGTAAGGTGCATGTGTTATAGTGCTATCCACTATCTGTGAGTATGTCAGCAGCGTGGCAGGAGCGACGTCCTACATTGTCCCTCAAAGATATACTCCTTGGGCCCCCTTGGGCTCATGAGCATTGGTCACCCTAGGATAATGCTAGAACTAGGCTAATGCCTTGCCTAGTTTACGACAAACGCATTCAGTGCAGATATATTCACTTATTTCTTGACTCTGTTTGCTCATGAAAAATGAAACACTTAAAATAGATTAAAAATGATTATTCTACGGCCCTCTGGAATGTTGCGACAGCTCCCATTCACTTTGAATTGACGTTCCCAGCGTTCTGCGGGCGGATTTTTTCCAATAACCACCCGCTGCACCATTAACGCCCGCTGCCAATAGCAACGAGATTTGTCACTTCAGATTCACAGCACCATATCACTCCGCAGGTAGTTCAGCCACTTTGAAAGTAAATATTCGCATGTTGTAACGGCTATTTTATCCAGTCTGTTACAGTAGTAGCAGTAATAAGCTGTAATAACCTGTAGAATAATGGGGATAATGTATTGCCCACATGTGACTATTGAAAAATATTTCCCCTGGGGAAATATTTTTCTGATACTAACGCGTGTCCAATACAGTATCCCTGACATATTTAATCATGATTATTCAAAATCAATCCAAAGCAACCCTGTAATTAGTCTGATTAAAATATTGAACCTTAAAGTTCTTTTTATTATTAGTATATGTAGCAATTACTATAATGTCTTGATTATCTTTTTTATTAATGTAATTGCATTTCCATTGGTTTCTTGTACAGAAAAGGGGATTAATTTCCTTTTTTTGAAAGAATGGGTGATTTCAATATTTCAGCACTCTTTATTCTGAACATTTATATTGAAGTGAAAGGGTTAAAAAATCTCAGACATATGGAAGAAAAAAAACCAGTAAATCTTAGTATGTGTGCATGTCGTTGAATGCGCCTCACGAGGCTGACGCTGCTGTTTTAAGACGTGGCGCTTTGACACTGAGCAATAGTTGTGCAAAGTTATCAGCTCTTTTCATTTCTACCCTGACAGTCTGGCTGAAAGATTCAGGGGGGGAGCGTGGATTAAAGATCATATCAAAGCCAAGGAATAGGTATAGTGATTCAGGAGCGATGGCAGAGATATGAGATGGAGCCCTAGTGTGCGCAAGATAGAGAGAGCAGCCCCAGGTTTATCTGATAGACTCCACATATTCAACAGAACAAGCACCAAGACGCTGAACACGACACTGGACCACATGTCACAAACCTGGACAATCTGTCAAATGAAACCCATGAAGTGTCCCACACAGTTAAACCTTTAACAAGGTTTAACTGTGTTTTAATTAGGTTTAACTGTGTTTTAGTGATGTTTAACTGTTTTAACGAGATTTAACTGTGTTTTAATTAAGTTTAACTGTGTTTTAATTAAGTTTAACTGTGTTTTAGTGATGTTTAACTGTCTTTTAATGAGGTTTAACTGTGTTTTAATGAGGCTTAACTGTGTTTTAATGAGATTTAACTGCGTTTTATTGAAATTTAACTGTGTTTTAGTGAGGTTTAACTGTGTTTTAACAAGGTTTAACTGTGTTTTAATGAGGTTTAACTGTGTTTTAATGACATTGAAGTGTGTTTTAGTGAGTTTTAACTGTGTTTAATTAGGTTTAACTGTGTTTTAGTGAGGTTTAACTGTGTTTTAACAAGGTTTAACTTTGTTTTAATGAGGTTTAACTGTGTTTTAACAAGGTTTAACTGTGTTTTAGTGATGTTTAACTGTGTTTTAATTATGTTTAACTGTGTTTTAACAAGATTTAACTGTGTTTAATGAGGTTTAACTGTGTTTTAGTGAGGTTTACAGATAGCACTAAAAATGTAGAAAATATATACAAATATAAGGAAAATATATAGAAGAATTAACCAAAAAAATAAAGTAACAAAAAAGATGAAAAAAAAAACAAAACAGTAAAAAAACAAACAAACAAACAAACAAACAAATAAACAAAAAAAAAAAACTCTCCTAAAATTCCGGAAAATGAATGTCAAATGTCACTTTTTGAATCAGATTCATCACAGTCTTGTTATGGGTTTGGGTAATTCATGTCTTATAGAAACTGCCATGATACTAATGACGTAATAATTGTTTGTTACTTATCATATTGTTATTTGACTTGTTGAGGGAAGATCCCAGACGTCTTCCAGATATCTTCCCCCTGTATATCTTATTTTGTTGTGTTTATGTTTATTTGATTGTTTTTTTCTCTGATTATACGTAAATAAATAAACAACCAAAGAAACAAACAACCATAGAAACAAACTTGGTAAGATGTATATTTTTGCAGTGTATGCTGGAGCACATTTGTATTTTATTTTTTTAGAATAAAAGTATAAATGCGTGCAGCTTAACTCCCACATTGATGCTTATTTTAAACTGAACATCACACGGACTCTTAACTTGACTAATTTGTCCTTAAAACTTTCTTCTTCCCAGAGGAAACTCTATGTCATTGTTGTACATCATGTGGAGTAAAAACAATGGGAGTGTCCTCTTTGGATCCCAGTCTGACCCACTTTAAGTTTCCTTTGAAAGCTTCTGTCCTGTTGTGTGTCTCACAAACAAACCCTTTTTTTTCAACCCCTTAAACTCTGATTATAAACTTTTTTCCCCCTTATTTTAACTTTTAAATCTTTTAAATTGTATCTTATTTTAACCCATTCAGTGCTGACACATTCTGAATGGATGGTTTAGTTTAAATATTCAGAAATTTTCAACCGTTTATTTTACCAAATTTTGTTCATGGAACTGTGGTATGGAGATAAACAAGTGTCAAAATGTAACTGATTTAGAAAAAATAAAAAGCCAAAACTAAAACTAAAACTACCAGAGCCAAATTACAATACTTTATTTAAACTTAATTTTAGTTAATTTGTTTTGCAATTTTTTTCAATGTTATTCATTATTTTTTTTTATTTATTATTTTTTGGTCCTTTTGTTGCTTATCTTTATTTTTCTACATTTTCTTTTTAATCATAGTATTTTTCTTCAGTTTGTTCTCTTTGTGTCTTTCTTTGCTCATGTTACTTATTTGGCTTATCATTCAAAAGAATTTTGTTTTAATTTATCACTGGCTGTTTTTTATTCATTATTGTTTATGTTGCTTATTTTATTTAAATTTACTTTTTGACTGTGGAACTGTTTAAATTTCAGGAGTTAAATGGTAAACTTTAAAAAGGTTGCTCAACTTTTCTTTTTTTTTTTTAGATCTTTCAAAACAGTAATTTACAACGTGTTACATAGTCGGTATGTCAGTATATACATGTTGCCAGGTATGCCCCAGGGCTCTGTACTGGGGACCCTCCTCTTTATCATCTGCTTTCTTCCCCTTGGAAACACATTCGGGAAATCACTGCTATGCAGATGACACCCAGCTCTACCCCATCTGCTCATTTTTAACCTGCTTTTTACTCGGTTTTATTGCTTGTTTTTATATTTTTCTCTTTACTGTTCTGTGTCTTTTGCAGCCAAGAAAGGGACATATAAATAAAACAAAATAAAATAAACCAAGTGGTGCCCAGCACAACAAATCCCGCCCGTTTACCCCCATCTCTGAACATGGGGAAAACACATTTTTGGTGTCTGTAACCTTGACCTTTGACCTACATTCACCAACATTTAATGAAATATATTTTGAACCACCTCGCACCTTTCCTGAAAATTCCATGGAAATTGGTCCAGTAGTTTTTGCACAAAGTTGCTGACAGATAAACAACCAAAACAAACCCCTCCCCTTTGGGGGGGCAGGGTGATAAAGGAAATAAGAAGAGAAAATGGGGAGAGAAAAGACAAAAAAAAAGGAAAACAAAACAAGTGGTTCCCGGCAAAACAAACCCCGCCCCTTGTACACATTTGACCTGATTTGCCCTGTCTCTTATCACTGAAAAAATAAATTTTTGGTGACTATGACCTTTGACCTACATTCACCAAAATTTAATGGGATCTATTCTGGACCACCTCACACCTTTACTGAACATTTCATGGAAATTGTTTTTGTAAAAAGTTGCTGAGAGACAAACAAAAGGACTCAAAAACAATACCGCTCTCCCCTTCAGGGGGTGGGATAATAAAATAAAATAAAGTAAAATAAAATAAAAAGCATTATTTCCTATTTTAATTTGATGAATACATAGCAGTTGTGTTGTGTTATTTTTTATTTACACAACAAATTATTCAGGGAAAATAAAACTAAATAATATTGATGTTTGTTTCAGTCAAATTCATAATTGCACTGCTGTTTCCATGTTGTGTAGTAGTTTAGGGGAAGGGGGGGGGGGGGGGTTGCCTTCCAAACAGATTGAGAACCTCTGTAATAATGCATGTGTGACGTGTACGCTCAATAAATCCACAATAACACTTAGCGAGCTTAAATGTGGAAACATGCAGAGTGTGTGCACGCTCTCCATCACTTCTGCTGAGGGAAACAATAAAACACAGCTCAACATGAAACCCTCACTCAGCAACTTTAGTGCTGGCGCCGCCAACAAAAGGGTCAGAGCTTACAGTAATTTTTGTTCTCTCCACATCAATATATGATGCTTCACTGGGGACAATGAGAACCTGTCCAGAGTTAGAAAAGGGATATATTTGTACCAGACAACAGCGCACTCGCTCCCCGTACATTAGACACCTTTGGACCCTGCTAGCTACGACACGACATCGACAGAGGAACAGCCAGGCCTCTGCGGCTCAGTCCCGTAAAAGCACTGAAGTCAGCTCTGCTTTATTACAGCTAATGTACCATCTGCTTCCCAGGGTGACTCCTCATTAAAAATGGACCAGATAAATAACTGATCTGGTGTCTGCAGTGCTGTAGCGGCGGCGGCGTGCCCGACTAGTGCTGGTGCAGCTGAGACAGGCCTGACAGCTTGATGTACTTCATGTGAGACAGGCTGAAAGAAGTTTTAAAAGAGAAAACGCAGGCTGCTTCAGATATTTTACATCTAAACACAACCCCCGGAGCCTGTCACTTCTTTGCTCCAAACCCACATCTAATCAATCAGGAAAGAAGTTTCACTTTTCCTTAATGGCTCGTCTAAGTTTTAAAGCCTTCGACTTCCAAAAACAAACTTTAGGAGATGTTGTAAAGACGAGTTCATTCATGAACAGTGTTGGGCATGTTACTTTGAAGTTACTTCTCCCAAAAAGTAACTGAGTTACTAAGTTACTCCACTATAAAACTAAGTAGTTACCTTTAAAAGTAACTATTGCGTTACTTGCCCCGCTTCCCTGCTTCCCCTCTCCCCGCCATCTCTTGGTATATGCCGTAAACAGTGCTGGGAATAACGGTGTTAGAGTATAATGGTGTTACTAACGCAGCCACATTTCAAGTAACAAAAAATATTCCCCGACTGGGCGCCCCGAAGGGGAATATTTTTCTGTTAGTAACACGTGGGCAATATATTATCCCTTGCTTAATGCATTCATTTTGACAAACCTAGTTTATTTTTTTTTGGGGGGGGGGGTTGGTAAGAATTGTGAAAATATTGTTATATTGTATTTTATTTTAATTCAGGAACATCTACAGATGGAAACTAGATCACTCCAAGAGCGCAGACCTCCGCAAAGCAGCACAAGTCTGCCAAGGTTTGGACCTGGATGTTCCTAACTTATTTGTAAACTAGTCTTCTGTGTTCGCTAACGGTTTATTTTATCGGTCATTAGCAATCCCTTAGAGCAGGCATGTCCAAACTATTCCCAGGTTTTTGTTCCAACCAACCAACAGTTCACAGTTTAACCAGTTGACTCTGAAGACTTAGAACAGTTGATTAATTGAGTCCAGTTTGGTGTGCAGCTGCTTGGTTGAAACAAAAACCTGCAGTCACACTGGCCCTTTGTGGAATAGTTTAGATATGCCTTCCCTTAGAGCAGGGTTCCCCAATTAGAATCCATCAAGGGCCAAATTCTGACCTGGGCACCAAGCCGAGGGCCACAGCACCTGTCGGGCACACAGCATTGGGGAGGGGGCTGCCACAACAGCCCCACTCCAGTGACAATACAATGTTGAATCTGCACTTATAGTGCTTTATAACATTATTAGTTGTGCCTGGGATTCAGGAATACTATTTGTCAGGGTCACACAAAGACAAATTTCACTCTGGAAACAAAAGTTGAGAACCAACCATTTTCTCAAAATAAATATTTGGTTATTACAGTCTGCTTGGAAAGTTGACAGATTTATAACAGCAGCTAGTTAACTCAAAATAAAATTTAAAAAATATACTTTGCTAGTCTGCTGGAACAAATCAACAGTAATACAACTGTAACAGCAGCCAGTTGGACATACTTAAATAATAAATACTAATATATATATATATATATATATATATATATATATATATATATATATATATATATATATATATTTGTCAAGGGTTCGTTTGACTTCATTTACTTTCACCCAAATCCAAAACCAGCAGTGATGAGGAGTGCACAGTTTTTACAGTGCAAAAATAATAAAAAAAAAAAAAACAGGAAAAAGAAAAAATTGTTACAAGAGATCTGAAAACACAATAAAATAAAGTTGGTCTCTTTAACCATTCAGCACTAAAAAAAACTGATTTCAGCCACACTCTTACTTCAAATTCAAATCTGTCTAAATCTACAGAATTTATCTCAAACAGTTTTTTCTTGGAGAGGAGGGTCTAAAGACAGGGGGTGCTTGGGACTTCATGTATTTCTGTGGTTGATTGTTCTCTCCTGTAAAACCCTGTGAGACGATTTCGTTGAGATTTGGGGCTCTATAAATAGAATAGAATAGAATTGAATTGCATTTACAGTGCTGTGTTTGTACAGGTTATGGTCATCAACTGACCCTCTCAAATAACATGCATTTAATTGAATTAAGAATAAAAAAAACATTTTTTGGGGTCTTTTTTTGGTTTTAAAATAGGACTTGAGTAACACCGAGTTGCCGTTTCCAGTACAAACACAGTCAGTAGCACCTGCACACACTGTCAAAAGTACATGAAAGTCCCATTTCTCAGTTGCACAATAGCGGCGCTGTGGGACTAAACTTAAAAAAAGTGTTTATTTATCATCTTTCAGTAGAAGCAGAACGCTGCAGTCCAGTGTATATTTAAAACGAATGTGTTTTATCTGGCAGCTGTGTTGAATTATTTATCCTTATGAAAGGGAAGAGGCCAGCCTGTGTTGAAGAACCTGATTAACTGCTGCTGTTTTCCTGCAATATTTACAAAATTAAAAGGTGACAAAAGCTTCTCACCTCCTGTCTGCACATAAACAGTAAATATATGTGATGGCAGATGGTAAATAGGTGCTTATATAAAGCAGCCCAACCTGAGTGGCTTTCTAAAATTAAACAGCATCCAGGGAGAAGCTGCTTCTTTGTTTAGCTGGTTCACACATCTACACTCCCACACACATATGTCCTCGTATGCACGTCCACAGTAATGGAGAAGTAAATTGTCTGGGGGTGGGGGAGGTGGGGGATAAACAAAAGAATTAATGTGCATTACTTGTGACTTTATAAAGGTAGCGTGTGCGTTATCTCAGGATCTTCAGTAGGTCTTATGAACTACAATATATGAAACATTTAATGGTGAGACACTCAATAAATGAGGTCTGCAGACCATGTGTCCGCCTCCACATTCACACGTCTTATTCAAACAACCATCCAATAATAATGGAATGTGATGTTATGTCATGTAATGTTATACACAAACGTTGCAATACACATGTCTGGCTATAAGTAATGAATATTAATACATGTGTTAATGTGACACCCCTAAGATACATACATAGATAGGTATGGGAATAGATTATACTGATCCTAAACTAGGAAACAGTGGGAAAATAAATAAAAAATGTCAGATTAACCCTCTATGGAAAATTCATTATGAAAAATAATGAATGACCTTTGAATTTAAAGGTGTCATTCCATTGTTATTTCATTAATATTACTGTCTTCGCCATTGTTATTGAATACATTGGGTGGCTGTGGCTCAGTTGGTAGAGTGGGTTGCCCAATGACCAAGAGGTTGGCGGTTTGCGTCCCGACTCTGGCTGTCCACATGTTGAAGTGTCCTTGGGCAAGACACTGAACCCTGACTTAGGCCCCTAGTAGGACTGACAGAACTTTAGAAACCTCCTAATGGGTGAATGTGAAGCTAATGTAAAGCACTTTGAGCACCATGAAGGTTATATAAGTTATATAAGTGTGTACAACATTACATGACGCACATTCCATTGTTATTGGTTGGTTCTTTGAATAAGATGAGTGAATGTGCAGGTGGACATTGTGTGTTGGTTCTATTTTTTAAAAAATGATTGCTTTGTTTCCAGTTGTTTTTTCATGGTAGAAAAATGACTTGAGGTCAAACAACAGAGTTTACCGGTACTTCCTCAAACATGTCCATGACGCGGTGATGAGGCATCTCTAATTGGCTCAGAATGTGTGAAGGAACACTCCCTCTCCCCTTTGGCTCTCCCTGTGTGTTTACCTTTACCAGAGTAGCATCCAGCTAGGTTCCGTGCCATTGCTTGTTCTGAAAACATGTAGGAAAAAAACAAGGCTTTATTTCCACAGAGAGCACATGTACCAGGTTGATCCGCCATTTTTTTTCAAGTTTGTGCAGCAGCTACTGTGGCGTGGTCTTCTCTTATAGATGCTAATGCTAATGCTACTTCAGATTCACTGCAACGGGGGGACAGGTTTAACCCCACGTGGGTGACGCTAAAGTTGATCTGACGTCAGATGGACCGGCTTTTTCTGGGTCCCTTGTTCCTCTTGTTGTTTTCTGTGAATGCAGTATGCAGCCAGTGGAGGTGACAAACCACTGTCAAAGGCAGCATGTGTTGGTAAGTCGGGGTGACCCATCAGATTCCAAAAGGAGCGTGGAAAAGTGGTTTTGAGCGGAATGACACTTTTAAGTAAATCTCCCATGCTCAATTTACAAAATTGACCTTTGAACTTTATTTTGGGGTATCGTCACTTATAAATAACTATATATTTATATACTTTTTCATGAATTCTTAAGGTAAAAAACAATTGATAAAAGAACAATGGATTCGTTATTATTTGACTAAAAAACACTTTAAACATTTAATTTCAGAATGATTCTAAAATCATAAAAAATCCCCAAAAATATTCATGTTAGTTATGAATTCAGAAAGTTGATGAACATAAACAAAAACGATATATATATATATATATATATATATATATATATATATATATATATATATATATATATATATATATATATATATATATATATATATATAAATAAATGAGACGCACAATGAACAAAGTGGATAGAAGTAGTAACACAACTAGTTAAAAAAATGAACAAAATAAAAACTAAATTGACAAAATGCATCAGTAACAGTATCAGAATCAATAGATAGATATATGGATAGATTATATTGATTAGAAAAGTGACTGCGTAAGTAGTAGCACCTGTGTTATCTCAGGATCTCCAGCAGGTCTTATCAACTACAATATATGAGGCATTTAATGGTGAGACAGTAAATAAATGAGGTCTGCAGACCATGTGTCCACCTCCACATTCACTCATCTTATTCAAACAACCATCCAATAATAATCTAAGTCTGTTGATGTGCATCCCATTAAAGAGACTTTAATGAGATTCTGTAAAATCTGAATCTGACATAAAGGTCATATCACAATGGTTTTAATCATACACTGAAAAAAAATCTGTTGAATGGATGTAATAAAACAATGGAAATAATTTCCACCTCACTAAAACACACACGCTATTTTGTTGAATTTTCTTTGCTAACTAAGTTTGAACTGAACATATACAAACAGGTACTACTGGGAAAATGACATTTACTACATTTACATGTTTTTAATACCAAATTATTTATTTGGAATAAAATAATTCAGAATTAAAGCTATTTCTTTTGTGTTTACATGGGTGAGTTGATTTTGAACAAAAGTTTCCATGGAAACAGGTGTTTAACCCTCTAGTTAATTAGTCTTTCAGAGCTGCAGGCACAGAGGGTTCTGATTGGACAGAACGGCTGCTTAACCTCTGGATGTCTACTGGAAGACAACGATAGTGTCCACTTCCTGTTTTGCCTTCGTTTAAACAATTTAAACATGTTAGACCAGATACTACATGTGATTTTTGCATTTATTTTTGTAATAATTGTAAATAGCGCAATAAAAAACTGGTAATGGAAACACCTGAATTTCCAAAAAAACATTGAAATATCAGTAAAAACGCTCTCAGGAGGAGGTTTTTCAGACGTTTTGATATTCGAATACATCGCAAAAGTGCAATGGAAACACTTTTATCATGATTGTACGTCTAGGACGTGACATGATCACTTCTCTCAGAGTGAAAATAGTACGATACACATGGACAGAGGAGGAGACAGAGACTTTACTCAAAATAATTCACAGGAAAAACAGAAGTGCCATTTTAGAAACAACAAACAGCAGAGAAATGCAGCGTGATATCAAGACATGAAGAAAGGTTCATCTTCCAGCAGTGAAATCTTGTGGGATGATATTTCACGAGAGTTAAGATGATCCTGCCTCGAACAACTGTCAATGGAAACACGTTCAAAGTGCAAATACCAAGGTTCCTACAGCTCAGTGCAAGTTACTTTCAAGTTTTTTAATGCTGTTTGAAATTAAATGTAAGTTCAAGCTGACAATGAACTAAAATTAAAAAGGAAAAAAGAAACAACACATGAATTACCTGAGGGCACTTTTACCAACTGTTTATTTTAAATAGAACATGACTTTTTGGTTCAGTTGCTGCTACATTCATGAACCATTTGCATCAAGGAGCATAACTTTTACATTTTGAATATATAACACACACACCATATAAACACACACGCAAAAAACTCAGTATAGTTAAAGGAATACTACACCCACAGAATGATCTGTCCTCATTTTCTACTCACCCTAAATAATTTTTGTAATATAGACAGCCTAAATGTTACCAAATACTTTTTATTTCAAACTATTTTTGAAAATTCAATTTAAGACATCTTAATGTGAATTAGGGCTTCATTTTTTTTAGAACAATGAAGACTTTTCAAGGATTCATGGGAACCCTGAAATACATTTTGTTTAAATTTTACGAATATCGTGATTGTTTTGTGAAAAACTGGAATGGAAACGCAGTCATTTAGGTGTTTACATGGTTCATCTGAAAGAGGAATAAACCTTGATTCTGAAATTAACTGGAATTAAAAACTCATGTGAACAGGTTTAACTATGGTGTAAAAGTTGTTTTATTCAACATTAATCAACATTAATTGTGACACACACGCACACCTATGTCTCTCTATGTCTCATGAGGATCAAGCTCGAAATCAAGTAGACTTTAGGTAGTGAGTGGAAACACATATTTTTAAAATAAAATAATAAATGTTAAACATTTTATAAATAAAAATGAATACATACATAAAAAATACATAACAATATATATATATTTTTTCTTCATACTGTTGAAAAATACATGTTTCAATTTTCACCTTTTTCCTCCATGCTTTATGAGGACTGCTCATAAACCAACGTCACACTATCAGTGTGGGTCGCCCAATGACCGAGAGGTTGGCGGTTCGTGTCCCAGCTCTGGCTGTCCACACGTCAAAGTGTCCTTGGGCAAGACACTGAACCCTGACTTAGGCCCCCAGTAGGAGTGACCTTAGACCTTAGAAACTTACTGGTGTATGAGTGTGTGTGAATGGGTGAATGTGAAGCTAATGTAAAGCACTTTGAGCACCATGAAGGTGGAAAAGAACTATATGAGTGCAGTCCATTTACCATTTACTGCTGGAAAAACAAATTAATGTATATGGTAAATGGACTGCACTTATATAGCGCTTTTCCACCTTCATGATGCTCAAAGCACTTTATATTGACTTCTCATTCACCCATTCACACACACACTCATACTAAACCAGTAGGTTTCTAAGGTCTAAGGTCAGTCCTACTGGGGGCCTAAGTCAGGCTTCAGTGTCTTGCCCATGGACACTTTGACATGTGGACAACCAGAGCTGGCACTATATTACTCTTGGGGACCTTTATTCATATTTAACCTTCATGGGGACCTGAATTTTGGTTCCTATAGTGTCAGAGGTCCCCATAGTGTGACTGTGTAAACATATCAATGTCCCCATAAAGATAGGAATACAAGCACACACACTAATGAGCAGTATTACTGGCGCTCCAGTGTCTGCTGTCGTCATCTTTTCTCCCTCACACAAACAGAACCTCCGTCAGCTTTACCTGCTTAAACTGCAGCTAAAAGAGTCCAATAGAAAAGTGATGGAAATAGTGAAGTGTCAGCATAAAGCAGAATGGAAGGTCTTCCTGCACTCAAAGCCTTTCAGTCTATGACAGTAAACTGGGATGAGTTTTAGACCATGTGACCATCTGACCATGTGACCACAGCAGCGACTGCAGGAACCAGCAGAAAGATGAACATCTGCTGGACGTTTGGTTGTTGGTGGTTGGCAAACAAACAAACCACACAGGCTACGTTTACAGGATGTTTTTTTTTTAAATTCCAAATTATTTATTCAGAATAAAATAATTCAGAATTAAGAGGTGGGAAGATGGTGGTCGGCCAAATCTGCTCATACTTTGTATGTATAATAAGTTTGTCCAACTATGAACAGCCATGTCATTAAAACCCTCTGGCTATTTTTCATTACAGAGTTCTGGGACCCCCCTCTGAGACCCTCGAAATCAAACAATTTATATCTAAAAATGACTAAAATTGCTATGGCTATGGACATACATTTTATATTTCTATATAGCATAGATTCCATAGTTTCACAGACGACAAGTTGAAGATTCAATATTAAAAGTAAGAGGGCAGAATTTGTATCCCTCTAAATTTGTGTCACATTTAAGGGCCATTATCTCGCATGGGCAGTGGCTTTGGTCAATGGCATTAGTGGTGCCACATCTACTTATTCAAAACCATGCTTCATATAATTGAGCCATACATGATGCAAACTGTGAATAGAGGGACTTTAAGGGTATTTTTCAGCTTTTGGACTATAGTTCAAAAGCTAAATTATCAGGGTAGCCATCACAATTTCAGTAAAATGTATATATATATAAATTGTTTGATTTTCAAGGGTCTCAGAGGGGGGGTCCCAGAACTCCATAATGAAAAATAGCCAGAGGGTTTTAACCATATGGCTGTTCATAGTTGCACATACTTATTATACATACTGTACAAAGTATGAGCAGATTTAGCCGACCCCCATCTTTCAACCTCTGCCTGGTTTTCTCATGCAATTACTCTTATAGCTTATAGCTTATATAGCTCTTATAGCTCTTATAGCAAGAGTGCTAACTTTTTAGCCACCGTACCGCCTACCTTTTCTCATAGGAACAATAATATTGATAAATAAATAATAAAAGTAATAAAAAAACCAAACATCTATGGGACCTTAAATCCCACCACACACACACACCCACACACAGCGACTACAGATTTATTTATGTTTTTCTAACTCCTACATACAGAACATTCACCACAGAAATAGTAAATGATGATCAAACAATGAATCATTGAGGTTAAATAAACAAAAAGTCACACTGGGTTAAGTTGAGCCCATTTTTGATTTGACAGTTTCTATTCAAGTATATTTGGCTTCAGGCTGTATTTGCAGTTTAGATTAAAAGTAACAAATCTTTATGACTTTGAGATCAGATATATCTATAAACAGATCTGTTTTCAGAGAAGCTACATGTCAAATAGAACTACCGGTACATTCTGCTGAGCTGCAGTGCAAATGTTTCTGTCAGTCACTTCCACTCTATGACGCTAAAGAGAAAACTGAGCTAAAAACACTCTCCACTAGGGCTGAACATTCTATCCTTTTGGACTGAAAATCCTAAATTCAGACAACACTATTTTGGCACCTGTGTTTTTGTTTTGTTTTTTTTGCAGTGCTCATAATGTTCTTTGAGAACAATTTTGTGTCTGATACAGATTTTTTATTTCAGTTTTTTTTTTTTTTTACATCAGTCTGAGCCGATGACTGATACAAGCTTAACCTCCTGAGACCCAGCAATGCATTTTTGTCCTCTGTGGGGTCAAATGATTCACAATTTTACTTTAAAAAAACAACAACCACTATCTATGGCAAATAAAATTCCTTTACAAAAATAAATAAATAAATATGAATGATTTAAAAAGGAATGTGTCTGAAAAAAAGAAAGGATTCATCATGTGGTTTCCAATTAAGACAATTTTCTTAAAGTAAAAAAGGTAACAAATGTTCACTTTCAAGGGTTTCAGGAGGTTAAGGCAATATTTGGAGCCAAAAATGATTTATTTTCTCTGTCAAATGAAAACAAATGTAAGAAAATGTTTCATCACAGTTAGAAAATATAAATAGTGAGAGTTAAACTGATAAATATGGCCAAAAGAAACCTTCCATTTTTACCATTTTCTTTTTCTTTTCTCCTTTTTTGTTCCTTTCTCCTCATTCTCTTCTTTTTTCTTCCCTTTCCCTCTTTTTCTTCTTTTATATTTTTGGTTTTATTTTTCCACCTTTGTCATTTTCTTTTATTTGCCATTTTTCCTTCTTTTTTTTTTTTTCCCATTTTCTCTTCTTCCACCTGTCAGTAAATCACGGCATTTATTATTTGAATGCTATAGTTTCTGTGATGTTTGCAAATGTTGCTGAACCACTGAAACTTGATTTGAAGAAAATTAAATTGAAATTGCAATATCTGCCAGAAAAATTGCAATTTTTCTTAAAATCATTCAGCTCTACTCTGCACAGTCACCTGGTTAAGCTGCATTTTCTAATAAACGTCCAAAATTTAATGCAAATTAACCTTTTGGCTACAATTGGGTGCATTTACAGAAATGTTCATTGATGTACATTGTCCCTCTACACCAAATGATTAGTTTGTAATTTGATTTTGTAATAAACTGCTGCAACAAAATGAAAATAAAACCCACATAAATAGTTTTACTGATGATTACTGTATTTTCCGGACAAAACTTCGCTCCAGAATATAAGTCTCACCAGCCAAAAAATAAATAAGAAAGAAAGAAAAAAACATGCAGATTAACTGGAGTATTTTGGGGGGTAAATCTATTTGATGAAGTCCAACACCACGAACAGACATTTCATCTTGAAAGTCAATTTAAAATAAAAAAATAGAACAGAGAACAACAGGTTGAATAGATAAATAGATAGTTAGTATACTAACGTAAGACATTCTGATAACGTTACATGACACATAAACAACGTACTGAGAACGTGCCTGGTATGTTAACGTAACATATTAACAATTATTCACATAACTATAGAATAAAGAACACGGTGATGCTCTACAGCACCCTCTTGTGGTTGTCAGTGTGAATATAACGTGAAATTATATAATAAAGTGTTAATAACTTCAAAGATAAGTCACACCCTTGACCAAACTATTACAAAAAACTGCAACTTATAGTCACAAAAATACAGTAATTAAAATTAAACCAAAGAAACACTGTGATTAATTTGATTCAAACATTTTAATCATTTAGCCATGAAAAAGAAAAGTTATATTAAGTGGTAATATTTAATTTCACTTTATACCACATACAATATATAGATTTATTTGTATGTTGCATTCTTGTGACAGTAGCCTTTAAAGGGTTAAAATCTGAGAATGATTTACCACATACTGGTCCAGTCCAAATAGGGTTTAATAGAAAAAAGTAGAAATAGTCTGTAAAGAGATTTTTTAACCCACTTACTGAAGAATCTGATGTGATATTACATTTGCCATTTGGTAAGTGTAGCTTCTTCACATGATTCTGTTTTAATCATGATTAATCCAAATTAATCCAAAGAAACCCTGTGATAAATCTGATTAAAAATTGTAATCATTTGACACCACTAAAAAAGGAAATGTTAAATTAAGTGGAGATAATTAATCCTTTGACGCATACTGGTCACTCCAGTGGACAGTTATTCTACAGTTGTTCTCTTGTATATTCATTAGTTTTGTCGTTTTAGTTCCAAATCAGTCAGTTCATATCATTACTGTAACTGGTCTGTTCTTAATAACTGATCTGCACTAATATGTTTACCTGTTACCTATTACTTATTGTTATTAGACTGTAATTAACAGCCTCTTCTTAAACAAAAACTGCATTCAAATGTTTTATTTCATTGTGTTCTGATATTGTGTTTTTTATTTCCATTTTCCAGCTGAGTGGATATTTTTGTAACTCCATAAAAAACAGGTTCATTATAAAGGTTTCAATCGCATTATTTTTCTCAGCCTTTTCTCAGCAAGGAGGGTGAAGTGTCTTGCCCGAGGACACAACGGACCAACCAGGACAGAGAGGGATTTGAACCACCAACCCTTCAGTTACTGGACAACCTGCTCTACCAACTGAGCCATGGCCACCCCCTGGAAAGAAATCTAGACTAAGGTTCTTATAAGTCATGCATCCAAGGGTTCATTTGACTAAAATAATGATAATGGATTCGATTTCTATAACATTTTTCAAGTCACACAAAGTGCTTGACATTATTGATACACTCTCACATGCTCCCTCTGGTGGTAGTAAATTACATATGTACCCATAGTTAGTGATGTTAAAATGAGGTTTCATGAAGCGTTAGTTGTTTCTGTTTCATCCTCTAGATCAGTGGTTCCCAACCCCCGGCCCACGGACCAGTACCGGTCCGTGGATCAATTGGTACTGGGCCGCCAGCTGCCCAATAATTATTTAATCAATTACTTATTTCTCTTGTATATATTATCCAAGTCTGAAGAATCTTTTATTTTGAAAAATGACCGGATTCTCTCGGTTACATCACTGTCACCTGAATGCCAAAAATTTAACCCACATGTTAGCAAAGTAAGTAAAGAACACATGCCATTGGAATGTTTCTTTTTGAAGAGGAAAAGGCCACTGAAGAGACAGAAGAAGAGCCTCCAACTTCCAAGAAAAGGAAAGCTTTTAACAAACAATACCAAGAGTTTTACTAGAAATATGGATTTATTGTGACAGGTGATTCCCACAGACCAAGCCCTTCCCCGGTCTGTAGTAAAATTCTCAAACGTGGACCGGTCCGCAGTAATAAAAAGGTTGGGGACCACTGCTCTAGATGGAGCTCTCTGTTCAAGAAAGTGTTGTAGATTTCAACAATTTCAACTCTTTGTTGAACAGAGAGCTCCATCTAGAGGATTAAAAAGAAACAACTAATTCTTCATGAAGCCTCATTTTAATATCACTACCCACAGTTGTCCTGAGGCAGACTGAAAGAAGCACAGCAGCCATTTTGCGATTACAGTCCCTCTGACCACCACTGAACATTCACACGCACTGGAGGCAAGGAGGGTGAAGTGTCTGCCCAGGGACACAACAGACTGACTAGGACAGAGCTGGCATCAAACTACCAACTCTTCGGTCAACAGATGACCCACTCTACCAACTGAGCCATAGCCATCCCATATATAGCATATACAATAGATTGACTTTTTCTGGCATGTTGCATATTGGTAGCAGTAGGCTTTAAGGGGTTAAAATCTCTGTGAACGATTCCTTTAGCCCACATACTGGTCCAGTCCAAATAGGGTTTAACAGACAAAAGGAGAAATAGTCTAAAATGAGATTTAATAATCCACTTACTGAAGAATCTAATGTGATATTATTCCATCTGTCATTTGGTAAATGTAGCAGTTGTGTGATCTGCTGCAGCTGCACTGCTGAGCGTCTTGTGAGTCATAGAAGCCGTGGTGTGACCATCCTCCTGCTTAGCTGTGACTTTCAAACATGCCACCAATTCTCAATGACCCTTCGGTCCTCCAATAACTCCAGTGCAGGATGACCCTAATTACAGCGCTGGCTTTGCTGCCAAACCTTCTCATTGGAAACCCGCCACAGCTTTGGCGACCCCGGCATATGAGTCGTTCCCAAAGGAAAGCAATTTAATGCTTGGCTGCGTGAAGAACTAAATATATGCAGCACAAGAAACGCCTTAGATAAATGAGAGCAGAGTCTGAAAGAGTCTGATCTGACGCCTGATGACTCACCTGTCGACTGGGAGGTGATAGGAGAGAAGAAGGTGGCAGGGAACGGTCTAAAGGTAGAACGCGGCAGGGAACGGTCTAAAGGTAGAACGTGGCAGAGAACGGTCTAAAGGTAGAACGCGGCAGGGAACGGTCTAAAGGTAGAACGTGGCAGAGAACGGTCTAAAGGTAGAACGTGGCAGAGAACGGTCTAAAGGTAGAACATGACAGGGAACAGTGCAACGCCATTCTATCACTAAGACAACCACATGCTATAAAGTCAGTACTATCACTATGACGATTAGGTACTGTAAAGTCAGTACTATCACTATGACGATTAGGTACTGTGAAGTCAGTACTATCACTATGACGACCAGGTACTGTAAAGTCAGTACTATCACTATGACGACCAGGTACTGTAAAGTCAGTACTATACTATAGTACTATATTACAAAGTGTTACAGGGAGTCAGAACTTAGATGGTTTTTAAATCAGAATTAAAACCAGAGCATGAAGAACAGAAGGACGTGTGTGCTACCACTGACCTCAGGATGAGTGTTCAGTCTGTTCTGGAGGATTTAGTACCACTGTTAACTTTGAAATGGAGTTAGCTTAGGCCAGGACATGACACAAAACACACGCTCACACACTTGAAGGAAGCAAAAAGTGTGTGTGATTCTTACACAGAGAACTTTTAATTCAGCCCTAAAATAAATCTGACGAACCTGCTAAAAAAATCTATAAAGTCAGTGGGTCGAGTCTTCACTAACAAACACTAGAATAGTTTAACCCACAAAGACCCTCTGCTACTCTTCTGTCAGTTCTCTTTTTTTCCCTCTCTATTTCTACGTTTCCTAACTGATTTATCGCCAATTTGTTTTCCATAATATCCTCATGATTCAGCTTTGTGTGTGTAAATCATATTTCTTCGTACGTTTAATTTACTGGTCATGTAGAATTCAACGTTAATTAAATCAACGCAGAGAAAAAATAAGAAAAGGTGTCTTTTCTCAACAAGATAGATAGATAGATAGATAGATAGATAGATAGATAGATAGATAGATAGATAGATAGATAGATAGATAGATAGATAGATAGATAGATAGATAGATAGATAGATAGAAAATAAATAAATGAACAAAGCAACAAAATCAATGAAAAGTCAATAGAAATTCAGAGTAATAGGAAAAAATGAACCAACAATGACTAAATAAACAAAGTAAAGGAGTAATTAAGAACCATGTAAGTACCATGACCTAATAAAACACATCACAGTAATTGACTTTTAAAGGCTTTATTTTTTTGATATTTTTGAAATGTTTTCTGTTTTTCCTGGTAAAATATGTATAATTTCATCCATAGCAAAAAATGCAGTTTTAGCTTTTACTTTATTACAATTGAGAAGTTGTACTTTTACTTCAATAAAGGAGTTGAAGCAGTACTTCTACTTCTACCAGAGTAGTACTGTACTTCTACTTAAGAACATAATGTGAGTATTTCTTTGAATAGGTAACAAATGGTTACTACATAGTGAATTATGTGTAGGTATAAAGTGTTACCAGGATAATATTCCAATAAATGGTGATAAAAAGTGCAATAAAGAGGAGAAAATGTTATTTTGGAAGTGCCAGTATAGTATGAGTGTGTCTCTATGGGTCAAATGTGCCTTTATGTTGTTGTTTTCATGTGGTTAAAATGCAAATAATGTTTGTAAAAGGTTCTTGGAAAGGTGCCTCTAGTCCAGATTGTGGATCTACAGTCCTTCTGGGAGCCTTGTAAATTATGCTGCTCATGTGTTGAACATTGACACAGTTACTCCGTGTTCTTTCCCATAATTAATATAAAAGTGCTAAGAGAAAAATGTCCTTTGAAGTGGAGTATGTGGGACTGCCGGAGGAGTCAATCCGTCTGGGTGGAGAGGTGCAGGGCTCCAGCTAAGACTATGATGACCTTTAGATTGAAACAATGTCCTGGGGAGTCAAAGCCATTAAACACAGTAACTATACTGGACTCAGCTCTGCGCTCACAATCCTTCTCCTTAGTTTCGCCTACAGCAAACAGGCCTTGGCCCGCCACCGCCGCCACCGCTGCCGCCACCGCTGCCGCCACTGACCCCTGTTATTCCTTCAACCACTTTCTAGTCCCATTTCTGTTCCAAACACTACACTGGGGTGTCCTCGAACGAAACCAGGCCGTTTTAAACTATACATTTCCATTTTTTTTAAAATTCCAAGTTATTCCCTTATGAAACAAAATATATGGCAAAATATTGAAAAATAGAATGCATTATATTAAAAAAATGGATTCCCATACATGGAAAAGTAGTGCATACACTAAAAAATAAAAGTTTGGATGAGCCAAAAACAGTATGTTGACCTAAAATAATTGAAAAATAATAAAATACTAATAATACTAATACTAATACTAATACTAATAATAATAATAATAAAATAATCTTTCGGCATTTATTCTATTCTGCCTTGAAATTTCCAGAAAGCAGAACTTCATTAAATTTTTGCAAACAATTCAAAATAAAATACATGTAGATTTGTTTTAATTTCAAACCATGGACATTTTTATCATCCTACAAAGCTACAATACACAATAGGCTGATGTGAAACTCGAAACAACCATGACATATGGACAAGTATGAGGTATAAATAACATTTAAATGTATGTAATTATGATACATTCAAGTAGACAGTTTTGAGATTTAAAAAAATTGCATTAGATAACATCTGAGTTCCTCGTGATTGGGTTGTGACATTATAATGGTGGAAGTCTCCAGGGACACAATAGACAATATTGAGCCCTGAGACTGTGTGACCCCTCTCGCATCTGCCCAAATGTCAGACTGGCCAGTCCATCCCTGAACTTCACTATATATATATATATAGCCGAGCCGGTGTTCTGTTCCAAATTGTCCTACTTCCACGACACGTCCTACCGTAGAACAAAGTGACAGACATGTCTGCCAAGATGTGCTACCTTACCTACCTAAATTCACTCCTTTACAAAGAATAAGTTACTATGTTAAGTTAGTAGAATAAGTTAGTTAATAAAAACTGAAATTGAGGAGTGTTGCAAATTGAGTAAACTGGAAATGAATGTTAACAACAGAAAGAAACATGGCCACTGGACTTAAAGATCATTATCTTTTGCCAGCTTTTATTTTAAATGGAGCAGCACCTTTTTATTTAAAGGTGTCCTTCTGCTGAAAACCACTTTTCCATGCTCCTTTTGGAATCGGATGTGTCAGTTACCAACACATGCTGCCTTTTTGTCACCTCCACTGACTGCATACCGCAGTCGTCACCCACGTGGGGTTAAACCCATCCCCCACTGCAGCGAATCTGAAGTAGCATTAGCATTAGCATCTACAAAAGAAGACCGCGCCACAGTAGGTGCTGCACAAACTTGAAAATAAATGTGCTCTCTCAAATAGAAAACACTGCATTTTGGATATATTTATATATATATATATTTATATAGTTCTTTTCCACCTTCATGGTGCTCAAAGTGCTTTACATTAGCTTCACATTCACACACACATTCATACACCAGTAGGTTTCTAAGGTTCTGTCAGTCCTACTGGGATACTGAGTCAGGGTTCAGTGTCTTTGCCCAAGGACACTTCCCCATGTGGACAGCCAGAGCTGGAACATGAACCATTTACCCCTTCAGTCACTGTACGACCCACTCAACCAACTGAGCCACAGCCGCCCTAAATGTCAATATATGAGTACATATATTGTCTAGAATGTCTGAATATATGGCAAACCACAATTCCGTATTTTTTTCACAATATATTTTTCTTTATATTATATACAAATGTATTTTTATGTTCAATTTCAGGCAGTAATGTATTGATAGTCAGTATATAGAGAAATATATTTTGTTTCATATGGGTTTATTCTGAATTAAAGCTATTTCCTCTGTGTTTACATGTACATGTTAATTCTGAATAAAGGTTTCCATTGAAATGGGTGTATTACACTCTAGTTAATTGGCCTTTCAGAGCTGGAGGTACAGAGGGTTTTGATTGGACAGAACGGCCGCTTAATGTCTGGATGTCTACTGAAAAGAAACGATCACCTCCACTTCCTGTTTTGCTTTTGTTTCAACTATCAACATGTTAGACCAGATACTACATGTGATTTTTTGTAATTATTTTTGTAATAATTATAAATAGATTATATAATAATCATATGTCATCTGTTTATGATTTTCAATTTACATGTATGTATGTATCAGATATACGTAATAAATCAGTCAGACAGATATTAGTGATTTTCGTCTGTTCATATATCATATATAACTGAACATAGAACCTTAAATTTTTTCATTCTCCAGGTAGAACATATTCAGTACACATTTATAATCAATATGATTATTAGTTTGTGTGTAATGGGTGAACAAAAGGTGACTTTTACAAGTTCACCATGGAGAAAATATACATTCTCTGAAACATGCAATTGTACATTTTCAAATTTCTTAGGACTATAGATTTTGGTGAAATAATTCTACAAATGTCAGACCTCTAACATTTGTTGTTCATTAGCTATAGAAGCTGAAAATAAACCAACATTTACTGTCCTATTTTGGTGTTAGATTTCAGGTCACTTCTACTGACTGCAAATGGTCTGAACTTTGGAAGTATTTACAATTAAGCCTGGAATTTTTTTATTTTGTATATTAAAAAAAAAGTGTGTAAAAATATAGAAATGGTGGGGATATGTTATGGAATGACCCAGCTGTCTGTCTCTGTCTGCAGCTGAAATAACTTAATTCAACTGCTGTTTTTTTCCACTTTATAAACTGTATGTCACTGATTTACGAGTAGGCTTATAAAATAACAAAATAAATAATTTTATATCTGACATAAAATGGTTGCACATTACTTTGAAAAGCAGCAGCAAATTTACAGCATGATCGATTTGAGTTAATTAGCTCTACTGTCATTGACATTACTTCACCCAATTATCAAACATCTGACGACGTGTTTCTGTCGGATTCATAAAAAACACTTTTAATCTATCGTCTCAATATGTTCAGTCTCAAAAGAAGAACATTTATAAGGTGTTAAATGTGCTTTTTTTTTTTTAAATGGATTTACCAGAAAAAAGTACCAATCAGTTTCTTTTCATTAAATCCGAGACTGGGATGCTGTATATGAGGCATGTGCAAAGTCTGGCTCGGGGGCCAATCACGGCCCGTGGTCAGAATTCATACGTCCCTGCAGCTTCAGTTTTATTATTCATTCATGGCCCACTCAGATTAAGATACTGTCCCGATACACATGTTCGCATATCACCGACAATGGTTACAATTCTCGGAAATGTTCTCGACATGCCCATTTTTATCAAGAACGCATCAGGTGGTGACTTGTGTGGCCTTGGGGCAGCCTCCTATCCCAGAATGCATTTTGCACCAACAATGGCAGAGGAGAGGACCCTCAACTGTAAGTTACTATGTTATTATCACAGAATGTCATTTTAAGATTGTTTAATGCGAGAAAGTGGACATTGGTGGTCGATTCATCAAGAGTAGTTTAAAATTTGCTCCAAAGGTTTCATAGATGTACCGGGAGTTGGTGACGTAATCAAGTACGCTGCCGTCCCAATTACAGAATAACCGTCCTGTGCCCTCTTGTACTCAAGAGACTGTACTCCCAGGTCGAACTTGCTTAATCCAAACTACCAAGCATGTAAGTCTGAACCTGGCAAAGACAAAGTAATAGAGTGTTCTCTTCGACAGCCCATCTTCAAAAGGGTCAAAGCACTAATAAGTATGATTGAGATGAACCCCCAAGCATGAAAGGGAAGTTGTTTAAATATTTTTTCCCTTTTTTTCCCCTTACGTTTTCCTTTTTTCATTTTAGATGTCAAAAAGCCAGGTTCAAATGGCTCTGTCAGTGTTGAAGGTTGCCGACCCCTGGGCTAGGCTAATTAATGTTAACACACTGGTAACAAAAAATATCCAACCAGGTCTGTTTACATGCTGCTTAGCCGACGATAGACTGTGAACAGACATAACCAGACAACACATTCTAACATATAACAAGCTAACAGGAAGTGAGCATTCCGAGCCTGTGAGTTAAATTACTCATCACCATGCCAACCTATGAAGTTGCTATGATAGTTGCCTGTAACTCCTCTGGTGTGTATTTGTATGTGTGACACAAAATATTACTGACTGACTGATCGTGTAAAAGACACAGATATATATATATATATATATATATATATATATATATATATATATATATATATATATTGTGTCTGAAAGAGAGAGAGCATCTAAGAATTTACACTTTCAGGGGAAGCTGCTTCAGTCACACTCCCTCCTGCATCACACCTCCAACACCCAGAGAAAGAAGGGAAGTATGCCTACCTGTGGGGAGTGTGGTGGCTCCGGGGCTGAGAACCGTCAAGGTGATTTGATCCTCTGCCCTGGCTGTGCTGACAAGCGTTTTCCAACAAGATGCAGTGAGTTGCATTTATCGAAAGACGTTATCATTAACGACTTGCTATCTTTCACGGTCAACATAATGGACTGTTTACCTGCTGATGTGATCACTAAGCTGTGAACGAAAACCTATGTAGAAGATGAAGTTGAGTCTGCAAAGAGGCTTCGTTTGATATATGTGAGCCATCTGAACGCTATGAGAAGCGACAGGGTTCTAACAAATCTGCAACCAACATGGCGCACATACTTTGTGTCCTTCACTCTTTGGACCCTTCGTCGGTGCTGACCATCGTGTCTGCTACATTGCATCTCCCAGCCATGGACTTTGAGCATGCAGACATTACTGTCTGCTTACAAGAACTACAAGTTATGCGGCATTAGATGAAGTCTATTCGCGAGAATTATATCGACTCTGCTAAAGTCCCTTAGAAGAGAAATCTGTGAGCTGAGGAACCGTGACACAGTGCCACCTCCTAAGAAGGCTACATATGCCAAGGCTACAGCGGACCCGCTGAAATGTGCTCCGCTAGTAACGAGGGTTCCTCTTGGTGCTGAACCCACTGGTGCTGAAGCTCAAGAGGGCGGGCTCGCCATCGCTCCAAAATCTATACATGCGGACGTTAGCCACAATCTGGTACGAAAGGAGTCTCATAGGAACCTCTCGTGTTCACCATGTCTAGGCTCTGCGTCAGGTGGTCCCGCTGAGTGAGGGGATTGCTAAGTGGTGGGGATTGCTAATTCGTCGACTCTATCAGCAGTTAAGATGAGGCCTGCTGAGATCTTTGTAACACGGCTGGAACCCTTAATCCAGCCCAAGGACATTGAACAGCATCTGAAGAACACGCTACCCCAGAAATGCGTGATTTCCTGTACGAGACTCCAAACCAAACATGACTCCTACTCGTCTTTCCGGGTTACGGTGGAAAGTGACGCTCTGTCTGAAGTGTTGGCTCCGTCCTGTTGGCCTACCGGCATGCTGGTGAGACGCTTCCACGGCACTCGTCCTTCCAGACCTCCATAACTCAGGACTCAAGACTATGGCTGACGTCATTCAATTGTAGATCTCACCACTTTCCATTGAGTGTGACCTTGAATTATGATTTTCCCAACCTTACAAATTTACCAAATGTGTCTAACCCCCAGAAAGGTACTAACTGGGCCAATGTTATCCAAGCCCAGCTTGATGCTTATGCCTCCATACTAGATAGTACTTTGTTATGCATTGATTTACCTGTAGAGGCTCTTGTTTGTAAGGACCCAAATTGTATGAAACCCTCACATAAGAATGCTAACAACCTGTATCCCCGCCAGCTGATCGTTCTCATGGAGGATTCCGCAAATATTTCAATAGCCTCTAGTTCTAAATACAGCTGCAAAAATTTTACACCTGTTCCGTGTTGAAATTATATTGTCAACGATTTACACTCTGCTGCCAGGGAGGCGTATTCTCTGGAGAGAAATTAGTAGTCCTAGATCTGGTCCTATTTTCCTACTCATGTCAAAATCTAGGGCTAGATTCAAACATGCGTTTAGACAGTGTAAACGTAGTGAGGATAGGGCTCGTGCTGTCTCTACTGCGAAAAGTATTAACTCAGGAAACTACCGGGAATTTTGGAGGAAAATAAGAAAATCCAAATCTTCTCATACGGTCTTACCCAACACCATAGATGGTTCTTCTGGTGCTGAGAATATTGCTAACCACTGGAAAGAACATTTTGAGTCTCTTCTAAACTCTGTAGATAACCAATCACACAAGCCAGAGGTAGTTTCTGCTCTGACATCCGAATTATGTTTTCATTATGATATGCGAATCTCCACACTGGAACTCGTAGACATTTTTAAGGATTTGGCCATTGGTAAAGCCTGTGGGTCAGATGTTATAAGTAATGAGCACCTGAAATATGCTAGTCCGAGATTATGTGTACATTTGTCATTGTTGTTTACCGCTGCCATTGTTCATGATTTCATTCATGATATCTTGCTAGACACCATCATTGTTCCTGTTGTGAAAAACAAGTCAGCTAATATCTCTAGTACTGATGATTATAGACCAATCACGATCACTTCTGCATTATCTAAAGTCCTTGAGGCACTTCTTTGGGTGGCTGTGGCTCAGTTGGTAGAGTGGGTAGCCCAATGACCGAGAGGTCGGCGGTTCGCGTCCCAGCTCTGGCTGTCCACGTGTCGAAGTGTCCATGGGCAAGACACTGAACCCTGACTTAGGCCCCCAGTAGGACTGACCTTAGACCTTAGAAAAACCTACTGGTATAGTGTGTGTGTGTGAATGAGAGGCTAATGTAAAGCGCTTTGAGCACCATGAAGGTGGAAAAGCGCTATGTAAGTGCAGTCCATTTACCATTACTTCTGCTTAGTCGACTGAAGCCTTTTCTTTGGACGTCTGATTCTCAATTTGGCTTTAAACCTAAACATGGAACAGACGTGTGTGTTTTTATTTTAAAGCAAATCATTGAGTACGACAAGGGGTAAGGGTCCCCTGTCTTTGTTTGTTTTATGGACGCCTCTAAGGCTTTTGATCGTGTCAACCACTGGTCACTGTTTAGAAAACTGATCAACAGAAATGTTCCGCTGTATTTAGTCTGTTTTTTAGTCCTCTGGTATAAGAATCAAAACATGTGTGTATGATGGGAGTGCTAACCTCTCCTCCAGCTTCTCTGTTACAAATGGGGTGTGCCAGGGTACTCTCCTTTCCCCGTATTTGTTTAATGTTCATATTGACGATATTAGTGTCAGTCTAAATAATGCCAAGGTTGGCTGATATTTGGGTGGATAAATTACCAACCACCTCTTTTATGCAGATGATTTATGCCTGATATGTCCCAGTGTTAAATCCTTACAGAGACTAGTTGGGATATGTGAAGATGTTGGTCGTGTTAACGACATATTGTTTAATCCCCATAAGACTTGTTGTATGTATTTTCCGTGCTCACGTTTGCCACTTCAGCTTCCATTGCCACCTGTTAGACTTTGTGGTGCCAATTTGAAATATGTGAATTCCTTTGTCTCCCTAGGGATACATCTAAATACGATGATGATTGTGTACACGCTCTGCTTAAGAGTCTCTATGGCCATGCGAACTGTATAAATCAGAAATTTTTCAGTTGCTCTCCACCAGTTAGGAGATACCTGTTTAAGACCTATTGTGCCCAACTATATGGTGCTCAACTTTGGAACTCTGTTAGCTCTGGTGTCCTCTCTAGATGCCGTGTTGCTTATAATAATTGTTTCCGTATTATCATGAACTTACCACGGCGATGCAGTGCTAGCGAAATGTTTGTCTACCACTAAACTGACACGTTTGAAACTCGGCGGAGGAGGACATGTTTTTCCTTTCTAAACAGATTGTCTTCCTCCAATAACTCAATTATTGTACGCCTACTAGGGTCGGATGCCTTTTACAGGAATTCTTTCTTCCGACGCAGCTACGATTTGTTATGCAGCTAGGCTGTGTGTTCTACTTCTTGTCTGTCTTCCTGTATACATATATGTCTGTTTTTATTGTTTTTAAATATGTATTGTTTTTGTATGGGTTTCAACATGAAATAAAGAAAAACAATAAAGAAAGATATATATATATATATATATATATATATATATATATATATATATATATAGTTTTCATCTTAAATCTGAACAGACTTTGCATTACTAATAGATGAGTAATGATTCCTAACCTGAACATGGGTTCAAATTTTGATCAACTCCAGATCCTCAACAGTTTGTTCTATGCTACTGATTCCAGAGGGAAAGAAAGACTGAACTTAAAAAAAAATGTTTACACCTGAATGGCTTACATTTGGTTCCTGCTATTGCTACTTACAAAATAAATGGTTGTAACAATGAAGATAAAACTGTAATAGAACAGTGCATTTATATGTAATTTTTACTGTTTAAAAATGTCAGAAGGGACAACTGGCCCCCGGCAATCTGCAAATTATCAGATCTCACCCTTTCTAAAAAAAATAAATAAATAAATTGAGCACCCCTGCTGTATATGTTGATGGGAAAATGAATGCTCATGATCAACTCTGCAAATTTAGACCATAAGGATGAAAGCTAGAAACCAAATATTTATTATTTTTTTCCAGGATATATCACAGCTTGATATAAATTGTATGTTTATCCTAATTAGTCCTAATTAATCCTTAATAACATCTTAACATATGCACCCATTTAAAGGTCTGATTGCACTAAATATTTGATTATTCCTAATCTCTGTTAGCCTATAGCATGAGCCTGAAGGCTGAGCAATGAATTCTGGGTAACACAGGGGGTGGTAACTATTGAAGAACACACACAGTTGGAGGTAAATTTCAAAGGTTTCATTCAAAAAGGTCAGGCTTCGTAACATCCCATAATGTAATCATTACCCAAAAGTCTAATAATTAGTTCTGTCACAGATTAATTCATCATCATCATTAATCTGATTAAAAATGTCCATGGAATTAAATAGAACAGTTGTTTTGTTGAAGGTGCATACATTCATAGTTTGGCATATGTTTTGGATATTTCATCATTTTTTAATAGGTTTTAGAGTTGTCATCACTTTTTTTTATTTTATTTTAGTGGATTTGCATGTTTTGTTATATTTTGTCTCTGCAATATTTGGGGTTTCTTCATCTATTGTGGTGTATTGTGTAGGAAGTTTCAGGCCAAAAAGAAACAAAACAGAGACAGAACAGTCGACTGACATAAAGTGTTTTGCACACTCTCCAAAAGGCAATTTTTTTCTTTCACTGAAGCACTTCCAGTTTAAAATACCACGTTAACATAGAGCATATGTTAGTCAGGGATTCTGCTAGCACTAAGCTAATACTAGCACTAGGCTGATGCCAACTCTGTGCTAATGCATCAGTTTGGACAGATATATTCGCTAATTTCTTGAGTCTGTTTTTGAAAAATGAAACAATCAGTATGTAATCATGAATCATCAAAATTAATCTGAAGCAACCCTGTGATTAATCTAATTGAAAATTGTAATCATTTGATAGCACTAGTAAAATAAGGTTTTACAATATTGGTTAAAAATGTTATTACAATATCAATCTGTCTATTTTATTTTATTAATGGTGACATTATTATATTATTGGGTTTTATTACATTTTTGATTGAGTTAAGTGTAAATTTTATGACATTTTCATGTATTATTACATTTTCAGGAAATTACTAGATTATAGGGTGAAATTATTACATTATAAAGTGAAATTATTACATTATAGGGTGAAAGTATTACATTATAAAGTGAAATTATTACATTATAGGGTGAAATTATTACATTATAGGGTGAAATTAGTTTATTATAGAGTGAAATTATCGGATTATGGGGTGAAATTATTACATTACATGGTTAAATTATTCAATTATAGGGTGAAATTATTACATTAGGGTGCTAGAACCACAGTTGTGATCTCAAGTAAAATAATATAATATCCTAATAATAATGGCCCTAAATGTAAATGTAAAATCTCAGTATCAGATCAGTCGAGTCAAAACTAATCCTCGTCATTCTGTTGTTTTAAAGCCAGTGTCTAGGACATTCTCATATTCTCAAAACACTAAATGTAGAACTCCATGTTATATTATCTGTCAAGTTTTACATCATCACTTTTGAAGAAAAAAAAGGATGTGTGATAAGATATTACATTTTCTATATAAAAAAAAAAATGACAGTATCAATAACCATCAGTCAGGATATTTTATTACATTTCTGGGTTGTATTACATTTTCAATCAAATTATGTGCAAATGTTATTATATGTTCAGGGAATTATCACATTATTAGGTGCTACAGGCTTCTGTGTTGATTTTGGAGCATGTTGTCATTATTTCTGACAATGCCGCTGTGAGTGTTTGTACTTCACACACACACACACACACACACACACACAAAAGCAGATTACGGAGCAAAACAACACTGACTCTATCCAGGATTTGTAGAACAAGTCCCTGCAGGTCCCAACATTATATAACAGTTTTTGAAGACAGCATAGACCTGTACTGGTAATTAACTACACAAACACCTGCCAACCAGCCTTAAAAAGAGAAAGTAATAAATAAGTCCACATGGTATAAACCAGAGGTGTCAAAGTAATTTCAGTTCAGGGGCCATATTAAGCCAAATTTGATCTGTAGAAGATCAGACCAGTGAAATAATAACATAATAATATAAAAAAATATTATCAACTCCAAACTTTCCTCAATGTTTTAGAGTGAAAAAAGTAAAGTTATGTGATGAAAATGTTTATATCCTTTAAAATAATGTGAATAACAGGAACAAACTGAAATTTCTTAAGAAAACTGTGTGCAGTTTTAATATTATGTCTCAGTTTCTCATTTACACATGTCAATTACAATTTACCGATCACAGTAGATCAACAAAACATACATAAAACATTTAGTAACAAGGAGAATATTGGTAAACCTGCCTTTCAGACATTTAAAAATTGTCATATTTATTCATGTTACTTGTATTTTTATGAAATTTTAGTGTAAATACAATAAAATGACATGAACATTTTTACATTTACAAAGAGAAACATTTGGAGTTGTGAGTATTTATTTCCCTTAAACGCGGAGTATCAGGGGTGTAACGGTTTAGTGTCTGTCGCTACGTAACATCTTTCGTGATTCGATTTTGGTGATGATCCGGAAGAGATCCTGGATTCTGGATCACTTTGAAATTTTACATTGCAGTAAATGGAGAATAAATTTCAAAGTGATCCAGAATCCAGGGTCTCTTCCGGATCATCACCAAAATCTAATACTTTGTTCCTTGTGACACCCCCAACGCATTTTCATCAAGATCCGTCCATAACGTTTTGAGTTGTCTTGCTAACTAACAAACAAACAGACAGACAAACAAACAATTCTAGCAAAAACATAACCTCCTTGACGCAGGTAATAAACAATAAAGTTTACTGAGTTTTTCAAACCATCCGGTCAGCCAAATCCCAATCGAGCTCAGGTTGCGAAGGACAGCTGTGGCTATTTTTCAAGGACTTATTGTGCATGTTTGTATTTGCTCTTTTATCCGGGTACATCCCACTCATTCACTGGTATTAGTTATATTGTCTTGCTCGTTTCCTATACATGATTAAACATAGGAATTTATACTCTGTCAGGATATGGTGTAACTAATGTTATTACAATAGACCTACATGCCCAGGTGTGGCACACAGCATTGTTCACAAGCACCTCCACCCCCACCTTTTTTGAATTTTTCTTGCACCGGAGCCACTACATCTCTGCACTCCGGGAGCTCACACTTTACAAATTAAACGCTGTTTTACACTGATTGGATTCGAGAACACATAACCTGTCATCACACAGCACACTTCTGCTTCTGATTGGTCAGCTCAGCAGGATAGTAGGGAGGGGCTTACGTGTGTAAAATAGTTACATTTAACAGAACCAGGGCCAGTTTGGAGCACTGCAAAACCAAGGCTTTGACCATTCCAAAATCCTGTGATCTGAAATCACAACTTTTGGTCCAAAATGATAGATTGTTCAGCCCCTTCAGTGTCATTTTTGCATTTTGCTCTCATCCCAGGGGCCAGACTGGACTCTTTGGAGGGCTGGATTTGACCCCCTGGTATAAATAACGACAAACCATTGAAGCTTGTATGTTAATAAATCCATTTGCACAGTGGCATGCAGTCGGCAGTCAAATAAATCTCTTGGAAATACACATGGATTGAGTCAAACACAACAGAGGAACTTCCTTCAGCCCTGAAGTAATTACTGTACAGCAGCTCCAGTATTTTACTGTGATACTAGAAGTGTGTCTGTAAATGATAGCGAGCAATAGCCAGCGCCTGTGTTTGTTGCAGAGCAGCGGTGGCCTGGGTTTGTCTCTAAGTGCTGAGTATATTTACCCTGTATCCAGTGCTATGCTTTGTTGCACTCTGTGAAACAAGGTAGAATTCAATTACACGGTGGCCGAGGACCTGACAAGAGCTCACTCTTGTTTCAATCACTCCACAGGTGGATATGGGGATGAGGAAAAGTGATGCTCCAGTCACCACACTGTGGACCAGCAGAGGGCAATGAGGTGTGAGGAGGCTCCCAAAGACGAGGAAACCCTGAGAGCCGTGACCTTGGACCGGGAAGAGACCTCCAGGTCTATCACTAACACCAGGTCCAGACTGTTTCTGTGAGTTTCTAACAATAAATATGGTTTATTCCCATGGGGATAAAAGACAAAATATGGAGGGTTTTTTTCTTTTCTTTTTTCCAAATAAATAAAATGGTTTTAAAAAAATTGAATTGTCTTGTGTATAAATAAATAAATAAATAAATAAATACATAATTAAACAAATATCAGTCAAACAGTCACAAAACAATTGATCTGCATCCTCTGGTACTGGTTTGATAGATAAGATGAGACAAGACAGGACAGGTCAGGTTAGGACAGGACAGGACAGGGGGTGGGGGTGGGGGGTGGTTTGATTGTTTATAACGGTATCTGAAAATTCTACATGCTTGGTCTATGGGGATCACCTGTCCTCCATCTAGAGCAGTGGTCCCCAACCTTTTTATTACTGCGGACCGGTCCACGTTTGACAATTTTACCACAGTCCGGGGGCGGGCTTGGTCTGTGGGAATCACCTGTGACGATAAATCCATATTTCAAGTACAACTCTTGGTATTGTCTGTTAAAAACTTTCCTTTTCTTGGACATTGGAGGCTCTTTTTCTGTCTCTTCAGTGGTCTTTTCCTCTTTGAAAAGAAACATTCCAAAGGGATGTGTTTTTTACTTATTCTGCTAACATGTGGGTTACATTTTTGGCATTGAAGTGACATCTAACAGAGAGAATCTGGTAATTTTTCAAAATAGAAGATTGTTCAGACTTGGATAATAAATACAAGAGAAATAATTAATTAATTAATTACTGTATTAGGCGGCCAGCGGCTCGGTACCAAGTGATGCATGGACCGGCCCGGGGGTTGGGGACCACTGCAGTAGATGGCTTGTTTATAATACATAATGGTTGAGGAATAGTTTGACTCTAAGAACCAATTTCAATTCCATCCTACTTACATTATTTCAAAATTGTATTATGTTATAAAAGCCATGTTCAAAAACTGGAACAGTTTTAAAAGAAAAAAATATATATTTATTTACCAGTCTTTAAATATTATTATGCTACAGAATGTCATATTTTCAAAATGTGTTGCTGCTACAACTCAACTTCAGTATCTTAAAGTAGGAAAGTGCACTTAATAAAACCATTTTAAAAAGAAATAGCCTAGCTGAGAGCATTTAGACCTTGTCAATTTGCATATTTATCAATGATATTACCACATTGTATACAGTAACATGTCAATAACTATTAAATAATAGTTGAGAGGATATTTAGACCTTGTCATTTCTAGTATTTATCATGTCAAACTGTGATAATATCCATGATCCAGTTTTTCATACTGTCACATTTGTCTAGTTTGAAAAAGTAATGTGTCTATTCTGAGAATGTAAAGAGAATAAAGTAGACATATTTATATAAATGTAAAGAGTATAAAGAGTATAAAAATGGAACTGCATTTTTTGTTTTTACAAAAATGGGAAAAATGGCTTGATTATAATAAACCAATATGCAGGTAAAATACTCACAATGGATTAAAATACAGTGGTACCTCTACTTACGAAATTAATTTGTTCCAGAAGTGTTTTCATGGCATAGATTTGTTGTGAATAGAGTAGCATTTTCCATGTAAAGACCTGATTTGTTCCAAGGCCCTCAATACTACCCCTGAAACCCTGAAAACAATATAAAAATGTGCTGCTTTTGTATGAAATATGTGTTAAAAGAAAATGTAGATTTAGATTTTAGCCCATCCTAACTAACTAGACTAACACTAGCTGTTGTTAACGTAGATACAAACACCACCCCCTGGGTTTTACCTATGAGAGCATGGATTCTGTCTGGCCTGAATATTGTTAGCCCGTCCAGGCTAATGTCGGTGTCCGGGACAGAAGAGGTAAGCCATGTCTCAGTGAGAATGACGATGCAGCAGTCTGGTGGTTTAAATCCAGCTTCAGGTAGTCCAGTTTGTTTTCCAGTGAGCGTACATTGGCGAGCAGGATTGATGGAAGCGGCGGTCGGAACGCTCTACCTGATCCACCATGACAGCTGCATTTCTACTTCCTCTTGTGCCGCCTCTGATGTCTCCAGAGGCAGCCTCTGTGTGTGTGTGTGTGGGGGGGGCTCCGCTGTGGGATGTGGAATCTGACCGGCGTAGCAGACCGAGGTTCTGTAGCGCGGTCAGTACTGTATTTATGTCTCGGGGGTTTCAGTTTCGAAAAGTTGAGGTAAAGATTTTTCATAACTTGGTCTTTTCGTTAGCTGGGTCTTTCGTAAGTAGATGTACGAACTTATGTACAAACTCAGGCTGAAATGTTCCTGATTATTTGTTTGTTTGTTATTTGTTGGTGTATATGTACATATAAATGTTTGTTGATTACTTTAACCATATTGTGTGATGTAGAATGTGGACACTCAAATATATGGCACAAAAATGGAACGGTACAATCATGTGGATGTACATGTATTTTTTTGTTTGTTGTTCAGAGAAGCACAAAAATAAAAAAGTTACCAAAAAAGGTGCTTGGAGTTTAAGCATCATGGCTTATGTTCTCCTCAGCTTTCATAAATGTCTGCTTCCATGTAGACACCACCCTCTTAACGCTGCAATTTAACCTTAATTCTCTGCCATATTTCTCACTGTCACTCTGCAGAATGTGCTATATTTACCTTATCATCACAACATCCCTCTGTAGGTTTTAGCCATAAATATCATTTACAGGCTCGAAACACAATGAGGTAGACAGGAGCACGCAAAAAAAAAAGATGACTCCCATAGGGCGAGAGTGAAGAGAATAGCAGTTAAATGATCTGTCCTCCTGCAGGACAAGGCGGCATTCAATCACTGAAGACAGTTCAGCCCCGAGGAATACACGCAAACATATCATGTTATTGAGAGGAATAAGGTGAAATATATAGAGGTTCACAAACAAGGTCTAGAGCGTTCCCCTGACATCCCACTGCCATCTTCCCCCATTAATTATCAATGTGGACTCATGACATGGTTGATTACTGCTTTAAATTGTCTCTGCAGCGACGGCGCCACAGCCCTTTTCACAGGGAAATTATGAAGTCGATGAAAAGTGTGACAATCATGATGATTGATGGTGTTTGTTTTATTGAAGTCTGTTCATCTGTAGTGGGCCCAGACGGGGTCCTTGGAGAGGAGCATCAGTGTGATGTGATGACTGTCGTCAACGTGTCTCCTATGACACACGGACCCCCGAGGCGCGACGAGCCACGTAAAGCAACCAAAAACACATTCAACCTGAGACCATGTTTTCCATCGGGAGACAAAATAAACTACTATACCACTCATGTCTTTGACTGTCACTGTCACCAAACATCAGCCCAACATCAGTACACAGCAAATGTCTGGAGTGAAAAATCTGGTAGTTGAACTTAGAGTTGATTGTTTAACTCTAAGCTACGTCAGACGGTAGGTAAATGTTCCCAAATCTGACTTTTTGCTGCCACCAGTATCTGACCTATTAAAGACAGTTCGAACAGCACAAATCAGATTTTTTAAAATCCGATCCAGGCCACTTTCATATGTGGTTCTAAATCCGATACGTATTTAATATTGCACAATGTGACTTCAGTCTGAACGGCCATGTCGCATTTATCCGACTTTTCTAGTTACTCCTGTGATTGACACAAAAAAATGTAAAGATCCAGAGGTGCAATGTTATGACCTTATGAATAGTTTAATCTATTTACAATTTACACACACACATAAACATGTGACTATCCACAGGTTGACCTTTGACCTTTAGCACCACAGTGTTTTCAGTCATCAGGCTATAGATGTAAAAGTGTTCATATCTGTTAAAGGACTTTTTTCCACTCTGTAGAAACTTATGCCCAAAAACCAGAGAGTGAAATAACTGTATGCAGGTCCAGGTGGGGTGGGGCCAGTGGTGTAAAGATCTAGGGGGGTGGGGCCAGTGAACCCCGATCATATTTCTGATCTTCTCCAAATCCCTTCAATCCATGACGTTGAGCTTCTCGCTCTTGCTTTTATCTCCGCCTTATACATTTTTAAATTTTAAATCTCCATTTATTCAGCTCTTTTCTGCATGTTGATGCGATGATGTTTCTCATAGCAACCGCTAGCATCTTAGCCTTCCACACACTATGCCGTATTTCCTCGTTCGTCATTATGTCGGTGCCTCTTGCTCATGCGGGGTCACTTCAGAGATGTAACATGAACAGGCACACAAAAAAATTGGATTTCACCAAAACATCTGAATTGTGCATTAAGACCTGATGTGTGAATGTTGTGTGTAACAGGGTGTGTGTTGAGGAATAGTAATTGTCAGAGTAATTGAGAGTTTATTCAGTGGGTGTTGAGTAGCGTATTTTAACTCCTCGCTTGGAGGTCATGTTTAACGGCAGTGATGATCCATCAGTCACATGATCAGAGGAGACAAAGATTGTGTGTACGGGGATTATGATTAAAAGAATCATGGACAGATTGAGATTGGACAACATACCGGCAGAGCTACCGGAGCTGTTAAGTAACGGTAAACGTTAAGTCTGTATGTTGGATGACAAGCATGAGACAAGAGTTGCATAACAGTTAATCAGTAAAACAGTCGTGATCCAAGTTTATTCTATATTTTTACTATTTTATTGCAGACAGTAAAAAAGCCTTTTAATAGCAGTACGATAGACAGACAGAGAGAGAGAGAGAGACAGACACAGAGAGAGACAGACACAGAGATAGATAGATAGATAGATAGATAGATAGATAGATAGATAGATAGATAGATAGATAGATAGATAGATAGATAGATAGATAGATAGATAGATAGATAGATAGATAGATAGATAGATAGATAGATAGATAGATAGATAGATAGATAGATAGATAGATAGATGGTTAGCACTCATGACTCACAGCAAGAAGGTCCCTGTTCGATTGTGCAGTTTACATGTTCTCCTTGTGTCTGCGTTTCCTCAAATCATCCAAACACATGCACTAATAGGTTAATCCACATTGTCCATCGGATTGTTTGCCTATATATGTTCAGCCCTCATAAGACACTGGGCAAGACCCTGAACCCTGACTTAGGCCCCAGTAGGACTGACAGAACCTTACAAACCTACTAGTGTGTGTGAATGGGCTAATGTAAAGTGCTTTGAGCACCATGAAGGTGGAAAAGTATTACATAAATGCAGACCATTTACCATTTACCTGGTGTAACTGGAATAGGCCCCCAGTGAGGTTCAGTAAAGTGGGTTCAGACGATGAGATGAGACATTAGCCAGACTCAGGCAATCAGCAAAATGTCTCTAAATGCATCTAAACATGTTGTTTCCATGGCAACTACCAAGCCTGTGAGCGTCCAAATGGGTCATATCTGATGACTATGAAAAGATGAAGAACTGTCTCCTCCTGAATTATTTAATTATATTGATTATTGTTTTTAAAGTTATTAAACATTTTAGAGCACACTATGGTTTCGGCCAGCGGGAGCTTTTTTATTTTTTTCAAATGCAATAAAAAATATTAGCATGCCTTAAGTGCCTGCAGCTGATAACTGACAGCAGCTCTATGTTTTCCTTGCAGCCTCCCTTTTTTCTCCTCTGGGTTCATCCATCAGTGCTTGGCTCTGGTCACTGCATATCAGGTCTGGGCACAGGCTAATCGTGCGTCCCTCAGGCTCAGTTGGACTCCAGCAATCTGAGGTCAGCATATTACCCCAGACGTACGATAGTGTTGCACAGCAGCGTCCGCCGAGAGAGAGAGGAGCCACTGGCATTCAGCCCGCTCTGGAATCTGTGAAAGCACTAATGACATGATCCATCCTGGATCTTCTGGACAGCAACAATGATGACAGTGATAGTATACAACTGGGTTATTAATAGGATAGGTCTACATGTTCCTTATAGAGACATGACTTTGCACTAAAAACATAAACGTGGAGAGAGAGAGAGGACTGCATTAAAATTCGATGAACCTGGTCATGAAATATGGAATCTCTGATGAAGTGGATGTTAATAGGTTGGTTTGATGAATGGGCCTGAGCGACAAGGTAAAGTATCGGGTAAAAATGTCAGTAACACTTTACGTTACAGATCACTAATAAGGTGGTAATTCAATGGTCTTTTTGATGTCATTTCATAGTAATAATAATGCCTTTGTAACTGCTTATTACAAGTAACGTATCACTAATAAGGTATGGTAATTTTCATGTAATTTGTGACCAGATAGTGAAAATGTATGAAATATACCTGTTGTTCCATGTATCTTTAACACACTAGCTAACTGTATGCTAACATAACTGCTACTGCTAGCCAAGTCCACTAGGTTGATATATAATAGCTAACTTAAACAGGCTGGCTAACCATTATTGGTTACTGTACCATTGTTACTGTCTGCTTTTCCCTTTTTTTACAGACATATTTCCATGGGTTTCAGATGCTTCAGGGTTCTAAGGCAGAATACAAACACAATTATTGAGCCAAATTAGAAATGTGGCTTCATAGCATCCGTACTTTGTAGAAACTTTTCCTCCTTACCTTTCCAGAGCTTCACTGAAGAATTACCACGAAAAATTACCATCTTATTAGCAATCTGTAATGTAAATGGGCGGCTGTGGCTCAGTTGGTAGAGTGGGTCGCCCAATGACCGAGAGGTTGGCGGTTCGCGTCCCAGCTCTGGCTGTCCACATGTCGAAGTGTCCGTGGGCAAGACACTGAACCCTGACTTAGGCCCCCAGTAGGACTGACCTTTGACCTTAGAAACCTACTGGTGTAGTATGAGTGTGTGTGTGAATGGGTGAATGTGAGGCTAATGTAAAGCGCTTTGAGCACCATGAAGGTGGAAAAGCGCTATATAAGCACAGTCCATTTACCATTTAAATTGTTAAAGTGTAATGTGGTCTGTCTGACTGTCTGTTTGTAAGCAGATGTACGCAAACACTTCTGAACCAGTTTCCATAAAATTTTCAGGAATGGTGCAACATGGTCCAGAATAGATCCCATTAGGTGAGGGTAGGTCACAGGTCAAGTTCACAGTCACAAAAATGTTTTTTTACAATGATAAGAGATGGGACAAATCAGGTAAAATATGTGTCGGGCACCACTTGTTACACTGTCACACACTATCACACTGCTCACATACAGTACCAGCCACCTGGAATTGGATAATCTTCGATGGGACACCTGATGATTTCTTGCAGAACATTTATGAACAGTGGTTCTTAACCCCTAGATGTTTTCCTCTTCTAGCACACATTGTTGTTCTTCTGTAGAGCTGGATGATCATTGGAATCAGGTGTGTTAGGAGAAAGAAACATCTAAAACATGCAGGATTGTGGGCTTCAAGGACCATGGTTATGAAACCCTGGCCTAGTAGAGTTCGAATGATTGGCCAGTGGTTCAGTTGGGGACACAAAACTCAGCTGGTCTAAGTTTGTTTTCACACCGATTTGTCAAATCAGTCCTTTTGAATAGCAGACTGTATTTTCTGGACTATAGAGCACATCTCAAGATAAGCCACACCCACTAAACTTTAAAAGAAATAGTTTTACATGTATCTAAGACTACTTTCAGACTGCAGGCAAATGTTCCCAAACTTTTTGCTGCCATTTGACCTTCATCTGACCTGTTAAAGACAGTGTGAGTGACGCTAATACAATTGTGTCTAATATTTTGCAATGCGACTTCAGTCTGAACGGCCATGTCACATTTATCAGACTTTTTCATTTACTCACGTGATTGAGCCAGCAAATGTAAACACCCAGAGATACAATATTATGAGTTCATGACTAGTTTAATATATTTATAATTTCCATATAGACGTAAACATGTCAATATCCACAGGTTGACCTTGGATCCCACAGGTTGACCTTTAGCACAACAATGTTTTAAGTCATTAGGCTGTAGATACTAAACCTTAAACCTTCAGTAAAACTGTTCATGTCTATTACAGTACTTTTTCCACTGTGTAGTAGTGAATCCCGGTAGTTCATATAGTATAGACATTCCTTCATATCTCTAATTTTCTCCAAATATCTCCAGTCTGTCACGTTCATCTTGTCTCTATATGAACCTACTGCTTTATAAAAAAAATGTCATCTTAAATCTTGATTTATTCAGCTGTTTCCTGCACATTGATACTATGCTCTTGCCCATAGAAACTGCTAGCGGCTTAGCACATATGTCACATACTATACTGTATTTCCTCATTGGTCATTACGTTGGAGCCTCTTGTTCATGTGGGGTCACTTCAGGGATGCATTCTCTTCACACTCCAGACTGATAAATGTGGCATTTAATGTGTAATATGAAGAAGCACACACAAAATTGGATTTAACCAAAAAATCTGAATTGTGTATTAAGACCTGCTGTGTGAACATAGTCTAAACTGCACTAGATTATAAGACACAGATATCCATGTTATAAGACTACATATTTACACAGAAAGACTTGTGAAAACATTTAGAGCTGTCAAATTTAAATGTTTTATCAGATTAATCACAGAGTTCATCAGTATTGGTCTATCGTTAGTGTTAACCTTTAACAAGTCTGGGCCTCATCAGTTCATGGTTGAAGGCTAACTGGACAGATGAACAGCCAATCAGAACCACAGGTGGCAGCTCATCATCATTATTATCTTAAAGCACATCCATGTCAGATAAATGGTTGTGATCCAGTCAGCTTGATGTTGGCTCAGTTTGGGTGGGCGCAGTGCCAAACTAGCATTCGAGTATTTTCAGCATTTAGAAGGACATGGTGTTTGATGGGTTCAGACTGGGTTTTGGTCTATGACACACTATGGCCTATGACACACATGACCTGGTTTCTGAAGTCAGCAGATGGAATTATTTGGCATTGATAATATCTTACTCAAATCCCTGGTAACAACAGACGTTGGCTGATGGATAATATTATCTGTCTAAATGTGAACTGTGAACACTGAAGGAAAAATCACTCCATGAATCAACCCAGTTTGTCTACAGTTTATCAGATATTCAGCTGCAGGTTTATTGATCGATTGGAGTTTGACATTCACTGACAGTACTTGGGCATACATGGACTTTTGCTTTAACACTCACCGACACCATGAAAAATACAGAAAAAGCTACATGTTTAACACAAAAAATGGAGTCAAAAACCAAGTCAGATATTTTTAATCTGAGTTTTTTGTTGATTCAAGTGAATATCTCCCTGGTGCCATGCCGTTGCCCATTTCATGTAGTGTGCCTAAAAAAAATCTAGTGTTTCTTATTGTCTTGTCTCATCATCTGAACCTGCTTTATCCTCACTAGGCTTTGTGTGTTTCTTATTGTAAAAATGAAAAAACAAAAACAAGACAGAGACTGTAAACCTCCACCGGGCGCTGCCCATGGCTGCCCACTGCTCCGTACAGGTGCCCCAATGGCATGAAGGATGGGTGAAATACAGAGGACACATTTCTTTGTACAATGTATAATGACAAATGAAGTACTTTATCTTTTTACCTTTACCTCCACCAAGGTCACAAGGCCTCAGGGTCACATTCAAAGACAGAGTCATGGTGAGTGAGTGGATCTAACTTCTATAGAATCAGAATCAGCTTTATTTGTCCTTTTGCATATCTGAGGACATCAAAACAAAAGACAGTTTGCCTAACCCCTCCCAGGCTAGTAAGGTCTTGCAGGCACTACCTTTAAGGCACTACCTTTAATATCGATCACAAATTAATAATATTGATTACTAAAAAAATTGAAAGGAAAAACAATGAGTGCACAAATGGCAAGCACATATACTTCTTACTAAAGTTATCTTACTAAAGGTCATGAGCTGGAATTTTTTTTTCATTTACACACAATGGTCACACTGGGTTCAAACAAAAGATAAGGCGCTAACAGAGCATGAAAACAGGAGTTGTAGGTTGGAAAATGTACATCAGTATATGAGGAGTGTAGTGTGTTTGAGCTCTGGAATGTTGCAAGGACACATTAGGATAACAACAAGATAACAACAAGGACTGCTGCTCTGCTCTGGGACCCAGACCCAAATTGTTAACCCTTTGCGTTAAGGGTTTGCTGAGCCCCCCCTAAATGCATCTCCCCTCAGGGCAACCAGATATCCCGCTCTTTCTCAGTTCATCCACCTCCATCCTCAGTCCCAATTCTCATTATTCAAGTACATAGTTCCATACTTTGTTAATCACAAACTTCAGTAAATGTTTGGATGACCAACATTCCTGCAGTTTGGACCACCAATTTTTAACGGTCGATATTGTTGAAAAATGGGCATGTAAGGACTGCGATAGTTTAAAAATCACCGACAAAATAATTACATTGTAGCATATTCTGAATACTACTGCATTGTCAGAAAGCAAAAAGTGCATAGAATATTCTTGAAACCTCACAGCACGACAAAATGTTCATAAAAACTTAGAAAATTCTGCTCATACAGAACAAGCATAATGTGTTAAGTATGAGACAGAAGAGAAATAACTTGAACCTTTAGACTTTTACATGTAGCTTTGTTCTCTTCACCACCACCCAAGGCGTCAGCCGTCACTGATACAAGAAATATCCAATTATATTAAGTGCAAGGAAGACAATTACCGGTGTCATTAAAACCTACTGACAGCTCAAGTCTGAGCTTTCCTGCATCGTTTCTTTTCTGAAGATAAAGACTCAAATCATGTGAAATGCCAGGTCTGCACACGGTGCTTACCTTGAATGGCCTGGGTTAGTTCATGCATCACAATTATTTTAATCACTGTCATACTGAAAATGCTTTCCTGCTTGATGTAAGTACAAAATAATCCTTTTTTTTGCTTTGGGATGGTTTCTCTGATGCTGTAGAATATAAATACAACCCAATATTTTTTTTATCTTATTGTCATAACTGGCTCAAGGCAGTGACAAACGAGATGCACAATTTACAAAGGAATAAAAAACATCAAAAAATCTACAGTTTAGAGCCTTGCACTCACGCAGGACACATTGCAATGCAAATTTCCGCGGGCATGGGTGTAGGGGGAGTGCACATTGTGGGAGCGGTGATAAGCTGCAGTGTTGTTCGTTGAAATGAAAGCAAAACAGGAGGTGGACGCCACCATTTCCTTCCAGTATACATTCAGATGTTAAGCAGCCGTTCTGTCCAATCAGAACCTTTTGTGCTACAGTATTTATAAAGTAATAACAATAGTGTGTGACAGGTCAGTGGTACTATGACTTACCAATATTTGTAAATTATGAGGTTATATTAGGATTGTGTGGCACTAGTACCTTTTTTAAACACTTACTCTGTTTCCATAGATATGGAAGTGAACAAGAACAAAATCTCGTGGTCTTGGTGTGATGTGAAAGCGCAGGCGTCTTGGTTCAGTGTAATATTCTAACCCACTTTGAGAACTAAGAGATGAATAGCATGTTTGTGTTGTTCTTGTGAGAGTGACAAGAGAAAGGCGGAACTTCAAAAAGAGGCTGGAGTGCTAATGAGCCTTATTTTAAGAACACAACGCAGCCATGAATATTTAACAGCTCGTCTCCTTGATGAACCACCGAAATATAAAGTCTGATGAAGTCGACGTTCACAGTGAAAAATGGTGTGTGTGGGAAGCCGCCACATATTCTGCCAAGACACCTCTGAGCTGCCTGTACAACACTTATGTCTGCTCTAAAACACATCTCTACTTTTGTGGAATATTTTTAACTAGCCAGTTTCACTTGCAAAAAAAAATAAATACATGAATATATAAATTTGGATTATTAATACATTAATAACGCACAAAGTTCCTCTGCATTATGAGTTGTTTTAATAATGGGCACATTGATTTGAATTAATCCTGGTACTGTCACATGATTCAAGTTTTGAATCACATTAATCACAGGTTTGCTTTGGATTAAATGTAAATGGTAAATGTTCTGCACTTATATAGTTGTTTTCCACCTTCATGGAGCTCAAAGCACTTATTAGAGTCTCACAAACACCAGAATTGAAAAAAATATTCCTTGAACATTAAAATATTCCTGAGTAAAAATTAAGGAAAATGTTGAAAAGTTTGGAAACATTTCAGTTGATACTGTACATGATGTAAATCTAAAGGAAAAATATGCATGACTATAAATAATTCATTATTGCAATATAAAAATATATCACAATTATTATCCTTTCATGGCCAATCCCTCACCAACACCACGCTTTATTTATTCATAAAAGCCTGAGACCTGGTACACAGCTCCGAATATTTTTAGAAAATAAGCAAAAATAAAATGACTTAATGTTGGAGTTTGAGGAGCAGAATGTTCAACCATTCTGCTCTGAAACCAGACCAGGGCTATTTATATATATATATATATATATATATATATATATATAAATCATTTGGTTCCAATCTGAAAGTTCTGTGACCCTCTTTTCTTGAGTTATAACCAATAATATGATTTTGATCTGTTAGTTAATTGTGACCTTGACCTTTGACCTTTACTCATATGGAACATTGCATCTGATGCACATTAGCTACCTGCATATACCCATGTGATTTCATGGTGATATCTCAAATATTCATCAAGTTATAGCATGATATGTCTCTGTGGGCACACACACACACACACACACACACTGATTACAATAATCTATTCCAACCAGTGTCGGGTGAGATTAACAAAGACACCAGGACATTTTTTTAAATAGAACCGACGCACAATGCATTCATAACAATGGTGAACACAGCAATATTAATGAAACAACCAGGGAGTGACACCTTTGAGGGAGAGAGAGACAGACAGACAGAAAGAGAGAGAGAGACAGACAGACAGAAAGAGAGAGACAGACAGACAGACAGAAAGAGAGAGAGAGAGAGACAGACAGACAGAAAGAGAGGCACAGTAGAGAGATAGAGACAGAAGTGTTATTAAATCATAACCACAGGTTCCATCAGGCCTTTCTTTGGATTCTCTCTGTCTCTGAAAACACTCAGAGCGTGGAGTGAATTTCAAACATTTTTGTTTTAAGTAGAAAATAAATAAACAAGTAAACCAGCTTCATAAAAAGAAACAAAGATGCTGAAAGTTTCTGCACACATCACAAAAGGACAAGATTCAAGGTAATCTGAAGCGTACCCTAGCTACTATAGCTGCTGAGTCGTGTGTACTTACTTCGTTGCTAGGCAACAGTGAGGGCACAGGTCCTGAAGGAAAACAAGTTGACTGTTGAAAATAAATAAAGATGGACAGAACACACCATGAACCGGTTGAAGGAGGTTAAGTCTGTGGGAAGTTCACTGTGTAAACATGCCCAGGCCACACACATCTGCTAATTACACTGATTTATTCTGAAGACGCAAACAAACCTACAGTACATTTAGGAGTTTGGGACCTTTACACAAGCAAAATGGGCTTAATTACTTAAATTTTTTTTCTTTTTACATAATAAAGGTAGTAAATTACTATAATGTGTGTAAAAAAATTTATTCATTTTGTTTATTTTTTGCTCATATTATAAAGATAGATATAAAGATTCTACCCTTATGAAACATATTTCTCTACTGACTATCAATATATTACTGAAATTGACTGCCTGGATGTAATACACAGAAAAAATATATTTATCTGATTATCTGACTATCAGATAATCAGAGTTCATTACTGTACTTAAGTATATTTTTTTAGGTATCTGTACTTTACTGGAGTACTTTTCTGGCAACTTCTTACTTTATACTCCTTACATTTATATAAATATATGTACTTTATACTCTTTACATTTATATAAATATCTGTACTTTATACTCTTTACATTTATATAATTATCTGTACTTTATACTCTTTACATTTATATAATTATCTGTACTTTATACTCTTTACATTTATATAATTATCTGTACTTTATACTCCTTATATTTATATAAATATTAAATGGGATTTATTTGGATTGTCTCAACATGTGCAAAATATAAAGTAAATCCCAAATAATGAAACTAATAATTTTATTATTTTGGATTTAATCATCATGCTTAAATGTAATAAATGAAATCAATAGTCTTTAATCAAAGTTGAAATATTTAAAATCTATTAAATTATTTAATTGTCACTTTGTCGTCATCAAATGGTCAAACCTTTGTGGCTGTACTGTCTGGGCTGAGCTCTGCCAAATATACTTTCAATTACTCTCAAGTATATATTTTTCCTGGTTAAATAAATGTCTCAGCTCTCAGCTAATCAAAGTTCCACTGAAACCCGCACAATTTTTTTTTTTTTTTTTTTTTATGTCCACTGTTGAAACATTGCTGGACTGGACAGTGTTTGTGAGGGTTTTGTGAGGGTTTAAAATCATACTTGGGCCTGTAGCACCATATAATGTAATAATTTTAAATTTGATAGAAATTAATAAAATGTATTTAAGTAGACTGGTCAAATGTAATTATATATTTATTAATGCACTTCACAATATATGTGGAAAGAAATTGCGTTTTAATAAAACATCTGTAAAAATATAGAGCAGCTTTTGTCTTCAGTGCAATATATGTTTTATATTTGTCAATATATGATTGAATCATATATTGCAGTATATTGGATAATATTGTCACTACTTTTACATATGTGGGAAGATATTTTTGAATACAATGCATTCTATTTTCAATAAATCTAATCTATCTATCTATCTATCTATCTATCTATCTATCTATCTATCTATCTATCTATCTATCTATCTATCTATCTATCTATCTATCTATCTATCTATCTATCTATCTATCTATCTATCTATCTATCTATCTATCTATCTATCTATCTAATATATTACCATATATTTCTGATTCATAAGGGATTGCTGGAGGTGTAGTGAATTAAATTCAAACACTATTAATCCCAAACCACTTGTTGTATATGCCAGTAAAAAATATTTAGACCTTAAAGTAAATTGCACATATACAGTATTTCATTGTGAATAAATATCCTTCATTTGAAAAGATATAGCTACAAATAAGCTGCATATAATGCATTGGTGTAAAAAAAAATTAAATATAGTATGAATTAAAAAATATATAAATAAAACTCATATCTTTCAAATGTGCTTTGACAATGCTCATCAATATTTTACATATATATGCATAAAAATACAGAGGTAAAAATTAGGGCTGTCATGATTAATCGAGTTAATCATGATCAACTATTTATTTTTTAATTGCGATTATTTTTTTTATCGTGATTAGAGTTTCCAAGCATTCTGTCATTTTACAATTCCATATTATTTTAAGCCACAGTATCACTTTATGTTAAAAAAGGCAAACATCTTTTGTATCAGCCTATTTTCAGGGGCTGCTTTTGGATCTTTATTATTATTATTATTATTATTATTATTATTATTATTATTATTATTATTATTATTATTATTATTATTATTATTATTATTGTTTTTTGTTTCCCCTCCTTTTGTCATGTCTTATTATGGCAAATGTTAGTGTCTGTAACACTACCAATCCTATTAGGTTTTGTACATTGATAAGAATATTACAATAAATTTCAATGACACAAAAATGTGCGATCAAACTGCAATTAGTCGCTAGTTAAATGGTAAATGGACTGCATTTATATAGTGCTTTTCCACCTTCATGGTGCTCAAAGCGCTTTACATTAGCCTCTCATTCACCCATTCACACACACACACTCATACACCAGTAGGTTTCTAAGGTCTACGGTCAGTCCTACTGGGGGCCTAAGTCAGGGTTCAGTGTCTTGCCCAAGGACACTTCGACATGTGGACAGCCAGAGCCGCCCATAGTTAATCACAATGAAATAGTTTAATCAATTGACAGCACTAGTAAAATATATATTTTTATATATATATATATATATATATATATATATATATATATATATATATATATATATATATATATATATATATATATATATGATCAAATGGTATATTGCAGGATAATATAGGCACTACTTTTCCATACATATGGGAATATATTGTTGAATATAATTATTTTTTATATTATATATATGTATATATATATATATATATATATATATATATATATATATATATATATATATATATATATATATATATATATATATATATATATATATATATATATATATATATATATATATATATATATATAATATTATATTTTTAAATTTATTGCCATATAATTCTGTTTAATAAGAGCAGTTTGTAAAGACTTTAATAAAGAAACTGAACAAACATCCTCAGAACAGATGAAAAAGGCTACGAGGCTCCCAACAACAGGAAGTAGGACTCCTTATCAAAGAAGGATGGCTTTATCTCATTAAAGCAGCCAAGAAGGGTGGGGGAAAAAATAAAAAAAAATTCTGCGGTTCCAAAGGGAAATGAAACAGTTTTGCCCGAATTTGCTTTGTTATTTAGCTGGAGCAGCTCAAATTAATTACTTTCATCTTGCTCACTCTATTCATTATTCCAGCAGTAAACACATTAGTCAAATGAAAAGTCTGCGAGCACACCTGGCTTTCTTATCTTGTGTAGTGTAGAAGAGCGGGCTGTTGGACTTTCCAGCAGAGTATTAACCAAACCCAGTGCCATTTACGGGATATGCTACCTGCCGCCTCTTCTACCGATAGCTGCCTCCCAGGAAGCCTTAATGTATGAGATTTGTCAGTGTCAATTTGGGAGCTAATCTCTGTGGTCCAGCTCGCCGCTGCCTCTGCTGCTGCGTCTGGAGCTGCTGCGTCTGGAGCTGCTCACACACAAAGGCAGCAGACGGATGATGTGACCCTGCATGTGCAACCTGCACCGCAGATACACATCTGAGCACCACCGCACTGGCTTCATGCTAAATCATTTATGCTGCCTGTCAACACCTACACAACTACTGACTTTATACACTGCTATCTGAATTTTTGTCACTACAAGCCAGAAAAAAAAACAAGTGGTGCCTGGTAGAGCTTGGAATATTTGACTGAAACTTTGTTAATTTTGTTTCTCATTTTTCATTTTAATCTTAGTCTTTTGTCAGAGTTCATTCACATGGGATTAGTATCACCTATGGACCACTGGTAATTCGTAATAATTACAGAGAATGTCTGAGTTCTTAGTCCCGTGTTCATGATTTGCTCAGTAATAATTCCACCACAAATTACCTACTGTGTTTCAGCGAAAAACAGACGTCCAGAGGTAATTCAACTCCCGTGTGAATGTGAATGTCTGTGTTTGTGATTTCAATTGTTCGCCTCCTGTCTTTCTCTGGAGTTAGATTCAGTCGCTGTTTGCCAGAGGGAAAGTCTATGCTAAGAACTGTCCATTCACTTCCATTGTAACCTCGAGACTGCTTTCATCTGCACTGACTCAGTTCTCATTTTGAAGGAAATTTACAGACTGCATCCTTATCAATGGTATTTCTCCCCTTTATTCGTATGCATACTTTGTTTTCATACCTTATTAATGTATTGAGACCAAACAGGATGTTGTGAACTTGTGACATATCCGGTCATAATGTCTGTAATTTGTCTGAATTACAGACTTTTGTTTATGTGCCACAGTAACACAGAGGTAGGGGGGTGATTGCAAATTACCAGTCGTCCATAGGTAATACTTATCCTGTGTGAATTGTACAATAGTCTTATGCCCCATTGGCACATGATAAGTATTATCTATAGACCACTGGTAATTCGCAATTACCCCCGTACCTCTGTGTTATTGTGTGACGCATTCAGATGGGATAAAAAAAAGTCTGTAATTCCGGCAAAATACAGATATTATGACGGGATATGTCGTAAGTTCACAACATCCTGTTTGGTCTCAGTACATTAATAAAGTATGAAAACAAAGTATGCATAAGAATAAAGGGGGAAAATGCCATTGATAGGGATGCAGTCTGTACATTTGCTCCAGGCCTTCAAAATAAGAGCGGGGTGAATGCAGATGAAAACAGTCTCCAGATTACAATGGAGGTGAATCAACAGTTCTTAGCACAGACTTTTCCTCTGGCAAACGGCCAACTGAATGTATAGAGACAACTTCAGATAGTTATAAATATTACTGTGTGCATGTGGGTTGGCATCACCATATCATCCTTACTGCATGCTGCCACACAATTTCGGCCACTTAATCCATTAGCATGTGTTGTTGCTAAGTTACACAGACGTAGATACATTGTATGTGTGAACATTAACAGCTTTTTATGATTTTGTACAACATAACTCAAAAAGTTATGGACGGATTCCAATGAAACTTTCAGGATTGCTTAGGAATGACACAAGGACCAATTGATTAGATTTTGATGAAGATCCAGAAGAGATCCTGGATTCTGGTTCACTTTGAAATGTATTCTCCCATTACTGCAATGTATAATTTTAAAGTAATCTAGAATCCAGGATCTCTTCCGGATCTTCACCAAAATCTAATCAATTGGTCGTTGTGTCATTACCAAGTTATGTATGTATAGGTTACATGGAAATCCAGCCATAACTTTTTTGAGTTATGTTGTACACAGACAGACAGACAGACAGATGGATAAATGCCAGTAAAAACATAACCTCCTTGGCGAACCTCCCTTCATTTAGGGGGGTGGGGGTCTGCTTTTCTAGTTATTATTATCATCATTGCTTGGAGCCCTGGAAATGTATGTGTGTCTACTTCTGTGCCTTTCAGGGACATGTGTTGAATGGCATCTGTCTGTCTGTTTGTCTGTCTTTGTGCAACATAAGTCAAAAAATTATAGAAAGATTTGGCTGAAAATTTCAGGAAATGTTTATACTGACACAAGGAACAAGTGATAAAAGCTTGGTGATGATCGGGGGTGGGTGTATTTCAGGAGGGAAGGCTGATGTGCCTTGGTGGAGTCTGCACACTCCAAAGGCTTTTCTACTTCATGTCTTTGTTTTTTAACCTTTCATCTAAAATGTCCTGAAAATTGTGAAAATCCTTATTCATTTATTTATTTATTTGGAGGGGGTGTTTTTACTTGGAGGCCCAACAGACACTAGCAGTGGCCCTGGAAAGACAGGGTGTTCTATTCTGCTGCATGGACGCCACAGGTCACACAACACCCATGTCTGTTTTAAGCCCCATGTTCAACACAGAAGTAATTCTTTCTATATTAAATGACAACTAAATTAAATCAATGAACAGAGTAAATGTTAAAAAGTTAATTTAAAGCAGCAGGAGTCCAACTACAGGCATGACTGTCGACTCAAGATGCAAAAACGCTCAGAAATAAAGGCATGCCTCTGTGCATGTGGAAATAAAATGTACAAAAAAGGAAAATATCCTGCTGATTAGGCTGAAAGTCCTTCTGTAACCCTGTTTTTCTACTGTCTATCATCCTGCTGAATTTCTGACAGGTCACCCAGATTTTTATTTCCCTGTCATGTGAGAGGAGCATCTGTTAATCATTTTAAGGTGATATATAGACAATTATCTCACTCTGAAACAAAATTACCCACCCTATTTTGTTTCAGAAGGAGAGATGAAGATAACCAGGTTCAACCTTTTGACTGAAACACAATAGAAGAATAAACTGCTCATCAATACAGAAAAGCTTTGTGGGAAAATTTCTATATACATATATATATATATATATATATATATATATATATATATATATATATATATATATATATATATATATATATATATATATATATATATATATATATATATATATATATATATATATATATATATATATATATATATATATATATATATATATATAAATATATAAAATAAAACTCTGGCACGTTGAATAACTGGTGTGTCAAAAGCAGAATTACTCCTGAACAGAGGAAGTATTTATTTCCGTAGCAGAGTAGAATTTGGCAGGCTGAAGGCTGTAATTTGACTTAATTTCTGCAGAGCAAAATGCAAATTTAAGCACCATTAAGAAAGTCCATGTTCTGTGCTCATTAGTGTTGGAAGCTGGCACACCGGAAAGCCTGTCGGCCAATAACATTAGTACATCGCTTAATTAAAATAATTTTGCAAAAACCCAAATGAAGACCTTGACTTGCATGACATTCAAATATAGTCGACTGAAAAGAACCACCATCATGGAACCTTGAGAACATTCCAGAGTGGAAGATGTTTGTGTTTTTAGAATTCCACTGTTGATCACACATTCTCTCGTTAACGCCTTTCCTGCTGTGATGTGTTCTTCTAGAAAAGGCCAAAAACAGCCTTGAGTTGATAGAAATATGTTCCATGTATCTGAACTCACAGGTTGAAATATGTTAAAGTGATTGTTTCCTCTGTGGGGGTTCTGCCAAAACCACCTCCACCAACTCAGATCAACAACGATACTGTTAGTGGCATTTTGACAGATTTATTATTTGGCCTTTTATGTTAGTTTCTGCTGGGTTTTCTATCCATTTTTTTAGAGCAGTCAAAATGAACACATTCAATCCATCATCATGATTAATCTGATTATAAATGTGAAGACGTTTAACCCATTATCTGAAACACAATGACTCTGAACATCTGTGATTAATCTGATTATAAATGTGAACACATTTAACTCATTATCCCATTTCTCACCCCGACGTATACACTTCAAAACATAGATGATATAAAATCAGTATTTACATTGTATAACCAAATATGTGTTTAGTGAAGGGAAAATAAAAATTTAAAAAATCGAATAAATAAATAAAAAATATCACAATAATATCAGTTGTGTTGGTTAGTGGAAATCAGTACAGTACAGTAATGTGCTCTCTGTTCTTGGTAACCATAGTTACAGAGTTGTGAATCAGCTGAAGTCTGTCTGGTGCTTTTTTGGGAAATCTATGTTTACATGCACATAGAGAAATCCAAATTATTTCCTTACTTTGATTGAAATCAGTTTTCAAAGTCATGCAAACATCTCAATCGGAGTGGAATCAAATCAAACTGGAGTTTGAGAAGTTGGAGAAACCAAGTCAAATAATGCGATTGTAATTGAATGCATGTAAATGCTGCCAAATCACAGGAGCCCACAACCCCACCAGCAACTACTACACCCCAAGACCCACACAAAGACCTTTTCCTGAGACCCCCACCCCTCCGCCCTGGTGGCATCCAGAAAACTGGTGTGTGTGTGTGTGTGAGACACTTCATCATTCCTACCTTGATTTGAATACTGTGTCTGTCTGCATTCCATTCGTTTCAGAGGGAAATGTGTTTTTCCGTACGTCCAGTGTCCACACTCACTGCAGTGTGTCAGCTACAGAAACACAAACACAAGCGCATACCGTTAGAGCAAACAAAGACAGCACAACCATGAACAACAGTCTGTCAATGTTTCTTAATGCAGTGGAACTGGGATCAATGATGAGCAGCCAGACCAAGGTTCAAGGTTCTTTATTTTCTTATTCCTTTGTACAAGTACAGAAGAAATCAAATATTGTAGCTGGAGGTTAAAAACAGTGGACGTTTGGGTTAAAGATACAGACAGATATCAGGCTGATAATTCCCTTTTTTATTTCTGTTGCATTGGCCATAATTTACTGACAGGTGAAGAAAAAAGAAGGAAACCAAGAGGGGTGAATGAAAGGGGGGAGGGGGCAAACTGGGAAGAGGAAAAATCAGAAAAAAGGGGAACAAACAAAACAACAAATGAAAAGAACAACAGAAAAAGGGAAGGAGAGGAAGCAAAACAAGAGAGAAAAACAAGGGGAAAAAAGAAGACCAAAATGAGAAAAGGGAAAAAAGGAGACAAACAAAAAAAGGGGGGAGAAATAAAAAGTGGAAATGGGTAAAGTAACAAAAATGTGAAAAGAAAAGATGTTTTTGTTTTGATTTTCTCATTTATTATTTATTTCAAACATGCAAATAACAAATAAAAAAAGGGCAAAAAAACAGAATAAAAGAAAGTAATGAACAGAATCTATCTTTAAGTCTGAATGGGGGGGGGTCCAGAAAAACAGACATTACCCGGGTCACCCTCAGAAAATTATCCAAAAATTCATATAGTAGATTCCTCTTATGGACTTGTGAAATAATACCAAGTTTTAGACCCATATCCCTAATAGTGTTGAAGTAAAGGTCTTCCAACATTTTGGGAATTTTTTTAAAATTATTTTTTCAAAGTTGCCTTTGGTCCAACTTTGTGCTTCCACTGCTTCTCTATCATTTGACCTACATATTCAATTTCTGGTCTCCCTGGGTAACCCTTCCCCTATCATCACAACATATACTCAGATTAGAAATATCTACCTTGGTCGCTCCACAATATGACTCCTAATTTGGCCCAAAAGCAGCAAAAATGGTGAAATCTTTTAAATGCCACAGATCATAAAGTTTAAAGAGTTCAAGCACAAACTGTTTGTGACTATTCCTACTGTAATTTTATTTGTATCTTGGTAGGAATGACAAATAAGACACACTTTCTTTTGTTTCTCAAAAAATAGCAACTTTGAAGGTCATGGTTCACATGATCACATACTTCAAATTTTGGTTGAAATCATAGATTGCTATAGTTGTCAACTTTGTCAGAGTGAAATTGAAATGGTGTTCAGCCTATTTTTTTTAACTGCAATTTTTTAAATGATGTCACCTATTTAGTCCTGACATTGATGCCTCTATGGGCTCATGTACATTCGCTCCTGGTTACCGGACATGCGGTCTCAGCTTCTCTCATCTGACAAAACAATAATGGACCTTTACACCTACTGCCTGTAAGATCTCCTGAACAAATTTGCAATGTGCACTGAATCATCAAAGGCTCTTCTAAGACCCCTATGTCAAAACTGGACAAGAGATTTAAATTATACACCTTGTCTTACATACATCAATATGAGGGCTTTGTGGTTAATCTTAAACTAGCAACAGGATAGGTAACTAACGGTAGCGGTTTGTGACCACATAAGTGTGTATTTATTTATTTGTTTGGTTATACATTCAATTAAACAATATGTGTAATGTGGTCTATACTGTATAGATTATACTATATATATAATATAATCAAATAAGGACAGGGCTACGTCTGAGATAACAGTGCAGGCACTCTGCTATAGATCAATGAGGAAATGGGAAAAGCCTCACAATTTAAATGTTGGGTTTCACTTAACATTTTGCTCCTTTAAGAAATGCAGGCTGCAGACCTTCGTATGGGGTGTGGGGACAAAACTTTTTGCATCGGATGTTGACCAGCCATTTGTGTCTTAGCTCTAAATCTATAGGAAATGTGTGAAAGTTTAATACATTTGGACGATGACTTACACAGCGGCACACAACAGTGTTAATCATACTGTTTTTGTTGCTTTATGAAATGAAAGCAATCCTTTTTAAGACTCATTTTTAAGACTCATGTTTCCCATCAGCCACTATGGTTGCAGAAAACCCGAAACCTGGAAGCTGCTCCACCGAGTTACAGATGTGATGTCATGGCGTTACGTGCAACGAGTCAGCACATTTATTTATTAAGCAAAATGATATTTAATTGGAGAATTCAAAGCTGTCATTCCATGGTTATTTCATTAATATTACTGTGTTCTCCATTGTTATTGAATCCATTGTGTGTTGGTTCTATTTAAAAAAATGTCTGGTTGCTTTGTTTCTAACAGAGTTTACAATACTTCCTCATACATGTCCATGACGCGGTCACGAGGTGTCTCTGATTGGCTCAGAATTTGTGAAGGAACACTCCGCCCTCCCCCTCTCGCTGTGTATGTATGTACCTTTACCCAAGTAGCACCCATCTAGGTTTCGTGCCGTTGCTTGTTCTGAAAATGTGCAGGAAAAAAAACAAAGCTTTATTTCCACAGAGAGCACATGAAACCAGTTTGATCCGCCATTTTTTTCAAGTTTGTGCAGCAGCTACTGTGGCTCCGTCTTCTCTTGTAGATGCTAATGCTAATGCTACTTCAGATTCGCTGCAACGGATGACAGGCTTAACCCCACTTAGGTGACGCTCAACTCCTTCTGTCGTCAGATGGATCAACTTTTTCGGTGTCCCTGGTTCCTGTTGTTGTTTTGTGTGAATGCAGTATGCAGCCAGTGGAGGTGATGAACCACTGTCAAAGGCAACATGTGTTGGTTATTTGGGGTGAGCCATCAGATTCCAAAAGGAGCGTGGAAAAGTGATTTTCAGTGGAATGACACCTTTACGATAGTACCAGAGACTCCACATTATAAATTGTTAGTATGATGTACATATTACTTTTTTTTGTCATGATTTCTTTCTTAATGTCTTACATATGGGGGCATTTTTTTTTTATAATGTCAGTAATAGTGTTTTCTGCACACTTGGCAGACAGATGCTTGTCTGATCACTTTCTTTTATTCATAATGTGCACATTTTAGTTTGTGTCCAAGGTTTTGAAGATCATTCAAAAATGAACAACTTTAGAATTCTGACCTCATTTAAATTGTGAAAAATTATGAAATTCGAATACAAAGTGCGGCACCTGCAAGCACACCTGGATACAAAGATGTATATTATATTAAAAATCCAGAGGCCTGACATGTGCACGGAGCTAAAGGTTAATAAAGAGTGTGGAGGACACTGATTGGCTCCTTCTTTTCCATGTGTAAATGTCAGAAGTTACGCTTTAAAATAAAAGTGACACCGTGACAGAGTTTGACTGTTGGATGTTCCAGTGAAATGATGCTTTTATGGTCATTTCTGGAATCTTCTGCTTCCTTTATGGGTTATTAAGGCCCACAGCAGCACATTATGCGTGACCTGTCAATCTATTTCGTTCAGCTGAGGACAAATTATGATTAAAGAAACTCCAGTAATCAGTGTACCCTTGAGGAAAGTAGAGTCTTTTTCAAAATCACTGGCATGTGTTCAAAATGTTAAAAATCCCTCCTAGAGCCCCTCTGTTTAACCCTTTACTATTCTGGACTGATTTAGCTTCAAACAGCTGAAAATGCTTCTGTAAATGAAAAGTGCAGCTATTCTTCAAAGTGTTTGGAGTACAGATAAAAGAATGGGCTGTTTGTTAATTAAACGCCCTGGAGTTTAGACTAAAACACTAATACATTTACAATTTATTTTCCCTTTTTTCTTTTCTTTTTGGGCAAAAACCAGAGTGTATTTGTCTGCATTTGGTAGGTATGGACTGAAATACACCATGTATCATATGACAGACTCATACTGGGGAAAAAAAGACATGCTAAAAACAAGCAAATAAGAAAATCTTGAAGAAAAAAAATATTGAATTAATAAAAAAAAAACTGCTGCATTAAGTAAAAAATTCAAAATAAACAAAATAAAATCTTCAATTAAAAAAAAAAAAAAAAAAAAAGGAAAAAGTTAACCAAAAATGTTGAATTTAGTAAATATATATACGGACTAAAACGTAAATTTTTACTGTTCAGTTAACAGAGAAAAAGATGGGGACTGAATATATATATAAATGTGTTTGTGTGTGTGTGTGTGTGTGTGTGTGTGTGTGTGTGTGTGTGTGTTGTTATGTGCGAGGTGTATATATAAGTGTTATTAAAATAATCCCAGGACCGGGCCTTCAGGCTGAGAAGAGGTTCAGCAGTCATTTTAAAATCACAGCACATTGATTCATATCCCACTAAGCATACGGTCATCAATTCCCTGCATGTGACATTATGGCTCATTCGCAGCTGTCTGGGGAGAAATGATCATGCTCTATGATGCCAATGACTTAAACCCATAGAACAGACGCACGCCTGATGCTGAATTCAAAGCACTAGGAAACATTTACTTCAGAGCACGTCAAACTCTCTGGAGACAAACTACTGAAGGTACAGAGCGCCGTTCTGCACAACTCTGAAAATCCTCTGTAATCCGCCAGAACATAATCACTATCATGACTTTAAGAAGAGAAAGTGATGAATCAGCTGTCTGGAGAAAAAGTTGTCTTTATTTGGGCTTTTCACTTTAGGAGACAGATTAAATTCATTTAATAAATTCTGTGAAATGACAATATCATTCACACTTGACTCCATGCAGCTATAATCAACAGAGGTGTCAAACATGCGGCCTGCGGGCCAAATCCGGCCCTTCAAAGGGTCCAGTCTGGCTCGTGGGATGAGTTTGTCAAATGGAAAAATGACTCAGAAGATATAAATAATGTTAGTTCAGGTTCCACATACGGACCAATTTAACCATTTGATGCATGAATTATGAGAACGTTAGTCAATATTTTTTGTCCTAAGTGTTTTTATTTCTCTTTAGGCTGAAAAATGCAATGTGATTGAAATCTTTTTAATGAACCTATGTTTTATGGCGTTACAAAAACGTCCACTCAGCTGGAAAACATGTGTTTAAGCTTTGAACCAAAGAGACGTGTATTTAAAACACAATATCAGAACATTATGAAATAAAACAGTCTAATAACAAGTAATTGATTTACAGGTAAACATGTTAGTGCAGATCAGGTATTAAGAACAGAGCAGTTAGAGTAATGATATGAACTGACTGATATGGAACTAAAACAAAACAAATTAACTCTATATACATATAGTTGATATAGCATCATATAACATCAAAATATGTATATACCATACACACACACACACACACACACCATAATTATCCCCATAAATACATATATATGATAAATTAATTATAATATAACTACAGTACAACAATAATATATCAATTTACACTACATTTACATATAGTGTAAGTGTATATATACACACATACATACACACACACACACGTGTGTATGTATATATATATATATATATATATATATCAAACACATATGAACATGTTTGAAATGTCTGAAGGACAAGTTTATCAATATTCCACCTGTTATTAAATGTTCCATTTATATATTGATCCACTGTGTAAATGATCAACTGAATGATTAACTGTTAAAACTGCTCATAGTTTTCTTAAGAAATGTCAGTTTGTTCATGTTATTCAGATTAATTTAAAGGATATAAACATTTTCTTCACATAACTTTACTTTTTTTTTGCTCTAAACATCAAGGAAGGTTTGGAGTTGACATTATTTCTATATTATCTTATTATTTCACTGGTCCGACCCTCTGCAGATCAAATTTGATTGAATGTGGCCCCTGAACTGAAATGATTTTGACACCCTGGTATACAGTGTTATATACAGCTCTGGGTGTCACATGACTGGGTTTGTTTACTCCGCCATGTTGGCAGGAAAAGCCTGTGTGAGAATGAAGGATGCCAGTGTTGATTTTAAGCCGTGGGAGTTCACTGGAGACTGTAAAGCTACACAAACAACAGCAGGGTCCATGTTAAAGCATCCAGACCCTCCCAGATGACCCTCAGAAAATGATCAAAATCATTAAAGTTCCTTTCATGGATTTGTGAAATAATACCAAGTTTTAGAACCATATCTGTAATTAATCGCGATATAAAAACATGGTAAAAAAAATAGTTAATTGTGATTAATTCAATTAATCACGATATATATATATATATATATATATATATATATATATATATATATATATATATATATATATATATATATATATATATATATATATATATATATATATATATATACGTGTGTGTTTTTACATTGTTTATGACTTATTTATTATTATTATTATTATTATTATTATTTATTTTAGTAATTATTTTTATGTTGTACTGGAGATGGAGATGCTCAAATATTGTACATTGTTGTATGATGACAGTAAAGGTCCACCATCCTACAGTCGACAAAGTCCTTAATGGACAAATGGACACAATCTGAATTCATGACAAATGTTCAGCTTCAGCTAAAACAGCGTCGTCATTACTAGAAAAATATCCAAAACATTTTGTAAAAACATGAATCTATATGGATTTAATGTGTTTATTCAACAACACCAAGAATTTCAACAAAACAACTGAAACAACTATTTAATTGCATTAATTTTTTAAAACAGATTAATTATGATGATCGTTCATCTGTGTTCACTTTGAGAGCCCTTGTCAAAATTAAAGGAGAAACAATGGGTTTTAAGAAGGGATTTAACAACAGATGGAAGCAACCCATATAAAATGTGTATAAAAGTTTATAAATGTAAAGTCTGCCTCTGACTTTAACAAAAGTTTAGTTCAAACTCACTGTGCAGTAAAAATATACACAAATGCCTACTGGGGTCAATTTGTCTTGGAGCTAAAAGTGCACATAATGATAAATGTCCAAATACATCTGCTGTAGCTGAACGTTTGTCCTCATTTACTGTTCATTGTTCAGCCTATAAAAGCACTGCAGCGCTGTGCTTGACATTATTACATAATAATGTCACTAAACCATTTTAATGGACAACAACAGATTTCAACAACAGCAAAAAAAATCCAAACAGTCCAACTGGTCTGCAGTAATAAAGCAAGTACAGGTCTAATGTGTTTGACTCTGGACACTCGATTATGTCTATGAACAACATGGTAACTCTTTACCATCCAGATGATTTGCATTCAAGCATTAGAAAAATGTCTCTGTAAATGAAAACTGTTCTTTAAGTGTTTGGAGGATAGATAAAACAATGAGCCCTTTGTGAATGAAACACCCTGGAGTTTGGACCAAAACACTCACTTTTACTGTTTATTTACCAGGGAAAAAGATGGAGACTGAAAAACATTAACACACACACACACACACACACACACACACACACACACACACACACACACACACACACACACACACACATCACCACCTTAGTTAGTTAGTGTTTAAACCAGGGTGTATTTGTCTACATGTGGTAGGTATGGACTGAAACACAACATTTACCAACAGACCAACACCTGTGGCCTTTACAGTTTAAAGTTCACTGCGTTATTACCTCCACCAAGGAGGTTATGTTTTTGCCAGAGTTTGTCTGTTTGTCTGTCTGTTTGTCTCTCTGTTTGTTTGCCTGTCTGTCTGTCTGTTTGTTTGTCTGTCTGTCTGTCTGTTTGTCTGTTTGTTTGTCTGTCTGTCCGTTTGTTTGTCTGTCTGTCTGTTTGTCTGTTTGTATGTCTGTCTGTTTGTCTGTCTGTCTGTTTGTTTGTCTGTCTGTCCGTTTGTTTGTCTGTCTGTCAGTCTGTCTGTTTGTTTGTATGTATGTCTGTCTGTTTGTCTGTCTGTCTGTTTGTCAGTCTGTCTGTTTGTCAGTCTGTCTGTTTGTTTGTCTGTTTGTTTGTCTGTCTGTCTGTTTGTTTGTCTGTCTGTCTGTTTGTTTGTCTGTCTGTTTGTCAGTCTGTCTGTTTGTTTGTCTGTTTGTCTGTCTGTCTGTTTGTTTGTCTGTCTGTCTGTTTGTCAGTCTGTCTGTTTGTTTGTTTGTCAGTCTGTCTGTTTGTTTGTATGTCTGTTTGTCTGTTTGTCAGTCTGTCTGTCTGTCTGTTTGTCAGTCTGTCTGTTTGTTTGTTTGTCAGTCTGTCTGTTTGTTTGTTTGTCAGTCTGTCTGTTTGTTTGTCTGTCTGTCTGTTTGTCAGTCTGTCTGTCTGTCTGTTTGTCAGTCTGTCTGTTTGTTTGTTTGTCAGTCTGTCTGTTTGTTTGTTTGTCAGTCTGTCTGTTTGTTTGTCTGTCTGTCTGTTTGTCAGTCTGTCTGTTTGTTTGTTTGTCAGTCTGTCTGTTTGTTTGTCTGTCTGTTTGTCTGTTTGTTTGTCTGTCTGTTTGTCTGTCTGTTTGTCAGCCTTTCTGTTTGTTTGTCTGTCTGTCTGTCTGTCTGTCTGTTTGTCAGTCTGTCTGTTTGTTTGTCTGTCTGTTTGTTTGTCTGTTTGTTTGTTTGTCTGTCAGTCTGTTTGTCAGTCTGTTTGCAAGATAACTAAAAAACGTATGGACGGATTTTGATCAAATTTTCAGGATGTGTTGGGAGTGTCAAAAGGAACAAATGATTAGATTTTGGTAGGTTGGTAATGGGGAGATCTAGAAATTAAATTTTGGTGGTGATTGGGGGTGGTGGGGGTCTACCTTGGCGGCAGCATTTACCTCATTTATCATTTTTGTCATTGTACATTTTTTATTTTCCTATACTTCTTATATTCCTTGTTTATATTGTATATTGTTCTTTTTTTTTTTTTTACTGTAAAGAGGAATAAAAACACTTCGGAAAAAAACCTTGACTAAGGTTCTCATAATTCATGCACCAACGGGTGAAAGTAAATGTGTGAAAATTCTTGAATATGACACAAACACTCTGACTCCATTTGTTTTAGGTGCTTTTCCAACCATTTCCACATAACGTATAAATTCACATTTAGCTATGAAAAGGTCATTGTAGCCTCTTCTAGCTGTGGCAACCAGTGTTGGAGGACAATGGAACCCATGGACCAGGACTAGGGACCACCCACCTTTACACTAGGGTTGAACGATATTGTAAAAAAGCTGACCTTGTAATTTTTTTTAACTCTGTGATATATATTGCGATATGAAAAAAATACTCAGTAGGACATAAAATCTGTGTGGTGAAAATAAGTCGCTAAGTTTCCCCACAACTTGTTCAACAATGTCTGTCCCCATGAAATCTATTCTGTAGCAAACAGTGCCATTAGACAGAGAAACAGTCGTTAATGTATCTGCTGATTTTTTGTTTGTTTGTTTGTCCACCATAGTTTCGACCAGAACGACACTGTCAGAGCAGTAGGTCTTCTGCTATGGTGAACGTTTTTTTTACTTTAGCAACGAGCAAAGACACCTACGCAAGAATCCTCCAGGGCTTTAGCTGATGTAATGGAAGCTTTTCATATTGTGGATCAGGATGACTTGAAGTCACAAAGTTTTCTCCAGAAGTCTGGTGGCTTACCAACGACAATCATGCTTTTTGGTGAGATGCTGCTGGAGATGCTGACTTTCTACTTGTAAAAACCCCCACAGTGCCTGGGGTGTTTCACAGCCTGTGGACGTAAACCCCATTAAAAACATTCTTCCTTAGCTCTGGTTTTGCCAGAGCTAAGGTACTTTCAGCAGCTTTAACCACGTCTCCATAGTTACAGTATTATCATGGTGACGACAGGTCATTGATGAGTGCGCTCGGTCAGTGGGTCAAACTAACTTGGGGGGGGGGGTGACTGAATATACAATTCACTGCATGAACAGACATTTATATTTTATAAACGTTTTACAAAATTATTTTTCCCAAGAGATATTAGCAAGGGATCATGTATTGCCCACGAGTTACTATCAGAAAAATATTCCCCAAAGGGGCTGAACATCACCCCGACCCTGAAGGCGGAGGCTTGTTGTTCCACCCCGAAGGGGAATATTTTTTGACAGTAACTCGTGGGCCATACATTATTCTACGGGTTATTACTGTCAATACTGTAGCAGACTAGTGTTGTGAAATAGCCAATAAGATGAGGGTTAGACGGGGCAGACAGAAAGGGGGTGCAGAGAGTTTTGGGGCGGAGAAAAGAGAGAGACGGATGTACACAGTCAGGTCAGTGACCGGAGCAGGTGTTGTCCCGTTCTTGCAAATAAATACTGAAAACTAAGCTCACTGAAACCGCTCCTTGTTTTCTAAAAACCAGCATAGAGGAGTTAACACCCGGAAAAAATACTTACTTCGGCCCTGGAGATTTTGTACGAGAGGAGGACGGCAACTTTCCCTGATTTCCTGACTACGGTCAGGATAACATCAGGAAAGGTTAACATTGGAGCGAATATTTACTTTAAAATTGGCCGAACTACCTGTGGAGTGATATGGTACAGTGAATCTGAAGTGACAAAACCCGTTGCCATGGGCAGCGGGTGTTAACAGCGCAGTGGGAACGTCTATTCAAAATGAACGGGAGCTGGACGGCCGGAGAATAATGAGGATAAACCTACAGATTTTTTAAAACAAATTTTGAAAAGCTTCGTGTACCCCCTGCAGTACCTCCATGTCATGTCATCTACATCCCACCCCCATTTAAGAACTACTGGTTTAATGGTCCGTATATCATTACCCTGGTCATAAAACACCACACAATTACCCAATATCTATGATGCAATGTGGCAAACATCGCAGAAATTATGAGCAAAATTATTTGAACTTTAGACAGGTGTGGTTTTCACAATTCTGTAGGGAGTTAAATATTTAACACTGCTCAACAACACCAACTCTTTCACATATTTGACTCCTTTGGAGTTATAAGAACTTTGTACAGTGTGATTTCAAGTATTGATTTTAAGATTTTTGCTTAACTCAGAGCTTAACTCACTATACAAACATTAGGCCCAAGTCAAAAACACACTTGATGAATGGTTTTCAGCTGCAGAACTGTTACTATCACAGGTTCTAACTATGAACAGCTGGATGGAAGCTCCATGGATTTGATCAGAAAAACACCAAATATTATTATTTTCTTTTGGTGAATGAAAACCACAGAAGAAGAATCGTGTTAAAATGACTCCTGCAAGGTTTTACACTGAGGCAGTAAAAACTGAATATTAGGTTTAAATCACTTGCTGTCTTTTTGTGGGTCTACTTTTCTCTGTTAAACATCCACCTGCATGGTAGTAGTAAATAATTGAACCCTCAGATGTCTGACCTACCAGGACCCACACTCTCAAAAATGACCCAAAATACAATGAATGGGTTTTATGTTGTAAACTGTAATAAATGTCTGTCAGTTCACTGGAAACAATCTTTTTCCTCTCTCCTTTGTTTCTTCCTCTCTTTTTCTTTTCCCCCACTTTTATTCCTCCTTTTTTCTAATTTTTCAGTTCTTTTTGCTCCTTTTTTTCTCATCCCTTTTCTCCTTTTTTATTCTTTTTTCCTTTGTTTTTCTCTCTTTTGTTTTATCCCTAATTCTTTTCTTACTTTTTCCTGCATTTTCTTATTTTGTTTCTCATCCTTTTTCCTCTGTTTTCTTTTTCTTTCTTTCTTCTTTTCCTTTTTAAATTCTTTCCCCTACCCCCTAGCCCTCCATATATTTTTACTTCCCCCTTTTCTTTCTTCTTTCCTTCTTTCTTTTCTTTCCCTTTTTGTCCTTTTTTTCTCTCCTTTTTCCTCTATAAAAGAACATATCGTCCAAATGGAATAGGACGATACGAGTAAAAAAACTAAATATCGTCCATATATATCAGCCAGTGACATATATAAGTCTGTCATTAATTGAAATAATAAACAGTAACAGACAAATAAACCAAACTGTGAAAACAGAGTGATAGAAATGACATTTAAACACATGTAATCTGTAGTTGAATATATTTGAAAGTCTTAGCACTTCTCTAAAGCGGTCTTTGTCCTGCTTTTCTATCAGTGTTTTCTCTGCTGACAGCACATTTCCATAAATATGACACTTCCATACATGGAGAACACACTGTAAACCTGCAGGTATTAACAGAATAAAAGGGAAACATTAACGTAGCATGTTCTGCACTCACGCTTAATTCCTGTTCACCCTAAAACGGGAGAAAATGCTCTCAGTGTTGTCGTAAACACTAGTACAAATCCCTGCTGTTACGGCCGTCGTACTGACAGACTTGTGATGTTTCGCAGTCATTTCCATTCCACAGCCAACATTTGCATTTGTTTGATTTCCAGCAGCAGCAGCAGCAGCAGAAGCAGAGTGTGCGACGCAACAAAACAGACACAAAGAAATTAAGATCCATCCTTCCTGGCAGAGATTATTTATCTCCCTACACTCAAACTGTCTGAACTTTGAAAACACAGCTTCTACTTATTCATTGCTCTTCCCATTCCCAGCGACAGTAAAGCCTACAGTCTGTGCATGTTTTTTTGGAAAATATCAGCCCAACACAACAACTAATAAAGAATTTGTTTAGCTTACTTGGGTGTACAGATGCTGCATGAATCATTGTAATGAAATGCACGCCTGTAGCTGTGGCCCCACTCCTAATCCTCCTGCAGAAAATCAATTTCTCACATTGGCTTCAGCTGCCCTTAGGAAGACAAATCACAAAACTAGTCAAAGCAGCGATCAGAATCAAACAGACTGGAATCAGACGCAGCACGCTGTAATTCGTACGCGTACAATCAGTCACAAGTAGCTGCCAAAATGAGGACATGCTGTTTGGTTCTCATCAGCCTCTTGAAAAGACAAACATTGTATAATTAGGATGATTAAGATGAGCAGAGACTAAAGGCCACGATGTTAACATAACTGAAGATAATAAAAGGATTAAGGGTGATTCACTGACACAAGCTAATGGCATCTGAAAATGGAAAATGTACGAGCTAATGTGAGCGACAGCTGCAGACGACACGGCGGAGGAGAGCAAAAACAAGCGCTTCGTCAGTAGGAAATATGGCTCCTGTGATATGTCGAAATGTTTCACCTGAACCCCAAAAAGAGGAGAGCGGTGTTTCTGGTTTGTGTTTTACTTTGACCGAGGAATGGTGGAGGTTATGTAATCATTAGGGTTTGTCTGTTTGTTAGTTAACAGGAAAAATTCAAAACGTTATGGATGGATTTGGCTGAAAATTTCAGGAAATGTTGATACTGACAAAAGGAATAAATGGTTGTATTTTGGTGCTGGTCGGTGGAGGTATGTTGGGAGGGGAGGGGGGGCATGTGTGTTATTTGGAGATCAAGATCATTGAAAAAGTAATGGATGGATTTGGCTGGATTCTTTTTGGGCTTAAATGTTGCAACATGTTACTGCACTGTTCTCTGCTGTTGTAACAAATACATTTCCTGTAAGGGTTTATTCCATTCCAAGATAATTCAAAAAGTTATGGATTGATTTGGCTGAAAATTTCAGAAGATGTTGATACTGACAAAAGGAATCAATTATTACATTTTGGTGTTGGTCGGTGGAGGCACGTGTGTGTGTGTGTGTGTGTGTGGGGGGGGGGTGATTTGTAGCAAGATAAGTTACAGGAAATGTGGATTTCCATTGAATTTTATTTTATTTGTACAGCCTCAAATCACAACGCCGTCTCATCGAACTTTACAGCATTGATTAAAAAAAGAAATATAAAAAAGAAATCAAAATAAAATCACAGAAAAAGATAATGTCAGGGGAGAACCACAGTGGATGGACACTCTATAGATGAACGTCCATTTGTAGATGAAAGGGGGGGGGTCCATCCCTTAGACACAGGGACTGTGATAATAAAATAACATTTTCAGGATGTGTTGGGAGTCTCACAAGGGACAAATGATAACATTTAGGTGGTGATCTGAAAGAGATTCTGGATTCTGGATCACTTTGAAATTTCACATCGGGACAAAAGGAGAAAAAACATAATCATTTGTTCTTTGTGACACTTCCAACAAAATCCATCCATAGCTTTTTGAGTAATGATCAGTTTCAGTTGGTTTTTGTTTGTCAGAAACTTTACATAAAAACTACTGAACCGATTTCCATGACATTTTCAGCAAAGGTGTGAGGTGGTCCAGAATAGATCCCATTACATTTTAGTGAATGTAGGTCAAAGGTCACAATAACAGTCCTAAAAAATAAACCCAAAACAATGGAAGAAAAAAAGAGAAGGCAGTGTTTTGGTCAGATTTATTATTTTAACTGCCATTTTTAAAATTGTTTAACTGTAGTTAAAGAATATTTGTTTCATATGATAGAAAAAATAAAAATCAGACACTGTATCGTCATCCTGTATCGGTGGATGGAAAATAAAAAATAAAATCAGTCTCAAAAAAGTCCATATCGCTTAATCACATTTTGTAATAACGTTGTATTTTGTAATAAACGTTTAAAATGTAAGAACTTTTTCCTCTCATTTCATAATAAAAAACCCCACTGCATTTTGTAATAAATGTTTCCTCTTTAAACGTATTCCATTTTGCAGCAGCAGGTGCTTTGGTGATGTGGTATTAAAACTAAAGGAGCTGTTTGGGAAACATTCCACGTGGTTTATGTCTTGGCTGGAATTTGACATATTAGACTTTAAGACAATTATGGATATATTTTGGAAATACAAATTTTGTTGTTTGTTTAATCTTTTGAGACAATTTCATATTTGTTTCAAATGAATGTTAGTGGATAAATAATCTGTAAACAAGCAGAAGACACTTATGTTGTTGAAAGTATAACTTATATTCATTGATTCATTATTAGTTTCAATTGTCGACGAGCCTGCATTTGTTGGTTGCATTTATTGTTGATGTTTATAACTATTCTCGATGTGGTTTTGGTATCCAATAAAAGAAAAAAAATCTGAAATATTGTCTGTTAGTTCAACCTTTGAATAGTGCACTGATAGTAATGGTGATACAGTGATACTAATAATAGGCCTTGCTTTTACAAAATAAAATACAATTAACAAACAAACAAGCTATGCTTTAGAATTGTTATTACATAATGCACCATGTTATTACACTTTCTAGAGAAAAAAAAAAGTTGCAAGTGCATTTTTGTATTAATCTCAAAATGGAATAATTTATTACATAATTCGGCAAAATTTATTACAAAATGCGTTGGGGTAGTTTATTACAAAATTAAATGAATAAGTTATTACATTTTGGACGTTTATTACAACAAACTTCATTAGAAGCCGATGCTGGAAAAGTAATTTTTGTTTAATGCTTCAGGTGCAAAAAGAAAAGAGAAAAAAAGGGGAATTAAACAAAAAGAGAAAGAAAGTAGGAAAAAGGCAGATCTGCAGCGAGCAGATGAGCACTGACCCAAAGTGACCCACTTCTGGCTGATTTATGGTTCCTAGTCCCTGAGCAGACACAGCTTTGTTGTGGGGGGTCATAAATCTGCGGCACCTCAGAGCAGATCAGCTGACCCTCCAGTCCCGGCAGCCGCCCCGTCGGCCCACCGCAGCTTTCAACGCAAAGCAGAAATCAGCTGAACTGGTGAGCGGGGCAGTTAATCAGCACGAGCAGACAATGGCAGAGGCAAGCGTCAGAGCAGGACACTGTTAAAGTGTCACAGGAGCTTTACCTGGTCACTCAAGTCTGCTTCAGACCAGGTTCAAACTATTGGAGATAAAGTCCGACTGAGAACACACATGTCCAGGGACAACAAGCCCCGCCCCCTTAAACCTTTGACCTGATTTGACCTGTCTCTGATCATTGCCAAAACACATTTTTGGTGACTTTGACCTACATTCATCAAAATGTAATGGGATCTATTCTGGACCACCTCACACTTTTACTGAAAATGTCATGGAAATTGATCCAGTAGTTTTCACATAAAGTTACTGACAGAGAGAGAGAGAGAGAGGGAGAGAGAGAGAGAGAGAGAGAGAGAGAGAGAGAGAGAGAGGGAGAGAGAGAGGGAGAGAGAGAGAGAGAGAGAGAGAGAGAGAGAGAGAGAGAGAGGGAGAGAGAGAGGGAGAGAGAGAGAGAGAGAGAGAGAGAGAGAGAGAGAGAGAGAGAGAGAGAGAGAGAGACTGGACCTCAGGAAAATAATTCACAGCCGTAAATCCAGGCCATTGCACTGTTCGTAGTCAGTTTTAGCGATTCAGGCTCCATGGACTGAAAATGTATCAAATTTGAACAAGAAAATTAAGACAGACAAGACAGACAGACAGACAGACAGACAGACAGATAGACAGATAGACAGATAGATAGATAGATAGATAGATAGATAGATAGATAGATAGATAGATAGATAGATAGATAGATAGATAGATAGATAGATATCCTCCTAAGCACACATGTCTCATGTCTGTCTGTGTGGGTTTTCTCCAGGTACTCCAGTTTCCTCCCACCATCCAAACACATGCACTGATAGTTTCATTGGTTAATCTAAATTGTGATTGTTTGTATATACATATATGTTTTTTCTTTCTTTTATTTACTTATCAACTTTTTGTTCATCATTATTGATGTTTTGTTGGTTGACTTTGTTTCAGTTCATTTTCTACATGTTTGCAATAAAGATTTCAATCAATTTAATCAAACAATGTCAAGATATTTTATTACATTATTGGTGAAATTATATTATTGGGTTTTATTACATATTTCATTATTCTGTTACATTTGGAGGAACTTATTCCATTACTGTATATGCTGCTACAGGCCGTCATATGACTTGAGGAAGATCAATTTAAAAACCCTCACAAACACTGTCCAGTCTAACAGTGTTTGAACAGTGGAAAAAAAAAACTAGTGAAGGTTCCAATGTCACTTTGGCTTTTAAAATTATTTGCTCAATTTTCTTAACATTTATTTAAACAAGAAAAAAAAGACTTGAGAGTAATTTTGGCAGAGCTCAGCCCAGACAGTACACTCCTAAAAGTTTGACCATTGTCACCTCAAATAAATTATGGCAACAAAATGACAATTAAAACAATTGAATAGATTTTAAGGATTTCAACTTGGATTAAAAACTATAGATTTTATTAAGTAAATTATTGAAACAGTTAAATCCAAAATAATGAAATTATTATTGAAATTATTGAATTATTTTGGATTTACTTCAAATGTAACACATGTTGAGTAACTCCAAATCAATTTTAGGTGGAAAACCGTCTAATATTTACAAGTTATCTGGAAACTACTAATTCAGATATACCAAATATCTGCATATAAAATCATTTAGACTTACTAAGCTGGAATTAATTCCAATTCCTAAATATCTGGATGATATTGATTCATACATATAATTAATTTCTACTCTGTGATTTTCAGGTTGTATTAGTCAAACAAAAATTAATAAAATGACATTATAAATAATTAAAATGACATTAAGTCAAATTGCCAAAAATGTCTTTTTTTTCAGGTAGAGTTTAATAAAAATGTTCATATTAATTAAGATCAGTCACATTTATTTGGGTGTAGAGATTCATCCATGGATTAAAAAAAAGTCACTTTTAAAGAATGATCTAAAAATATACAAATAAAATATCAAAAAGATTATTTAAAAAAGGGACTAAAAGTGTAACAACAGTGTTCCTTTAAAGGATCTCAAAGCGGAACCTGATTCAATTAATGACAAACAAACCCATCTACATATGGATTTATAGTTTTTTCCATTTATTTATATTTTGTGCTTTATCTTTAGTTTCATGTTTTAATAAAAGTAAACTTTCAGAGAGTAAATCAACAACACTTTTTTTAAATTTGTCCTGTTAATACTCTTTGTGTGATTATTTTTGTGAGGTTTTTAGTTGTTATTTTTTTGTTATTCAGTGTTTTACAATTTAATTTCATTACTAATATTATCACTGACAAACAGGTTTGTGTGAATGTCATAACTTAAAAAAAAAGATTAACGCAGAGAAAAAGAAAAAGAAAGAGGAAAGAGGAAACCACAAGAGTTTTGACAAAAGCTTCCCAGTATAAAAATAAATACGTAGGATATGTGGGATGAATTATTTCAAAGATTCAACAAACTCAGCTGTCAGTCAAACTGATAATCAGTAATTATGTCTCAGTAATTAGCTTCTCAAACAGCACAGTTTTCATTCCACAGAGTGAGTGAAACATCTTTTTTTTTCCAGCTCTAACTTGGAAATAGTCCATAATCTATAATGTGATTAATTGGTAATGAAAATAATTGTGGCAGCGACATCACTACAAAATACAATAGTATTGTTTGTTTGTAAAAGAACATTAATTGTATTGGGACAGAAGCCAAAAATAAATAAATAAATAAACGTGAAGTGAATCTTTGTTAATTCTTTCACACTCAATCCGCTCGACTCAAACTCAAACTATATATATATATATATATATATATATATATATATACTATATTAGGCCTGAGATGATATGCTTTTACGCCTATTCGGTTCTTTTACGATTTTTTGGGTGCCGATTCGATTTAAATTGCGATTCTTCGATATTCCCGATTTTTCAGATTCTTCCTCTTGCCTTTTTAACACCAGACCAGGTGGAAAAGCTGAATGATGCCCACAGATCATATCAACAATAGGAGCCTTTAAATGAACATCCTTGACAATAAACTCTCATTTCAAAGCCTGGACTGCATGTAAAAGAGACAAACAAATGTACAATATAAAATCTATTTTCTCTCATATTTATTTACCTTATTTAGCTGTTCCTGCTCTGCATTTACCGCAGGCTTTTGTCTTGTTAGTGCGCAGTAACATGTGGTGTTTCTGCAGAATGCCACGTGTGAGTTACAGAGTTTACAAATCGCTTTCCACATGTTCAGCTCTGCTCTTCCCTTCTGTTAGAAAGCTCACATTGATTGTTTAACTATGTTTATTCATGAATTTTTCATTTTCTCTGAGTTTTCAGATATCCCACGCTGTTGAACACACCAGAGATGTTATGATGGTTCTGAACGCACAACCTCGTGTTTAGAATTGCGACTGTGTTGTTGCTAAGCAGTTGTTCCCAACTCTAATTCATATACTCCTGGTTTATTACTGTGTGTAAATGACATAAGGTCAGATTAATAACACAATACAGTTGGAATAAATATTAGCATATTCCATGATGCATATTATACATCTGAGGCACTGTTCATAAAAAGTATGATACTGACTTCCCTCTGAAAAGCGAGCAGAGGAAGAGAAAGGTGAAGGAGGTAAAATCCCAGTTGTGCGGACACCAGTCATTTTTCTCACAGCTAACTTCAAAAGCCAAGGCAACCACCGAAGAGCCGTTCCGAGTGAGTCACTTAATCGTTGAGAAAAAGAAATCTTTCCAAGACATGAGAAATGGTAACAGAGGCATTTGTTGATGCAGATGACTCATTGTTCCCAGACTTCAAAAACAAAGCAAAAGTCCTGTCTTCGATCAGAGCGCTACAGCTATCGACAACTACAGCTACAAAGGTGTAGTCAATCCATGGCCAAGGATTTGACCTAGCAACTGTGGAAGGACATCACAAACTGCGAGTGTTTCTCTCTGTATATGGATGAGTCTATAGATATACTTTGAAAGGTGCACGAGCCTGACACCTCCTGGACGCCTCCCTGGGAAGGTGTTCTGAGCATGTCCATCCGGGAGGAGACGTCGGGGTCGACCCAGGACACGCTGGAGGGATTATATCTCTCGGCTGTCCTGGGAACGCCTGGAGGAGCTGCCTCAGGTAGCTGGAGTGAGGGAAGTCTGCTGAGGTTGCTGCCCCCTCGACCCGGACCCAGATGAAACGGGAGACGACGAGTATGAGTACTTTGAAAGGGTTAATATCTCTAAAAATAGATACTATTTCTAAGTGCAGATTCTGATAGACAGGGTCAGAATATATATATATATATATATATATATATATATATATATATATATATATATATATATATATATATATATATACATATATATATATATATATACATATATATATATATATATATATATATATATATATATATATAAAGCAATATACAGGTCTGTACCTGCCTTAAAACAAAAGCTGAGGGCTTCTAAATATGCTCCCACATTTGGAGGTTGTTTACACAAGGATGATTGTGGCTAAAAATGACAAAATATTTTATTGGAAGTGCATTTCCTTTACACAAGACTTTTTATGGGTTTCTATCTCGTGTTCAAAAGTGCAAAAATATTGCTGTTACACATGTGTGTTGACAAAGCAACGTTCTACCACAGCACCATCGACAGCCTGGCATGTGCAATCCAATTCCACACACTCTTGCGTCATCATATGCACAGAGATTCGTTAATGACGCTTGCATAAATGTGGATAAAAAGGTTAAGACAAGATGACAGTTTTGTGTCTCCATATAAACATGGCCTTAGTGTGCAATTACTGGATCACAAACTAATTTATTATATATACATATATATTAGGGCTCTTAAATTCTTACACATTTTAATCAGATTAATCACAGGGTTACTTTGGATTCATTTAGATTAATCATGATCAAAACATTTTATGTTGGTCGACTTTTTTGTCTCGGTTTATGTTTTATCAAATTTCCCCACAAAATACACCAAGAAAGAAAAAAGCGATGGGAAAAAAAACAAAACATGATGAAATCCAAGGAATTTACAAAAAAAATACAACAAAGCAATGAAAATGTCAACATATGTTAAAAAATTGAAGAGGTGTCACTGGGGAGGGTATGTGACTTGACATGGGATGACCCAGTGGGTGGATGGCCCGCTGAAACAGTGTGTGCACCCCTGCACTAGGCTAACACATGGCCAAGGTCTGACAAACACGTCCAGTGCAGGGACATTCACTTCTTTGTGTCTGTTTGATCATACAAATTAAAAGCAGTTAATATATTAAAAGTGATTTAATATTTCATCAAAAAAAGGAAAAGTGTATTTTAATTTTTTTTTTTTACATCATTTCACAAGTGTGAATTTTTTGGGGCACACTTGGTGCTTAGTAAGGACCTTCTCTGGGAGGGAAACCCCAGGGTAAGAGGAGCAATGAATATTCAACCCCCCCTGGCCTCCCCCAAAGGTCACAAAGTGTATCATGATGAGAAGTGTAAAGCAAAACTAATTACAGTTTAGGGTGGAAGCAGCGGGACAGAGCTCAATAATTCATGAACTGAATTTAAGGGGTGAGGGCAGGTGTGTACTGGAGGAAGGAGCAGAAGTAGATTTTCTCGCCGACGCCCTGCTGATGTTGTGTATGTGTGTGTGTTGGAGAAGGAGGCCAAAATAACGGTCTATTATTAGGTATCCTGTGACACGTATTGATCTCTCTGGGTGGTGGAGGACGTCAGATGACAACACGTCTCTGGAAATAAACCTCAGTTTTCAGACTTTTTCCAAACACACACATACAGATAAAGTTCTGTCTGTCCTCTGGGTTTATCATCTCATCATCATCTGTTGGTGGATTTTCATCAGCAAACGTCACAAACCTGAGTCCTTCAGATCAACCATCTGCATGTTTAAGACCCAGAAGTGGCAAATGAGTACTTCATTACTTATTTTATTTATTTATTTCACCTTTATTTAACCTGGTCGATCAATTGAGAATTAATAATAATTTACAGTTATCGACATTACTGTACTTAAGTAGATTTTTTAGGCAGATATAGATATCCTCCTAAGCACTTGTGCCTCACAGACAGAAGGTCCCTGGTTCGATTCCCACACCAGACCTTTCTGTGTGGAGTTTGCATGTTCTCCTCGAGTCTGTGTGGGTTTTCTCCAGGTACTCCAGTTTCCTTCCACCATCCAAACACATGCACTGATAGGTTAACTGGTTAATATCAATTACCCATAGGTGTGAATGTGAGAGTGATTGTTTGTCTATATATGTTCAGCCCTGAGATGAACTGGAGACTCATACAGGGTGTACCCCGCCTTCACCCATTGTAGCTGGATTAGGCCCCCAGTGACCCCTGCGACCCTAGTGAGGATAAAGTTGGTTCTGATTATGACACGAGATGTGGGTTGTATCAGAGATGCTTCTCACGTTTGTGTTTGTCAGACAGATTTATTTTGTAAATCATTGGTTAAATTTTGATTTCACTATTGAATCGCATATATCTCACTCACTCTCTCGTCATCTGAACCTGCTTAATCCTCACAAGGGTCACGGGGGTCAGTCTCTTAATTAAGAACAGCCCCCTCAGGTGGATTGATGGAAAAATAATTTCAACAAAATGGACATGGAAATATAAATGCAGCTTTTCAAATGGACGTATCCATTTAAGTCTGGAAAGTGAGATCAGAAATGGAGATTAAACAGCAGATGTGTCCAAAGCCACTAGTATTGAACAGAGCACCCTTAGGTGGTTCTGGAGGTTTGGTTTTGGGGCTCAGTGATAGTCCCCTCCATCCTCCAGCTCTAATCTCCAGACCTGTTCGACTGTCTGAGCACCTGCGTTGCCTGAAATTCCCGTGATAAATAAGCGAAGACAATGAACAGCTTCAGTCACAGGTGCAACAACGGTGTTATTTGAATTCCACCCCAGGACACTTTATACAAACACTGACTTTTAGTGTTTGCTTTTTTCTCAATCTGGGTTTTCACTGAAGAGAATTTAATGGTTCACTGAAAACAGCTAACAGTGGGACAGCAGCGGAATCAACATCAATATGCAAAATTTATATGGGGGGGGGGGGGCTCCGCAATATCCCCATAATGTCCCCCTAGACAATGTGACATACAGTAATACCTAGTTTTATTTTGCACAATGACAATGAAGACTCTCTCTCTCTCTCTCTCTCTCTCTCTCTCTCTCTCTCTCTCTCTCTCTCTCTCTCTTTCTATATATATATATATATATATATATATATATATATATATATATATATATATATGTCCATACAGCACTGTATGGACACAGGACAACCAGATCATCTGCGTACATCAGGTGGTTCACAATAGCATCCCCAATCACACAGCCAGATTTGCAACTGTTCAGTCGGCTTGATAACTCATCCATATAAATATTAAAAAGAAATGGAGATAAAATACTCCCCTGCCTAACTCCATTGCATACAGTAAAGGGGGCAGATGTGAAATCACCCCATTTCACATAAGTCTTCTGGTGTGAATACCAGAAAATCAGAATTCTTATTAGTGACTTGGGGACCCCTCTATTTTGCAATTTATAAAATAATTTTTCGTGATTCACACGATCAAAGGCCTTAGAGGCATCAATAAAACACATAAAAATAGTAGAATTTTGTCTGTTGTAAAAATCCAGAATCTCTTTGAGAGCAAAAATACATGTGTCTGTGCCATGTTTAGGTTTAAAACCAAACTGGTTGTCAGAGGTCAGGATAAAGTGTTCCAGCTTATTCATTATAGTCCTCTCCAGGACCTTGGATAGAATACTCACCCTGGCTATAGGCCGGTAATTATCTGAACTGTTGATTTTCCCAGATTTATCTTTAATAATTGATAATAATTAAAATGAATAATAATTAATAATATATATATATATATATATATATATATATATATATATATATATATATATATATATATATATATATATATATATATATATATATATATATATATATATATATATATATATGTATAAAGTACACATATTTATACAAAAATGTAAGGAGTAATAGTAAAAACGTTCCAGAAAAATAAAGACTCAAGTAAAGTAGAGATACCTAAACACTGTACTTAGGTACAATAAAGGAAGTACTTGTACTTAGTTACTTTCCACCTCTGTTTCAAACACAGGTGGTTCAGACGCTCCTTCAGTGAAGAGGTGACAGTCTTTTATGGAACTGCAGTAAGTGGAGCAGACAGGTGGAGGCAGGGTGGTGTTCAGGTCCACATCTGTCCTGTCAGCCTGGGCACACCTCGACTGCCTGATCAAAGCACCTCCTCGCCTTCATCAGCAGCTGCTGTGAATGCGGTAAAAACAGTGAGTGGTGCCAGTAGGACTGGCTTATGCAACGCCTGCTCCAAACAAACACAGCCTGCCTTTGCTCTTTGTTTTACTGTCGCTGATGGGAATTCACCAGCTCCCTTTGATTCTCTGACATTCTGCTGCGGCTGTCCAACTATCCATTAACTCCCATTAGCATCTCCAAAGTCCTCATTATGGGCAGCAAGAAGCCTGGACACGGAAAACATCCACGCAGCGTTTATCATAACTGTCACTGGTATTAATGAGACGATAGGAACAACCACTAACGTAACAAAGAACGAAAAAAAACATCAACCCATAAGCGATCCATTATAAATGAGAGACCATTTTCTTTGAACCCTCATATAATGTTGAACATTAATTACATTGATTATGTTGCGTCAAAAACAAAAACCATGAAATCTCAGTAGGGAAAACATATCCATATTTATTAAATTTTTTAAATTGTATTTCACCAAAAACATGTTGAATAAACCATTTTCATAACTTAGAATGAACATATAAAGTTCAAAACAATAATTTCAAATTTAGTAAATATATATACTAATGTTTAAATAAAATGCAGGTAAATACGTGAGGTGTTTTTTGGGAAAAACAATATTGAAGTATTTCAAAAATAATCTGGTGCGATAGAATATATTATTACAACCAGAGGTGGGTAATTATAGGTATTTGAAAAGAATTTTTGAATTTCGTATTCATTGCTTTGTAAATCTTTAGCAGATTTTGTATTTTTGTGTTTTATACATATATATATATATATATATATATATATATATATATATATATATATATATATTGTACCTGTTTTTATAGATGTACTTTTTCCAGCGAACTGAAAGATCATAGCATGAAACACATTAATTCTTTCATTGTTATTTTTGATTCAACTAAAACATACAGGCAGCCAAGAGTTAAAAAATAAAACGTTGATGCTATAGTGTGTAATGGAACAAACCAGTATCACATATTGATTTGAAAATTATGAATAGATGCATCATTAGCTTTTCTCAAAATATTGCAGCAAAATGATGTCAAATGATCCATAAAACATGTTTCTAGTTAAATGACAACACAGCTTCAGGAAATATTAACCATGATTCACCCACATCTAAACTTCTGATACTGATACTGCTCCCAAATGTCTTTCAGCAGTTTTAAATATGACTTTACTCTCCTTTTCTCTGCAGATAAATGTACCTGCTCCCGTTAACATTCTTTCAAAACCAGATGTAAGGAACTCCCCGGGGGTTCGTTAGTCTGTATTTTGTCTGGCTTGGTTCAAACATCATGTAAACTAGATTTTTAATGATTTGATATGATGAAAATGTGATAATAAGTGATGGATACAAATTACAAAGAGCTTTGTATCACCTCTGAAAATGTTCACACACAGCCAGACGCTCAGTACTTATAAATAAACACAAAGCACATAATGAAGAACACCACATATTTGATATTTTTCTTGACAATTTTTATTCCTGTGTTTCAGTTGAAGCCACTGTATTCAGCTTTGATAATGACTATGTTCTTTCTTTAACTATGTACAGTCATTATAAAAGAGGACATATGCAATATGTGACAGTATCAGATAAAATTATTATGTAATTATATTAAAATATGTATTATTAAATTTTTTACTTCAACAAAAGCCAATGAAAAGCTTAATGGAATGAAATTACTAATTGTATATATATATATATATATATATATATATATATATATATATAAAAAAAAATGTTCCTCTCGCCCCACGTGGGCGGTGTCTCCTTCAGGCTCGGGTCCTCTACCAGAGGCCTGGGAGCCTGAGGGTTCTGCGCAGGATCTTAGCTGTTTCTAGCAATGCGCTCTTTTGTACAGAGATCTCTGATGTTGTTCCTGGTATCTGCTGGAGACATTCTCCCAGCTTGGGGGTCACTGCCCCTAATGCTCCGATCACTACTGGTACCACTGTTGCCTTCACACTCCACAATTTCTCTAACTCCTCTTTCAGCCCTTGGTATTTCTCAAGCTTCTCATGTTCTTTCTTTCTGATGTTGCTATCACTGGGGACTGCTACATCTATCACCACCACTGTCTTCTCATGTTTATCCACCACCACTATGTCAGGCTGATTGGCCATCACCATCTTGTCAGTCTGGATCTGGAAGTCCCACAGGATCTTGGCCTGTTTGTTCTCTGTCACCTTTGGGGGGTTCTCCCATCTTGACCCTGGGACCTCCAGTCCATACTCTTTACAGATGTTCCTGTACAGTATGCCCGCTACCTGGTTATGCCTCTCCATGTATGCCTTGCCTGCCAGCATCTTACACCCTGCTGTGATGTGCTGGACTGTTTCAGGGGCTTCTCTACACAGCCTACACCTGGGGTCCTGTCTGATGTGGTAGACCCCGGCCTCTATTGCTCTGGTGTTCAGGGCTTGTTCTTGTGCAGCCATGAGTAGCGCTTCTGTGCTGTCCTTTAGTCCAGCCTTTTCCAGCCACTGGTATGTCTTTTCCATATCAGCCACTTCCTCAATTTGTCGATGGTACACGCCATGCAAGGGTTTGTCCCTCCATGATAGCCCCTCTGGTTCCTCGACCTTACTGGGCTTTTGTTGCCTGAGGCATTCACTTAGCAGTTGGTCATTGGGGGCCATTTTCTTGATGTATTCCTGGAGGTTCGCCGTTTCCTCCTGGACAGTAGTTCTGACACTTACTAGTCCTCGGCCCCCTTCCTTTCGCTTAGTGTACAGCCTCAGGACACTGGACTTGGGGTGGAACCCTCCATGCATGGTAAGGAGTTTCCTTGTCTTGATATCAGTGGCTTGTATCTCTTCCAGTGGCCAGGATATTATCCCAGCTGGGTATCTGATTACTGGCATATATATATATATATATATATATATATATATTAGTGATGCGCGGTTAGGGGGTTTTACAGAAACCCGCCCCGCCCAAACCCAAGACGTGGCTCGGCCCGCCCCGCCCAACCCGCATGATGTCGCATATCGATAAACCCAACCCGCCCGCTATCAAGTATCGATAAACCCAACCCGCCCGCTATCAACCCGCAAGCTTAAATTTGGCTCTAAACTCACATAGTACATTCGCGGCATCTTTACCTTGTGCTTCTAATGTTAAAAGTCATGAAGCATAATTTTTGCCTCCTTTCTAACGTCTCAATATGCACTCCAGCACAGAAAATAGACTCCACCCACATCATCACTCTATAAAGCCAACACATACAACGTTTCCGTAAAACCTTCGCATCGCCTGTTTTAATCTTCTCCCTGATCAAGTCCGACATTTTCACTCTTATCTCTGAGTGTTCAGGGAGATTTGGCGCTAATAACAAATAACAAAAAGTTGGGATAAAAAAGCAGTCAAAACAGGAACTGACGGGCTTGCACATGCGCGAGCCGAGCACGCACGCACGCACACACGCACGCACGCACGCACGCACGCACGCACGCACGCACACACGCACACACACACACACACACACACACACACACTTCAGCTGGTATTGATCATCCCTGACCCGCCCCACCCGCATCCGCAATATGTATTAATACTGCGACCCACCCCGCCCGACTCACGGGTCATAGGAGAATTAAGTGTACGAGCAATTGGAAGGAGAGGAGAGACGAGGATGCTACTGTAGGTTATCGGGGCTCCTTTCCGTTTCATAACACGGCTGTGGAGACTGCTCCATGCACGCACACACAGTCTCTCTCATCTTCCTCTCTATCCTCCCTCATCGGTCTTAACATGGTCTGTAAAGATATGAAGGCAACCCTTTCCTGTTGGTGGCAATGCAAAGGATGTGAAAATAACGTGGCTGTTACCAATTCATTCTGACTGGAGCGTGCCGCCTCTCGTGGAATGAAACTGCCGATGTCAATTGAGTTGTCTTTCATCATCATATTTTTTATATGTCGTTGATTATTCTTACTGAGGTTATTTTAAGTTGAAATATTGTATACCTTCAGTCTATCCATATTGTGCCATTTTTGGGAATGTCGTATGGAAAAATGCGGGTATTGATCGTCCCTGACCCGCCCCACCCGCATCCGCAATATATATTAAATACTGCGACCCAACCCGCCCGACCCGCGGGTCACCCGCGGATATCTGCGGGCCAGCGGGTAGCCCGCGCATCACTAATATATATATATATATATACATACAATTACAATTAGTTATACAATTAGTAATTTCATTCCATAAAGTTTTTCATTGGCTTTTGTTGAAGTAAAAAATTTAATAATACATATAGGTTCCTCTTATGGACTTATAAAACAATACCAAGTTTTAGACCTATATCCTTAACAGTTCTGAAATAAAGGTCTTCCAAAATTTGGGGGATTTTTGTTTATTCTTTTTTTTTTTTTTGCAAAGTTGCTTTTGGTCCAAATTTGAGCCTCCACTGCTCCTCTACCATTTGACCTACATATTACATTTTCGGTCTCCCTGGATGACTCTTCCCCTTCAATCAGACCATATCCACAATGTGTCTCCAAATTTGGCCAAAAGGCCAAAAATAACAAAAATGGTGATACCTTTTAAATTCCACAGATGGTAAAGTTTAAAGGTTATGGTTGTTATGGTCTATGGTTATTTCATTAATATTACTGTGTTCTCCATTGTTATTGAATGCTTTGTGTGTTAGTTCTATTTAAAAAAAAACGTCCAGATCGTTTTGTTTCCTGCTGTTTTTTCACGGTAGAAAAATGACTTGAGGTCAAACAACAGAGTTTACTGGTACTTCCTCATAAATGTCCATGACACGGTGATGAGGCAGCTCTGATTGGCTCAGAATACGTGAAGGAACACTCCTTCCTCCCCTCTCGCTGTGTGTGTATTTACCTTTATCCAAATAGCATCCAGCTAGGTTTCATGCCGTTGCTTGTTGCTTGTTGTTGTATTTCCACAGAGATCACATGAACCATTTTTTCCCAGTTTGTGCAGCAGTTACTGTGGCACCATCTTCTCTTGTAGATGCTAATGCTAATGCTACTTCAGATTCGGTGCCGGGGACGGGCTTAACCCCACGTGGGTGACGCTAAAGTTCATCTGACATCAGAAGGGCCGGCTTTTCCTGTGTCTCTGGTTCCTCTCGTGGTATGCAGCCAGTGGAGCTGATGAACCACTGTTAAAGGCAGCATGTGTTGGTAAGTCGTGGTGACCCATCAGATTCCAAAATGAAAATGGAAAAGTGGTTTTCAGCAGAAAGACACCTTTAATGAGTTGAAGCTCTAAACTTCCTGATCCTTCTCTTTGACATTCCACTGTCATATTATTTGTAAGAATGACAAATAAGACACATTTTCTTTTTTTCTATATTTCATTTTCCCCAAAAAATTTTAACTTGAAGGTTACGGTTCACCATGTGCAAAATTGATCCTCTTTTTAATTCTTTTTAATTATCAATTCATGCTTAAAGGATGAATTGTTAATTAATTTATCCTTTACATTTTTAACATAAATTGCTATAGTTGTCAACTTGGTGAGGAAACAAAAATTGGAATGTTATTCAGCCTAGTTTTTTTTTTTACAGCAATTTTTGATGTTACCCATTTGGAGCTGAAGGTGGAACTTGAACATCGCACAGAATCAGTTGTTAAAGTCAGCACATTTACCACATTTATTCTCTGAGAAACAACCAAAGAAACTACAAAATAACTCCTGGGCAATTTATTAAACAAAACATTGGTAGAAGAGACACACACACACACACACACACACACACACACCACACACCACACACCACACACCATACACCATACACACACACCACACCCCACACACCACACACACACACACACACACACACACACACACACACCACATACCTTCACTGATTACCAAATATAATCATGTGTTCCTTGTGCCAGTATAATAATTTCCTGAAAATTTTCAGCTAAATCCATCCATAACTTTTTGAAGTATCTTGCTAATAGTCAGACAGACTGACAAATAAACTCCAGCAAAAACAGAAGTACAACATTCCTTTGTGGAGTAAGAACATAAATGGACAGTAGTTGACATAAAACTGTATGGCCAAAGTAAATACCAAACTGAATTCTTACTTTCTCTGAACAAATCTGAGTTGAAAAAAGTGTCTTAAATTTGCATTGATCTTGTACTTGATTGAACTTATTTGTTGACATGGAGCTTTTTTCTGCCCTGAACACATGCTGCATCGATAACCCAAATTACATCCTGAAATGGTATGTGGCACTCATCCTTCCTACATCTGATTGTTCTTTGATTTTTCTTGAAAGTCACAAGTACATTTGAGTGTTCTTCAGATGTATCTTTGATGCTACCAATGCACCAACTTCATTTGAATACGTTGCTACAGACATCAGTCATTCTGTGCTGCGTTCATATTTTTATCAGATTAATTATGATGATGCATTAATTAATCTGCATGAACTCATTAATTTTGACAGTGACTTAGATAAAACCCTTGACTTCACCGCTAGTTTAGCTTATGAGGCTAACGAACTTAACTGCGACTCATCAGCATGCGAAGAACCCGCTTTATCCTCACTAGGGTCTCAGGGGTCACTGGGGTCACTGGGGGCCTAATCCAGCTACAGTGGGTGAAGGCGGGGTACACCCTGTATGAGTCTCCAGTTCATCTCAGGGCTGAACATATATAGACAAACAATCAGCCTCACATTCACATCTATGGGTGATTTAGATTAACCAGTTAACCTTTGGATGGTGGGACGAAACTGGAGTACCTGTTCTCCACGCAGACATGAGGAGAACATGTAAACTCCACACAAAAAGGTCTGGTGTGGGAATTGAACCAGCGTCCTTCTTGCTGTGAGGCACAAGTGCTTAGGAGGATATCTATATCTGCCTAAAAAATCTACTTAAGTACAGTAATGTCGATAACTGTAAATTATTATTAATTCTCAATTGATCGACTAGGTTAAATAAAGGTGAAATAAATAAATAAAATAAGTAATGAAGTACTCATTTGCCACTTCTGGGTCTTAAACATGCAGATGGTTGATCTGAAGGACTCAGGTTTGTGACGTTTGCTCTACAGATGAAAATCCACCAACAGATGATGATGAGATGATAAACCCAGAGGACAGACAGAACTTTATCTGTATGTGTGTGTTTGGAAAAAGTCTGAAAACTGAGGTTTATTTCCAGAGACGTGTTGTCATCTGACGTCCTAACCTAACCACTGTAGCACCGTGCTGCCCAACTTTAAAATGTATATATTTTTTGGAATTAAATCTGCTGTTCCATTTATTCATTTCCAGAAACAAGTGATTTGTATGTTTTTTCAGTGTTACAGGATGAAATGATTTAAATAACAACAGGAAATGATGACACTTAACGCATCTACTGTCTATTGTTGTGCTTTGTTATTCTTTTTTTCCAGGTGAATTTTATGTGACATTCACATGACCATTACTATGTGTCTAATTAGGGTTTGGAAAACTTGAATGTATTTGAATTCCTACTTTTCCATCTGGAGTCTGGAAGTAAAGATCTTTTCCATCAGTGTGGACGTTCACTCCTCTCATGAAACAGAAACATATTTATCCATATACTGACTATCAATATATTACTGCTGAAATTGAACATAAAAAATATATGTATACAATATACAGAAAAATATATTGCGTCAAAATATTACAATGTATTTAAAAAACACATAAGGGACTGATGCTTTCCATACATTGAGACATATATGACAATTTAATATAAATTTAATAATTCACTTAATAATATATGGATGCATATATACATATACATATATATATATATATATATATATATATATATATATATATGGAGAGAGAGGGGGGGTTGTGTTTCAATAAAACTATCTGTAAAAATATAGGGCAGCTTTTGTCTTCAGTGCAATATATATTTGTCAATAATATATGATCAAATCATATATTTCAGTATATTGAATAATACTTTTCTATATATATGAATATGTTTTTGAATATAATGCATTATATTATTTAATATATTGCCATATATTTCTGTTTCATAAGGGTCTGTGTGACACAATGGAAATGCTTGGTTCAGTAAAAGATTGCACAGCAGGACATGCCCTGTAAATTTCCAATGTACAATAAGAATAAAAGCATTCTTCTTCTTGAAATTGAAAGCAAACTAAAGAAAATGGACTGTGATAGAATCTGCAATTTGCGAAGAAATTATTTTCCAAAGGGCTGAGGTGACTTCAACAAAGGAATATTATGTTTCTGCAACTTATTATTTAAATAAAGTTCAGGTTATAGAAGTTCCTCTGCAATCAACAGATGCTGGCATTGCAGATGAACTCAATTAAAACACCGGTGCCTCCGTCGACAACTGTCTGCCTTTGCTGTGCTGATGTGGACCAAGAAAACCTTCTGCTGGACATATGGGGATGAATATTACAATGACACGCAGCCTCAGACCTCCCTCTCTTAATAAACATGATATTCAGCTCTGCATCACCATGTTCACTGAACCAGTTAAGCATTTGACAGCAGCATCAATGCATCTGTGACTCTATGAATATACAGTCTGCACCCAACGCTTGGACGCTTTCAGCTCCTGAAAAACCTGCTAATCTTAGCATCAGCGCTAAGTGTGCTGTAACTACGCTCCATTGTCTCCCTCAGTCAGATGAAAGCGTTCACACACTCACAAAAGTTTGACCATTGTCTACTGAAATAAATTATAGGAACAAAGTGACAATTAAAATAACTGAATAGATTTTAAATATTTCAACTTTGTTGAAAAAAAACAACAAAAAAAAACCGCTCTTCATTTTATTAAAATCATAATAGAAGGTTTTTAGTTTTGTGCATTAACCCCTTCAGTCCCTGCGTTCATTACAATGGACGTCATATGACAGTTGCTGTTTTCTTCCCACTTGAACCCTGAAGTCCATTTAATTGGACCCTTACCAACCAATCAAACAGTAGTATAGCTTTGCTTGTTCCTGTATGAAATAAATCCACCACACTGAAGAGAGGCATGGCAGGGCTTAATCCTACATGTCAAAATGAGGATTGTTTTCAACAGTTTTATTCACATTTATAGATATTTGTGCCAGGGTTTAATATTAATTTTTAAGTTTAATATTAAATGATGGAACATATGAGTTAATGTGTAATATCAAATGTATTAGTGCAAGTTTTTACACAGGATTTTTTCAAACATTGTCCATTATAGCCATGTTGTTGAACTTAATGATCCAGTAGTTATGAATGACCTTATAACTATAAAAACAGTACTTCAGAACAAGATAATGAGGTGATAATCAGCTGGAAATATTCCATATGCAGAATATACAACCCTTGAACTGATGGGAGATGAAAATATCTCTGATATTGAGATGTTTAGAAGTGATGAAGAGGATGGAGATGCTGAGAGTTGGAAACAACAAGGTGTAAATGTCCAGAATGTTCAGGAAAAATACATGTGTACTGTGACAAGTGTAAGATGCACTTGTGTTTTGTGTCACAGAGAAATTGTTTCAAAGATGTCCACAGAAAATAAGGCTAAAGTGACTGAATTTAGACATTTCATGCTTGTTTAGTTTTTGTGTTTTTTAAATTGTAACCAAACAAAAGAACAAAAAAACAAATATTGACAATTGAAGTTCATGTTCCATGTGATGTCAATGTGACAATGTTGGTATTTTAACAACTGTTGGGACACAATGTCCATTACAATGGACAAAATATTTTACAATTAAAGAGTTTGATAAAAAAAAAAAAAAATAATAAAAAAAAAAGACTGTCATTTCTGGTTGCATAGGGATGGGGAAAAAGTAACAATTATATTTGACACAACCTAGGAACATAATTCAGGTCTGAAGGGGATATAATAATGCTTTTACGTCTCCACTACAGCCTTCAGTCCCTGGCGTCCTCTGCCACAGTGTCCACAGCTGCCCAGTGGGTGTCCATCTGCCCAGGTGTTCATGACCTGCACTGCCTCAGCTCTTTGACGTGCTCAGACATGAAGACAAAAAGTCCAATCAACAGACACGACCCACAATTGTATGTAACATTTATCTAAGACTATGTTCACAGCAAATGTAAATATACATTTTGGATTTTTGGTGAGATCAGATTTTTTTGTGTGTTTGTTCATATTATACATTAAATGTGACTTTTTACCTGTTTACACATAGTGTCAACATGCAGGAAATAAATCAAGATTTAATATTAAAACAATGTATAAGGTGAAAGTAAAAGCAAGAGGTTCATATACATATACACATTCAGTGCAGATATATTCACTTCTTTTTTGAGTCTGTTCGCTTGTGCAAAATTAAACATAACTAATTTCTATTAAAACATTTATATTTAATGATGATCTAAATTAATCCACAGCAACCCTATAATTAATCTGATTAAAAACTGTGATCTACATTATATTATATTATATTATATTATATTATATTATATTATATTATATTATATTATATTATATTATATTATATTATATTATATTATATTATATTATATTATATTATATTATATATCAGGGTTTGTTTTTAAAATTCTCATTTATATGTTTACTCATCTTTTCTATTTTTTCTATGACTGCTCCATCCATCCATCGATACATTTTTTCCTTTTTGTTTTGTTCATTTTTAACTGTATATCTACTCTTCTACATCTTTGTGCCTTTTTGGAGTTTTTGTCTAATTTTCTCATTAATTTTGCTGCTTATTTTCTTGCATGTTCATCCATCCTTCCTTTTTTCTTTACTTATTTTTGTTCATTTTCTTAATCGTCCATCTATTCTTATTTATTTACCACAGTTTCTTAGTTTGCTGTCAATAAAATCTATGCGTCCATCTGTCTATTTGATAAATGTTTGAATTTGAGGACAGATGAGGTATCCAATTAATGTCTGTTTTGGGATTAGAGCAGTGACTTTGAAGGGTCATGCCGAACTGCTGCCGTATTGAACTATTTTTAACCGGCAGAGTCCCAGTTTTATAGAGAGCAACACTTTTACTGACACTTTTCATGTGTTTCTTTTCAAATCTGTCACAGAAAATGAATTCATTCCAATTAAAGCCGTTTCTCAGAGTGCTGTGGTAACAAGCTGTGGCTCATGGTGGGAGCCCGGGCCCTGGGTGACCCCTAATGAGCCAGCAGCCTCCTGCCACAGGAAGCCCACGGCACTGCACTTGTAATGAGCTGCTGTTTTGCTACAAGCCTTTCAGATGAGCCATGGAGCTGTCACTGGCACTGCAGGACACGAGCAGCTCCGGCGCATGATGCAATACTTGGGCGACTTTAAGGACAACGCGCGCCTCTGGTGATGCGTTACTGTTACTGTCTGCGTTCAACACTAACGGAGTGAACGTTTTTATCTGTTACATCTTCAGCATTTGACAATCCTTCTTTTGGAAAGAAGTTGTTTGTGTTTTGGAGTTGAAAATGACCTAAACAAAAATAAATATATATTGCAGTTCTGTTCATTAGATGTGTTGATTGCTGTTCTTGTTCCATTCAGAGAACAAAGCAAGTCTGTTACTGAGAATTAACTGGAAAATAATATCAGTATGAGTCAGGAATGCATTAGATCAGGGGTTTTTAAACATGTGGCCCAGTATGGACGACTATACTGTCCTACGAAGCAAAAAGGCAGTAACTGTATTTTTCGGCAAAAATTTGTTATTGTTTTTTTCAATATTCAAATAATTTTTTTGTTATGTAATAAAATATCTCGGCTCAAATGTCTGTCGTTTTGGAGAAAATTGGTGGGTGTTTGTACAGTAACTGCAAAAAGTACTAGTGAAGTAAAGTAAAAAGGCAGTAAAGACCATTGGTGTGTTCTTACCCATGTCCATTTATAAGACCCTGCACCAATAGTTTGTGAATCCCTGTATTAGACTGAAACAGATTAATCTTAGATAAATAAATCTAAATCGTGAGATACAAAGTCAAAATTGTGAGATAGAGTCAAAATCATGAGATAAAAAGTCAAAATCATGAGATAAAAAGTCAAAATTACGAGATAAATAATCAAAATCATGAGATAAATGAAATAAAAAGTCACAATTATGAGATAAAGTCTAAATTACCAGTCACTAAGCACTACCAGAACTAATCCATATATAAGACACACTGTGGTTTTTGTAGAACTAGTTAATATGCAGTAACAATAACTGCCTCATGTCCAATAATCTACCTAAAACTACTGGGGCTGAACAACAAGAGAACTTTAAGGTTATTTTTCTCAGTTTGGTGTCTGTGCAGTTACTGCCTTTTTACTTTTTCACTTTGTAGGACAGTGCTAAAATTAAATAAATAAATACATCATTAATTACATTAAAAGTGGGATAATATTGATAAGTGTGTCATTAATTCATTATGGTAAAACATACATACAACATTATTTTTCATATTCACTAATTCATTCATTATTTCATGGTCCTTGTGTTGCAGTGCAGTGTTTCCCCCAGTTCATTATAAGCCTGACAGGCTACCGGACTTTACTTGCCCCCCCCGCCAGGCTAAAAGAGTGGCTGTTTTATTTATGTTAAAGAAATTAAATGCATGTTAAAACTTGTGACACTAAAGACACTATTTGAGCGTCCAACTGTAGATCTGTCTGTGGATTTTTCAGGGTATGAGCACAGGTAAAGTTAAAGGAAATGTGGGTGGGTACCAGGACTGGACGTTACAAAATAAAAGCAGATTTATGAATGAAACCATGGATCTGTGGTTGATCAACAGCCAGTTTATTTTATTTTGAAGGAGGTTTATATTTGGCCACAGATGTCACTGACCAGCATTGATGGGTGTGTTTTAGCAAAAAATAAAGCCCTTAAAAGTTCATTGGTTGACAAAGTGTTTGATCATGACTTGAATTACAGGTTTGTGAAGTGGACCGTACAGGACTCTGTACTTCTGTCACATCAGTCCACCTGTTGATGGTGAGTATTAATATTAATGGTAAATGGTAAATGGACTGCATTTATATAGCGCTTTTCCACCTTCATGGTGCTTAAAGCGCTTTACATAATATGGTGGAAATTGGCATCCATCATAACTACAGTTAACAAACAGCTACAATCAGAAGAAACACATGAGCTGATTGGCTCACAGATCCATGTGACTTCAGTACACGCTTTCAGTTTATGAATAAAATATTTTATTATTATTATTATTTTATTGTCTTTCCCAAATGATGACAGAAATTAGTCTCAGACACGACTCACAACACATTTACACATTTTAACTTATTGCGACTTAGAAAAGTACAAGTTTACACTTTTTTCTTGTCTTGTCGTTTGAACCCACTTTATCCTTACTAGGGTCATGGGGGTCTATGGGGGCCTAATCCAGCTACAATGGGCGAAGGTATGAGTTACACTTTTTTTTTTTTTTTACATTAAATAACTAGAAATGGATGGACAGATTTTGATAGAACTTTTCAGGATGTGTTGGGGGTGTTACAAGGAACAAATGATTACATTTTGGTGAAGAGATCCTGGATTCTGGATCACTTTAAAATTTTACAGAATGTAATTTAATTCTTGTGAAACTCCCAACACATCCTGAAAATGTTATCAAAATCCATCCAGAACTTTTTGAGTAATGTTGCTGACAGACAGACAGACAAACAAACTCCAGTGAAAACATAACGTCCTTGGCAGAGGTAATTATTATTATTGTTGTACCTGTATGCACATTTATCCAGTCATAATAATGAAACTCACCCTTTACACTTTATATCTTGGATTCATTTACATATATGTTGCACAAACCAATTCCACTTTTCATTCACAGTCTCAAACAGTTAACATCAGTGACAGTCTAGAGCAGTGGTTCTTAACCTGGGTTGGATGGAAACCAAGGGGTTTGGTGAGTCAGCCTCAGGGGTTCATCAATGGCTACATTTGATCACATTACATTTCTTGGCCAATCTGTGCTGCAGCTCAGTAGTCGACTATGACTGTTGTGATGGTAAATCATGTGATTTCTTTAATAGTTTAATCCATACTAACTGTGTTGAGCCAAAAAAGAAAGTGGTCGGACGACTATGTCCAATATGGATTCACATGTATAATGGAACGTGATGGGAGTCAGCGTCCTGTCTGCATGATTTGCAACGCCAACTTAAGCAATTCTAGTCCAGCACTAGCAAAACTAAAGGTACACTTGTGCACCAGTAAAACATATACCCATATCTGAAATTTGAAAAAAAAATTTTTATTTTTTGTGACCCTAGTGAGAATAAATTGGTTTCAGAAAATTAATGATAAATACAATAAATAATAAGTAAGATCATGCATTGTATTGTTTTTTTTTTAAACACAGTGTTGTTAATGCACGGTTCATTTTGTGCACCAGTAAAACATATACCTATGTCTGGAATTTGAAAAAAATAATCAATAAAGAAGGGTTTTGGAAAAGTGCATATGAAACTGATGGGGTTCAGTACTTCCAACAAGGTTAAGAACCACTGGTGTAGAGAGACCCAGGGTTTTCAAGTACCAGTACATTAATGTTGTTCATTTATGTTACTTTTAAATATGAGTATTAGATGACCTTTGGATTAAAACACAGTTTGCCCTTTAGTTAAACTCTGTAGTTTGTACAATTATGCTCATACTAAACTTAAGTATGCTTGTACTAAACTTAAAAGCATGTGCATGTCCATCTATGGAGCGCTTTTGTGGAATGGACCGGGTGACAATATTAAAAAATGTTACAAGTATTTTGCAATTTACGAAACTGTATAACAACCTAATATTTCTGAAATACATTAGAGAGGAATGTTGGTGGGTAGTAATGTTGTCTATACAAGGGAAATCATGATAGGACTGGATAAACTTTGCTTGATCCTATTCCATTTTAAACAGAAGTGTTTTTTTTTTTTTAATGGGTTTCTTACTCATAAGGATTGTTTGTGGACAGTTAAAATAGTGAGTGAATAGTACTGTTTCTGGTCTATTATGGTTTGTTTTTCATCATGATTGCCAAAATACATTCTGTTGTATTGTTTGTTTTATTCCGTTTCTTTTGTTTTTGTTTAAATACTCAAAAGACCGTTCCTAGACACATGGATAGAGGGACAGATATTTTTCCACCCCTGTTGTTTACTTATCAATCCTCTTTTTTTTTCTCCTTTTTTTTTGAATGCTTTATTTCGAACATGTACAGAATGCAACAATAATCAATATAACAATAATCAATACAACAACAACAACAATAATAATAATAATAATAATAATAATAACAATAACAACAACAACAATAATAATAATAATAATAAATAATTGAAGTACTAAACATATACATATATACAAAAAACAAAACAACAACAAATGAGCAGATAGAAAAATAGGAAACAAATAGATTTTTTTCTAATTTATCTGCATTTTGTTCTCATTTTTTATTTTATTTTATTTTTTTATTTATGTATTATTTTTTTAACCCCACAGAGGGGGAGTCAACATTGCTTGAGATCAATGCATATTCCAGCCAAATACTCCAATATTTACTGCATGTGTGTGACCATCATCGGTCCTCCCCGAAAGCCGAGCAGACATCCCCCATTAGAACTCTCCATTATAAGCCAGGGAGGGCAGTGCTACACCTCAGTGATGTATGGGGGAAACAAAGACTGGACAGGACGGACAGGACAAACGGGGACAGAAACCAACAGATAGTGCTATTGCAATTAAACACCGCAAGGTGGTGTGCCACTCCCAACCACCAACTGTCCATCAATAAAAACAAAATGAATAAATAGATTGAAAAAGAGGAGAGAACCAAACCAGCACAAAAGAAAAAGAGATTCAACAAATAAACAATTAAACAGTTGGCACTGAACCCCTTTTATTGAGTTAAAATTTTCCTCCTCAGGTTTTCAAGTTCTAATCTGATTTAGAGTAAATGTAACACCAAAACTGAGATCATTTAAATATTGACTCACATCCAGTGTTAGGAGGAACACTCACTCGCTTTATCTCCACTAGGGTCGTGGGGGTCACTGGGGGCCTATTCCAGCTACAATGGGCGAAGGCGGGGTACACCCTGTATGAGTGTCCAGTTCATCTCAGGGCTGAACATATATAGACAAACAATCACTCTCACATTCACACCTATGGGTAATTTTTGATTAACCAATTAAGCTATCAATGCATGTCTTTGGATGGTGGGAGGAAACTGGAGTACCTGGAGAAAACCCACGCAGACACAGGGAGACCCTGAAAACTCCACACAGAAAGGTCTGGTGTGGGACCAGGGTCCTTTTTGCTATGAGGTACAAGTGCTAACCACTGCACCGCCGTGCAGGAGGAACACTCAAAATGTATTTAATTAAACAATTTTTTTAGACTCATATATTATTATTATGGAGAAATACTCCTGCACAATATACTGATGACACATTGAACCGCCTTTAAGGTCACAAAAGTGTAACTTAACATGTTTAATACAGTCACTGATATCCCGTGGCATGGGTGAGCTTTGGACAGGAAGTTAGCTTAGTGTGGCAGGAAGTTAGCTTGGTGTGACAAGAAATTAGCTCAGCGTGAAAGGAACAGTGTTGGGCATGTTACTTTGAAAAAGTAATTAGTTACTGGTTTCTTCTCTCAAAAAGTAACTGAGTTATTGAGTAACTCCACTATAAAAGTAAGTAGTTATAGTTGAGGGGGGGTTCATGAAATCCACCAGGTGGGCACTGCTATTATTAGGTTATTTTTGCACATTATTCACGCAGACCTGATCCAGCACATTAAACATAACAACAGTAAACATGACCAGACCAGCAACAGAGTGCGACATCAGTCTCTCTCTCTCTCTCTCTCTCTTTCTCACACACACACACCAAATATAACGAACAGATGATGAGCAGCATCTCAAACTAAACAAAAAACACCACGGCAGGTGCATTTCAAGCAACCAACAGAGGGCTAGCTACCAATTGCCATTACACGCACACACACACACAAACACTTCAGACAAACTTTGTCCACCTCTCTTCAGTCCAACTTTTGTCAGTCCACCTCCAGGCGGTGCTTCTCTGAGCAGAACCTCCTCATCCACCCATCCTTCCACTCAGACTTTAACTTGTGCGTAAGGTTACCTGTGTTGGGGTTTTAAACCAATTCTGGAAACTCATATTTAACACAGCACAGAAACTAGCAGCTAGCATAAACCTGCGCTTTATTTTCCACCCAAAAATGCAGGTAACTGATTGTTGCTGGCAACACTGACGTCATTATGTCGTCAAACTTTCCAAACAACTCACACAGTTTTAATATGTTTAATGTCTTAGTGATTAAAGAACACTGGAAGTTTTAACCCAAAGCGAGTATAATAAAATTAAATTAGGACTATATTTATCTATTTATTTATTTGAGATCAGTGACTGTGATCTGGCTTAGATGGACGGGCCCACGCATATCAATGGGCGGGCACGGCCACACATGCACATGTATCCAACAAAAAGCAAAAGTAACTGACAGAACAACTTACATTATATCACATTAACTATGAATGGTGAAAGCAGCCTCTGTTTTTTTGTTCATCACCAGCCTTTGCTTGTGTAGCAGTGGATTTTGGGAGCTTGTGATGAAGCAGCCAGGGGAGAGCAGCTAGCTGCGGGATGGCACGGTGGCGAGGGTCCGTGGTGGTCTTAAATAGAGGATGGAGGTGGACTCTCCGGGTCTGTTGGGGCCAGTGTCACAGAAGCTGTAGTTTGATGAACATTCTGTTTTCTCTGTTTATTTTTCAAAGAATCAGCTATGGATTTTTGTCTCTTCATTTTTGTAGAAGCAGCCAGTGGTTTGGCAGGTGGCTTAGGGTTAGGGACACACAGGGATGATGTAATGATAAACAATAGGTTCACAAATTCAAATCAAAAGGCAGCGTCTCTGTGGCAGTTTTTCATCGGCAGCAGTGAAGGTGTGTGGGGACTTTGTTCTTAAAAACACAGATACAACTTTTTTTCACTACAGCTTTTACTCAAGTCAGAGCACAAAAGTTCCCCGGGCTATGGCCCCCCTGGCCCCCTTTGTTTCTGTGGTGTATGCAGTCATTTATAGACTAATAAATGAATGGTAAATACCTTTGATTCCATGAGCATTACACACAATGTTTCTTTCAACAGTGCATCTTTCAAAAGTGTGAAAATACATGAACTATTTACAATGTTAGGATCCTCTTTGAATTATCTCAGAGTGTTGAAATCATGTCAAACGTCCTAGCACCGCTCCCTATCCGTCCGGCTGATCCAATCGAGCATCTGGCTTTTGACGATAACTGGAAAAGTCATTGTCTGTCCTATTACCTTCACTTATGGTGCTGTTTTTAAAAATACAAAAATGAACACAAAACATCCAATAAAAATCATTATACACACGTGTCCATACAACACATGTTTTTGTGGCTATTTCTCTATTTAAAAAAAAAAAAATCAACTGCGTTGTTGCTAACAGGGTAAACACACAGTTTGTGGCTCTTCTGATCATGTGACTGTGGACCATCATGACTGTTAAACATGAACTCTAGGGGAGGAGTTAAAATACACTCAACACCCACTGAATCAACTCTCAAATATTACTCTAACAATCAGAATTCCTCAACACACACTGACTTAGACTGAAAGAATCAACTCCACAAATTCAACACTTTCACTCATTTTTAGTTTAACTACCACATTTTTCACTGTAGAAATGTGCTGTGTAGAATTATTATTATGTCTCACATGTATGGAGACTTATGGGGACATTCTCTAGAATACTGGTGGAGGTCAGCTTTCTACCTTTGCCAAGGAATTCGAGTCAGTTTGTTTGTTTGTGTGTTTGTCTGTCTGTCTGTCTGTCAGCAGGACAGTTCAAAAAGTTGTAAACGGATTTTCATTAAACTTTCAGGAATGATAGATAATGGGTCTTCCTTGACCCATTATCTATCACATAAGTGGTAATATGTCAGGATTCAGAAAAGATAGATTTTTTTGCATTCACATCATCTCACCTTCAGACATCAGATGGGTCAACACTTATGGCTTGATGTGAATCTTTCATTCATGTGTGAATGAAAAATCAAGCCTTGGCAGAGGTCTGCTGTGTCTGGATGCTTTTCCATTACCCATGGAAAGTTGCAAACTATAAATATCCCTATAAAAAACTGGTAATGGAAACACCTGAATTTCAAAAAAACACTCAAATATCAATTAAATGTTTTCATGAGGTGGTTTTGCAGACGTTTTAATATTGTAATATACCGTAAAAGCGCAATGGAAACACTTTTTTTATATGTCATAGGACATGGTCACATGATCACTTCTCTTGGAGTAAAAATGGCAGCCACAGTCGCTGTAACCATAACAACCATTGGCTGCTGGGACGTGAGAACTACATCCGCCATCTTGGAATGGTGATCAGTGGTGATTCCTACAGTACAGTAGGCAGAGTGAAGGTTTTATTTTATTATCTGTTAGTTTTTGAATATTTCAGTTCATTTTTTTTGTTTTTGACAGAGAACTGTTCTGTAAAGTGTCAAGTGCATTGTTGTTGTTAAGTGCTGAGCATATTTACACTCAATACTTCGACCTGACAATGTGGGGACCACATGTACAGACCCTTATAATGTGAACCAGCTGGTTTGTTTGACATGTTAGTGTCTTTAAAAAGTTTGCCAGGGACTTTTACTGATGAGAGAATTAGCCGATTCATTCATGCTAATGCTATCAGGGTGATCCAAAGGTGACAGCAGGGAAATCTCATGGGATGATATTTCGTGAGTTACGATGCTCCTGCCTAGAACAACCTTCAATAGAAACACGTTCTGAACGCAAATATACTTTATTGTTTTTCAAAAACTGTAATGAAAACGCAGCTACTGGCTGCCTTGTCTAGACGTATTTTTTCATTTTTTGCTCAATTCAAAATTTGTTTTTCTTTGTACTTAATTCAAGCAATAAAAAGGACAATAGAGCTTTAAAATGATAATCCTTAGCAAGATACTAAGTATCACTTGTTCTATTGGCAGATTTTTTTTATTTATTTATTTTTTTACTTAAATTAAATTTTTGGCTTAATTCAAGATATTCTTTTATTTAATGTAATTCAGCATTTTTTTTTTTGCCTTAATTCAAGCAAAAATGTATTGTATTAATTTGTTATTGACTCATTTTTAGAGTGACATTGTTTCCAGTGTGTGTTTATGGTAAATGTCATATAGTAAATGGTGTGTTTCAGTTCATACCTACCACATGCAGACAAATACACCCTGGTGTAAAGACTAACTAATTAAAAACAGGGGAAAAAATCTAAACGTATTAGTGTTCTTCAGTCTCCATCTTTTTCTTTGTTAAATAAACAGTAAAAGTGAGTGATTTAGTCCAAACTCTCGGGCGTTTCCTTTACAAAAAGCCCATTCTTTTATCTGTACTCCAAACGCTTGAAGAACAGCTAATGTTTTTCTGATGTTTATTCAAGATTCAAGTTTTATATCTTAATTTTTTGTCTCAATTCAAGATTTATTTATGTATTTATTTATTTTTACTTAATTTAAGAAATAAAAGGATACATTAAATACAATTAAAATCAAAAGTCTTAGCAAGATTTTTTTTTACCTTGTTCCATTGGCATATTTAAAAAAAAAAAAAATTTCTTTACTTGTTCAATTCTGTGAAGTCTTAGCTAGATATTTTTCAGTTGTTCCATTGGAAAATTTATTTCTTTATTTTGTTTGTTTGTTTGCTTAATCTGCACAAAACTTATGACTCCATCTGTGAGTGATAACAACCACAACAGAGGATGTACTGGTACTGGCATTGGTACTGATACTGATACTGATACTGGCAATTGGTATTGGTACTGATACTGGTACTAACGCAGGTGCTGGTGCTGGTACTGACGCTGATTGTGGTTCTGGCACTGATGCCGGTACTGGTACTGATGGAGTTATCAGTGTATGTACCCACGTGTCCTTAAGTGTGACTCCTTCACTAACCATCACCTTCACTCACTGTCAAACCTGCCAACATCACAAAAACAAAAACACCATCACACTCACCTCCACATCCGCGGACGCGGCGGGTTCCGTACGTAACAGGAGGATGCGGGACACGGCTGTTCTCCCTCCTTCCTTCAGCCTCTGCGTCTTCTCCCGGTTACAATAGATCGGACACCGGCTGTGATGATCCCTCAGACACAAACTGAAGCATGCACACAGGCAGCGGTGGCAGCAGCAGCGGCGGCAGCAGCGGCGGCAGCAGCGGCGGCAGCAGCGGCGGCAGCAGCGGCGGCAGCAGCGGCGGCAGCAGCGGCGGCAGCAGCGGCGGCAGCAGCGGCGGCAGCAGCGGCGGCAGCAGCAGCGGCAGCAGCGGCAGTAGACGCACCGCTGGAACGCCCGTGTGCAGCGGCAGACGCGCCTCCACAGATCCTCTTTCTCAGTGTTTGGGCTTTTGTCTCCGTGTTCACACACTCACTCTGACTCTGACTGATGCTTCTGTGGAGATAGATTTATATTCCCAAGGTTGGATGAGTCCTGCCGTAGCGCTCCTGTGTGCTCCTCTTCTGTGCTCCTCTCTCCTCCTCTGCTGCTCCTCTCTGCTCCTCTGCTCCGGCAGCAGCGGACAGGAGGGCGGTGCGACGGGAGTCGTGCGCTCCAGCGGTGCATGCGTGGCACAGACGGTTACATCCCTGGGTCCACCTGTCACATTATTATTATTATTATTATTATTATTATTATTATTATTATTATTATTATTATTATTATTATTATTATTATTATTATTATTATTATTATTATTATTATTATTATTAATATTAGTAGTAGTAGTAGTATTAGTATTATTAGTATTAGTATTATTAGTATTATTAGTATTAACCCTTTGACACATACTCTAGTGGACAGTTATTCTACAGTTGTTCTCTTGTATATTCATGGGTTTTATTGTTTTAGTTCCATATCAGTCAGTTCATATCATTATTGTAACTGGTCTGTTCTTAATACCTGATCTACATGTTTACCTGTAAATTAATTACTTGTTGTTATTAGATTGTAATTAACAATCTCTTCTTAAACAAGAACAGCATTAAAAAAAATATTTCAAAGTTTCCTGATATTGTGTTTTAAATACACGTTTCTTCGGTTCAAAGCTTAACCACATGTTTTCCAGCTGAGTGGATATTTTTTCATTAAAACGATTTCAATCACTTTTTTTTTTTTACAGCCACACTGTAGATTTTGCAGTGTTAATTTGGAGACAATGGGACCAAATACACTCTAGAAGAAGTTAAATAAACTCTCTAAGTGTTGATTTAACACTGCAAAATTTACTGTGTAGAGAGAAATAAAAACACTTGGAAAAAATCTTGACTAAGGTTCTTACAAATAATGCATCAAAGAGTTAAAAATTATTATTAGTACTATTTGTATTATGTTTAAAACTATATTATTATTATTGTTGTTGTTGTTTTTATTATTTTGAATATATTTGTATCTGTTTTTTTATGACTTTATTTTAACCCTTTCATGCATGAATTATGAGAACCTTAGTTAAGATTTTTGTTCTTCTAACGTGTTTTTATTCCTCTTTTGACTGAAAAAAATCTACGTAATTAAGTTTTTTAATGAACCACAAAAAATGTGGTAGTAACTCATAACGTAATAACTCATAATGTAATAACTTAAAGCCAACAAAAGTTCATAATGTAATAATCAACTCATAATTTAATAATCAACTAATAATGTAATAAAATCATGACCACATGATGTAATTATGAAATAACTTAACCTAAATAAACTATAGGATTGCTTCAAAAGCTTTACATAGTCAACCTTTTACCTTGCAGCAATTGAAAAGGTAAAAAAAGTGATAATGACATTTGTCACAGTATAAACCATTGGTACATTATGAGCTTTTATTGCATTATTATTTGCTATATAGTTGAGCTAATAATGTAATAAGTTATTACATTAATATTAATAAGTTAATACATTACATACATTATTATTATTACATTGTTATTACATACATTATGCGCTCATGATTTTATTACATTATGAGGAAATTATAACATTCTGAATTATCATTTAACTTATTACATTATGAGTTTCTACAAATGTCCACTCAGCTGGAAAATATTTGTTTAAGCTTTGAACCAAAGAAGCATGTATTTAAAACACAATATCACAACACTATGAAATAAAACATTTTTAATTCAGTTTTTGTTTAAGAAGAGACTGACCCATTCACACACCAGTAGGTTTCTAAGGTTCTGTCAGTCCTACTGGAAGACTAAGTCAGAATTCAGTGTCTTGCCCAAGGACACTTCGACATGTGGACGGCCAGAGCTGGGACGTGAACCATCAACCCTTCAGTCATAGGACGACCTGCTCTACCAACTGAACCACAGCCTGCCAATATGTCAACTATATGTATGTATTCCCAATCATCTAAAAAAATGAGCTCAACTTATATTAACTCCAGATAATCCTTTTAATTCATAAGAAGACAAAGGCAGATCACGCCTCCTTCGCATCTGATCAACGCAATGAAAACAAAACAAACAAACAAAACAACTGTAAACAGCACAGTGGTGCAGTGGTTAGCACACATGCCTGACAGCAAGAAAGATCCTGGTTCGATTCCCACACCAGACCTTTCTGTGTGGAGTTTACATGTCCTCCTCATGTTTCCGTGGGTTTTCTCCAGGTACTCCAGTTTCCTCCCACCATCCAAACACATGCACTGATAGGTTAACTGGTTAATCTAAACTGTCTATAGGTGTGAATGTGAGAGTGATTATTTGTTTATATATGTTCTGCCCTGAGATGAACTGGAGACTCATACAGTGTGTACCCCGCCTTCACCCATTGTAGCTGGATTAGGCCCCAGTGACCCCCATGATCCTAGTGGGTTCTGATGACAAGACGACACAACTCTAAACAACTGTTCTACGGAACTGTGACCAATTTTTTTATCAGATTGATGATGAATTAATCTGTGTTTATATATATATATATATATATATATATATATATATATATATATATATATATATATATATTTGTGTGTGTGTGTGTGTGTATTTATATTATTATGACTGCCAGCAGGGAAAATAAAGTGTGTCTGCTGCCAAACACAGGGTGTGGAAGATTCAAAGTGTTAATTGTCATGGGGACAGTATGGAAACATGTTTCCTTGTACAATAAAATTCTTACTTTGCTATCTGCAGAAGGAAATATAAAATAGAAATGTAAATATTTACAATGGAACATTAAACAAATAACATAAGTAAATGTACTAAGCAGGACTCTAAATTAACACCCGCCAAATGTGGGTGAAAATCCATTTTGGCGGGTAAGAAAAACCCCTTAGTAGCCACTTTGGCTGGTGGCGAGTGATAGAAACCGACAAGACGAAATTTCCTACATTTCCCATGAACTCTACCGTGATGACGTCGCATGCATCTATTGGCTGCGTCCTCACTGCATTCGATTTCGATCATTTTCGCGCGGTTGACTCTGAGGTGAAGAAGAAGATGTTAAGAGATAGAAGAAGGAGAATATTTTCTGAAGTGTGTGTTGTGTCAGTGAGAACAAAAAAAAAAAGAATGTGGCGGTGGTTGGGAGGTTCGGAGTGTGGGGGTGAGAAAAGGGCAAAGGCTGGAGGGGATGTTGTTGAGTCTGAGGTAACGGTAAAGAAAAAGCAGAGGACATTTAACCCAAAATGGCTTGGGGGTCGTGAGTGGCTGGTGTTCGACACAGAGAGAGACATAATGTATTTCACATGATTTGCAATTTTCTACTTTTTGTTACAAAGAAATGTTGCAGAAGTGTATAAAAGTTCAGAATATTTGAACATGTTAATATGCTGCAATTCCTTGTTTTTGAAGAAATTATATGGGACCAATTGAGAAAATGTACTGTAAGAGCAACAAGATGTGAGTCTATGTATTGTATAAATTGTAATATAGGTGAGAAGAGTCAAGAAGTGTTAAGAGTGAAAGGTGAGAAAATGTAAAAGCAAGAAGTTTTAAGAGTTAAATGTGAAAATGTAAAAAAAAAAATGCGATCAAATGTTTAAAGAAATTAATTATTTCAAGAGAAAGATGTTAAATAAAATAATTTAAAGAAATTTGGAAGGCGTATGTCTCATTTTGGTCAGGGGAAAAAATGGCTAGATTGGCTAGTAAGATAAAAGCCACGTTGGCTGGTGATGAAAAAAGTTAATTTAGAGCGCTGGTACTAAGGCTGTGCAGGAATAAAGAAAAAGCTATCATAATAAGAATGTTGATAGAAATATAATAGAAATACTATAATCAAATTCAGTCAGTGTTTCAGTGTATTTGTGATGCATTACTAAACATGAAGGACGTCAATAATAATGTGGTTACAAATGATAATTTTGGGTTGACTTTACTGTACAACACACCAGAGTTTAAGACCAGCAGGAAATATAATGAGCTGCACAGGGATTTGTGCTACAACTGGGTATTAATGCTGAAAATATTAGAATGACAATTATTTATGTGATTTCAAAATTAATGTTAAATCATTAGTCTTTTTCAGTGCACTATGTCACTTTCCAAATTAACTTCACACTTTACATTACAGATTGCTAAGAAGGTGGTAATTATAAGGTAATTTATATGTAATTCAATGGTAATAATGCCTTTGTAACGGCTTTGTGACCCACTAGTAAAATAGAAATGATGTGGCTCTATAAAAAAAAAATTATTTGTTTTTGTCCAGAAGTCCCCATAAAGCATGAGGGAAACAGGCGCAAAGTGAAACATTTATTTTTCAAAGGTTTGAAGATGTGTTTATTTATTTTATGTTTTAATTGTTTAATGTTTGTTTGTTTGTTTGTTTTTTACAATTATTTATTTTTAATTATTTATTTATCTTTTTTTAAGTATGATGATGATGATAATGATGATTATTATTATTATTGTATGTATTTATTTTAATTAATTGTATTTAAAAATAAATGTATTTAGTTTTCTTCTTCTTCTTCTTATTATTATTATTATTATTATCATCATTTCATTTTATTTAAAAAATGAAAAAAGATGTGTTTACACTTACTACCCAATGATAACTTGATTACAAACTTGGTCCTAATGAGACACAGAAATGAGAGAGAGAGAGTGTGTGTATGTGTGTGTGTGTTTGTTTGTTAGCAACATTACTCAAAAAGACAGATTTGGCTGAGTTGTTCAGGAAATGACACAAGGAACATGTGATAAAAGTTTGGTGGTGATCAGTGTGTGTGGGTGGGTGGGGGGGCCCTAATCTGATCTGCCTTGAAAATCTGTGCTCTCTGCTTTCTTCTCTGCTTTATTAGTTTCATTTGGGTTCTTTCTGTGTGAGTATACCTTTGATATATGCCAAAGCTAGAATACTGAATCTATCTTATCGTTTGCACAAGTGTCATCTCTACCTGATTCTGCCCACTTTGGTGGGCTTCTACTACGAAAAAGGACCCGGTCCGAAGATACAGGGTCCTAGATTTTTGGTATCCACTCTGTGCGGGCCTTTCTGTGTGGAGTTTGCATGTTTCTCTCCCTGTGTCTGGATGGGTTTCCTCCAAGTGCTCCGGTTTCCCCCATCACTCAAAAACATGTTTGTTTGGGTTAAAGTCCTCCAGCCAGGTGATTCTGACCATTAGCCTGGCTTTGAATCTGGAGATGGGTCCCCAGGCACTGCCCATGGCTGCCCACTGCTCCTTACAGGTACCCCAACAGCATCAAAGAAAGGATGGGTTAAATGGACACATTTCATTTTACAATTGTATAATGACAAATAAAGTTCTTCCTTTCTTTCTGAGTAGAGCTGATACCATGCAGTGGAAATGGAGCAATTCATAGATCGAAGGTACACTTCCTGTAAATGCAGTTGAAGGTGGACATGGAAGGCTAACAACCTTTCTAAGCTGACACCAAAGCTTAGAAAGGTGTAGCCACAGCAGGACAGTCAGCCATACCCGACAGAGGAAGAGGAAGATGGGTGCACCAAACTGAGTGCAATGAAAATGGAGAGGCTTTGTTTTCCTAACGTACAAACACAGGCAAGGATTCTTAGTCATTGCCCACGAAAAACAGAAGCTTTGGCAGATCAGAAGTACACCTTTGTAAAGTCTGCCTTGCTACGGTGAAAAGAAAAAAACCTTTAATCGGCTGAGTATGATGCAGTGGGAACAATCAGGGTGTGTTTCTAATCAAAAGTGTCCATGGTGGGCCCATTAAGTCAAACTGATTGGAAAATTCCAGCAAAACTCAAATGGTCCCAATGAGCACAGTCACACAGAGAATAGTGTGGCTGTGAGCGCGTGCTTCAGCTGAGGTCACATTTGGGCTAAGCTGTTTCTATGCATATTCACATCCTAATCACAAATACACCGGCATACATAATTAAGCTGGATACTCTGGATATTTATATGGAAAGAGAACTCAGTGTGACCACAAAAAAATAACATTAACTAGGATATCCTGGGTAAGCCATTCCCTGTTCATAATCACAACAGCAGCTTATACCAGATGGAAAATGGTGTTTCCATGCTGCTGTAGAAAGAATATTTTATTTATATTTTTGTTTTTTGTTTAACAGCTCAGAATATATATGGTGGCAGAGCGGTTAGCGCTCTTGCCTCACAGCAAGAAGACCCAGGTTCGATTTCCGGCCTGTGCGGGCCTTTCTGTGTGGAGTTTGCATGTTTCTCTCCCTGTGTCTGTAGGAGTTTCCTTCGGGTGGTCTGGTTCCTCCCTTCACCCAAAAACCAAATCGTTAGGCTAAAAATCCTTCAGCCAGGTAACTGACCATGAGCCTGGCTCCAGGTCTGGAGGTGGGTTCCCGGGGGCCGCCCATGGCTGCCCACTGCTCCATAGAAGGAAGGGTTACAATGCAGAGGACAAATTTCATTGTACAATTGTATGATGACAATAAAGTACTATCTATCTAATTTATATATATATATATATATATATATATATCGAATGTCGAGTTATCCGTCGACTTGAAAGTCAGAATTCAGTCGACGTGTTGTGATGATGTCATTACATTGTCAGCTGAGGAACAACACAGACAGGTGGCTAAAAAACAAACAAAAACTAGAAAAGCACTCAGAGCGCAGACCTCCGCCAAGTTAGAACCACACCCCCACCCCGATCACCCCCAAAATGAAATCAGTTCTTCCTTTTCACATTTACAACATATCCTGAAAATTTCATCAAAATCCGTCCATAAGTTTTCAAGTTATCTTGAACAAAGACAAACAGATAAACGCTGGCAAAAACATATCCTCCTTGGCGGAGGTAAAAACACACATGAACACCTGTCAGTCCAGCAATGAGCAACTCATTTCACTGCAACGTAACAATGTCCACTGACAAGACACAAGCATCAACATTTTAACACCAACAAAACAAAGGCTAATGTTAGCAAAGAGTTTTCTCTTAAATTTAACTGCATTAGTAGGGTGAACACAGGTCCACATTTTGTCTGGACCCATGGCTCTAAAACTGGACTGTCCAGACTTTTTATGTTAAGTCAAAAAAAAAGTTTAAGGCAGCGGCCAAGCCGCACACAACACTGTCCGCATTATGTTTGGAAAAAAGGAGCGCATTGTCTGCGCTGCTGCTCACTCAGGTTAGCTAGCGGATGCTGCTTATATTATGCAGATTAGCTAGTGAATGCTTCTTCAGATGACTGTGCTGGGTTTTTTTTTAATCTAAGGTGAAGTAAGATGAAGTAAAAGAGAGTGACAGACACACGTGCGATGTGTGTCTGTCACTCTCTTTTGTTTTGTTAGCCCACCACAACTGTCTTACGTGCAGCACCCATGTGTTGTTTAGATCTGATTGTGTTTACGTGCAGAGAGAGAGACAGAGACGGACAGAAAGAATAACATGCAACTTGTCAACTCGATATATATATATATATATATATATATATATATATATATATATATATATATAGAGAGAGAGAGAGAGAGAGAGAGAGAGAGAGAGAGAGAGAGAGAGAGAGTGGTACCAGTAGTAAACAGGGCACTAGGGGCAGTGACCCCCAAGCTGGGAAAATAGCTCCAGCAGATACCAGGAACAACATCACACATCTCTGTCCAAAAGAGCACATTGCTAGGGACAGCTAAGATCCTGCACAGAACCCTCAGGCTCCTAGACCTCTGGTAAAGGACCCGAGTCTGAAGGAGACACCGTCCAAGTGTGTATATATATATATATATATATATATATATATATATATATATATATATATATATATATACATGCAGAATGGGTCCCCCAATGACCGAGAGGTTGGTGGTTCGCGTCCTGGCGCTGGCTGTCCACATGTCAAAGTGTCCTTGGACAAGACATTGAACCCTAACTTAGTCTCCCAGTAGGACTGAAAGAACCATAGAAACCGACTCGTGTATGAGTGTGTGTGAATGGATGAATGTGAAGCTAATGTAAAGCGCTTTGAGCACCATGAAGGTGGAAAAGAACTATATAAGTGCAGAACATTTAATTTCACTTGTTGCTGGGGGACAGTTATTAGTGACACACCTTCTCCTCCATGTGCGCATGTGCAGTGCTCCCCTCTCCTCTGTTGGAGTTGAGTCGCCTGCATGCTGGTGAGTCGCTGTTAAGTTCGTTAGCCTCATAAGCTAAACTAGTGGTTAAGTCAAGGGTTTTATCTAAGTCACTGTTAAGCTTTTATTTCAGTCACTTTTAAAGGGCTTTCTTTAGTCACTATTAAGGGATGTATTTAAATCATGGTTAAGGGCTTTATTCAATTCATATTTAAGGGCCTTATTTAAATCACTGTTCAGGGCTTTACGTAAGTGACTGTTAAGAGCTTTATGTATTTATACTGAAGGAGATCAGTTCCTTTCAATAGTATTTTTCTGGCTCTAGTTCTTATTCACTGTGTGTGGAAAAACATTTATCAGAAAAGCTATTTATCAGGAAAAGCAGTTATGAAGTGTGTTCAGTTGTTTTTTACACATGAGGTGCAGGAAACCTGCTCTCTGCTGCATTTCGTGCCTGAATTATCTCAGGTCAGATGGGGCTTGGAGGGGGGCTGTATAGAGCTTAGGATAAGTCAAAGTGACAATTAATGGAATGACACATCTTGGCCCGTCAGACCTCCAAACAGCCACACATGAATCATTGCAGCCCATCCACAAATAGCGTCCAACGCCTGTGTCAGCTCTGTTTTCGTGTCCTAACCTGGTACAGTACCTCAAGCCATCCGTGCTGTGTGCTGCCAACGTTTGACACCCTGAGCTTCTGCATGTTTTTATGGTTTATTCTTTGCAGCTCAGTGGGAAAAGCATGCCTGCAGCTAAGCTACTGCTGCTCAGGTATTATTAGGTCCTCACATTCACTCCTGCTCCACTGCTGCAACACAAAACACATCCAAATAATACAATAAAACTAGAATATAACAAAACATTTAGTGGGCAGAGGGTCCATACAGCTCTGGAAAAACATGAATACATTAAAATACACTAACAAACAGAAAAGATGGTGAAAAAAAACATGCTCAAATTTACCAAAATAACACCAAAAAGCAATGAAGTAAAACTCTTCTAAAATACAGACAAAACACCCAAAATATCTAAATATCCAAAATGTCTGCAAAAAAAATCTGAGTATGAATTTCTTTTGCAGGGTGAGCGGGCCTGAGAGGTAGGGGGAAGAGCTTGGACAAGGAGTAGAGCCGCTGCTCCTCCAGGTCCACAGCTAACTGAGGTGACTAGTGAGGACTCTTCCAGGACACGTCCTTCCAGGAGGGATGTAATGCAGCATTTCCATTCATCAAACATCCCCAGAACATTACTTTTCAGCCTCTAACCTTTTCATGCCAACAGATGATGCCACAGCTCTAGTGACTACAGTTATAGGTTTAGACATACACAGATGTCAGCAAAAGGTTGGTTGGTGCATGCTGTTCATATCACCTATATATATATACACTCAACAAAAATATAAACGCAACACTTTTGTTTTTGCTCCCATTTTTCATGAGATGGACTTAAAGATCTAAAATTCATTCCAGATACACAATATTACCATTTCTCTCAAACATTGTTCACAAATCTGTCTAAATGTGTGATAGTGAGCACTTCTGCTTTGCTGAGATAATCCATCCCACCTCACAGGTGTGCCACATCAAGATGCTGATCTGACATCATGATTAGTGCACAGGTGTGCCTTATACTGCCCACAATAAAAGGCCACTCTGAAATGTGCAGTTTTGTCTCACAGCAAAATGCCACAGATGTCACAAGCATTGAGGAAGCATGCAATTGGCATGCTGACAGCAGGAATGTCAACCAGATCTGTTGCTCGTGCATTGAATGTTCATTTCCCCACCGTAAGCCGTCTCCAAAGGCGTTTCAGGGAATATGGCAGTACATCCAACCGGCCTCACAACCGCAGACCACGTGTGACCACACCAGCCCAGGACCTCCACATCCAGCAGGTTCACCTCGAAGATCATCTGAGACCAGCCACTCAGACAGCTGCTGAAACAATTGGTTTGCATAACCAAACAATTTCTGCACAAACTGTCAGAAACTGTCTCAGGGAAGCTCAACTGCATGCTCGTCGTCCTCATCGGGGTCTTAACCTGACTCCAGATCGTCGCCGTAACAGACTTGAGTGGGCAAATGCTCACATTCGATGGCGTCTGGCACGTTGGAGAGGTGTTCTCTTCACGGATGAATCTCGGTTTACATTGTTCAGGGCAGATGGCAGACAGCGTGTGTGGCGTCGTGTGCGTGAGCGCTTTGCTGATGTCAATGTTGTGGATCTAGTGGCCCATGGTGGTGGTGGGGTTATGGTATGGGCAGGCATCTGTTATGGATGAAGAACACAGGTGCATTTTATCGATGGCATTTTGAATGCACAGAGATACCGTGATGAGATCCTGAGGCCCATAGTTGTGCCATACATCCATGAACATCACCTCATGTTTCAGCAAGATAACACACGGCCCCATGTTGCAAGGATCTGTACACAATTCTTGGAAGCTGAAAATGTCCCAGTTCTTGCATGGCCAGCATACTCACCGGACATGTCACCCATTGAGCATGTTTGGGATGTGCTTGACCAGCATATTCGACAGCGTGTACCAGTTCCCACTAATATCCAGCAACTTCGCACAGCCATTGAAGAGGAGTGGACCAACATTCCACAGGACACAAGTGACAATCTGATAAACTCTATGCGAAGATGTGTTCCACTGCATGAGGCAAATGGTGGTCACACCAGATACTGACTGGTTCTGAGTCCCCAGACCCCCAATAAAGCAAAAAAAAATGCACATTTCAGGGTGGCCTTTTATTGTGGACAGTCTAAGGTACACCTGTGCACTAATCATGATGTCAGATCAGCATCTTAATGTGGCACACCTGTGAGGTGGGATGGATTATCTCAGCAAAGCAGAAGTGCTCACTATCACACATTTAGTCAGATTTGTGAACAATGTTTGAGAGAAATGGTAATATTGTGTATCTGGAATGAATTTTAGATCTTTGAGTCCATCTCATGAAAAATGGGAGCAAAAACAAAAGTGTTGCGTTTATATTTTTGTTGAATGTATATATATATATATATATATATATATATATATATATATATATATATATATATATATATATATATATATATATATATATATATATATATAAGCAGGTGAAGTGGGTGCTCCAATCTGTGAACATGGGTGCTGAAATAAAAACAGTGAGGTGATATATATACTCATGCCAGTTTTTCACACATAAGGTAAACAGCTCACAACCAAGCTTTATTTACACTCACATCAAATGTCTTTGACAGTTACATAGCTGGAATTATTATTTTGGGTTTTTTTAACCCTGGCTTTCATGTTTTTTGATCAATATATTTTTTTAAATTTCAAATACACAGCGAATTTACAAGTCGAACATTAAACAAATGTAACAGGGTTACATTTGTTACACAAATGAAGCAGTGTTTCCATGTTTAACTAAGTTCTGAAAGACACAGATATGAAGAATTCAATTTCCACTCTGACATCCATTTCTCCCTCTGTTTTTTTTTCCTTTTTGTTGCTTCAAGGCTCATTGAAAACCATGTGACTGTTTAAACTAAATGAATAGCAAAATAAAACCATATTGATGAGAAAGTCATTGTTGGAAGCAGGGCTGGTAATAGCAGCAGCACAGGACACAGAAAATGAACATATGCATGGAAGCGATAGTAGCAGCACATGCACTGCAAAGGGGATGCAGCAGCGTGACCCAGGTGTTCAAGGTAGGGGAAGTGGATGGGGGGCAGGGGAGGGGGCTAATTAACGCCATGACGACAGAAAATACAAAAATAAACACCTGGGTCTCTTGTGTATATGGTTCCGTTCAGACTCCAGGCCAGTTTTCTGTCCATATGTGACCTGTATCACATCTGCGAAGACACTTTTACACTAAAATGATCAGGTCGACTTGCGTTTGTAAAACTTGAATCAACCCACTAATTGGGATGGGGCCGAGCCAATTTAGTATCAGTATCGGGATCTGATATCAATGCAATTCACGTTCTGGAAATTTTTGATCCAACTTGCAAAGATTAATATTAGCTGCTGAAATGACTCTCCAAGCATGGTTCCCTGTCGGCTGCTCTGCTACCTGCTTACAAAATATGGAATGGATTTCCTAAATGGTGCCCATGTCATTAGGACCATTTTCACTGGTCAGAAGTGCCGAGCTGTGCCTGAGGGTGCTAAATGCTTTTCTCACCTACAGGGGGCCAGCAGGGAAACAGGGCTGGAGGCCAAGCAAATTGATGGGCCAGGTAGGGGCCGGAGGTGCGGTGTAGCTCAGGGCAGAGGTAGGATGGGGTTAGTTTTTCAAAGCGAGATAAACGGGACAGTAAAGTGAAGACTCCAGGTTCGGCTTTTTACCTGTGTTTCCTACTTAAGGTGCAAAGCCCTTGTTTCACCTGCTGAATTGCAAGCTCTATTCTCTGAATCTCATGTACAAATTCCAGCTGTCATGTATGGGATGGCCGTGGCTCAGTTGGTGGTTCAAATCCCACTCTGTCCTAGTCAGTCTGGTGTATGAATGTTTGGTGGTGCTCAGAGGGGCCGTAGACGCAAATGGCTGCCACGCTTCTGTCACTCTGCCCCAGGGCAGCTGTGGCTACATATGTAGTTTACCACCACCAGAGGGTGCATGTGAAAGCGAATGAATAATGGGTCACTAATGTGAAGTGGTTTGAGGGGCTAAAACACTATATGAATCCAATCCATTATTATTGTTATTATTGTCTTCTCCAACCTCACTATTTGTTTCGTATGTAGGCTGTGATCAAGCAGATGATCTGTGACTGCAGAGTTTTGTCTATTTTCTTCTACTGCTTTCTTTGTTTTTCTTCTTCTTTATATGGTAAATGTTCTGCACTTATATAGTGCTTTTCCACCTTCACGGTGCTTTACATTAGCTTCACATTCACCCATTCACACACACTCATACACCAGTAGGTTTATAAGGTTCTGTCAGTCCTATTGGGAGACAAAGTCAGGGTTCAGTGTCTTGTGTGGTCATGTTAGTGTGTGTGGTTGTGTGAGTGTAGTTGTGTATTTCTTGTGTTAGTGTGTGTTGTTGTGTGAGTGTAGTTGTGTATTTCTTGCCTTAGCGTTGGTGCTGTTCCCTTCATATTTCTTATGTAAGAAGCTGGTGTAAAAGACCAGGAACATGTTTTGTGTGACTGCATCATAAAGGTGTCAGGTCCCCTGGGTGACTGTCACACTGCCTGTACACCCTACTGTTACAGCTGCAGGAAGTAAACACCATCATTTCAACATCTTCTCTATTTATTCAGCCCCTTTATTCAAATGAGACCAAGATCCAACAGCACCGTGTTGATGTTCGTCACATGAATGAAAGGGTTAAACCACCGGGGAAAGATCAGCGAAAAGACAAAGAAGAAGCTGCATGTGTCGACTGCTTCATCCACTAAATGTTCAACTATTTACATTCCAGACGCATATTTACAACCTAATGCCGTTATTCTGAGGTGGTAAAAGTACTCTATGTACTGAAGTAGAAGTGTGAAAAATACTCTGGTATTGATTCAACTCCTTTACTGAAGTTAAGGAGTTGGGGGCGGCCATGGCTCAGTTGGTAGAGCAGGTCATCTGGTAACTTAAGGGTTGGTGGTTGGAATCCCGGTTTGTCCTAGTCGGTCTGTTGTGTCCTTGGGCAAGACACTTCACCCTCCTTGCCTCCAGTGTCACTCACACTGGTGTATAAATGTTTGGTGGTGGTCAGAGGGGCCGTAGGCGCAAAATGGCTGCCACGCTTCTATCAGCCTGCCCCGGGGCAGCTGTGGCTACATATGTAGTTTACCACCAGCAGAGGGTGCATGTGAGAGTGAATGAATAATGGGTCATGAATGTGAAGCGCTTTGAGTGGCCAAAAGAAGTGCTATATAAATCCAATCCATTATTATCATTATTAAAAGTAACATTTATCAATTGTAAAACTGCATTTTTGTCATGAATGAAAAAATACTTATTTTACCAAAAAAATTCTTAAAACTTTCAAAAGTATCTAAAAAGCTTTTAAAAGTGAGTTAGTGTGTAGATAATGGGTTTGATCAGGTCCCAGTGGGTATGGGTAAATATGAGATTTAAAAAAGCCAAATTGTGAGATGAAATCACAATCATGAGGTAAAATTCATAATTCTAATCTGTAAAGTCCCAGTGACTTCCAGTGACTTATTTTTCGTACTGTCACATCTGTTTAGTTTGAAAGTTTAATGAGTCTATTCTGAGAATATAAGGAGGTATTTATATAAATGTAAAGAGTATAAAGTACAGATATTTATATATCATGCAACAAATCTCTGTCTGTAGTGTGTCCTGTTTGTCTGTGGAACGCCTACTGTAACACCTGCACAACTCCACCAACTGATCCAAAATTTGAAGGATGACTTTCCAGTACTATGGCGAATTGCAGTGCAAAGTTTCACACCATTACAACATACAACAACAAAGATATTAAACTAATTTCATTGCTCTTTCTAACTTCGCTGCTCTGAGCCCCCTGATTTGGCTACAGTTGCGTCGTAGTGCATTACAAATGACAACTCATTGCTGTTATGGACTTTCACAAAGTCTCTATGACAATAACACAACTGTGCTACACGCCGCTAACAGTCCTCCCCATTTTTGCCACAGCAAGTCCAGTTGCGAATGATGCTATTATTACGGCGCATTTGCACAAGTAAAAAAATGTCTGTAATTTAGTGAACAGAATGACAGAACATCTGATTCACCTTCGACTTAACACTGCACCAATCTCAATGACTGTAGGCTGCATTACTATCTCACTCGTGCACCGTTCAGCTTCATCACTTCACTTTTAGACCCTTTTAATTTTTGGTTTGTTTGTTGTTAGCTGTAGTTTAGTAGGTAGAGTCACTTTGCCCAGTTTCCTGCTTTCCCTGCTTCCAAGTCTGAAAGTAGACAGTCACATTTGGGTGTCAGGTGGCTCACTTCATGGCCCTAATAATATATCACACTAGGTGTTGATTGGTATCACCTGCGTTAGCATGCCACAAACTACTACAGTGGTAGACTGTCTGCTCCACATGAAACTGGGTTTTACGAATTCCACCAGCAGTAACATCTGACACCATTAGCATTATCATACTCACAGATTCCAGTATACACTTCCAGAACAGCCCCAACTAATTATTATAGTCTTTCTTTCTGCTCCTTTACACTCATTTCATCCACTTCCACAACACATTACTAGCAAACAATCTCACATATTCTATGGGCTATGCACTAATTTATATAAATGTAAGGAGTATAAAGTACAGATGTTTATATAAATGTATGGAGTAGAAAGTACAGATGTTTATATAAATGTTAGGAGCATAAAGTACAGATACTTATGCACAAATGTACGGAGAAAAAGTAAAAAGTTTACAGAAAAATTAATACAGTTCTCAAGTAAAGTGCAGATACCTAAAAATATACTTAACTACAGTAATGAAGTATTTGTACTTACTTCCACCTTTGGCAAAAGCCAACACGTCCTCATTAACAACATTAACAACAGTAAAGGTCACTTAGTCCCTAAACACCATGTGACAGTTAAAGGTTTAGCCACTTCTCTGTTCCCACAAGGACCTTCCGTCTGCTTGATTCATTTGAAAACACAGAACAGGGATGAAGAGCAGTGAGCAGCAGGCGTCTCGAGACCCACTCCAGTTAAGGAAACTGACAGGCTGCCCTTAAACCACTCATATTTGGCTTTGGTATTATAATTGATGAGTGGTTGAACTGGAAGGAATATGTGCATTTTCTTTTATCAAAAATAGCTAATAGCATTGCTATCATGGACAAAACTAAAAACCTTCCAGATCATAAATCTCTCTACATACTGTATACGAGGGCATTAACGACTTCTGTTTTTTTCAAGTCGACTTATCCGTCAAGAAAGTCGAAGTTGAGTCGACAGGTCATGATGATGTCATCACATTGTCAGCGAAGGAAAAACACAGACACACGTATGTCCAGCAATGAGCAACTTGTATTAAAGTTTACTGCAACTTAACATTGTCCACTGACAAGACACAAGCATCAGCATTTTAACCCCAACAAAACAAAGGCTAACACCTTGAGTTTTCTTTTAAATTTAACCGCATAACATAAGTAGGGTGAACATATGTTCGGATTTCATCCAGATAGATGATTCTAAAACCGGCCTGTCCAGACTCCTTTCACTCGTTCTCTCTTTGGACGCGTGACAAAGTCCACTAACATACATTAAGAAATACAACAACTTTGAGGAAAAAAACATACACAAAACATGCCATAGATGCAAAAAATTTAAATAACCAAAAATGTTGACATTTGCAGCTGTGGGGTCTGCACCTCCTTGGTGTGTGTGTGTGTGTGTGTGTGTGTGTGGGACACTCCAGTCCATGTAGGCGGTGTTGGGTTTGGTGGGGGCGGTAGCTGCCCTAAAATAGCACCTCATTTCCTTGGTCTATGGTTGCCTCATGCTCAGCCTGTTTCTATTTTGTGTACAGTATTTGTGTATGGACAGAATTAATAGTAGAAAATTTTACCTAATATTTAAATTACAATGATTTACCAAGTTATTTTATTGTTTGTCTCAAACAACAAACAACTCAACCAACCGAATCCCGAATATCATGAAAAATATTTTTCAAAGACCCGCAACTGCAGGTGACCACGGGTGACCACAGGTGACCGCTCATTTTGGGTCAGCCTGTGCATCACTGATACTGACATTCTTCAATGGTCTGGTATCTGAGGCCATTTTGAAATCCAATATGGTGGAGGTAAAGAGAGAATATCAACAGGCGCAATATCTGAAAATGTTTGCAATATGTTAATGTACATTTGTGCCCTATTTGGTGCTTGTATCACAAAATGCACATTAGGTTTGCTATGCTTCCCCAATAGTTGTAGCTGTTATGACAATGTTTTTCAACTTTCAAAAAGTTTCCCTGCTCAAACAATGTCAATAATAACATTAAGAAAAAAAGAAAAAAAACAGCTCTGTGTAGACCCAAAAGCAGGACTTCATCCGTCTGTCTGCAGACATCTTCAGCTTTTGCAGTATAATACGGAGAAGACACATCTGACATTTTCTCATCACACTATCGGCAGCGTTAGAATCTTTTCATTCAGACACCAAAGCAGCCAGGCTGGACTAGAACCCACCAGGAGATCCAGATAAGATCCAGCAGGAGATAAAGCAGAGTGAGCCCATCACGTGGGCCACAAGGACAGGACAAGCTTCACTTCCAAATGTTTTCTTTGTCATTCCACTGAATCAAATGACATTTCAATAACAGACTTATCTGCAGCTTTGAGTGCTCTGCATCGTGAGGCCACTTTTATCAGCCGTCATTGTTAAAAACTACCCCGTTTGGCATAAATACAGAGCAGCCAAGGCAGTGTGTGAAAGGGCATCTGTCTTAAATGAAGCAGTGTTGTGATGTTTAAAGCGATGAGAGGGGAAAGCGTTCGACAGGGAGACGAGATGAGAGCGACTCTGATGTAGTGCACCAATCAATTAAGTGAATAAGATGCAAATGATGACTCTTACAGAGTGGCAACTTAATAGCGACATAGATTTGTGGCAATTACGTTAATTAGTTCATTAAATTTACGGTGGGTTGTTGCAGACAATGCACTATGATCACAGTAACCAATACAGCTGATCTCAAATGACGTCCAAATCTGGTCATTAATATTCATGAGCTGAGTTGGCCCAGTGTTTCAGACAAACAAACACATTGCAATGATGTCGATATCTACTGTAGTGTGATGATACATTATAACAAGGGTGTTAAACTCATTTTAGTTCAGAAGCCACATTCAGCTAATTTAGATCTGATCTGGGCTGAACCAGTGAAATAATAATATAATAATACATATTATGTCAAACATTTCTCTAGATTTTAGAGTGAAAATTTTTTATTAATTAAATGATAACATTAGCTATGTTTCCATTACAGTTTTTCACAAAACAATAGGTATATTTGTAACATTTCGACAAAGTATATTTGCGCTTTGACTGTTTTTCCATTGACGGTTGTTCTAGGCAGGAGCGATGTAACTCTTGTGAAATATCCTGCGAGATTTCACTCCTGGAAGATGTATATTAGATAATATACTATTGGTATTGTCTCTATCACCTTTACAGATGGTACAAGTGATTTAAAATAATGTGAAAGATGATGAAAACTCATACAGGTTACAAACTACACTCTAATAAATAACTTTGGATCGACCTATTGTAGTCAGCGTATTCCAAAATTCTCTGGAAATGTACTGTAATTGTCATGCATAAATAAGAGTTTCCATTATTTGTAAATGAGCCATGCATCATTTGTTTATGCATCCACAAATCATTCTGTAAAAGAAAGCAATAAACAGATCACACTCACTCATTATTTTTTTACCGTCTAAAACTCAAAGACACGAGAAAGGTACAAACAACAATAATCAGATTCAAAATCAGAAGTAGTCGACAACAGGAAATACTCACAAAGTATAATTTCAGGAGTAGATTTAAAGGTGCTGTAGGCAGAACTGTGATCAAAACTGCCACTCCATTCTATTCTATTCTCTGTTCTGCTATATGCTTCCATTCTATTCTAGTTTGTTTTATTCTACAGGATGTCCCATAAGTCGATACATAGGAGACACAATATATTCCATACATAAATGATTCTAATATATATTTCTTCATATTTCAGATGTTCTTAGAAGTGTTCTCCAGCAGTGGAGCATACGCAGTCATAAAGAACATATTATATAAATAAAAATGGTTTATGTCAAGAAACTTTTATTTTTCCTATCTATGGAGACTTATGGGGACACTGTATTATTGTACTCTATTCTACTCTGTATTCCTCTCCACTCTCTCTCCTCTCCTAAATTCCAATCATCAGGCGAATGAGTGGAACATGAAAAGGTTGTGAATAATATTAAAGTGATGTGAACAAAGGTCAGTGTCATCATTATTATCTCATCATCATTATCATTATCATTATGGTAGAAACCTCTGCATTAGGCCGTTCATCTAAACCAGCTTTAAGGAGCTCTACTCACTGTCCATCTAAACCAGCTTTAAATTGCTGGACCAGGGCTGCTCTCAAGGTGTGGTATAACACCTGTAAAATACTCCAACTTGAGAAGCATGCAAAAATATTGAAATGGGTGTCATATGATTCAGAATTTATACCATGACTTCTAGAAAAACGATTGAGGCAGTGGGCACATAATGGTATTAACACTTACTGCACTATAACTGATAAGGATGGCCTACATTCTTTCGCCCACATCTGTAAATCATATAGACTGGGGAGAGAGGATATGTTCAGATACTTCCAGGTTAGAGACAACGTCAATAAGGAAATCAAACTAACAGATAATAAAGATGCCAATTTGGTCAGGATATGTATTGATACGTATAATACTAAAGATAATAAACTTTGATGACCGAGAGTTTGTCCACATGTCGAAGTGTCTGAACCCTGGCTTCGGCCCCCAGTAGGACTGACAGAACCTTAGAAACCTACTGGTGTGTGAGTGTGTGTGAAAATGAGTTAATGTGAGGCTAATGTAAAGCGCTTTGAGCACCATGATTGTGGAAAAGCGCTACATAAATATTTAAACATTTACCATTTAATCTCACAAATTTATAAAAAATTACAAAACACTAAGAACCATTCAACAAACCAGGTTAAGCAGGGGATCTGAGGATGTTTGGAAATCTGTTTGGGCAAGTCAAGCTAAAACCACCAACTCCAGAGCATGGTGAGAGTTCTGCTGGAAGGATATAATAAAATGTTTTGTCACTCCTAAATTGAAATTTAAACAGCACGGTCTCCTGTGACAGGATAAATGCTGGAGACAATGTGGCCAGACAATGACCGATCACTTTCACATATTCTGGGCTTGCCCACTTATCAAACCATATTGGCAAGAACTTGCTGAAGAAATTCAGTTGATCTTTGGTTTAAAACTTGATTTATCATTCATCATGTTTTAACTGGGTGAATTTGCAGTGGGACTTATGGCTCAGGACAACTATCTTTACAAAGTTATTTTGGCTGCAAGCAAAAAGGCCATTACTCAGAAGTGGCTGCAGACAAATGTGCCATCAAAGAATGACTGGATCACCACCGTCAACGAAATACAGTGCATGTAAAAACTGACCTTTGTCCTAAGAGCTAAGAGCGAGCTGAACGGTTTACCAAATACTGGGAAAAGTGGACTTCATATTTACTAATGTGTAGCTCATTGTCTGTGTGAATGACAATGTCATTAGCTCTAACATAGGGCCCTATGTAAACCTTGTCAACCTGTCTGCTCTATATGATTTTTATTTTTTTTGTGTGCACTTCCATAGCGCTTTTCCATCTTCATGGTGCTCAAAGCTCTTTACATTAGCTTCACATTCACCCATTCTCACACACACACTCATACACCAGTAGGTTTCTAAGGTCTAAGGCTATTGGGGGCCTAAGTCAGAGTTCAGTGTCTTGCCCAAGGACACGTCGACAGCCAGAGCAGGGACGTGAACCGCCAACCTCTTGATCATTGGGCGACCCACTCTACCAACTGAGCCACAGCCGCTATGATGTTTCTGGGTTTTTTTTGTTTTACTGTTTGTCTTTTACTGTTAAAAAAAACTTGGAAGCTTAATAAAAAGAAAGTAAGAAATAAAAAATAAACCACTTTTAACCACTCCCCCCCCAGGGTCACTCACTGCCCATCTAAACCAGCTTAAACTCCATCACATCAGACATATTTGGGACATTTCAGTCTTCCACTCTGTCTCTATAACTTGTCTGTGGAGGAAAATTTCCATTGTGCAGATTGTGTTGTTTTATTTTTCCACAGATCTCAGTGGATAATCATATCAACTTTAAAGAGTGAGTTTAATATCAGCTGATAAAATAACATATTTTAATTGAAAGGTAGTTCAAATGAATATGTGTGTAGGAATAGACAGATTATGGTAAATGTAGGTCAAAGGTACTTCCTGTATACTACTATTAAGATATAAGATATTTGCAAGGCACAGGGTTTATTGTGATTAGAAACACTTTTTTTGGGGGGGGGGGCATTTTCTGTTGAGAAACTTATAAAATGAATGCATCATTATGCTTTTCCCCAGTAATTTCTTAATTGATTTTTTTATTTTTTTTTCTGTTAAAGTGTTTTCCAGTTCACTTCCAAAGTCCAGCATGGCTCTTTAAAAATAATTGTAAAACTATACATTTGATCTTTTCCTTTGCATAAAAGATGATTAAACCAAACTAAAGGTGGGTTTTGTTGTGCCTGGACCCACTTGCTTTTCCTTCCTTAAATACTGGGTCTCTTCACATTTCTGACAAGCAAATATAATACGTTTTAAGACCATTTTAAGACCTTTGAGTACAATAAAATAAGAGCACTACCACAAAACAAATACATACAGTAAAAAAAAAGGTTAAGTTCAAAGCATATCATCTGCAAAACCCACAGTATTTGTGCCTTTAGCATAGCAGTTGGGGCGAATGCAGCTAAAGCACTTGTGCTGGGACCCAGAGACACTAAAAGCAAAGCTGGCATTGCACTTGCATTTGTGAGCGTTTGGGTGAACATTGGCATGGGGGCTGGCAGCATCCAGGCCAATTCCAGCACCACGGAGGTGTTTCAGAATTATTTCAGTTTAATTAAGGACGAAGCTGAAATCAGAATGATCTATAGAATAATCATTATAATAAGTTCTGTTCAACACAGGACACACGCACAGGAGCATGTGTGTGGAGAGATCTCTGCCAGACCAAGGAGAAACAGGTACTTATACAGATACAACTGGCCAATCAAAGGAAACACAAGAGTTTGGGTTGGGTTAAAACAAAGAAAAGGACACCAAAGGAAGGTTGGTAAGGATAACAACCAGATAGGCTTCAACTGATAAAACTAGCAATAAAAGGAGGTCACAGAAGCGTTGGTGAAGATAATGATCATACAACTAACAATAGAAGGAGGTCACAGAAGGGTTGGTAAAACTTTCAACTAATACAACTAACAATAAAACTGTTGCTGACTGGTTTAAATGCCCTGTGTTAAGCACAGTCAACAGGTAAAGCTGTCAGATGTAAATCACAAGACAAAGTAATAATATAAAGAAAAAGAAGTAATACAATGTTAAAGCACAATAGATTTCCAGTACAGAGGCGACACCTTTTTTTTGGGGGGGGGGCTTCTGTAACTTCTTTATAGCAATTAGAGCAATACTATTCCACTGGGTGTGACACAACACCACACTAATAAATAAATGCATGACAACAGCTCAGCAAAGTAGAGAACTTTTCTCTAATCCTCTCCCTCCCTTCACCATATTTCCTTTTGTCTAAAATTACTTACATGATATGTGTTATTAAGAACATGTTTGTATTATTTTGTCAGCAAACTTTTTATATACCATCTTAGTATAGCTAATAAACACTAATATTCAATGTTAAACTGAAAAGGTCAACAGCCTATCCTATAACTGAAGTCTAAAAATGTTTCAGGCTTCCTGCAGCCCACCTGTGGAGTTTTTACCAGACCTATTATAAACTGTATGCATTAAAGTTAACATTACATTTATTCATATGTGGCCATATGAATGAATTGAAATAATGCTAAATAGTAAAAAAAAAAAAAAAAAGTAACAATAAAAGCACTATATAAATCCAATATTCAAAAGAAATCCAACTATCTATTTTGACCCAAAAAATAAAATGCTGTGATCTAAATACTAAATATATAACATAAATATACCAAATCCTAAATGCATGCGATGCTGTTGCTGCAGCAGAGCTAAGAGCAGTACCACTCTGGATGCTGCTGGGTTTAATAAACAACTCAGTTAATTTCGGACATTTCACCTCCTCCTCCTTGAGCAACCTTCTCTTTTCTTTCCAACTCTCGCTGGTGTCCACCTTTCCTTTTGTTTCTTAGCTCCGTCATCCATTATTTAGTTATTGCACGTAGTCTACTGTGTGTGATTGTCAACGATCTGTCAATGGTACAGGGGCGGGCCCACGGAGAAGCCACTAACCAATCACAATGTGTTTCATTAAAAAAAAAAAAAAACGCTATCAATCCCTATCGCTCCAAGCATGTTACCATTGTTTACAAGCAAGCTAAGCGGGGGGTGGGGGGGTCAGGCCATGCCAGGCAGACCATTGTGCAGGCAGGCCACCGGGAAAAGTCCTGGTCCTCCCACGTGTCAGTCCGGGCCTGGGGGCTGTTGTTGTCTGACTAGCAGCATAGTGTATATGTGTTTCCCCTTTCATGTGAGCGTCAAGGCCTTTACAGCCCATTGTTCCTAACGTCATGTGTTTACCACATACTTTACACAGCGCTTCATATTCACACCTTGTTTTTTATGACCAACTGTTGTATTTGGGCTACTCACACACACTTATCACTGAACTTACACTTCCCTGTCTGGGTTCATGTTTACGTATACCTGTTCCAACCACTTCTTCTTCGTCTGTTCTACTCAATGACGTAAATGCTAACTAAAAGGACACACTGCCCCCTGCAGGGTGATTCCTGCACTATTAGACACACAACGGCTCTATGATCGAGCTACCATCTACTTTTTCACCATCTTGATAACAAACGACGCTAGCTAAACAAATAACTAGGGCGGAAAATACCCAGAAATATGTTTTTCATTAATTGTAGGCTACCCAGATGAAGTTTAATGCCCTACTTCAAAAGTAGTGAAATATAATGCTTTTTAAGACCTTAAAACTGTCATTCCATTGTTATTTCATTAATATTCCTGTGTTCTCTATTGTTATTGAATACATTGTGTGTTGGTTCTATTTTTTTAAAAAAAGGTCCCGATAACTTTGTGTCCAGCTGTTTTTTCACGGTAGAAAAATGACTTGAGGTCAAACAATAGAGTTTACCGGTACTCTCACTCTGTGTGTGTTTACCTTTACCAGAGTAGCATCCAGCTGGGTTTCGTGGTGTTGCTTGTTCTGAAAACTGTTTTTCAAGTTTGTGCAACAGCTACTGTGGTGCCGTCTTCTCTCGTAGATGCTAATTCTACTTCAGATTCGCTGCAATGTTTACCCCACATGGATGATGCTAAAGTTCATCTGACGTCAGACGGACCGGCTTTTTCTGGGTCCCTCGTTCCTCTTGTTGTTTTCTGTGAATGCGGTATGCAGCCAGTGGAGGTGACAAACCACTGTCAAAGGCAGCATGTGTTGGTAAGTCGTGGTGACCCATTAGATTCCAAAAGGAGTTTGAAAAAGTGGTTTTCAGCGGAATGACACCTTTAAAAACCAGGTATTGTAAATAAGACTTTTTAAGGACCCTAAAATATCGGTAAAGTTTTGTGCAGATGCCCAGTGAAAAAATTAAAACACCAATATTTCCCTACATTTAAGCTTTGTGTCCTGCAGTTGTCTGTGTTTATTTAGTAGACACGCCATCATTAGTCTTCTTGTCTTTGTTTCTTCATGTTTTAGTCTGTTTTCCTGATGCCTTTGACTCAAATAAACCTGTCTTACTGATCATGCTAGAGAGGCAATTCTACCTCAACATCAAGGCAATTTTGTCTTTCTGTAGCAACATAAATATGTCAGCATTTGTCATCTAAGGTGTTTCTTAGATGACTAAATTATGGTGCTGCCTGTGAATAAACGACACTGCTGACATTGTAAATAACTGAGAAGGTAAAACGGAAGATTTGTTTTCAAAACCTATAAATGTTGAACCAAGTTTGCCCTATTGGTTTTTATTGTAATTACATGTTTGTTTGTTTTTTATGGTGCTGAATATAAATAAGTAATTTCTACTGAGTGATGGTAGTAGGTCTGAAGGCTGCAGGAGGTGTGCGCTCTTAACACTGAGGAGACTGTAGATGCGCTGCTGCATCCTGGTAATGTCTGCCATTTCAGACCACAGAACAGCAGACGCAACCTCTGAAAGTGCATTTACATTTGTATGGTTCACATGTCAAACTAACACTGGCAAGTCAATTAACTTTACAGCAAATATAAAACCAAAGAGACATCTTTTTTATTTTATGTTTATACATTTATACACACACACACACACACATATATATATATATATATATATATATATATATATATATATTTATATATTTTTCCTGGAATTACAAAAATGTCCACTCAGCTGGAAAATGTGTTTAATTTTCGAAGCAAAGAAACAAACATATATTTAAGACTCATCATCAAGAAGTGATATACTCTATAAAGATATTTATATAAATGTAAGGAGTATAAAGTACAGATATTTATATAAATGTAAGGAGTATAAAGTACAGATATTCATGAACAAATGTAGGGAGGAAAGGTCAAAAGTTTACAGAAAAATAAATACTCCAATAAAATACAAATACCTAAAAAAAATCTATTTAATTACATTTATGAAGTCGTTTTGCTTAGTTACTTCCACCTGTGCAACTCACTCACTCACTCACTCACTCACTCACTCACTCACTCACTCACTCACTCACTCACTCACTCACTCACTCACCACTCATACCCTCAGAATCAGTGTTACGTCAGCCCCTTGTGTGGTAGATTTTTTTCCAGATCTATGGTACCAGACTGGAGGTATTTTTCTGGCAGTCCATTAAAATTCACAACGGCGACTTAGTTGAGTGAAAATCTTAAGCAGGAGCCAAGTGGTCTGTTCGGCAATAAGTTGTTTTGATTTTACAAGAAAGACAAGTTAATTGGAGATGTCAGCCTGAGCGGGTCCCCCTGTCGCAGCATAATGAAGGCTTAGTTAGTAATAATACCTCCACACCCCTGCTAGGTCACTGAAGGCACCACACTTAAAACTGTTCATTTCAGTCTTATTGTGATCGACAGAACTAAGATTGATCCAGCGCCGTCTCTGGCAGTGAACTTTAACACTGACACACTGTGTAATGCAAATGCACACCCACACCCACACCGTGTCACCCAAGGCGGACCAGTGTCTACGATTTGAGGAGGTATTGATTGTGCGGTGACACTGGATTTAATATGCTTTAGACTTGTCAACAACCGCAAGGGAAGCAGCCATCCTCTTTGCTCCACAACCGCCGTTTGATGAGGCCTTAAAGTGAACACCACTGCAGCAGAACCTGTCCTACATTAACCCTTTGGTGTATTCTATCTATCTATCTATCTATCTATCTATCTATCTATCTATCTATCTATCTATCTATCTATCTATCTATCTATCTATCTATCTATCTATCTATCTATCTATCTATCTATCTATCTATCTATCTATCTATCTATCTTTTTGTTGCCTCTCAGAATTGTCTCACTATAAAATACTTTATTGCATGTCATCATTGAGGCATGAAATATTTTATTTATTTATTTATTTACATATTTTATAGATGTTTCCTTATTATTTATTAATCTCGAGATTATTGGATTATTGTATCACTTTGTGTGTGTCTGCAGAGACATATATACGTATATACATATATATATATATATATATATATATATATATATATATATATGCACGGTGGTGCAGTGGTTAGCACTCATGCCTCACAGCAAGAAGGACCCTGGTTCGAATCCCACACCAGACCTTTCTGTGTGGAGTTTGCATGTCCTCCCCGTTTTCGCCGAGCACTCCGGTTTCCTCCCACCATCCAAAGACATGCACTGATAGGTTAATTGGTTAAATTGGCCATAGGTGTGCATGTGAGAGTGATTGTTTGTCTATGTATGTCAGCCCTGTGATGAACTGGTGTCTCATACAGGGTGTACCCCACCTTCACCCATTGTAGCTGGATTGTGACCCCCGCGACCCTAGTGAGGATAAAGCGGGTTCAGATAGTGAATGAATGAATATATATATATATATATATATATATATATATATATATATATATATATATATATATATATATATATATATATATATATATATATATATATATATATATATATATCAGTGATAAAGGCAAGGCAAATTTATTTGTATAGCACATTTCATGTACAGGACAATTCAAGGTGCTTTACACAAAAAATAGAAGAAAATAAAAATGATAAAGATGCAGTAAAAGACAATTAAAATCAAGACATAAAAACATTTAAAGCAAATAATGATCTAAGTAAAAGCTGCAGTGAACAATAATGTTTTCAGGCCTGATTTAAATGAAGTGACAGTTTGAGCAGACCTCAGGTATCCAGGTAGTTTGTTCCACAGTTGAGGAGCAGAGTAACTGAATGATGCCTCACTTTGTTTCGTTCTTATCTTTGGAACACACAGTAAACCTGTTCCTGATGACCTTAGCGTTCTGGATGCTTCATAGGGAACCAGTAGGTCGAGGATGTGAGGGGGGTCGATGTAGAAACGACCCGCAACCGACCACTTTTTTAACTAACCTGCCCACGGCTCGGACCGCAATAAAATATATTTGAAAAGAATGGACCTGACCCACTTTTCAACCCGCATTTTAAAAATGTAATCAATGGTCTTTATGAACATCAAATGACCTTACTCACATACCTGCATTTTTTTCCGTGTTGTTACCTGCAACATCCAAAGAGACATTTGAACCTGGTTTCTATGGAAAAGAAAACACTGGGAGCTGCTCATCATCTTTAAAAATCTCAGTGAATGTGTCCCAAAACTTAACTTTTTTTGTATTTTTCCTAACTTGAGTTTCTCTCTTGCGCCCTCCATACTGTAGGATACTTCTAACGTTGTACGTCACCTTCACAGACATTCAGTTAATGAAGCATATTTACCAGGTTATTTTAATTTTTATCTCAAACGACAAACAACCCGACCGACTGCAACCTGAATACCATAAAAATATTTTTTAATGAGGATGAGCCTGCGCCTGTGTGTAATAAGCAAATGCATTTAAATCAATGATGAAATGCATTTTATAGTGAGACAATTCTGAGGCAAAGAAGAAGAAAAAAGAAACAGAAGTAAAGAGTGTTTCCATCAAACAAAAACCACCACCTACTTTGCAGAATCTTGTAACATTAGCTTTATAGTGGCCAATAGTCCAACATGGATTTCTGCAACATTTGTCAAATTCCAGCATGTCCCTAAAACACAAGTATGTATTTTTACAGCTTGAACCAGATTCTTTCATCCAAACAAGATTTTGCCAGAAAGTAGAGGGAGTGAAGACCTCTGACATGGCAGCTACCTCACAACATACCGTCCCTAGGATGATTATGCAAATGAATGCAAATGATACAAATATACAGAGCATTCCAAGGGGGCTAGGAAAAACATGAACAGACTGACTGAATATTCACTGTTCATGTCATCATCTCCTCCAGCAGGTTTGCTTTCTCTGGATTTAAACGTCTCCTGCAGTGTTTCCAACTCCTCATTAGTGAAAGTATCCATTACACTGGTCTACAAGTAAAATGCTTCTGGAATCAAACTAATGAAATGTTCCCACATGTGTGTTAGTGATGAAGAAAATTCAAGTCTTAAATGTTGGTTGGATCAAGTTTCCAAGATAACTCTGGAGTCATTCTTAGATTGAACAAGACAATAGGTTTTAGTCCAATGGAATGTTGGTCTCAGATCTACCAGATTTATTTTAAAACACCGTCTGCACATTATGATTCATTCACTTTACTCATACTCGTACTCGTACTCATACTCGTTGTCTCCCGCTTCATCCTGGTCGCGGGCGCAGCAGCCTCAGCAAAGTAGCCCAGACTTCCCTCACCCCAGCTACCTCAGCCAGCTCCTCCAGGGGAATCCCGAGGCATTCCTAGGCCAGCTGAGAGATATAATCCCTTAGTGTGTCCTGGGACGACCCCAAGGTCTCTTCCCAGATGGACATGCCCAGAAAACCTCCCCAGGGAGGCGTCCAGGAGGCATCCTCACAAGGTGCCCGAACCACCTCAACTGGCTCCTCTGGACATGGAGGAGCAGTGGCTCTACTCCAAGTCCCTCCCGGATGTTGGAGCTTCTCACCCTATCTCTAAGAGCTCGGCCACCCTGCGAAGGAAACTCATTTCGGCCACTTGTACCCGTGATCTCATTCTTTCGGTCATGACCCAAAGCTCATGACCATAGGTGAGGGTCAGAACGTAGATCGACCAGAAAATTGACAGCTTCACCGTCTGTCTTAGCTCCTTCTTCACCACAGCAGGCTGGTTTAACACCCGCATTACTGCGGATGCTGCACCAATCCACCTGTCAACCTCCATCCTTCCATCACTCGTGAATAAGATTCCAACGTACTTGAACTCCTCCACCTGAGGCAGGACCTTCCTTCACTTTACAACTAAAATAAATAAATAAAAATCACTAAATAATCTAAGAAAATGTACAAAATTCAACAAATTACTGAAGAAAATGTGGATAAAATATGGACGAAACTGAACAAAATAAGCAATAAAATGACCAAGAAAATAAATTCTGAAAGAAAATAAACAAAAATGTGGAAAAATTCACAAAATAATCAAGACAATTCACAAAAGAAGAAAGACAATACTGAGGAAATTAAAGAAAGATATTTAAAAAAAAACTAACACTGGTCTGCAAGTAAAATGATTCCACAATAAAACTAATCACATGTTCTGAGATGTGTGTTAGTGATAAAAAACTTAAAAGTCTTAAATGATGGTTGGATCAAGTTTCCAAGATAAATCTGGAGTCAAAATGTGCTAACGCTGCCGCTACTACTACTGCTACTGCTGCTACTACTACTGCCACTGCTGCTGCTGGTACTGCTGCTGCTGCTGCTACTACTGCTACTGCTGCTACTGCTGCGGCTACTGCTACTGCTGCGGCTACAACTGCTGCTGCTGCTACTGCTGCTGCTAGTGCTGCTAGTGCTAGTGTTGCAGCTGCTGGTACTGCTGCTACTGCTACTGCTGCGGCTACTGCTGCTGCTACGACTACTACTACTGCTGATACTGCTGCTACTACTGCTGCTGCTACTATCGCTGCCACTACTGCTGCTGCTGCTACTTCTGCTGCTGCTGCAACTACTACTGCTGCTGCTACGACTACTGCTGCTGCTGGTACTGCTACTGCTACTGCTGCTGCCACGACTGCTGCTGCTACTATCGCTGCTGCTGCCACCACTGCTGCTGCTGCTGCTGCTACTACTGCTGCTGCTTCTGCTACTGCTGCTACTTCTGCTGGTACTGCTGCTGCTGCTGCCACCACTGCTGCTGCTACTACTGCTACTACTACTACTGCTGCTACTGGTACTGCTACTGCTGCTGCTGCTGCTACTACTGCTGCTGCTGCTGCCACTACTGCTGCTGCTGCTACTACAACTACTGCTGCTGCTGGTACTGCTACTGCTGCTGCTGGTACTGCTACTGCTGCCACTACTGCTGCTGCTGGTACTGCCTCTGCTGCTGCTGCCACCACTGCTGCTGCTGCTACTACTGCTACTACTACTACTGCTGCTACTGGTACTGCTACTGCTGGTGCTGCTGGTACTACTGCTGCTGCTGCCACTACTGCTGCTGCTGCTACTACAACTGCTGCTGCTGCTGGTACTGCTGCTGCTGCTGCTACTACTGCTGCTGCTGCTACTACTGCTGCTGCTGCTACTACTACTACTGCTGCTGCTGGTACTGCTACTGCTATTGTTGCTGCTGGTACTGCTACTGCTGCTGCTGGTACTGCTACTACTACTGCTGCTGCTGCTGCTCCTGTTTGACGTGCGTTGTCTCACTCTGTCCCCCAACCCATTTGTTCCAAACCTTTTCTTTGTCTCGGTGTATTATATATTGATGTGCGAATGGCTCAGTCTCAGTATGAGCACATTAAGAACCTCCATTATTTATTATCCCTGAGCTTAATGAACAGTCTCGGCTTTCCCAAATCAGAGGAATATTACACATCGATGCGAGCGGGCCTGTCAACATAATTTGGTTATGTCATTTGATAGCCTCGCTTCAGGCCTCCTGCAGTTTCTGGTTTCTGCTCATCTTCGCTTCTGTCATTATATCAAACAGCAAAGTTTAATTTTCCTCAATACCCTGGTGGCAGAAACTGATGCTTATCTCAAGTCGTCCCTCTGCACTGCTGAGGACTTCCATTTATTTATAGTGTCTCCCAAACCAACAGTTACTGCTGCAGGTGGTGATAAAATTAACCAAGCATGGTGGGTGGTGATTGTAGAGCGCGTTGCTAATCAGAGGTAAAAATCTCTACAGATTAAAGCCAACACTCGCAGCGTCCTCTTCGTGCCGATGTGCTGTCCGCTCTGCGTGATGATAAATGTTTACGGCACTACATTAAGAGGAAATTACCTCTTTTTGCTAGAGGCCAGATCATTCATTCACAGTTGTAGCGTGCCCATCGTCTGCCCTGTCATAAATTAGTTTGCACCTTTCACAAGGAAGAAAGGTGGGGAGGATTAGGTAGATCAATCTTTTAGACGGCCAGTTAAAATCATTATTTGGCTTCCTGCAGGACACGAGTTGCACAAAGGAGTGACAAATCGCCCCACGCTGGTATAAACATCCCTATTCATGGACACCCTGGGGTTTGGTGGCTTTATGTCCCACTGTATGGAGATGACAGACGGGAAAGGAGGATACTGAATTAGTGAGGTTATTAAGGCTGCAGGACCTCCACAGTTATTCATAAGGAGCGCCCATAACAAGCCCACAGTGACTTTCCAAGCCAAAGATTTACAGTATGCTTCAAAAAGATCCAGCCATATCCCCACAGAATCCATTATTCTGACTCTCTCTCTCCTCTATCAAGGTTGGGAAGTGAGTAGAAACGTGGAAAGCTGAAATCATCATGAGTATGTGTGAGAAGTGCATCAGACACACTGAAGCAACAGCATGGTGTGGGTGTGAGTGTCCTTATCACACAGTTAAATGACTGTTCTGACATTCACAACAGATTTACATTTTAATAACACTTCATAGTAAGTACACACTTTTAGTTAAGTGATGACAAATACTGCATTTATCATTTATTAGGGCTGGGGGTTAACGTTTATTAATCTCACCCAACATCGGTTGGGAGAAATTATTGTAATCACTGTATCTGTGTGTTTGTATTCCTATCTTTATGGGGACATTGATATGTTTACACAGTCACACCATGGGGACCTCTGACACTTTGGGGACCAAAATTCAGGTCCCCACAAGAGTTGCATATAAATAAACGTCCCCAATAGTAAAATAGAAATGATGTGGCCCTATAAATACATTAATCAAAAAAATTTTCAGAAGTCCCCATAAAGCATAAGGGAAATAGATGCAAAGTGAAACATGTATTTTTCAAAGGCTTGAAGATGTGTTTATTTTAAAAAAGAAAAAACAATACTTTAGCCTAGTGCTAGCATTAGCCTCGTGCTAGCATAATCCCTGGTTTTGTTTTAATGTGGTATTTTAAGATGGAAGTCCTTCAGTGAAAAGAAATCTCCATCAAAACACTTTATGTCAGTCAACTCTTCTGTCTTTGTTTTGTTTTTTACTCAAGTTTCACACAAATACACAAAAATACATTAAGAGACACAAAAAATCCAGAATAAAATTATACAAAATATGCAAACATTCACACAAAAAAATTAAACCAGCACAGCAAAAGTGATGAAGAATCGAAAAGATATTCTAAACACTTCTAAAAGAAAAACAGGACCCCCCTGAAAATATGATAACATATAGCTACAAAATAAATGCAAAAATATGAATATATATTCAATCAACATGTTTATTCAACACCTTCAATAGTTTCAACAAAACAACAGTAATCAACTGTTTTAAGCAGATTAATCGTGGTGTTGAATTAATCTGCAGTAATGCGTTAATTTTGACAGAACTACTTATTTAACAGTAATTTATTATTTTGGGTAATAATAAAGCATTTCCTCCTCATTCATTCAGTCTATGGTGTGAGCTCTTATAAAGTGTGAACTATCTATGCCATATAAAGCCTTTATTAATGAGATTTAAAGGTTGGCAGTGCCTGAAGACTCACAAAAGTCTCAACAAATAATGTCCCAAAAACAGTTAGTGCTTGGACATCATTCATATCCACTGTAAGTGCATCGTCTGCTCCAATAATCCAGTATATCTTTCCCTCGGCGATCGTTCCAGGATGAGTGTTTCAATGTTATTTCAGGAGAATGATTAAGCATTGTAGAATTAACAATGGCTTAACCTCCTCACAACATTTCCTTACATCGTCTACACAGAAAGCTTGATAAATACAGAGGGAAAAAAAATCAACAGGGAGCTCTTTCTCTCTCATTTCCAGCAGAGAACACAATGTGAACCAAGACGTTTGCAGCAATTAGTAGATATCATTCACTGCAGAACTGAAAAGGGATTTGCTTTAACTATTGTGAAAGGGTACATTTCTGTGCTGTGAACATCCTGGCTGTCCTTTCTGCTGATAAACCCAGCACTTACCTGCCCTCTGAGATATTAATGAGGCAGACGATCCTTGTTAAAAAAAAAATAAAAAAATCCCTTTTTAATTACCGGTAGGCCCCATTTCCTCGTCTGTAGTCCAATAATGGCCGAGTCCAGGAAATCAATTTAGTGCTGTACTACACAAGGGAGTAGCCATATTTAGTCCTTGAACTGAAAAATGACCAGAAACCCTGCATATTTTGCAGAAAGACCAAAGTCATAAATTCATAGTATTACATGGAGCTGATCTCAAACGCCTGGAAATGACTATGTAGATAAAGCAGTCTGTTCAACGATTTTAAACCATCTGAGCTGGTTTAAGCTACACAGTTAAAAGAAATCAATAAAATAAATAAATAAATACTACTCTATAAAATTACCAGCAATAATAAGTACATTTCACAGTTTTTGGTCGTGAGTAAATGTTCATTAAATTAATCCCTTAATAGTTTTTGACTTCATATACATAGATTTAAAAACAATATGGAATTAATTAAAAGTGGTGCTGTCAAATTATTAAAAAAAAAAAAATCAGATTACAGGGTTGCTCTGGATTAATTTGGATTCATTATGATGAATATTTATGTTTCAATCTATAGTGTGTTTCATTTTGCATGAGCAAACAGACATAAGAAAGAAGGGAGTCTGCACTAAATGTGTTTGGTGTAAACTAGACGATGCATTAGTCTCGTGCAGGGGTGCTCAATCCTGGTCCTCGAGAGCTACTATCCTGCATATTTTAGATGTATGCCTCTTCAAACATACCTGATTCAAATGATAAACCTCTCATCAACCTCTGCAGAAGACTCAAAATTACCATCAGGTGTGTTGGAATAGCGATACATCTAAAATATCCAGTATAGTAGCTCTTGAGGACCAGGACTGAGCATCCCTGGTCTAGTGCTAGCATTGGCCTAAGTGCTAGCAGAATCCCAGACTAACATATGCTTCATGTTAATGTGGTATTTTAATGTGGAAGTGCTTCAGTGAAAAGACAACTGTCAAAATACACACACACACACACAGGCATACCTCTACTGATCACAAACAAAATTTAATTGCCACCACTTTACATATCATTAATAAGTGTCATAACCTTTCCCACAGATCCACACAAGGCACCGTGAAGCTACAAGTAATTGCCTATCTGCAGTATTTAAGCCAGGGGGACAGTCATTCTCAATCTTTTGCAGAGAATGATGAGAAGTTGATCATTTGAATCAGGTGTGCTGGAAGAGGGAAACATCTAAAACATGTAGGACAGTAGGACCGGAGTTGGAGACCCCTGATTTAAGCAATGCATCTTGCAGGACTCTGGCTGATCTACCCCCAGGTTTTTGTTTGGTCTTGTTTCTGTTTGACAGATCTGTCATGATGGGTGAAGTGGAGAGAGGACTTGAAGGGAAAAATAATTTAATAACAAAAAGCAGACAAAGACAGAGAAAAACAATAACAAGACCAAACAAAACCTGGGGGTAGATCAGCCAGAGTCCATGGTGGTGAAAGAAGTGTCCAGGTTATGGAGGTGACAAAGCTGAATGGTGCCACAACTGCAAGCTGAATTGCTTAAATACTGCAAATTGGCAATGACTTGCAACTGCAGGGTGCAGGTCCAGGTGAATCTGGTGAGGCTCTGGGGGAAAGGTTGTGACATTAAGGTGGTAATTCTATTGTAATTTTGATGTAATTTAATGGTAATAATGCCTTTGTAACATCTCTTGTAATAAGAGACAGGGCAAATCAGGTAAAACGTGTCCGGGGGGTGAGGGGGGGTTGTTATGCCAGGCAATATTTGTTTGCCCTAATCACAAACAAAGTCGTCTCACAGGGCTTTACAAAAACACAATCAACTACAGAGATATATGAAAAGTCCCAGGCATCCCCTGTCCTTAGACCCTCCTTCTCGGCAAGAAAAAACTTCAAAACCCAGTGGGAAAAAGAAGAAATCTTGAGGAGAACCACATTGAAGGAGAGATCCACTCCCATGGACGGACAGGCTATAGATGAACATCCATTTGTAAATGAAGGGGGGGGGGGGGGGGGGGGGGCTGGTCCAGACAGGCAGGGGCGGTGGTCCGGGGTCACAGGTCGGCGAGGCGAGACACTGCAGATCCTGTCGTCCATGGCTCCCACACAGACACTGTCAGGAGAGCCACCACTCCCCCCAGGGGGGGAGGGGGGAAAGGGGACACCAGGTGACTAGTCATGAACAGACTTGGTATGAAAGAGAAGAAAGAACTCAGTGTCTGTACTTCCCCCAGCATTCTAACTCCGAGGGCAGCCTAGACTGAACTGTGACTCATACATCATGTATACATGATATATGAGTCACATAATTTTTAACTAACCTGACCATAGGCTTTCTCAAACAGGAATAGTTGTGAAAACACATTTTTGGTGATTGTGACCTTTGACCTACATTCACTGAAATTTAATGGGATCTGTTCTGGACTACCTCACACCATTACTAAAAGATGAATGGAAATCAGTCCTTTTTTTTTTGTTTTTGCGTAATGAACAAACAAACAGACAAACAAACCGACTAAAAACAATCACCCATTCCTCTTTGGAGGGTGAGGTAATAATGGCCCTCTCCCCTTCAGTGGAGGCGGGGTAGCAGTAGCCTTCTCCTGTAATAATGCAGGGGGCAGGGCTTGTTGTGTCTGGCATCACTAGTTTTACCATAGTTGAATTGTTCCCAGTATGATGTACAGGGACACATCAGCTGCTTTATTCATGCTTCACCCTCGGGACCCTGTGATGAATTCACCTTTTCCAGGTGTGAACATGATGCTGATTGGGCTGAACTTCCACCTCCACATCTGCTCCGTGGAAATCCAGGAGGATTCCCACTCTGTTGTTGTTTTCCCTACAGAGCTCAGCTGCATGTAGGAGATGGATGACGTCCCATACACAGCCAGCATCAGTAGTTTAGCCCAGTGCAGCGTTAGGAGTCTTCTAGTCTTCAGAGGTGGACTGACTTCCTTCTGTTTTATTTTCTAGTCTTCAGAGGTGGACTGACTTCCTTCTGTTTTATTTTCTAGTCTTCAGAGGTGGACTGACTTCCTTCTGCATCTCATGTTTGGTTTTATTTTGAAAAACGAATGAATGAATGATACACGGATTATGGAGGGCTTTATGGGTGAGGAGGAGGATCTTAAATATAATTCTGTGTTTGACGGGAAGTGAAGATGATGGAGGACAGGAGTGATGTGATGGCGTGGGTGGGAGTGGGTGAGGAGATGAGCTGCAGAGTTCTGAATGAGATTAAATAAAATTATGAACAAAAACCATCCACTCTCCTTTTGTCCTGATACATTTCTTGTTGGAGGAGGGTTAAAATGCTCCATTTTGGATTTTCTATACTTCGTACATCACATGCATAGATTCATCTGAATAACCCCCCCACCCCACCCCATCCCACCCACCAGCTCAGCTAACCCCACCTACTGGTCAAAGACACCTCTGCTCAGACTCATAGATCCTCTATTGTTCTCTGTTGCATCCCAGTGTGTGTCCGGTGTGTTGGGGTCTGAGTGTTAGTGGCTGTAAGTGTCTTTCGGAAGGGGGGGGGGGTGATCTGCCTTGGCAGAGTCTGCACTCTCTGGGTGCTTTTCTAGTAACAATTGAGAAGTTGTACTTTTTTTTTAACTTTTACTCAGTATTTCTATTTTTGCCAGAGTTTTTTTCCACACCAGTAGCTGTACTTCTACTTAGTTACGAATGTGAGTACTTTTACTTAACCTTCTTTCTGGGTTAAGTAAAAGTAAAATGAATGACCTTTACTTTAGACCTTAATACACATAAAATCAAATGTCCTATGCTCCCTTTACAAAACTAACATTTCACCTTTATTTTGGGGTACCATCATTTATAAATGACTTTGTCATGTTAGGGCATATATTTTTAATATTTTTTCATGAATTCTTAATGTAAAAAACTATTGATAAAAGAGCAATGGCTTCGTCATCCATGAACATATTTGAGTGAAAAACAACAAATGATTCTAAAATCCTACTATATTCAATTCAATTCAATGTTATTAATAAAGCCCCAAATCACAACAAAGCTGTCTCACAGGGTTTTACAGAAACACAATCAATTACACAGATTTATGAACAGTCCCAAGCATCCCCTGTCCTTAGACCCTCCTTTTGGGCAAGAAAAAACTTCAAAACCCAGTGGGAAAAAGAACCAGACTGAAGGAGAGATCCACTCCCATGGACAGACAGACTATTGATGAACGTCCATTTATAAATGAAGGAGGAGTAAAAGTACTCACATTCTGTACTGTAGTAAAAGTACTCACATTCTATACTATATGAGTGGTTAGAGGGTTGCGTTAATTTTTTAAAGCTGCTTTTTAAAGTGTCATTTATAAACGACACAGTAGAGCAGGGGTTCTCAAACTTTTTTGGCCCAGGTCCCCCTTGGAGGGGTGAAATTTTTCCATGTCCCCCCTCATCCTCGCGATACTGAAAATGATAAAAAAAAAAGAACACTTCAACAATGATTATTATGAAACAATGATAACCTTTTTTAATAGTGCTTTTGTGCAAACCAGCGAAATTTTCAGGTATTATAATATAAATGAGCACTTCAGAAACAAAAATTTTAAATAATTTTAAAATAATAAACAGAACAAAAGACACACAAAACCGTGTGTGTGTGTGTGTGTGTGTGTGTGTGTGTGTGTGTGTGTGTGTGACAGACATACAGACAGACAGACAGAGACTTCTGGTGGAATTTTGGTCTCCCATCATTGTTCTCAATGAAGCCAAACTCAATATAACTATCAATGTACTTTCTCTTTTTAGGGTTAGGGTGTTTGTTTTTGTCATTTTCATTTTCATTGTCATTTCTTTTACCACTTCTTGAGGAATTTTGCGGACTGAAAAATCGATCCATGTTCGCTGCAGGGTGGCTAAAAATAGCCTGTGACTCGCTCCGTCTCAATTTAGTCAAGCTAGCGTCAAACAGCGCTGCTAATTCCGCCCGCTCGCTACAAAATAAAACTTCCGCATTTCAAAATAAAACAGCAAAAAAACAAAAAAAAACAAAAACAAAACCGTGAATAATTTCGCGTACCCCCTGGACATGCGCCACATCCCCCTAGGGGTCCGCGGACCCCAGTTTGAGAACCGTGGCAGTAGAGGGTTCAGTGCAGAATGTGAGTACTTTTATTACAGTACAGAATGTGAGTATGTTTACTACAGTACAGAATGTGAGTACTTTTACTACAGTACAGAATATGAGTATATTCACTACAGTACAGAATGTGAGTACTTTTACTACAGTACAGAATATGAGTATATTCACTACAGTACAGAATGTGAGTACTTTTACTACAGTACAGAATGTAAGTATGTTTAGTACAGTACAGAATGTGAGTACTTTTACTTCAGTACAGAATGTGAGTACTTTTACTTCAGTACAGAATGTGAGTACTTTTACTACAGTACAGAATGTGAGTACTTTTACTACAGTACAGAATGTGAGTACTTTTACTTCAGTACAGAATGTGAGTACTTTTACTACAGTACAGAATGTGAGTACTTTTACTTCAGTACAGAATGTAAGTACTTTTACTTCAGTACAGAATGTGCGTACTTTGACCACCTCTGTATGTAAGGTTGTGTTCAAATGCAGTCCATCACAAAACCTATGGTTTGTGGCAGAGAATCAACTTGGGTCTGGAAAATAAATCTTGAAGATCTGCTTTTAGTTTTCAGAGACGTGTTACTCTGTGAAAACATCAATATGGATCGATGGCATCATTCTATGAGAAACCTTAAAATAACCCATCTTTAAAAGAGCAGCAGTGTCATAGCGACTGTTGGCTGATGTTAAACTGTGACGAAGAAAAATGGTGGACGTACGCTCTTATTATCTTCCCAGGACACCAGTGTTCTTGTCCCATTTCAAACCAAAGCTAAATGTTGTCTTTCATTTTCTTTCATTTCTTCCATATATTTCTATGACATTCTTCTCTTCTTCTTTGGTATTTTTCGTCATCTTCTGGTCATGGAGCTCTCTTCTACTTCATCAGTTTAACTCGATTAAATGGAGGAGTTGTTTACAGTTGTTTTGTTGAAACTGTTGAAGGTGATAAATAAATATGTAAATTGCATTCATCGTCATATTTTAGCACATTTTGGATATTTTATTTTATTCATGTGTTTTATAAGACTTTTTGAATATGTTTTGGAATATTAGTTTGTAGTTTGTATATTGCTTTCTTTCATAATTTTAGCATGTTTTGTATATTTTTATCTCCACATTTTGTGTGTTTGTTAATGTACATTTGTGGAAAATCAATACAAAAAAGAAGAATCCACTTCACTGAAGAGATTAAAATATTAACCATCACCCATTCCATTTCCTGTCTGAAGTGTCCACCTCCTTCCTGTAAACACTTTCAGATTAAAATACCACATCAAGATGAAGCATACATTAGTCATGGATTCTACTAGCACTAGGCTAAGCTAGCACTAGGCTAATGTTAGGCACAAGGCTAATGTCACCCAGGTTATGACAAACTTACTTCTTCAATCACTCAATCTTTAATTAATCTTTAATTATATAACACTTTTCATGCAGTGAAAGTGCTTTACATATAAAATCAAAACACCCCCTCACCACACACACACACACACACACACACACACACACACACCACAGAGCGCTCACTTTATATGTCTAATGAGGACCACGTTTGTTAACAAGTAGCCATTGGGTAGTAAGTGTCTTTTATCTTTTTTAATGAAATAAAAATAATAATTAGGAAAAAAAAATAATTATTTAAATAACTTGAAAAAATAAAAAAGTAAAAAATCACTGAATAAATACAATAACAATAATTAAATAAATAAATAAAATAATAGTTATAAAAATGTAATTCAATGTAAAAATAAATACATTAAAATACTTGTGAAAAAATTATTTAATTAACTTGAAAAAAAATGTAAGTAAAAATGAATTAACTGCAATAACAATAATTAAAATAAATAAACAAAATAAAATAAAAATTATAAAAATTTAATTACATTTAAAAAAGAAAAAAATGAATAAATAAATACAAAAAAAATAATTTAAAAATAAAATAAAAAAAATTATATATTTAAAAATTTAAAAACATATTGAACAAATAAATAAAAATTGATACTTTTTTTGTTTTTTTTAAAGCAAACACATTTTCAAACCTTTGAAAAATGCACATTTTGCTTTACACCTGTTTCCCTTTTCTTCAGAGTCTGATCTAGAAGATCGCAGTAATTTTTTTTATTTTTTTTGTGAGTGAATTATAAAACATGAAATGTGCATTGTATGAGACATGAATTTAGGAAAATGTGTCCATTGTAAGTAAATGGGAAAATCTGGATTTTTGGAATCCAGATGGAATCCAGATCATTCTCAAAATTGAATGGGATCTCACTTGGGTTAATACGTATCTCCAGAAATGATTTTAAGAACATTCAATCAGAACATTTTGAGCAATCCTGCTGACAGACAGACAGACAGACGAACCCAACTGAAATGAATACCTCCTTGGCAGAGGTGATAATGAGCTGTAGCTGGTGTTTTTGTAGCATTATTAGCTTATATTTGTCACACAGTGAGTGATGTAACACGACACTGACAGGGATGTTAGGAATGACTGACAGATACCCACTTCCCATTCCTGTTAGTGGGTAGCAAGAATATTCAATGAAAAACAAACACTGTAATGGCATCAAAAACAATTTAACTCAGTGGTCTTTGTATTTTCTGATTTCAAGTAAACATTTCTAATCAACAGTAAAAATCAGTTTTATTTATTGATGTACAGAGGATTGTTATTTTCCTTCTATAAAAGTTTTTTTATCCACTTAATTTGCCTGAGTAGCTGAGCTTCAGATGGTTTATTTTTACAGCACATTCTCACTCTCAGTGCGTCAAAATCCAACGCGCTCATACGCTCTACCCAAAGGTCGGTATCTGACGCACAAGGTGTCCCTCAGTGTCTAATTGAGATGCAGTGAGTTTCTAACCCATCCGCTTCAATATGTGAGGCTCAGAGCTCTAACCCCTAATACTAACCTTAAACCAGAGCAAAAAAGTGTTTTAAACCCGAGCGGCAGATGGGTTAGAAACCCATCTGAGTGACACCTTATGCATCAAATACAGACATTTGGTCAGCACGTTGGATTTTGACGCGCTGGGAGTGAGACGGTGGCTTTTTTTTCTTTTTTTTTTTTACTCATGAAATCTAACACCAAACTAGGAGCCCCCAAACAGCATCTTGCTCAGGTCCCCCACAAATCTAGAAACGGTCCTCATTAATAGAATGCTAGCGTGTTGTGGGCAAGAAATCAAAGGGACATATGTATGCTTTCTTTTTTTTTTACTTTAAACCCAGGTTGAACTCTCAAAGACCACATTCAAATGCGAGCACTCTCAGAGATAATTAGGTGAAATAGTCAATTTTAGATTCTAGCTCCATATGGAAACATTCAATTTGCACTCTGTCGATTGCCCCCAGTGGAATTCTGCTGGAACTGCCACAAAGCTGCTACAATGGGACTGAATGGTGAGTGGAGAGGCTGTCCTTAAAGAGGCTGTGGTAATATGTTCACTACAAACAGCTGCTAGAAATCTTCTTCAAAGCCCAAGTAGAGATTGTATTACTTTGAGGAGATTTAAGAGCCAGTACTTTTTCACTTTTGCTCCAATAACAGTTGAATCGGGGCTTCTTCTATTTTTCATGCACTTTTCCTAACTCTAATGAGTCTTCTTGAATATGACTCTTGAGACATTCATAAGATATGTGACGGATGTTTGCTGTGACCTGTGGTTTTCCTCAGAGAACACCTGGCTGCTTATTAAAGTGTTCTGCTTTAACAGGCACCTTTGGCCCAGTTTTGTGCAACTTATGAAGGCCAAAAAGTTTGTTGTGTGCCACACCACCACGCTTCAGAGCTGATGGATCCCTTCTGCATTGATTTCTGAATCAATGTGTTTCTGTCAGGTTGTACAGTTTGGGTGCTCTACCGGTGTGAAAGCCACCCCCGTGCTTCGGCAACTGAGCTGGCTAATACCGTCCAATCACAATCCAGCCGAGAGGAACCGGAGCAAAGTAGATGTCAGCTTGGCTCTGCGATGATGGATGGGCCTCTCCAGGGAGATGATGGATGACCAGGGTGGCCATGTTTGTTTCATATCATGCAGAATAAGTTGCCATGGCGATACAACTGTTCTGGTGACCTCCGGTTGACCTGTGTCAAACAAAGAAGTCAGCCATGACCGGGACTGCCTCCTCCTGGATGACAGATTCAGCCAGGCAGCCCAAAAATATGGCCAATTACATGTACTAAAAATGAGTTTGTTTGGCTTCTAAAGCTACACCCACTCGTAATTGATTTTGCACTAATGTTGGTTCTTTATTTCTCAGCAAAAAATTCCAATAAGTTGTGGTAATTAAACACAGAGGATGTAATTAAAAAGTGCCACTATCTGCAGTGGGCAGATGGCGTGTCTCACTAAGGCAGGCGATAAATATAGAGAAAGAGACCGTTATTTCATTTTCAAAGTCTTTTTTGAGAGCTTTACCACAATGGAAATGCATTCCTAAAAACAATTCTGTCAAATTATAGTTGAATACATGAAAATAGCCACATAAACAGCATCTAAGAAGCTATTATTCTTTCAACATTATGTAATTAAAGGGTGCGACTAAAACCTACTTTAAATGTCCTAACTGCATTTATTTCCTCTTTATTTCACACTTACAGACTCTATCTCTCTCTGCATAAAGGCTTTCTTCTGATGAAATAAAAACACCACAGCCAAACATTTAGCAGCTCCTCAAACCAACCAGGGAATGCTAGGAAACCACATAGGGTGGCTGTAGCTCACTAGGTAGAGTGGGTCGTCCAATGATCAAAAGGTTGGTGGTTCTAGTGTCAAAGTGTCCTTACGTGAGACGCTGAACCCTGACTTCGCATCCCAGTAGGACTCATAGGAGCTTAGAAACCTACTGGTGAATACACCATGAAGTCCATTTACCATGTTTGTGAGGACACTTGTCTCTGCCTGAAGAGAGAAGAGGAAGAGGAAGAAAAAGGTCATAATAATGGGGGAAAACTAACATATAACCAATGAAATAAATTAATTAATTATGAAAATGAACAAAATTTATCAAATTTGAACAAGAAAATTAAGACAGATAGATAGATAGATAAATAGATAGATAGATAGATAGATAGATAGATAGATAGATAGATAGATAGATAGATAGATAGATAGATAGATAGATAGATAGGTAGGTAGGTAGGTAGGTAGGTAGGTAGGTAGGTAGGTAGGTAGGTAGGTAGGTAGGTAGGTAGGTAGGTAGGTAGGTAGGTAGGTAGGTAGGTAGGCAGGCAGGCAGGCAGGCAGATAGATAGATAGATAGATAGATAGATAGATAGATAGATAGATAGATAGATAGATAGATAGATAGATAGATAGATAGATAGATAGATAGATAGATAGATAGATAGATAGATAGATAGATAGATAGATAGATAGATAGATAGATAGAAAAAAGCAGCAAAAGGTATGTAAAATTTAAAAAATTTATCAAATTAGAACAAAATTAAGACAGACAAACAGATAAGCTTTAACTCTGATGAGAATTGCCTTTTCTTGTTGATGTCTTTTTGTCTTTAAACTGCTCCTTGTGTTTTTATTGTGCTGTTTTTACTGTTTCTACAACTTTTTATTGAACAACACTTTGGTCAACTAACTCTTATAAAGATTAGATTGGATTGGATGTAATAAAGAACTTACAGGTTGTTGTAAGTGAACTGACTGTCGTTAAAGACTATTTCCATCTTCTTCACTTTTATGTTTCTCCTCCACAGAGGCGAATATTCAACATTTTATAACTTAATTTCCTTTTACACTTTCTCCTCTTCCACTCAAAATGAGGATTCTCCAAATGTTCTGACTTTGAACAGTTGTGATAAAACTCAAGGGTTGCTTCAGTCTCAAACGTATCTCCTATTTCTTAACCCATTAAGACCCAGTGATATATTAGTCAGAATTACTAACATTTCTCAGTTGAACCATTTTCTTCAATAATTTTACCACTATTAATTCAAATATTATCCTCTGCATTTTGACCTGATTTGGACTGAAAAAGGCAAACAGTGCACGTTACAATGGATTGGATTTGTATAACACTTTATATTGGTGTTCTTCATTTACTCTCACATGTCCCTTCTGGTGGTGGTAAACTACATATGTATCCACAGTTACCCTGGGGCAGACTGAGCATGGCTCACAATTTGCACCAATGGTCCCTCCAACCACCACCCAACATTCATACACCAGTGTGAGTGGCACTGTAGGCAAGGAGGGTGAAGTGTCGTGCCCAAGGACACAACAGACTGACTAGAACAGAGCGAGATTCAAACCGCTAACCCTTCTGTTATTGGACGACCCGCTCTACCAACTGAGCCACAGCCACCTTCTGGTGAAGTATGCCTTAACTGGCTCAGTTGGAAGAGTGGGTCATCCAATGACCAAAGGTTTGACGGTTTGAATCCTGGCTCTGACTGCCTACATGTCGAAGTGTCCTTGGGCAAGACACTAAACCAGGCTAAACTAGGGCCAGGCTACTGATGTGTGTGAATGGGTGAATGTGAGGAATTATGAAGCACTTTAGGAACCATGGGGGCATAAAATGCACTATACCGTATAAGCTAAGTGTATTTACTATTTAAAATTGCTTTCAAACTCATTTTCTTCAGGGGGCACATTCAGCCTGATTTCATATCCAATGGGCCAGACCACTGAAATAAAAACACAATAACCTAGAAATAGTTTTTGTCATTGTTTTACTGTATAAAAAAACCCATTAAATTATAAAAAATACTTTGATAAATTATCTAAATGCAAAAAAAGTTACATTTCATGTGGAAAATTAGGGCAATTTTAACAATATTCTGCCTCAATTTATCATTAGTCCATGTGTTTTATTATGGATCAGTTCTACAAAGACCCTAAACACTGTTCTTCCCACTCTGAAGCCATTACATCATGATCAGGCTTCTGCAGAGATCGGTGATGAGCTGATCCTTAATTGAACCAGGTGTGCTGGAAGAGGGACTTATCTAAAACCTGCAAGATACTGGCCCTCGAGGGCTGGATTTGGCTACCACTGCTCTAGGTCAAAGGACAAGGTCACAATGAAGGTGAAAATCAAACTTTGGATTTAATTTTTGAACTATTCATATTAGCGACTTCCAAGGAGCACCAAAATGCTAGTCTTTCAATTCTGCATCTTGTGCGCATAAAATTTGACCTATTGTTGACCCACGAGATCAGCAGTCACTGGGTGAATACCTACAAAAAATGGACTGTAACGGAACAACCAGTGAAGATAGAGACTGATTGACAGGTAGGAAACTTGGCGTGGGCTTCAAAATGGCATCATGACATTTGACCTTTAGTGATCTTGAAAGGTCAAACCCACAGTTTTACATTTTGAGAGGGAGATTAGGTGAAATGTTTGTGAGGGGGCAGGGTTTGTTGTGCCTGGTTACACTTCACTTCTCCCTCTTTCTCTCTCTCTTTTACCATTTTCTGTTGGGAAACTATTATCCTTTCTTTTCCAGTAGTTTTTTAATTAAATACTATTTATTTTTGTTAAAGCATTTTCCAGTTCACTTCTCTTCCCAAAGTAAAGACTTATTCCACCATGGCTCTTTAAATAGCAGTGTAAAACTACCAATTGGATCTTTTCCTTTGCATAAAAGGTTTGATGCAGACCTGCAGAGTCCGGGTCCCGTTGAAAGTAATCCAAGGAAAAAAAAGTGTATATTTCCAAAGGTAAGGGAGGGAAAAATATATATCCACTATTGTCCGCCGCGTCCACAAACAGGTGGCTGGTCGCTGCCTCGCCTCATCTATTGCAGAGTCAGCGATAACTTTAATCTTTCGCCGAGAGTTCAGGTCAAACTCCTCCGTGCCAACGTGCAAAAATAATCCACAGGGTCTGGTCGAGCCTCTGTCTTCTCTCACACATCGCCGCGGGTTTTTCTTTAAGCAACTTTTTACCTCCTGTACACCTGTCCGTCAACTTTATCGGTCCTACTTAAACCCGTCACCCCGCATTTGGTCCGCCCCTCCTTTTTCATTCAGTCTTACTCGACGCATATATTCCACCGGTCTAAATCTTACCTTTTCTACTCGAGCGCCTCTGGCGGCCGTTAGGAAAATTACATAAATTGGCCGCATCACTGAAAAAGCCACAAGGTTGAAAGTTTGGGAAAAAAGTAGCGGTTTATAATCCGGAATTTACGGTAATCTGTATTTATTACTCATACTGTACATGTGAATCTTATAGGGAGAGACCTCTGTTACCACAGCTGAATTTATAATTTAATAATTAAATAACACAAGGACACACATTCCCTAAACTGCCCATTAATTAGTATCTATTAATGTCCACTCAGAGCATTAATCTTCCAGACACCTCGATCTGGGCCACGACAATGTTAAGATGATGCAACTGCCTATTACTGTGCTTTACCTTATGTCATCGCATAAGTAAAACAGTAATTCCCCACGATAAAGAATTTAATCAGTCTGCATCAAATCTGACCAACTACAAGATTCCTAATGTCATGAGTTTACTCACTAGTTTCATTTGGGTTTTTTTCCCTATTTCATTTCACTTTTTATTGTTCCCATTTTGGTGAAATTATACTTTGTTACCCAATAATCAGTGCACTGAAAAGCATTTTCTCATATTGAGACAATTACTGTCTTTGATCTTGATTGAAACTGAACTCAGTGAATTAATCGGAAATGAAATCTGTTGAGAACCAAGGGAAGAGTAGTAATTTTAGTGAGCAACTGGAAAAATAAATAAGTAAACAAACTGTTTACAAAGGCAAATTTTGACAAAGTTATATGTTTTGTGCCCAGTGCTTAGATTTAATGAATCAATCAGAAATAAAATCTGTTAAGGAATGTGGGAGGAGAAGTGATTTTAGTGAATGATGATAATGAATGGACAACACAACAGCAATAGCTCATTCTAACAATGTCTGGAGCCAGAATGTTGACAGAACTACTTTCCCTCTCAAGATGCTTTTACTCAAAACAAGTCCTTGGAGCTCAGAAAACCTTTATCCCCACTCATTCTTAACTATATTAAGATAATATGTTGTTAAATCAGTTAAGTTAACACATAATAAACTTCATGTTGATGGTTCATGGTGATCAGTAACGTTTAATGACCCAGTCAAGGTCAATTTCCATCATAACAGGAATAAAAACTTTTGTGTAAACAGGACTGATTATTTTTTTTAATTCTTCAGTTTCTAACAGGCATGTGTGCAGCTGTAATGACCTAATTTGAACATTTTAATTTAAGCCACCCGGGGGATCGATGAACGCAGATGAACTTCGTCTCCTGTTAGACGGTCTTTAAAAGAAGACAAGTGTATTTAATCACCTCTTTACACACTTGAAGAGTTTCGTTAGCTTCAACAGCTGTGACACATTTAAAATGTATAAAACGACGTGAAAGGACGACAATGATGCCTGAAGCAGAAAAAAGCAATGATGAAACCAAGAGAGGAAGGCTGGTTTTTATTTTAGTGGACACAGATATGACTGTTCCTGCTGTTAAACGGCCGTGGACACAGATGGTTTCTCCACTTTGAATGTTTCAGCCTGGTTTGAACAGAAGATTGATGATGTTTACTGCATCTGAAGACTCGTATAATATTAGAAAAGTTGGCATAACAGAAAAACATAATAACGCCTGATTTGCTCGAGACAACCATCACACTATAATTAATGAATTACCCCCCAACCTTGCTGAACACATTAGCCAAAGATAATGAAATTTGCTCTCCTGAAAGCATTTGTTTCTTTCCTCTCTTTGACTGGAACTCATTTCTCCTCTGCAATTTTCACTTCTGCTTATGTTGTCTGAAGGACGACACACGCTGAAATAACTGTTGTATAAATGTAGGTTTATATAACCAGATATAGTTTTCACATATATGAGACATACATAAAAGTGACCATTTTCATATTTTCATTTCAGCTTTTTTCCCCTCTCTTTTAATATGTTTTAAGTCAGTACTTATTTATTTAATTTATTCTTCTCTGTATATTATTATTTAGTGAGGGGGCTCTTTTCTCACTATGTATATGTATAATGTAAATTGTATATGTGTATAGTGACACTAAAGGCATTATAAACATGAAAATTTCAGGTGCAAAACCATGTAAATGTCAAATCCAAAAAACAGTTGCTACATCCAGCTGCCAAAGCCTTAAAAGTGTAACGCTCCTTTTGGAATCTGATGGGTCATCCTGAGTTACCAACACACGCTGTGTTTGGTGCTCGATGTGTCACATGCTTTTTTTTAATAGAGCCGACTCACAATGCATTCAATAACTATGGAGAACACAGCAATATACATGAAATAACGATGGGATGACTCCTTTAACATGTTCTACTTCAAGTCAATTCAGATTTTCTGTTAAAGGACTCCTTCCATTGTTATTTCATTAATATTACTGTGTTCTCCATTGTTATTGAATACATTGTGTGTTGGTTCTATTTAAAACTAGAAAAGCACTCTGAGAGCACAGACCTCCGCCAAGGTAGACCCTCTCCCAACATATCCTGAAAATTTCATCAAAATCCATCCATAAGTTTTCGAGTTATCTTGAACACAGGCAGACAAACAGATAAATGCCGGCAAACACATAACCTCCTTGGCAGAGGTAAAAAATGCCTGGATTGCTTTGTTTCCAGCTGCACGGTACAAAAATGTCTTGAGGTCGAACAACTGAGTTTACCGGTATTTCCTCATACATGTTCATGATGCGGTGATGAGGTGTCTCTAATTAGCTCAGAATGTGTGAAGGAACACCCCCTATCGCTCCCCATGTGTGTTTATCTTTACCGGGGTAGTATTCAGCTAGATTTTGTGCTGTTGTTTGTTCTGAAAACGTACAGGGAAAAAAGCAAGACTTTATTCCCACAGAGAGCAAATGAACCAGTTTGAGCCGGCATTTTTTTTTTCAAGTTTGTGCAGCTACTGTGACACTCATAGATGCTAATGCTACTCAAGATTTGCTGCAATGGGGGACGGGTTTAACCCCCTGTGGGTGACACTAAAGTCCATCTGACATCAGATGGACCGGCTTTTTCTGCGTCCCTCGTTCCTCTCGTTGTTTTCTGTGAATACAGTATGCAGCCAGTGGAGGTGACAAACCACTTTCAAAGGCAGCATGTGTTGGTAAGTCAGGGTGACCCATCAGATACCAAAAGGAGCGTGGAAAAGTGGTTTTCAGTAGAATGACACCTTTAAAGCCTGTTCCTCGATGAATAAAGCCTCCCTACACTGCCATTGGTGGATATAATGGGGAAGAAAAAGCATTTAGTTAAGCATGAATTGTGCAAGTTCTCCCTCTTAAAAAGGTGAGAGATGCCTGTAATCTCTACCATAGGTGTACTTCAACTATGAGACAAAAAAAGGAAAAACAAATCCAAATAATAACATTGGCTAATTTTTGAGGATTTATTTGCAAATGACAGTGGGCAATACATATTTGGTCACCTATATACAAGCGATAATATCTGGCTCTCACAGGCCTGTACCGACTTCCTAAAGAGGCTCCTCTGTCTTCCACCAAGTTCCCTGTGTTCAGGGTGCGTTTTTCCAAAAACCACAGTGGGGGGTGGGGTCTTTTTTTAATTTCTTTTTTTCTCCATTTTCTCTCCACCAGTTCTGGATCGGCCAGGAAGGGTCAGGGGGTAAAGGTGATTTGTTTGAACTTTACAGCTCCTCCCGCCCTGACTTTGCCACTTCCTGGGGCTGTGGACTTAGTGCTTACTGTGCCTTCTTTCCCTTCAAAAGGGACTGGGCCCCTCTGCTCCCGGCGTGACTGTCGACTAGGACGGACTGTGCTCAGTCCACCCCAACTGTGTCGCATCACCAGGGCAGGGACCGGTACATGTACAACAGGCTCCAGGGGTCAGCGGCAATGTCAGCACCCCCCCCAGAAAATCACACCCAGCATGTATTAATGGCACCTGTTTGAACTTGTTATCATCAGTATAAAAGACAGCTGTCCACAACCTCAAACAGTTACACTCCAAACTCCCTTCTGGCCAAGATGAAAGAGCTGTCAGAGGACACCAGGCATGGTGTGTATGAATGCATGGTGGTGGTCAGAGGGGCCATAGGCACAAAAATGTCAGCCACGCTTCTGTCAGTTTTCCCCAGGACAACTGTGGATACAAATGTAGTTTATCACCACCAGAGCGAGCATGTGAGAGTAAATGAATAATGGATTCTCTGTGATTTTTGAGTATGTGTGTTCATAGAAAAACACTATATCAGGGGTGTCAAATATATGGCCCAGGGACCCAATCTGGCTCCCGATAGGGTCCAGTCTGGCCTCTGGGATAAATGAGTGAAATACAAAAATTATATTGAATATACTAATACTTTTATTTCAGGTTCCACATACAGATCAAAATGGGTCAAATCAGTAAAATACTATAATAATAACCTCCACATCACAACTCCACAACTCAACATTTTGCTCTATGTTACTTTAAACAGTTTCATGTCATTTTACTGCATTTACAATAAAACATACAATCATTTCACAAAGACAAGAATAAGTGGACTGCACTTAGATAGCGCTTTTCCACCTTCATGATGCTCAAAGCGCTTTAGATTAGCTTCATATTCACCCATATGTTTCGAATGTACCTCTAGTCCTGCCGTGAGCCTAAGTCAGGGTCTTAACATGTGCTTGACCAAGGACACTTCGACATGTGGACAACTAGAGGCAGGACTTGAACTGCCAACCCTTCGATCATCAGTCGACGCTCTCTACCAACTCAGCCACAGGTGCCCTGAATACCCTATAACCTATTCCCATTTATTTAACTTTTTTATTGCTCTAAAAATGTAGAGGAAAATTTGGAGTTGACATTTTTTATATATTATGCTATTATTTTAGTGGTGCGACCCAATTGCTAGGGCAGCAGGCTGAGGACAGCTGACACCAACAGACTGAACAAACTCATCCGTAAGGCCAGTGACATTATTGGAGTAAGGCTGGACTCTCTGACGGAGGTGTCAGAGATACAGGGCAGCTTGGACCATCCATCACACCCACTCCATCAACAGATGGTCAGGTACAGAAGTAGTTTTAGTCAGTACCCAAAAGTACTACAGAGCGACACAGGAAATCATTCCTTTCAGTGGCCATCAGACTCTACAATGCCCCACTTTGAGTGGCACACATAACAAATGTGCAATAACTGACTCTACCCATGTGTGCACTGTATTGCATATTGTAGAGATTCTGGTACGTAGGTGTCCATATGTAGATATGTTACACACACACACACACACACACACACACACACACACACACATATATATATATATATACATATATATATATATATATATATATATGTGTGTGTGTGTGGTATACACCACTGTGTATACCACACAGTGGTGCCTCTACTCATGAATTTGTTCCAGAAGTGGTTTCGTACCGTGAATTTTTTGTAAATAGTAAAATGTAAACGGCCTGATTTGTTCCAAGGCCCCCAATACTACCAATGTCTACTACTAATTTCAATGTCATGGCTGGTATGTGATGGTGATGGCGTTCCCCTGGCAGCAGGATATGAGGTGGTATGGGGGGCCGTGGCTCAGTTGGTAGAGTGGGTTGCCCACTGACTGAGAGGTTGGCGGTTTGCGTACTGGCTCTGGATGTCCACATGTCGAAGTGTTCTTGGGCGAGACACTGAACCCCAGTAGGACTGACCTTAGACCTTAGAAACCTACTGGTGTATGAGTGTGTGTGTGTGAATGTGAAGCTAATGTTAAGCGCTTTGAGCACCATGAGGAAGGTGGAAAAGCACTATATAAGTACAGACCATTTAACCCTCAAGCCCTTTAAAAATTATAAAATTGACCAATTTAGTATGAAATATGTGTTAAAAGTAAAAGAAAATGTAGATTGAGATTTTAGATGTAATTTACTGGTCTCAGTCGGGAAATGTGTGCATTCAATGACTGAACATTAAACATTAAACCATTAAAATGAACCAGACATGCAGGTCATTTTCATATCATTGTCGTTGTTTTAATTGTCACTTTCAACTTTAGCGTTGTTTGTTGATGGATGTTTGGTGGGTCCAATCCAGGAACGATTGCCTTTGACGGCTTTTCGTGATCCTTATGCAGGTTCGGGGGGTTAGGGTCTCACATTTAGATCTTTATATTTATATTCTTAACATATGCTTGCAATTTTCTGTTTTCTTAAACTTGTACTCAATTAGAGCATGTGCAACAAGCAATTTCGCCCAAAAATTTTTTTCGGATTCTAATTCTGATCAAATTTGGTTTAATGTAGCCTCTGAACGAAATGAGTTTGACAGCACTGTGCTATATAAATTGAATCTATTATTAGTATTTTTATTATAATTAATAAGAAATAACTAATGAAAATGAGCCAAATTTGTGGTGTTGCAGATTCCCTTCATTCAGTATTCAGTCTATGGAGTTATTCAGGTTTATTTGCATATTTTATCAGACGTGTATTATCAACAGCTGCTTTTCATGTCACTGTTAATTTTGTGCCAGAGTGTCTACCAGTTTTCCACTGTGACCTGCGCTGTGTCGTCAACACAAAGACATTGCCCTGCAGCAATGTGAGCAGGGCGCAACCTTGAAATACAAATAAGAAATCTTCAAAACCTGGCTCCCACTGAGTCCAGGTTACGCAGTGAGTGGGTGTATGTGTGGACGCTTTGTACACTGTGAGAACCACCTTGAGTTTTCAACCTTTTAAAGTGAGGAGAGATTAGTTTGGACAGAATAAGGATACAGTACCTTAAGGATACAGGGAAGGATGTGGCAAAAAAAAAAAAATCCTTTACTTGTTATTCACTGAGAAAAAACACCCCACTAAAACAGGTTAAAAATAATTATTTTTTTTTTTTTGCTTGAATTAACAGTCATATAATATTGAAAATTTACATAATGTTGACAACTGACATTTCAGTTATAAATACACTAAACATTTAGTAACAGACAGAAGATTTATAAAATGATTCTTCTCTTCAGATATTTTAGGTGGTTCATATTTGTTGAGGTGTTTATTTTGCCAAAGATATTTTGTTAATATAAATATTTTCATGTAGTTTGACTTTTCTTTTTTTTTTACATTAAAATCTACAGTTTTCATTATTTATAGGTAATTATGATCATATTTTGCTGCTCTGTCCCACATGAGATCTAATTGTTGTGTGTGTAATACCTGAATTCAAATCATTTTTACACCATTGATCATTAATATGTTAATTGTTATTCATCCTACAGGCCAGACTGGACCTTTTGGTGGGCCAGATTTGGCCCCTGGGCCTTATTTTTGACAAATAACATGATGTGTAAATATCGTAGATACTGATTGGCGTAGTAGTCGCTGCGTCATTGCGTTATCAACCTGCGACCTGCTATTTTTAAAAGACCACAACAGTCTAGTCCACAATGATGTCATTCTGCAAAACTACAGCATGGAGGTTGAGACATTTCTGTCTTTGGTGGATGACGAATGTGATGGCGCCCAGGTATGACAGTATCTGTATGAATAGAATAGAATAGAATAAAATAGAATACTTCATTGATCCCACAGTTGGGAAACGTCTTTGTGACAACAGCAGCATTTGACAAATAAGTAAAACAGACAAACAGTGGGGGTGCTAAGATAAGGTGCAACGTCATTAAAGGTGTCATTCCATCATTATTTCATTAATATTGCTGTGTTCTACCCTAGCCATGCTAGAACCCACCTAGTGGCAGCACATCTAATGAGCTAGAAGTCTAGTTACGCTCAATGTAACTTTTGGCTAGATTTCCCTGAAACTGGCCAACAAATCGTGGTGAGTCAGAGGGCGGGCGTAACAAAGTGACACTACAACGATTCGGAGAGAAACAACTGGAAACAACCATAGAAGAACAGCAACAACGGGTGGTGAATTCCTTTTATCAAAGATGAGTGAAGAATGTGAGAAAATGTCAGCAATCTTTAAAGTCTTTTTACAGAAGCGACAACAGTTGTTAAGCTCCATAATCCACCATTTTGTTTAGTCATTCCTAACTTTCTCTAGACTCCTCTGTGAACTTCCCGGTGTCTAACTACGTCATCCTAAAGATTATGGTGATTGGTTGTAGTACCGTCCTATTGTATACAAAGCATTTGAAAGACAATTTTTTTAGCCCCGCCTCCCCTGCCTATAGCGTTCCTATGTAATGAATAGGGATAGCGCGCCTAGGCTACCTGTGTTCACCATTGTTATTGAATGCATTGTGTGTTGGTTCTGTTTAAAGAAAATGTCTGGATTGCTTTGTTTCCAGCTGTTTTTGGAGGGTAGAAAAAATGACTTGAGGTGGAACAACAGACTTTTCCGGTCTTTCCTCATACATGTCCATGACGCGGTAATAAGGCGTCTCTGATTGGCTCAGAGAATGAAAGCATGAGGAACACTCTACCCTCCCCTCTTGCTCTGTGTGTGTTTACCATCCCAGAGTAGCATCCAGCTAGGTTTCATGCTGTTGCTTGTTTTGAAAACTTGCAGAAAAAAACAACACTATTTCCCCAGAGAGCACATGAACCAATTTCCTCCACCATTTTTTTTAAGTTTGTGCAGCAGCTACTGTGGTGCCGTCTTCTCTTGTAGATGCTAATGCTATTGTTACTGATTCGCTGCAATGGGGGATGGACTGGGGGGAGTGTCACTAGCATTCCATGGATGGGCTTAACCCCAAATGGTTGACGCCCATGTCCACATGACATAATGTGGACAGGCTTTTACCGAGTGGTTCCATTCTGTCTTGTTTTCTGTGAATGGGAAACACATCCAGTGGAGGGGACACACCACTTTCAAATGCAGCATGTGTTGGTAACTTGGGGTGACCCATCAGACTCCAAAAGGAGCGTATAAAAGTGGTTTTCAGTAGAATGACACCTTCAAAGTGTCCATAGTAGTGCAGTAAAGTAGTACAAAATGCAATTAGAGTATTCTTTATTATTTACAGAAAGTGCACAGTGAACAGCAGCAATGAGATGTGATTATGATTTATTGAACAGTGCACTCTCACAGAATAATATGTGGTCCCCGAGCCAACTGGAGTAGAATGGAGTACAGCCAATACCATGGAAACAGCTTTAGTGACTATTGTTGACAGACAAGACCTTTGACCTTAAGCAACTTTGAAACGTCAAACCCACAGCCTTACATTTTGAGAGGGATATGTCCATTAAGAGCTAAGAGGGTGGGGTTTGTTGTGTCTGGAAACACTAGTTTTATGTGTGAGATATTCTGACTATAAATGAGAAACATGCACTTTGTAAGAATTGGATTTTTTCCAGTGTCGCACATATATACAAACAAATACCTAAAACTGCTCACAATGACTGAAAACTGCTTCTACAAAACATCTTAAAGAATAGAACAGAATAGAATAGAAGTGAAGTATTTTATTGATTCTAAAACTGGGAAATTCTTTAGTTAATGTGTCCAAAAACTTGAAACATCTACATCATGTCAAATATATAAACTGTTCTGGCCAACTTTTTTCGTGTGTCCTTGAGTTTTCTGCATGATATAGTGTATCCCATAATGCAATACAGTCATCCTCTTTTTCCTCTTTGGTCTAACAGCAGGTTGTAATTAGTCTAATTAGTGCATCACTGCCACCTGCTCTGCTGGAGTTTGGACAGGAGTTGGCTATTTATAACATTAAAGATGTGGATACAGTGGAGAAAACTACCAGGAGGTGAAGGAGAGACAAACAACTACATATGTCTGAAGAGTGAAAACAGAGAGAGCAAGAAAAAGTGAGAAATATATAATAATATAATATAATATTATATATATAATAATAATATATAATATCAGGTTGTAACTGTATTTTTGTGAGGTTTTAACTGTGTTTTATTGAGGTTTAACTGTTTTTTTGGGAGGGTTAACTGTTTTTGTGAGGTTTTAACTGTGTTTAATTAGGTTTTTTATTGAGGTTTAACTGTGTTTTTGTGAGTGTTTTTTTTTATTAAGGGTTAACTCTATGTTATTGAGGTTTAACTGTGTTTTTGTGAGGTTTTAACTGTGTTTTAGTAAGGTTTTTTATTAAGGTGTAACTGTGTTTTAGTGAGGTTTAACTGTTTCTGTGAGGTTTAACTGTTTTTGTGAGGCTTAACTGTGTTTTTGTGAGGCTTAACTGTTTCTGTGAGGTTTAACTGTTTTTGTGAGGCTTAAGTGTTTGGTGAGGTTTAACTGTTTTAGTGAGATTTAACTGTTTCTGTGAGGTTTAACTGTGTATTAGTGAGGTATAACTGTGTTTCTGTGAGGTTTAACTGTTTTAGTAAGGTTTTTTATTAAGGTGTAACTGTGTTTTAGTGTGGTTTAACGGTCTTTTAGTGAGGTTTAACTGTGTTTTAATCAGGTTTTAACTTAGTGAGGAATCTATTTCCCAAACCGATTTGATGAAGTCAAACCCAGCACATTGAGTTCCACCGTCATTTGCACTCAATGTGAATGTACTGCACATGGAAAGTAATTGGGAAAAAAATCGAGTAAATTATTTCACTTTGGGTGGCTCCGGCAGACTGCGCCCAAACCAAGCTGCAGTCAGTGCAAAATTATTCGGACAATGGCTGAGTCACCAGGAAAATGCTTCCACACACTTATTCCAATCTTGGGGATAGTGGGGATACACTCGATTTGATCTGGGGGTGGCATATCCATTTAACTGATTATTGTGAGGTTTGAACTACCTTTGAGTCAGGTTTTAACTGTTTTAGTGAGGTTTTATCTGTCTTTTATTGAGGTTTTAATTGTGTTTCTGTGCTGAGTTTTTGTAAAGAATTCTACATAATAGTGGTAGTGTTGTTTTAATTTGTTCTAGTTTGTTTTCATCAAGTTTTCTTATTTTTTTCCCTGTTCATCTGCATTTTTCCAGTTTATACATTTCGTTGCTGAACGACTATAAATAAGTAAAAACAAGAGGCTAGAATACGAGGCGCAGAATGATCTAGACCAGGGGTCTGCAACCCTGGTCCTAGAGAGCCGCTATCCTGCATGTTTTAGATGTTTCCCTCTTCCAGCACACCTGACAGACATTATCAGTCTTCCGCACAGCTTGATGATAGGATGATCATCTGAATCAGGCGTGTTGGAAGAGGGAAACATCTAAAACATGCAGGATAGCGGCTCTCTAGGACCAGGGTTGCAGACACCTGATCTAGACAAACACTAATGTTTGAACACATGCAAAATAGTATAAAATCTATTTCTCATCAAATTTCAGTGTGAACATTTACAGTTGATTTTAATAGAAAATATGATTTAAAAAATCTAAGTCAGATTTAGATTTTATTACAACACTTTTAAATATTTATTACATATAATCATGCTAATTAATTTGCATATATTGAAAGTTAATTTTTTCTTTAAAAAAATGTTCAATATTATTTGTCAAAGAAGATATTTTCTGTTTCTGTTATTGACATAAAGACAAAAACTCTAGTTAGAATGTTAGTCATTAAAGGGTTAACACAGTCATCATGGAAAAATTCAATTTAGTTAATTGAAGACAATGATTGAGTCTTCTCATGTCTTCAGGGATACAGTATAAACCTTAGGGATGAGGAAACAAGGCTGAAGGTTAATAAAAAAAAAACCTGGTCATCGTACGTGTACTGATGCAAACGTGTGTCGGGGTTGATTTGTGTTTGGAGCAGGATGGTGTTGTGCAGAGACAAGATAAACGCTGACTCCTCTGACAGCATCGGTAAAAGAAAGCTCAAGCGTCTCAGAGTAAAGACCAAGTGTTCCCATTCTGCATCATTACTCATCCCCGGGACTGCGTTCAGATGAAGCTGGGTGTCTAATGACGGCTTCTCTGGACGTGGGATCATCTAGGAGAAATGACAGGACAGTAAATGAATGTGTGTGGCTGTGGGCTACACTGCTGCACACGCAGGAAGATGAATGAGCGCCTAGCGTTAGCGTTTGGTGCCTCTAACTCTTTCCATACCTGACTTTAAAGAGGACATTTTCTGTCTTCTTTTCTGACGTCAAACATCTGCATTAAATATGGTCCAGTGTTCAAAGCACCAGTGGATAATATGTCAAAGAAGACATATGATACTCAGTTTTAACTATAATTATGTGACTTTTCAGCACCTGCACAGTAGCTTTGCATAATTTTCAGCTCAAAAAACTCCATAGTTATAGTGGCTGATGATTAAACACTTTATCTACCCAGAAACTCACTTATAAAAGTTTTGTTTTTGGCTAAAACACACACTCTCAATGTTGGTCAGTGACAGCTGTGGATGGATTTAAAGCTCCTTCACAATAAAATAAACCGGCTGGTGATCAACCATGGATCCACAGTTTCATCCGTGAATCTGCTTTTATTTTGTCACTTCCGTGTCCGCTACCTGCTCACATTTCCTTTTAACTTTACCTGTGCTCATACCCCCAAAAATCAGCAGATCAGCAGAAGTTGGAATCTCTAAATAGTGTCTCTCGTGTCACTAGTTTAAATATACATTAGTTTCTTTAAAGGAGACTTATTACACTCAGTTTTAACTATCATTATGTGAGTTTTCAACACCTACAGAGTAGCTTTGTATGAGTTCCAGCTCAAAAAACTCCATGGTTATCTCATACTGGTGTTCACAAAAGTCCTGTACAGTGCCTTATAAGAAAACTAGTTTTGGTCAACTAGTCTTTACTTCCAAGGCAGCTGGTGAGTGGAATACTATACCACTTCATACAGATCATTTAAAACACAACTCAAAAAATGGCTACTCCACAATCAAATCTCTCAGCACTAGTAATGTTCACACTTCATGTTTTACAAACTGTATTGTATGTTGTATGTCTTTATTGTTATGTTTTAATTTATTGCCAGGATCCTTCTAGCACTACGGGGACTGTCATTGGAAATTAGCCTTATGGCAAAAAATGGGTGCATTTACATTTTCCTTCTCTATAAAATGTTTATTAATGTACATTGTCCCTCTATAACAAATAAAGGTTAATAATAAAAGCTGACTTCTGCTGATGCTTGAAATGCTCTGTTTTTGCTTCAGGCCAATGTCACTGTTCTCTGATTGGCCAGCTCAGTGGGGGCTGGGGGGGTGTATTTGTTTACTGTGTGATGACTATTGAACTGGGAGGAATCAAGCTTGTTAATATTTTGGACCACTCCCATGTTACATTACATTATGTTACAGCGCTATAAAAATATTAGACTTTGACGTGCCTCTGTACATGTTGGACCCCGAGTCCGACTCGGACAATGAAAGACAAGATGAAAATCTGCCACAGCCGAGGAGAATGTTTTATGGTCAGGACATGTTTTGGAAAGGAAATCAGTTGATATTTTCCTTCACAGACTGTTTTGGGAGACACCTTGTCTTCTTCTTCTTCTTCTTCTTCTGGTTGGAAACATAAAACCAGGGAAAGTTTAAATTATATGCCAAGTGGGCGTGTTTTGAGGCTGGTTCCACACTGTTGGAGCATTCATCCCAATTGGACACTCCACCTAACATTAGGTTTTGTACACATCTCGCAAACACCTCGCAACTATCTGTTTAGTGGCAGGAAACCATGATGCAGGATTACGGCATAAACTCTTTCGTTCATGTTTTGTAACTTTGCTGAGGTTTGCAGTCGACATCCAACATTATAGGTTAATAGGTTATAATAGACAGATAATAGATAGATAATTGATGGCATAATCGTTTTTTTTAAACACCGTAGCAACCAGTGGTGCCCGGTACAACAAACCCTGCCCCGCTTGCACACTTTTTATCTGATGTGCCCTATCACTTATCATTGTGAAAACATATTTTTGGTGACTGTGACCTTTGACCTACATTTACCAAAATATAACAGGATTTATTCTGATTTATTCTGGTCTGATCGGTGGGTGGCAGCTTTTACTGGGGTTACTGAAGAAGAAAATTCCATCTGACAGAGTTTGTAAAATACTTTATGTGAATCAACTTTTTTGCCTAGGTCACTAAGAATTAGAGGTAAGATCTTTAGCCCGAGCCCGAGCCTAAAATGTCAATCATTACGTTCGGGTCCGGTCGGGCTTCTCTTTCACTGACTTTTTTTTTTCTCCGCGTAATTAAGCGAGTGCACATCAAGATCTTTCTTTCACTCTCATTGTCTGGCCTCTTATTCTGTGTTCCAGTGTTATTTCGTTGTGTAAGGGCATTTATCATGATAATAAAAATATGTAGATGATTTTAATCTTAAAAAATCTTCCGTTTTTTTCTGCCAAAACTACTATGGGATAAATTGAAATTTCGGGTTTGCTTAGGGCTCAGGCCTGCAAATCAAGTTAATTGGTTGGGCTCTGGCTGGGTCGGGCTTTGATGCCTGCGGGCCTGGGTCGGGTCGGGCTGGATTTTTTAGGCCCGATCTTACCTCTACTAAGAATCACAAAAAAATGGTGAGGGAGAAAAACATACAAAACATCCTAAAATCCACTATAATTCCCCCACAAAATTAACAAATACAGTGATGAAAAATTCTACATATCTAAAACATATGTAAAAAAAAAAAGAAAAGAAAAGAAGAATATTTATGCAGTTAACATGTTTATTCAACACATTCAACAAAACCTGAAATAAAGCAACTGGCAATAAATGATCCATTTAATTGCATTACATTTTTAACCAGATTTTTCATTGTATATATGTTAATTTTGACATTATTTGTAATTGGTGATGGCCTTATATGAGTAGCATGTGTTTGGTTTTTTAGACTCAAAGCAGATTTTGTCAGTTTGCAGCCAACCTTTTTTTAGGGATCTTTTTTTCTTATATTTTTTAGTCTTTCCCATTTTTTAGTCACTTGGTTTCCACGTCCTCAGGCTCGGACTTATTTTCACCTTGTTGAGTGTCTGTCTGTCACTGACCTATTTTTGAAAAGAGAAGAAGTGAACTTTGTTTAACCTCAACCTACCTACCAAAATACCTACCAGCTGGGTGCATTTCTACATGCCACGACTTTACTGTCGACTGTGTTCATCACATTTATTGCTCCCAACCTATATAGTGATCTGTATAAATCCCTCTTTGAGTCTATGGCTGTGTCCAAAATCACTCCCTAACCCAGGGGTCTGCAACTCTGGCCCTGCATGTTTTAGATGTATCCCTGTTCCAACACACCTGATTCAAATGATTAGCCTATCATCAGACTCTGCAGAAGACTGATAACACCTGTCAGGTGTGCTGGAATGGAAACATCTAAAACATGCTGGACCAGGGTTGCAGACCCCTGCCCTAACCCCTATATAGTGCACTTTATAGGGGCCGTGCCATTTTGTATAGGTGTCCAAATCTTTAGTGAACAGTTGGGCAGCTGTGGCTCAGTTGGTAAAGGGGGTTGTCCAATGACCGAAGGGTTGACGGTTTGAGTCCCAGCTCTGGATGTCCTTGGGCAAGACACTGAACCCTGACTTAGATTCAAAAAACCTTAGAAACGTATGTGTGTGTGTATGTGAATGTAAGATGGGAAAGTGCTACATAAGTGCAGTCCATTTATTTATAATCACCATATAGTGCACTTAATATATCCCACAATCCACCGTGAAATATAGTGGACATTTGATGGTCACTAACCAAAGCACGATATACCATTATACATGCCGAAGGACAGGGAGACTTATGATTAAAATAAACATGGAGACAAGAGTTAACAGATAATAACAGTAAAACAGTCATGAGCCAAGTTCTTTTTATTTTGTTGCACAGACAGTAAAAAAAAAGCCTTTTAATTTTGTGAGAGACGACACTGGTTTTAATTGTTTGACAGTGATGATATGATTAAACAGGGCCGTAGTAGTGTCTGAAAAGTTTTCAATTGAATTCACAATGTAGGGCACTACATTTAATTCCCTATGTAGGGAGTGAGTGGGTGATTTAGGACACAGCCTATATGATCATTTGTGCATCTGACCATGTTTAATAAAACACTATCTGAAGTATATTAGACATATGAGCTTCAAGGATCTAATTAACATATACAAAACTTTACTTAAACAAGTGGTACCAGGCACAATAAACCCCGCCCCCTCATAATAGTCTATGGGTTTGACCTTTCAAGGTCCCTCAAGGTCAAAGGTCATGATGCCATTTTGGAGCCTAAAAGTAGTTTCCAATCTGTCAGTGACAGTGACTGAGTACTTATCCCCAGTCTTCTGTGTTACAACCATGTAAAATCATGTTATCTTGATTTTGACCTATCAAGGTCACTCAAGGTCAAAGCTCATGACACCATTTTGAAGCTGAAGCATTTTGAACTTAACTCGGCTTCGATTTTGCAATTTTAACATTGTTGTTGAAACTACTGTATGTTGATTCTTTAAAAGATGAACAGAGAACAGTTTTGAAAGAATTTACTGGCGGCAAGGATGTTATGGCTCTTCTCCCAACAGGGTATGGTAAGAGCTTCTACTTCTATTATGTACGTTGCATGCTGCTTTCAATGTGATTTGTTGAAGTAGAACATCATTCAAAATGACAAGCACCTGTTTCTCCAATCAAGATGAATGATTTTGATTGACAACCCCGCCTTAACAAAGAAAAGCTAATGGTTCTTTCCCAGATGTAAGATGTGAGCAGCCATGCAAAGCATCCATACATCTTGGCGTGAGTCAGGTTAACAATAAGCCATATTTAACCAGTCAAATAATACTGGTCCTCCGACTACCTCCAGAACATCCGACATGAGCCATTCTCCAGTTTGACCCAAAGGCAGCAGGCTGGAGACGACCTCGAGGGAAGCCCCGCACCCCATGGCTTGACGTCGTTGCAGGCGACCTCCAACAACACGGAGTCACCGTGGAGGATGAGCAGCTGGCTCTAGATTGCCAACAATGGAAAAATCTGGTACACCTGGTCGGCTCAACGCACTTGGACAGTATAAACTGACCCTCGCTGGAGCAAAAGAAGAAGAAGAAATAATACCATAACAATATAGAAGGAATGCCAACTCCAAAAGTTCCTCTGTTTTAAAACAAAAATAAGTGACATTAGGTTAGGGCTGCAACTATGAAATATTTTTGTATTCGAGTATTCTGTTGATTTATTCATTGACTAATCGAGTAATCAGATGAATTAAATTTTTTTAACCTTCTGATGCATCATTGGTGAGTGCAGTGAGTGAGACTAAAAATAAACAGATTGGGATTTGTTTGTGTATTTGTTTTTACTCTGGTTTCCAGTTTTGTTGTGATGTTAATTTTTTTCTCCACCTTATCTTTACCAAATTTTGATTGTGTAATTATTGTCTGGAGTCGAACTATGTGCCAGAAAACATCTGAACAGATTTTCTTAAGAGCCAAAAACAAAACTTGCTGGCCCAAAGTTCAAATACTTGTTGTTCAATGTGTTCTAGTTCACAGTCCATCTTCAACATCCTAATGTTGAGTTACTTCTGAGTTCCTTCAATTTCAACTCTGTGTCTTTCCTGTGTTATTCCACCTCTTTTGACCCTAGAACACAGTAAAACAAGACGCCTGAAGAAAAAGAACACAAACACAGACTCACAGCAGCTTTTAGGACACCTTCACAGCAGCACATTTACCTGAAGTAAAGTCTCAGGAGTTAAAGAGTTAAAGTAGATCAATCAATAAATGGGGATGGGAGAAGGCTGAGGTGTTTTGAATTATGTATGTGTATCCGCGCAAAGACGCGCCTTGATATATGAAACCAGATGTAGCCTAATAATTACACTACCATTTGCTAAAAATTATTACAACATGTGAGGCTACATGCTAACCGGTGCTAGTATTCACCAGTTAGAAAAACATAGATGCTCTGAGTCTGTTTTGATTAAGTGTAATTGAACTGTGGATGTGTTCAATTCAGGTGTTGTAGCAAATACAGCAGTGCTAGGCTAATGCTATTTTGCTGTGTGCACACTGTTGTCTGCCTGACGCAGTGTAAAATGGCAGATGCTGGATTGGATCAGCTGGACAGACCGGGGGCAGGATTAAGGTCCGGACGTTCTTGCACAGCTGCCAAAAGCAGCACTCACGCAGCGCAGTCAAAAGGTGAATCGGGATGCATTTCATTGGACATATTTCTTCATGGTATGCTTTAGAGGGAAGGACAAATTAACTGTTGTTTGATTCGTTTTATTCAGTTTTCCATCTTCAGACCAGCTACTGTGGAGATACTGGACCATGACAGTGACAGAGGGAGTCATTTTAATGACAACTACAAATATTGTTAATTAACTGGTGTATGCGAATTCCTCTGCGAGTGACATACCATGTGGTCCTAGATTATTATTATTAATAATATATTATTAACCCCTTAAGCCCGGGGTTAATTGTGTAATTTTTCATTAATTATTAACATATAATAAATATGGACAATGGAAATTTGTTTCAACTTTTGCTCAAAGTTAAGACCCTAATGTTCATAAAAGTACATATAAAGTGTATTTTAGTGATAAAAGTCACCTGTAAACATGATCTTTAATGTGTGTGTGGTGAAATATAAGTTATTTTTAATCGCCGATACATGCAATTAATTCATCTATATCTTGTTCTGGCGAGCGATAAGGCCACCATGTTTGTAGGCGTTTGAAAGAGGAGATTCTCCTGAATCCATTGACACCTCACATTCCATGAACTACATTTCCTTCTGGACAGGAAATGCATGTGTAAAAGGTGAAAGGTTAGCATCTTTGCGCATGTCGGGCACATGCACGGGACCGGCCTGGGGCAGACTCACGCTACACATCGGTGTGCCGTTTATAGTTATATTTCCCAACTTTACTCTTCGTTTTAAGTCATTTTAGAGAGTTTTAGTGAGTAACAGTGAGTGACAGTGTATTTTCCTGAATGTTACTGACTGTGGTAAGCTTTGTGAAGCTAGCTGTTAGCCGCGTGCTAGCATGTAAACAACAGAGACACTACAGAGAAGCTGAATATTCAACATCTGACTGAGATCTGACTGTGGATATGAACTCAAAACAGGATGAACATCTACCCATTAAGTTGTTGTATCTTACTGATATGTTTTACAAACTAATAGTAATAATAATAACAATAATACTACATTTTATACTATACACATGCAAACACTGTTGACTATAGTAGTATTTTTTCAGCCTCATTTCTCATTTTATTGTTATTTCTACACATAAGTAGATAAGTTTATAATTAATCAATGATTGTTTGAGGATTTATTCACTTTCTCTGTCAAAATAAATAACATTCTATCATTTCATGAGAAGGAAAAAGTCTCAAATCATGATTGTCTTCATTTTTCCTAGGTAGGAGGATGACAGCCTTATTTGACACAAATAAAACTGCTTTTTGCAGAAACACATGGACCAGTTCAGTCTGCTGCCAGCCCCCCCAACCTAATGATAAACCAGCCCCCACCTGATGATAACACATAGACATTTTTGGACTTTATTGCAATTGTTTGTGTTTTGAATGTTTGTATTAGTTATTTTGTTTAGTAAATTTGCACTAATTTTGAAATTTATATTTATTGTAATTGAATTTATCATATATTTTTGCACATTTGTTCAACTTTATATTTGATTTTTACTAAAGTGTATTATTATTATTATTATTGATATATTATTATATTGTTTGGAGTAAGTTCTTAATAAAACTACTCCATTTGGAGACAAAATAATCCATGTTTATATGGTTTTATTCATTTTAGTTGTGCACAAAGGTAGAAGTTGATGAAACACAAGGTAAATTTCATTTCTAAAAGCTCTAGTAGACAGTAATAGACTTCTGTAATGGATATGAGTTGTATTTTCCAGACAGATTTTACTGGAAAATTAAAATAATGTATTTGGAACAGTTTGGCACAACAGTGTGCCAAACTGTTCCAAATGCACTGTCCTCCTGGTGTTATCTTGACTTAAACCTTTTCTGGAGGCTTTGTCCTTTGCTCTAATTCTATCAACTTTTGTACCTGTGTTGTAAAGGAGTTACTGAAGGTGATCAATAGTGTCTATATTCATGGAATCATTGTTAGCAGGGTGTTTTCTTTTGTCCAAAAAATAATAAATTCAGGCAAGACCAAACTATTCTAATTTATCTTTTAGTTTATTCCAGTTTATTAAGTCATAGTAGTAGCTACACTATTTTAGACAATGGGAATAGATTCTGTGAAGCCTGTAGATATCCTTTGATACAAAGAACATCCATATAAACCTTAGGATTGTGGAGCAATTCTTCATTTACTTTGGGTATGTTTTTTTAGGCATTTTTCTCTGAAAATAGGCTCAGGGTGGAAGAGGTTAATGAAAATAAAAAGTTAATATGGGCGGCTGTGGCTCAGTTGATAGAGTGGGTCGTCCAATGGCTCTGGCTGTCCACTTGCCAAAGTGTCCTTGGGCAAGACACTGAATCATGACTTCGGCTCCCAGTAGGACTGACAGAACTTTAGGGTGCTTTCACACCAACATGAGTTGGTGCGCACTAAACGACCCATTCGAACCAAAAACTTGGTTCGGTTCGTTTTTGTTGGTGTGAAAGCATCAATCGCACTCCGGTGTGCACTAAATCAAGCGGACCGAGACCTCCAAAAAGAGGTGGTCTATGCACCTTTGGTGTGAAAGCAAACTCGGGTCCAAACCATAGACTTTTGGTCAAAACTACCTGTTCAAAATACAGTAAATGCCAAGGATATATCCTACCTTGTGGATCTTTGGAGTAATCTTCGTTGCATAGTCAGCATGACCACATTCCTGTAAATAGCGAGTCTCCTCAGCCTGAAATGACGCACTATGCGGCTTTGGCAACTCCAATGCATAAGCACGTTGTTCTCTATAAACAGCCTTGATTCACTCGCAAATTGGATATTTTGCCAGTAATGTCCAATACAGAGAATACAATAAGCAACTATCAGAGCAAGTACCAATGTGTGAATGTGTCGCTCCATTTTTGGGTCAAAATTGGCGCTTGTTTCTACCGGAAGATAAATGAAAGGTCAATCGAACCAACTTTGGTTCGTTTGCTGGTGTGAAAGCGGACCACATTGGAATCTTTATAAACATCGTAACAATTTCACTGGCTAGTGCAGACCAAATAATCGAACTAGTGGTGTGAAAGCGCCCTGAGAAACCTACTGATGTATGAGTGTGTGTGTGTGTGAATGGGAGGTTCAATGAAAAGGAGTTTTGAACAGCATGAAGGTGGAACAGTGCTGTATAAGTGCAGTCAATTTAATAAGTTGTAACGGTGGTCTCACAGTTTATGTGTTTGTCCAGCAGACCGGTTAAAGCCATCGGTTCAATTTTGATCTTATGGCTCAATTGCGTATGTCTCTGGTTGTAATTTTTTTTTTCTTTTTAAAGGACTGTTTTAAATACTGTTTAAGAACCAATATAATTTTGAATGTACTGATTTGGTATTGGTATTGAATGAAACTCTTTAGGTACCCAACCCTACCACAAGTTTTACACCTGTGGTAAAACAAAAAGAAAAATAACTTGATTTTTACTATTATTATTATTATTATTATTTTTTATTTGCATATGAATGATAAAACTATTACCTTCTTTTTCATTTTCCCATTGTGGACCCACAATTGAATACAGCAGGAAAAGAATTACTGATACACAGATTCAACTCCTCTTCTGTTGCTGCTCTTCTTTTGATTAAATTCTCTCTGGATGGAGGCTAAGTTATTCATGCATTATTATTCTACACGTAAGCATAAGCAAAACCATAACTGGCATTTTGTTACTTCAACGTCTCCTGTGAATGCAAATGCTCATTATGTCTTTCAGTTTATACAAACACCAGAAAAACAACAGCAGTAAGTAACTCATTATCACTGTCAACATTTAGATTTTAAAGTATATTTAAAAAAAAAAATAATAATAAAGGTGGTTAAATAAAAGCCTGGTTTATTGTAGCTGTCTGGAAACTATGCAATTTATGAATCCATCTCCACACAAAGTAAGACTTGATCTGTTGTTGATTATATGCAGTCTATTTTAACCCTCACATTTGGTTAAGAGTCAATTTGACCGATTTCAGTTTTTCAGTTTACGAAACTACTGGTTATCGTTTCTTTTTCTTCATTAAATATGGTGACTTTTCCTCATCTAGGGTGATGAATTGGTGAATACAATCTGAACACTGATGTTTAGTGGAATGTCTGTGCAGAGTTTGGAGACAAAAGATGAAGACACTTTAATGTGGGCAATTAGCTGCTCACATTCAAAATGAACATATTTTTATTACAATAAGATATTTTCAGTTGTTTGTTTGAAACTGTTGGTGTTGAATTAACATGTTAATTGCATATATACATATATATATATATATATATATATATATATATATATATATATATATATATATATATATATATGTACATGTTTGTGTGTGTGTGTGTATGGTAAATGGACTGTGCTTATATAGTGCATTTTATACACCAGTGGGTGCCCAAAGTACTTTACAATTCCTCACATTCACACACATACACTCATACACCAGTAGTATATATATATATATATATATATATATATATATATATAATTTTGTTTGTTTTTTGCTAGATATGGCTACAAGTCAGACGCTGTCTGACGAGGTGGGACACCTTGTCAGTACCCACAACCTTAACCAGATTGTAGACTGATCCTTACCTACTACTTTCAGACCTCCTCCATTGAATTATCAAAACCAATGAGTTTCACTCATCGCGATCTCTACTATTATGTCATAAATGGTGTATCACCATATACAGGTCCTGGCTTTAAAGTCATACAAATGGCTGGATACATACCAGTATTTTGTAGCCTAGTAAACTAGCCCAGATGTTAAAATAATTAGCTAGTTTAGACTTGTTTTTGTCACTGTAGACGTTACATTGTTCATTGCTCTGATTGGTCATAGCACAGCCGTTGATCCCACTCATACGCTTAACCTGAGGCTATGAATCATCTCCAGACTAAGAATTCATGCCGGGCTAAGTAGCTGGTAAGCAATGCCAGATGTTATGCCTGTAACATGCCGTGCTCAGGCAGTGTATAAAGATCCAGCAGGGAGACGTATGTAGCTCTTAAGTTAGCTTTATTTACACTTGCTACAATATACATACTTCCGGACCGTTCCCTTATAGGTTCCCCACATAACAGGTACACACATACGTTCCTACTACACATCAGCCCTCGCTACATCTCCCCCTTTAAGTTAACTGTTAGACTTTCTTAAAAGAGCTTCTTTTTGTCTTTACTGTACTTTGCAAATAAACTTAAACAGTAAATATGAATAGTAAACCTGAGTAGTAAACATTCAAGTAATTAACATAACTTCTCTTCTCTCTTTTCTCTTCTTTTTTTTTATTTTTATTTTTTTTCAGTAGTGCATAACGTCACCTATAAACCTTTTCTGGATAACGATTTCTATAAAACAACTCATTCAAACCTTGAACATGAATGTCCTTCTTATCTAGGGATCGGGGTCGACTACCCGAGTCCCGAAGCTGTGCAGGGATTATTCTGCCCTGTGAAACAAACCACAGCTTTCTATAAATTCAGTCTGTTCCGTGGTCTTGTGATCCGGCCTGATCTAGTCTCTCTGGGAGTCTCTGGAATGACCCTGATGTGAGATCGGTTTCTCCTGAGACTTCCTGAGGGCAGGTCTATGTTGTAAGACCTCGGTGTCTGAGCTGGACCACTGACAGTTCCTGTTTCCTTAGTGTTCTTCACCCAGACCCTTTGTCCTGGTCTGAGCTCTTGTCTTGTCTTTGTGTTGTGTCTTTTGTCAAACCAGAAAGTCTGTTTCTCTTTTAACTCCTGATCCTTCCTTCGAAAAGCTTGGAGGTCAGGCCATCCTGGCTGTAGCTTCTCTCGACTGACGGGCAAGGGTGTTCTGATGTTGCGGCCCATCAGTAGCTGTGCCGGTGATGACCCGTGTGACAAGGGAGTGGCTCTGTAAGCCACGAGAGCCTTGTGTGGATCCTCCCCCTTTTTCAGGAGAGATTTCACCGTCCTCACCGCCCTCTCTGCCTCTCTGTTACTTTGAGGATAGCGGGGGCTGCTGGTCGTGTGAGTGAAATCATAGTCTCTGGCAAAGGCTGCAAACTCCGCTGCAGAGAACTGAGGGCCGTTATCTGTGATCACAGTCTCTGGGACCCCATGTCGTGCGAAAATAGACTTAAATTTTTCTGTAACATGGGCTGTTGTGGTTGAGGTGAGGTTAGCCACTTCAATGTAGCGTGAGTAGTAGTCAATAACCACGAGGTACATGGCATTGTTCCACTGGAAAAGATCCGCTGCAACACGCTGCCATGGCCTGTCAGGCAGTGGCGTCATCAGCAGTGGCTCTGGTGCATTGTGACCCTCACGTGCACAGATAGCGCAGTTTTCCACTCTCTGTTTAATCTGTTTGGTTAGACCTGGCCACCACATGGACTGCTGCGCTCTGGCGGCACACTTTGTTATCCCTTGATGACCTTCGTGTATTTTATTGAGCATTTCCTCTTGCATTGTGACAGGAATGACGAGTCTTTCGCCTTTCATCAGAAGTCCTTCTGCAACTAGCAGGTCCTGGTGATACTGCCAGTACTGCTGCAGTTGAGGCGGAAGAGCTTTTCTGCTTAGAGGCCAACCTGTTTGCACCACGTTTTTCAGCCTCTTGCAGGTATCATCTGTGTCCTGTGCTGTCCTGATCTGCACCAGCCTCTGCTCTGACGCTGGCAAGTGTTCTATTATCGTGTTGATGGACACACATACATCCTGTTCCAGCTGCATGTCCTCTTTCGTAGGCGGGGCTTGGATAGGCGCTCTGGACAATGCATCTGCTGTGATGAGTTTCTTTCCAGGCACGTGCTCAATCTTGTACGTGAAGCAAAGCAGTCGCAACCTGAATCTCAACACGCGAGGTGGCAAGTCATCTAGCGCTCTGCTGCCTAGCAAGGAGATGAGAGGCTTGTGATCGGTCTGTATCAGGAAGTCCATTCCTATCAGGTAAGACTGAAAACGCTCACATGCCCAGGTTAGTGCGAGGGCCTCTTTTTCTATCTGGGCGTATCTACGCTCTGTGTCTGTCATGCTGCGTGATATGAAGGCGACTGGCCTCCATTCTCCAGATGGTTGCTTCTGAGACATAACTCCTCCCAGCCTAAAGGAAGAAGCATCTGCTGCAACTATTGTCTCTCTGTTCAGGCAGTACTGTGCCAGAACCGTTGGTGAGCTCAGTTCTTTACGCAGCTCGTCGAATGCTCTCTGCTGCGCACTCCCCCACACCCACTCAGTGTCCATCTTGAGCAGGTCTCGTAGCGGTTGTGTGAGCTCTGCGATGCGTGGAGAGAACTTTCCCACGTAGTTAACCATGCCCACAAACCTTTTCATGTCAGCAGCGTCTTTGGGCGTTGGCATCTCCCTGATTGCCTTGAGTTTTCCCGGGTCTGCCTCAATGCCCTTTGCACTGACGATGTGGCCCAGGAACATGACCTTGTTGACAGCAAACTGACACTTATCATTGTTTAGCGTCAGGCCCTCCTCCTGGAGCCGCTCCAACACTTTGTGCAGCCTGTGGTCATGTTGTTCACGCGTTGATCCAAAGACGAGGATGTCATCAGCATGACACACCGTCCCTTCCAGTTCTGTCAGCATCTGTGTCAGCCGCTTTTGAAAATGCTCGGGTGCCGACGAAATCCCAAACGGCAGTCTCTTGTAGCAGTATCGCCCGAAAGGGGTGATAAACGTGGTCAGTGGGACTGATTCTGGATGTAGAGGTATCTGCCAGAATCTGGCCGTAGCATCCAGCTTTGTAAAGACTATTGCCCCTGCAAGCTTGGCCAGTGTTTCATCGACGGCCGGCAAGATGTGTCTCTCTCTGCAGATGTACTCATTCAGATGGGTCATGTCAGAGCAGATCCTGATCTTTTCTTTGGGCTTTGGTGCCACAACCATTCCTGCACACCAATCTGTAGCCTCTTCAATGGCCATAATTACCCCCATTTTTTCCATTCTCTGAAGCTCCCCTTTTACCTTTTCATATAATGGTAGAGGTACACGTCGTGGCAGTGACAGCGCGTAGGGCTCTTTCAGCTTAATTTTGTATTCCCCATTTAGGCAGCCCAGTCCTGTGAAGACCTTTGGGTACTGTTTTTTCATGTCGACTTCCAGCTCTCTAACACTGTCCACTATGTGAAGTAGCTTCAGGTCTGTGATTGCTGGAAAACCAAGCAGAGGAGTCGCTAGCCTTTGTACCACATACACTGGTTGTGTCGTTGTCCTGTCCTTATATTTCATGACTCCATCAAACTGACCTCTCACCTTTAGAGGTTCATTGCTGGGTCCACACAATGGTATTGTTGATTTGGAGAGTGGGCCGTGCCATTCTTTTGAGTAGGCGGTAGCTGGAATGACTGTCGCATCCACCCCTGTATCCAACTTGAAGGTGATGTCTTGTCCATTCACTTTCAGTGTCTTTTTCCATGTTTCCCGTTTCTTTCCTGTGGACACCGCTCCTAGGAAAAGAGTGTCCTCTTCTTCCTCTCTGAGTACTGCACCGACTCTACCTGATCTGCAAACAGCTGCAAAGTGTCCTTTTCTCCTACACTTCCTGCATTCTGCTTCACATGCAGCACAATTGTTCAGAGAGTGTGCTGGTCCTTTTCCACATCGTCCACAGCTTTTCTGTCCTTTTTGGAAATCCTTTTGTCCCTTTCTGTAGGTTGTCTTCCCTGTCTGGTATTCTCTGTGTGACTTTTTCTTGAATTTCAGTAAATCCACATTTGCCTCTTTCTGTTCTGTAACATTTGTTTCTCTTACTATGGGTTGCTGTTTTTTAATTTCTTCATGTTGTCTTATTGCCGTAACAGCTTTTTCCAGTGTCAATTCACTGTCCATTTGTAATTTTTCCGACAGGCCTTGATGCCTTATCCCTACCACCAACCTGTCTCTGATCATCTCATTCTGCAGAGGTCCGTATTGACAGTGTTCTGCTAGTTTGTAAACTGCAGAGATGAAGGCCTCAGCTGATTCTACTGGCTCTTGGCTTCTCTTATTGAAACGAGCCCTTTCATATATCACGTTGTGTTTACATATGAAGTATTTATCAAAGGCTTCCTTTACTGCCTTGTACTTCTTTAAATCATCAGCACTTAAGCCTAGCATGCTCAAAATGTCATCAGCTTTGTCACCCATAGCATAAACTAATGAGTTCACTTGGTATTCTTCATCTTTACTGTTCAATCCGGCTGCCATCCAAAACCTTTCAAACCTTCGACTCCAGTTGGGCCAGTTAGAAAAGTGGGCGGCTTATGGTGGGCTTATGGAGAAAAGGGAATCCATAGTACTTTCTCTTTTGTTGTTGTTGAACAGGCTCCTCGGCGTTACCTGTTGATATCCCATTCAAAGACGCTCCTTCGCCGTCTCTCTAACTAGCTGCTGCTGCACTCAGTTTCTAACTGCCGGCTAGCGTTAGCTTAGCTTCGCGCCGACCGGTACTCGCGGGTCGCGCTTATTTATTTATTTATTTATTTAACTCGCCCGAAAACTTCTTCCGAACGATCTCTTGAGACGGGATTCAGCCACTTCTGACACCATGTAACATGCCGTGCTCAGGCAGTGTATAAAGATCCAGCAGGGAGACGTATGTAGCTCTTAAGTTAGCTTTATTTACACTTGCTACAACATACATACTTCCGGACCGTTCCCTTATAGGTTCCCCACATAACAGGTACACACATACGTTCCTACTACACATCAGCCCTCGCTACAATGCCGGCACTGGACACTACTTTGTAATGGCAATTATCTTCTTTCATTGAAGCAGATATATGTGGTCGAACTTGCACAAACTGACAGCTGGTTAAATTCTCTTTTGTTAGGCTAGCAGGCTAGGCTAATCTGTCAGGGTTGTGGTCTCTGTCTCAGAAAGTGCTATTTTTTGTGACAGAGAATTTTGCTGTAGGAAGTAGCTGAGTTAAAAATTAATCTCTAAAGTTTGCAAACTCACCATATACAAAATGTTCACTGCAAAGTCTTGAATACTTCGAGGGTTGCCAGTCTTTGTGGTTAATTGCAATTAATCACAGCTGCCTCCTCTCGACCTCAAAAGGAATGTGGTTAAATGCAACATTAGGTTTACGCTCTTTTCTGTTGGCACAACCCACAGCACAGCAAGAGAGGACCATCTGGCAAAACTAAACTGAATTAAATAAAATAACTTAGCCTATAAACTTGTAACTTATAAAAAAAAACCTCAGAGACAGCGACTGCTTTCGTTTACTTGCACTGTCCATCATGGCTGAAGGAAGCAGCATGACAACGACGTAACAACACACACAAAGGGTCAATAGATAGATATCATGGCAACTTCATGGTGATGGATTAATTGAACTCACAGGGTCACTTCCTGTTAGCTCGTCATATGTTAGCATGTTCTGTCTGGTAGTGTCACTTCACATTAAATTCGTTAAACAAGGCAGCAGTCTCTGGACAAATTAGACAAACACAAGCGCCTTCATGTTCAGATAAAAAAATATTGTAATTACCTTCTGTCCTGGAAGCGACAGCCCTCACTGTCAGTTTTCCTCTTTTTATTTACAGGCGCTATTAATGAGAAGGGTTGACGGCAAAATTCAGATGGAGTTAGAGTGGTGCTGCCATCATCAGGGAAAATAAGTAACTGCATGACGAAACTTTAATTATTAACTCCACCAAGGAGGTTTTTTTTGCCAGATTTGTTTGTCTGTCTGTCTGTGTACAACATAATTCAACAATTAATGAATGGATTTTGATAAAATGTTCAGGGTATGGTGGTAATGGGTAGATCAACAAATGATTAGGTTTTGGTGTGTATGTGTGGGGGGGGTGCCTTGGCGGAGGTCTTTACTGAAGCTGCAGGGCCGTATAAATTCTCACCATGGGCCGTGATTGACTTTGGGAATTAAATGGTTAACTGATAGAAAACTGTCTCTGTGTCAGTCTACTTTTATTTTTTTCCCCCTGCGACTCTTACTTTATCTTTTCTGTGAAAATTTGCAAGATAGCAGTATGAATGCATAACCCATTGTCTATGTTTTTATTTAAAAAAACAAAAAAAACAGCCTGATTCATTCAGCTCTACCTCCCTGCTATTATTTATGGTTATTACAGATTTACAGAAATGTCAGAGCACCACACCCTCGGCCCTCTCCTCTTCAGTAAAGCTGCTGATACAAGAAGCCAGGCGTACACCACTGCATTGTAAGTCATTCTGTATAACAGCTAAATGACTCACATAAAAATGCTAATTTGATGCCACTCAAAGTAAGAGGCATTTGAATATTTGGAAGGAAGGGAGGGGAGGTGCTTTTCTTTTAGGGCTATATATAATCTCTTCTTTGACAGAACGGTGCTAATAATGTTGTTAATGTCATAAAATGTGACAAGTGACAGATGAAGCACAAGCTGGATATGTGTGTGTGTGTGTGTCTCTGAAGATAGTGTACATAAAAAAAAGACTTAAAGCACTTATCACACGCTGGCATGTACCTTTCACAGAACAAAGCAGTATCGTAAGGGAAGGAAGCCTCATTATATTAGACTGCCTTTCTCTTACCGTGCACAGAATATCCAGACACCAATGGAAATAACAAAATGCCAGCGATCACATTGCATATGTTTACATGCGGCATAATAATGTATGAATAATTTAATCTTATTCCAAATGAATCATTAACACCTCGAATGGAGCTGGCCGCCCCCGGGCTGAAGTAATGGAGCTTTTCTTTCTCTGATGTGATTGAACATCCACAGTGATTCTGATTTACTTGGACAAGTCGGACACTTGTTAATTAGTTTGTCTTCTTTAATCATTTTGGAGGGATTCAAATAAAACCTGCCTGTCGCTGTTCATCACTTTGTCTCATTTCTGTTGCGGCGCTTTTGTTTGCCTCCGAAATACGGTCTTTTCATTTGAACGTCTGTCCACAGATGAATTTTAAGACAAAGCTGCTGATTAAACTCACAGGAAAAATGAGGAGGAGGATGAGGTGATCATTTTATACATGAGAATTAGTATACATGAGAATTAGGATGGACGGACAGACGGATAGATAGATAGATAGATAGGTAGGTAGGTAGGTAGGTAGGTAGGTAGGCAGGCAGGCAGGCAGGCAGGCAGGAAGGCAGGCAGACAGACAGACAGACAGACAGACAGACAGACAGACAGACAGATAGATAGATAGATAGATAGATAGATAGATAGATAGATAGATAGATAGATAGATAGATAGATAGATAGATAGATAGATAGATAGATAGATAGATAGATAGTTGAAAAAACAACTGACTGTTATGGGAGGCATCTTCACTCTTCTTTTTCTTCAGGGAATGAAAGTCCTGGAAAATATTTTATTGTATGCTGGGTGGCCGTGTGTTGGGGCTAGTTCAACACTATTGGAGCATTTGTCTCATTTGAATACATCTCGCAAACATCTCGCAATGAGCTGTTTTGAGTGGCAGGAATTACGGCATAAACGCTATAGATTATAACATTTTATGTAGAAAAACACAGATCAGCAAAATAGATCTCGTTTAAAGTAAATAAAAAAACAGTGCTCTTAGTCTGGCGGTGGTGGGTTACCAAGTAAGGCCTGGCGTCCCACCAGGCTTATAATGTACTGGGGGAAACCCTAAGCAGGCTGCCAAGTACCACTCCAATATGGCGGCCAGATGCACGCATTCGTCACTATGATAATAAATACTATATCTACCTTTTCTATATCTATATGGATGACAGGCTAATCATTTCAATCAGCTGTTGTTGGAAGAGGGAAACATCTAAAACATGCAGGATACCAGCCTTCGAGGACCAGGATTGAGAACATTTAAAATAAGTGCAACATTCAGATACATAAATTAGATGGTTGACACAGATATACCCTCAAAAAGTCAATGTTGGACTTTCCACCAGCGTATGTCACAGAGGATTGCTGAAAAACAGTATCTTAAGTGTGTAGAATTTTAAAGGCTGTCAGAAAAGAAAAATGTTAATGTTAGCGGTGGAGCATGCAGAGTCAGCCCCCATTACTCTTTGGTGGATAGAGCAGGGGAGGTCCTGCAGCGTGCTACAGGAAGCGGTGACCTTTCTAGGAAGCCCGGCCACTAAATCACTGTCTGGACCGCAGTGTTTCCATGTAGGCTAAGATAAAGTGGACAGCTCTATCCAGGGATCTGCCTCACTGACTCCTGAGACCCATCTCATTAATTGCTGGGGCAGCAGATGCAGGGCCAGTCACCTTTGGCTGGAATAATCTGGATTTCCAGTTTAACAAAAGAGCTGAGCCAACACTTTCAGCTGAACACTTTCCCTTACTCCAAAAACCTGTGTTCCATTGTTTCACTTCCTACACCCCCCTGGGAAACCTACACAATATAATAAAGGTATGTTCAAGTATGGGAACTTTTTTTAGGGGCTGTCAAAATTAACGCATTAATATGTATTAATCCATCATTATGATTGATCAGATTAAAGTTTTTAACACAATTAAATGGAACAGCTGTTTACAGTTGTTACCTGGAAACTTTTGAATGTGTTGAATAAACATGTTAATCGCATATACATTCATATATCTTTACATATGTTTTGGATATGTTATAGGTTTCTTTTTGTGTTTTTTAGAGGGTTTTTGAACAGGTTTTGGATTTTTCATGGCTTTATTTTTTTGGGGGGGGGTTATCACATTTTACGTATTATTTTCTCTACATTTTGTGGGTTGTTTAGTGCATTTTTGTGTATTTTGTGGGACATGTGAGTACAAAAAACCCCCAGAGATAGTACAGTCAACCAACATAAAGCGTTTGGACAGAGTTTTCTTTTCACTGAAGCACTCCCAGATGACAATACCACATTAACGCAAAACATACATTAGACTGGAATTGTGCTAGCACTAGGCTAATGCTAGCACTTAGTTAATGTGTCTCATAGCTTGGACAAACACATTTAGTGCAGACATAGTCACTTCTTTCTTGAAATGAAAAATGAAACACAGTTAATGTAGAATATTGAATATTTAATCATGATTAATCAAAATCAATGTAAACCAACCCTGTGATTAATTTTTTTTTAATAATTTGACAGCACTAGCAATGTTTCATTTATAGAACACCAATTTATATCACAGAACATAACATGTATAATATCAGATTTGGATCTACTGCCATCCACATATATGTGTATACATATATATATATATATATATATATATATATATATATATATATATATATATATATATATATATATATATATATACTTTTTTATTTTAATTGTATACATATTAGGAGAGAAAACATGTACAAATTAAAAAATTCTGATAAAATTTCTTTAATTTGAATTAGATGAAATTAAAAACTATCCAAACACGTGATTGCAAATCAAGGCTGGACTGGGATTGGCTATTACATCTCAATCAGTGATATAAAACTCATATACATATATATATATATATATATATATATATATATATATATATATATATATATATATATATATATGTATATGTACATTTGCATAAAAAAACTAGTAGCCGAATACCCGTATGTAATAGAGCATGACACAGGAGTGGTATTTCTTGTTTCTATGTGACCTGTTGAATGTTAGACATGAAATGTTATGAAGAATGTCCACATAGTTTGCTGGAGTTTTGCTAACGGTGCATAATGTGGTACCATGCTAATCACGGATGGGATAATGGAGAGCTTTTTCTGCATTGGGTCCTTTTTGCTGCGAGGCATGAGTGCTAACCACTGCACCACCATGCTGCCCCTAAAACATGAGTGTTGATCCTTTATGCTAGCTTCAGCTCACTGTTTATTCACAGCTCATAGTCAACGTAGTCTGACGTCACAGTTTTGTTCTACACATTATTAGTATACACACCAGTTCTATCAGTGGTCTACTGAGGCAACACTGCCATTTAGAGGTGACACATTTGCTAGCACTTATCATTACAAAGCTCTTACTACTTCCCTCTTGACGTTTCAAAATACTACCTAGGTTTCAGAGATTGTTCATACAATGTGTTTAGAGTTCACTCAAATTCAGTTTGTACATGATTATTTCATTCTAACTATAATTTTATCCTCTCTTAAATGCTGTATCCTAAACTTTGGTTACTTGAGGTAAATAGCATATGCCCAAGTATAGGGTACTTAAAATAAAATAATTAAAAAAAAAACGCAATAAAACCATAACCCTAACCCTCAAACAGCAATACATACTGCACCCCAACTTTTGTGAACCATACCACCGTTAGGGTGGGAACCGTGCCTGATCTATTTATTTCTGACACTGCTAACCAATGACTCAAACAATGCGGATAATTTTGAATTGATTCATTTTTAATTTAAATTTGATGGGTTAACAATGGATTAGTAATGCTAATTTTTTCCCTTAATGTATCATCGAAGAATTGGATCAGGACATTACATTCTGTGATATTCATGTGGGGAATTTCAAATCCAGGTCAGTATTGAGTCTGGTGCTGTTTGGATCCATAACAGGCTGAATCCATCTGCTCAGAGTCTAGTTTTTATTGGAAATGTTTTTGGTGGAAGTGTGTGAACGGTTTGGCACCCTCTTACCCTTGACAGCTTTTAAGTGAGCACATCCCAGCCAGAGAAACACAATCCTCCAATCGACTGGTTTAGATGAGCCAAAAACCCTCTGAAGATTGAAAGTGTCAGCCTTTTGTGTGGCAGGTCCACGGCTCTGAGCACAGCAGAGGCCTTTTCTGTCAGACTGCAGTGGAACAGCATCTTTCCCCAAAATGTCATGCATTAAATGGACGGACAAGTACCTTTGTCTTCACATTTCATTGACTACAAATTAGGTATTTTTACAATTAATGCATTAACGTGGATTCATCCATTGTCATGATTAATCTGATTAAAAATTTGAACACAATTCATCATCATCATCTTTATTTGCAGGACTCAAGGTCTAAAAACATAGATTGCACATGCCAAACAACAAGAACAAGCACAATAAACAAATAACTAAAAAAACAAACACCAAACAGGACAAATAAAATATAATATAGATACATGTAGCTTATAAAAGACATTCATACCAGTAACCCCACATTGGTGACATAAATGGAGTTAGTCAGCAAGGTTATTATATTGTTAAAGTTGTTCAATAGAAAGTTTTTTTTTTAAAGGAGACCTATTGTGCCTATTATGTTTTTCTACACACATACAATGTTGTAATGTTGGATGTTGCCTCCAAACCTCAGCAAAGTTAGAAAACACGAGCTATAATGTTTATGCTGAAATCCTGTAATGTAGTTTACTGCTACTCGAAACAGCTCCTTGTGAGATGTTCGTGAGATATGTACAAAGGTTGTACACAGGTTGAAGCGTCCAATTGGGATGAATGCTAAAACAACGTGGAACCGGCCCCAAAACAGGTCCACCTTGCATATAATTCAAAATTTCCTGGGAGTTACGTTTCCAACCTGAAGAAGAGAGAAGATGCCTTCCAAAACCTTTCCAAAAGATGTCCCAACCATAAAACTGTAGGAAGCTTTTATTTTGGCTGGCCAACATAACATAATGTGTGAGTGGTCCAAAATATCAACGTGCTTGATTCCTCCCGGTTCAATAGTGTGAGCGGCGCGCCAGAGAAATTTTTATAATGACCGAAATACATGTGACTCGATAGTTTTGTGTACAGTAGACTATGTTAGCGTACTGGTATCACACAGTAAACAAATACACATGTGGGGACGGACCCGAAAACCTCGGTCTGTGTGTTGCTCTGACTGTCAGCAGTTTTACACAAAAATGACTGGATCAATTTTCAGGAAAGGGGTGAGGTGGTCCAGAATAGATCCCATTAAATATTGGTAAATGTAGGTCAAAGAGTCTTTAGAATTTGTTTTGCTTAGTGTATTTTTTGAGGACAACCCCCCCCCAAACACACATACAAAGCAACCTTGTGATTAATCTGATTAAAAATGTAAATCTTTTGACTGAACTATTACAAATGATTTTATCTTTTAACAACTTGAGTCACAATCTTCTCCTTTTAAGCAAAATGGACTGAGTGGATGTTGTTCACTTGTCATACATTCTCATACCAGCGTTTTCTTCTTCAGTCTATGGCGTCTCTGGGAACCAAACTGTCTATTTCATTGCCTCGACACTCATCGGCCCTAAGATGTTCAGCTGTTTTCATAAATTACAGACATTATGATAAGATGTTAGAGCCTTAAGAAGGTGTTTTCTTTTTTGAGTTGTTCTGTATTATATCCTTCAGGCCTTACATGTTTTAATTTGTTTTATCTGCTGTTTTTCCCCCATTTTTCCTATTATGTAGCTGTTTTTATTTTTATATACATATTTTTTAATGAGATAAGATGACACTGAGCTTCCCCTGTTTGAACGACCAGCAGCACAAGTGCACATTTTATTGAGCATTTACCATATTTACAAGAGCTTCTAAAACAAGAGTATGATGTTAATTTGTTATATCTGTTGATTGTGTTTTAAGACATTTTTTCCCTACTTTTCCAAATATTATGTAGCTGTTTTTATCAGTCTTTTTATCCAGCCTGTCTTGTATATCTATACATCCCTGTGACTTTTAAAATATCTTGTATTTTTACACATATTTTTGTAAAGCACTTTAGGCATATTTTGTTGTTTTTATTGCTGTCCAGTGATTACAGTTTTTAATCAGATTATTCACAGGGTTGCTGTGATTTAATTTTGACTAATGATTAAATATTAATTTGTAAACTATATTAATTGTATTTCCTTTTTCATGACCAAACAGACTCAAAAAGAAGTGAATATAGTGGTACCTCTACTTTCAAAAGACCCAGCTAACGAATTATCCAAATAACAAAAATCCTTTACCTCAATTTTTCGTCTCTGAATACAATTATTATTTATTTTTATTATTATTATTTACGAAAAGAAACTGAAACCCCCAGGACATATATACTATGTACTAAGGCATTAACGACTTTTTTCAAGTCGACTTATCTGTCAATAAAATTGGAGTTGCGTTGACGGGTCGTGATGACATCATCACACTGTCAGCAAGAAACAACACAGACACATGGCTGAAAAAACAAAACAAAAAAAACACGGACACATGTCTGTGCAGTAATGAGCAACTTGTATTAAAGTTCACTGCAATGTAACAACGTCCACTGACAAGACACAAACAGCATTTTAACCGCAACAAAACAAAGGCTAACATTAGCAAACATCAGGAGGTGAACATATGTCTGCATTTGGTCTGGACCCACGGCTCTAAAACTGGACTGTCTACATGTCTGTCAGACGTCCTCACTTTTTATATTACGTGTAAAAAGTTTAAGGCCAAAAGATTAACACAACACTGTCAATATCATGTGTTTGGGGGAAAAAAGAGCATGTTGTCATAATGAGGATTGTCTGTGCTGCTTATCACACAGGTTAGCTAGCTAATGCTGCTCGTATCATTCACATTAGCCGATACCTCTTCAGATGCCGTTCCGGTATTTACACACATGCGATGTGTGTCTGTCACTCTTGTTTTGTTAGCCCACCACAACTGTCTTACCTGCAGGTGTCTTGTTTAAGTCTAGTCTGTGAGACAGAGAGAGAGAGGGAGAGAGAGGGGGGCAGGGAGAGAAAGAATAACATGCGACTTGTCGACTTGTGCTACAGAAGTCAACGTGTCGACTAGTCGCCATTTACTATGTACATTACTATGTACATTAATATACATACTGTACGTGACTACATAATGTTTGTAACTATGTCATGTAGGTACTGTACATAGCATACCATTGGCTATGAGGGAGCTAGCCATGATGCTTTTTGTTATCTTTTGACCCTCATTCATCACAGAGTTCTCCATTCACATGTAAAAGACAGAGCTACCACTGCCCCACCATGTGACCACCAGAAGTGAAACGCCAAAAAAAAGGAGGATGCAGCCATCCCTGCCCCAGCATAAACAAAAGACATGCCAGCGGAACACCCCCGTACCCACAGGAAAAAAAACACCTCGAAAAAAATGGCCACGAGCCCTTCCCAACGAAGCACATGCCCCGCACACCCCAGGAAGACCACGAAAAGCAGTCAAAGGCAATCGTCCTTGGATCTACACCCCATCAAACGGCCATCAACAAACACCACTGACAATTAAAACAACCACAATGGTATGAAATTATGTCTGGTTGGTAATGGTTTGATGTTTAATGTTCAGTTAGTGAAGACACATTTAACCACTGAGACCAATAAATTAAATGGACTTTACTAACATAGCACGTTATACACCAGTGGGTGCCCAAAGCACTTTAAAATTCCTAACATTCACACACTCATACACCAGTAGACAACTGCTGCCCCTACTGGGAGCAACTTAAAGTTCAGTGTCTTGCCCAAGGACACGTTGACATGTGGACAGCCAGAGGATGGACGCAATCATTGCATGACCCGCTCTACCAACTGAGCCACAGCCACCCTAAACTACATTTTCTTTTACTTTTAACACATATTTCATACAAAATGTGTACACTTTTATAATTTTTAAAGGGTCTGAAGGGTAGTATTTGGGGTGTTGGAACGCATCAGGTCTTACATGTAAAATGCAACTCTATGAAAAATTACCGGTACGAAAACACTTCTGGAATGAATGAATTTCGTCAGTAGAGTTACCACTGTATATCTACACTGAACTAGGCACAGCTAGTTGATGTAGTAGCCTAATGCTAGCATTAGCCTAATGCTAGCAGAATCCCCGACAAGTGTATGCTTTGCTTTGATGTGATTTTTTAATCTGGAAGTACTTTGGTGAAAAGAAAACTCTGTTAAAATGCTTTATGTTGGTTGACTGATCTGTTTGTTTGTATGTAAAAATACATTGAGAAACAGAGAAAATATGGAGAAAAAAAATACAAAACATGCTGAAATTAAAAATATTATATATATATGCACATATATATATATATATATATATATATATATATATATATATATATATATATATATATATATATATATATATATATATATATATATATATATATATATATATATAAAACAACAACTGCAAACAACTGTTCTATTGAATTGGGTTAAAAATTTTAATCAGATTAATCGTGATGATGGATTAATCTGCATTTATGCGGCAATTTTAACAGCTTCAGTTGTTTTTAATGTGTTATATAAAATAAAATAATAAATTACCTTGTGTGATTTGGATCTTAAATGTAGCTTCAATTGTTCCTAATGACTGCGATAAAATGTACTGACCTTCCAGATCTCTGACAGACATGTTCCTCTCTTTCCTGACAGTGATGTGAATCATTCTCTGATCCTTTTAGACAACAGGACCAGATGCTGTTTGAAGACGTTCAGAGAGGATTGTTGGATCAGACAATGACTTCCACGTTTAAGGTCAGATGTCAAACTGTATTTTGCAGTGGCTGAAAAAACCCCACTAAAAAACCCCAAATGTTTGATGCCTTTCAGAGTTTCATCCAAAACAACTTTATAACATAAAAAAAAAAAAAAAAAAAATCTTTATTGGTCTTATTTAGGGTTGGCAACTGTTAGTTTGCGAACTGTTAGTTTTAGCTAACTATTTAGCTAAAACTAAAGCCAGGTTACCGGTAAGGATTTGTAAAGTGGACCGTGCAGGACTCTAACACCAGTACAGTCACATGACTGTCAGTTCACCTGTTAATGGTGAGTCAATCTGTCCTGTCATTTAGCGCTACTTTGCTAGCGCTAAATGACAGACGGATCTCTTTATTTCTTTTCAAAAGACCAATAAATGTGGTGAGCTGAAAAACACAGTTGAAAAAAAGGACTGATATGGTGAAAGATGAAGATTATCATCCATCAGGAACTACAGTTCACAAATGGCAAAAGTCAGAAGGGACACTTGCTCTGATTGGCTCACAGATCCATGTGATAACAGTACAATCTCCCATACAGTTTATCAATAGAATACAATATTTTATTGTCTGTCCAAATGGGTGCAGAAATTTGTATTTGACATGGCATGAAAGTACAAGTTTGACATTTTTTTTACATTAAATAATTGCCTTTTTTGGAAACAGTACAATGCAACAGTTTATTCAGATACATTTTTAAATTGTTTATGGAATGTCCTTTGCAGTGGACAACTTTTTTTTTCTTCAATAAAGCTGTGAAAGTCTTGTCCCTGGGTCTGAGGAGGTTAAGAAAATCAGAAAAGTGAACAAACATATTAAAAAATAAATTAAAACATGTGACCAGGGCATATTGAAAATAAGTTCATGTTAAAGAGTGTAATGTTCTATTTCAGGGTGTCTAGGATGCTTACGGCAGATGGAATGAAAGAGTTTTAGTAAGATATAGATTTTTAAATTTCTATTTTATTTTTTTAACAAAAATATGGAGGGCCGCCGGTGGGCTTCCCTAGAAGTCCTACCACCAGGCTTAGCAAGATTAAGAGGAGGCCCATGCCATATTGAAAAGATGCAGAACATCAACATACTCTCTTAAGTTTGAATAAATACTTTTTAAAAAACTGCATACATTTCTGTCTTTGCTTCTCCTTCCAGATATGACAGTATTTGGTTCAGGCCTAAAACTTTTCAGAAATATGAGAGATACTTTTTATAGTACTTTTTAGTATAGTTTTTATTTGATGATTTAACTATTACTTACAAATAATCAATTTAACAAAATTATAGAGAAATTAGTAGGATTTTGGTTGGGATAAGGAAATGTCATGATGATATGCTGCTTGGATAGGCCTGAGGAAAAAAATCCCGCAGTGGGTTGAAACTGCCCCTCTTTTGGGCTTCAGGGAGTTAGCAACCCTAGTCTTATTGGATGTTTATTATTATGTGTTCTTATTAGGCCTGTCAAAATAAATGCACATTAATCCATTGTCATGATTAATGTGATTAAAAATTGTAAAGCAACGAAATAGAACAGTTGCTTACTGTTGCTTTGTTTGAAGTTATTTTGTTAGACATTTTGAAGGTGCAAATGTGCATATTTTATCAAACTATTTCGGGGGAGTTTCTGTATTTTAGAAGCATTTTTTAAATATGTTTTATATTTTCCATCGCTTTTTTTCATAGTTTATTTTGTTGTGTGAATTTTATGGAATTTTAGTGTGCTTTGTATATCTTATCCTCTACATATTTTCTGTTTCTCATTGTATTGTTAGACCCTGTTTGCAGTTTGCATGTTCTCCCTGTGTTTGGGTGGGTTTTCTCCAGGTACCCCAGTTTCCTCCCACCATCCAAACACATGCACTGATTGGTTAATCTAAATTGTTCATAGGTGTGAATGTGAGAGCGATTGAGATGGACTGGAGACTCATAGAGGGTGTACCGCGCTTCCACCCATTGTAGCTGGATTAGGCCCCCAGTGACCCCCCATGACCCAAGTGAGGACCCGGGTTCAGATGACGAGACAATTGTATTGTTATTCATTTTGTGGGACATTTCATCTTAAAATACCACATTAACATAAAGCATACATTAGTCGGGGATTCTACTACCATTAGGCTAATGCTAGCACAAGGCTGTAGCTAGCACTACGCTAGCACTGTAAAGTCACCATGATGACCAGGTACTGGAATGTCAGTACTATTGCTATGACAACCAGGTACTGTAAAGTCAGTACTATCGCGATGATGACCAGATACTGAAATGTCAGTACTGTTGCTTGTTGCTTTTAATAAATGTTGGCTGTTTGGGTCTTTATGGGTTAGAATAATGTCACCTATGCTCTAGAACTGGGGCGCAAGGCTGGTAAAAGGTTAATTTTAGGACGAAACAGGTGGGTTTGGTGAATTAGTCAGAGAGTTTGTGTGTGTGTGTGTGTGTGTGTGTGTGTGTGTGTGTGTGTGTGTGCAGGTGGGGGTTGCTCCTCTGTGTTCATCCCTAGAACCAGCCCTGGTCAGACACACATGAAGATCAGTCATTCAACATTTACCAATGTGTCAGATAGGGTTTTCCGGGGCATAGACACATTTAACCTGAAGGTAGGTCAGCCGCTCACAGTCAGCTGAGGAACAGTGTGTGTTTGTCATGCTGGGATGTTCTTTCCAGTCTGACATGTATGACAAACACAGCCTGACATCCGTGAAGGTAAATGTGCTGTGAATGCTCTTTCAAACCCCAAATGGAAACGTGGGGAAGAAGTGTGTCATTCAGGTAAAGGAAAAGAGCCACAAAAGGTTTCATCCCTCCTTCCTTTACATTTTCTGCAAAACAACTGTCCCATCCTTTTTATTATTCATCTTTCCAAGATTACAAATGCTTCTTGACCTGAATTATGTTGACAAATATTCCACCCATATGATGCTTCAGTTTGATGTTACACTTCATGTTATTATTGTCTTTACCTCAAGCATCTCTTGAAAATGCTGCAAAATATAGCATTTAGCCTTTCCTGTTGTTAATCTTCAGGTATATGAAGCTCCCACAAGTACTTTTTCATACATCACCAGAGCTTTTATTTGTCTGTACATCTGTCTGTCAGCAACTTGATGCATAAACTACTGGACTCATTTCAATGACATTTTCAGTAAAAGTGTGAGGTGGTCCAAAATAGAAGAAAGAAAGAAAGAAAGAAAGAAAGAAAGAAAGAAAGAAAGAAAGAAAGAAAGAAAGAAAGAAAGAAAGAAAGAAAGAAAGAAAGAAAGAAAGGTCAATGTCACCAAAAATGTGTTTTTACAATGATAAGAGACATGTGAACTCCTCTTGCTGCCTGTATACTCAGTTTTGCATATAGCATATTTTTGCTCTCACTGTTGATTGACAGAACCTTGAAGGACAAATTTGAAGACTAGGTCAAAGGTCAAGGTCAAATTACAATTAAAAATCATATTTTGTATATAACTTGAACTTTTCATATTGATGACTTACAATGACCACCGAAATACTAGGCTGTATTCAAAACAACACGCTTCCAGGGCAGCTGTGGTTCAGTTGGTAGAGCAGGTCGTCCATTGACTGAAGGGTTGGCGGTTCGTGTCTGGGCTCTGGCTGTCCACATGTCGAAATGTCCTTGGGCATGAAGCTTAACTTAGGCTCCCAGTAGGACTGACAGAACCTTAGAAACCTACTGGTGTATGAGTGTGTGTGAATGGGTGAATGTGAAGCCAATGTAAAGCGCTTTGAGCACCATGAATGTGGAAAAGCGCTATATAAGTGCAGAACCATTCTTATACTATTCAGACTTCATACTGCCTAGTCAGCAATCAGACAGTATGCAATGCACTAACACTGGAGTGTACTACAGTGCATGACAACCCACAATGCATCGCGCTTCTATCTGAGCAAATATCAACAGGGTGAAGCAGATTTCACTTGAGCTCTAAAGTATTTAAATACACCAGTTTATTGATGTTCTCTAAAAAGTCAGGTGATAAAGTGCCTCTTTAGAAGCAGAATGTGGTGTTCACTTGTCTAAATACCACCTCTTTATAATTGTGTTCAGAAGAATTTGTTGCAACGCTAGCTAGCCGTAGTGAGCAACGTAATTCCAGTTATTTCCAATTGTCAAGTCCACTTGATTGGACATCAAGTAGAGTTGCATCTTGGGTAATGCCAGTACGATTAGGAAGCTCATAATGCATACTCAACATTTCTGCTGAATCTAGTTTACATCTGAGAACTTCCCGCATACTTAAAATTGTGTACTGCCAGTGTAAACACACCTACTACTCGTACTAACTTTTTGAGTATGCAGTAAATATGTAGTTTTGACCACAGTCCTACTCTTTCAATTCTGCATCTTGTGTGTATAGATGTTGACCTATTGTGGACCCGTCACTGGGTCTATACCTACAAACTAAAAATAACCTAAAATGGGGGTGGCACAGTGGTGCAGTGGTTAGCACTCGTGCCTCACAGCAAGAAGGGCCCTGGTTCGAATCCCACACCAGACCTTTCTGTGTTGAGTTTACATGTTCTCCCCGTGTCTGTGTGGGTTTTCTCCAGGTACTCCAGTTTCCTCCCACCATCCAAACACATGCACTGATAGGTTAACTGGTTAATCTAAATTACCCATAGGTGTGAATATGACAGTGATTGTTTGTCTATATATGTTCAGCCCTGAGATGAACTGGAGACTCATACAGGGTGTACCCCACCTTCACCCATTGTAGCTGGATTAGGCCTCCAGTGACCCCCACGACCCAAGTGAGGATAGATGATGAGATTCAGATGAGTATGAGCAAAATGCTGATGCTTGTGTCTTCAATACAAGTAATTCATTGCTGGACAGACGTATGTCCGTGTTGTTCCTCCACTAATAATGTGATGGCGTCATCACAACCTGTTCACTCGAGTTGACTGTATTGACGGATAATGCGACTTGAAAAAATACTGAAGTCATTAATGACTTTGAGCGATCTTAAAAGGTCAAACCCATAGTCTCATGTTTTGAGAGGGTGACATCCATTAAGATTTAAAATGTTTGTCAGGTGCGTGGTTTATTGTGCCTGGAACCACTTATTTCCTTTTTTTTTCATTTTTTAAAAATTTTTATTGTTTCATGTATTTTAAAACTTAATGGCTTACTGTCGACTCAGTCAGCATTTGGTCAGTAACACAAATGTTGTAATATTACCTGCATACACCACCACAGAGCATGACATGAGACTAAAACAGTCAAGTGTGGACTATCACTTATTCATGGGGTTTAAATATTACATCAGCTATTTAGGATTTACAACCATCATTTTCTGAGAAAAAAAAGGACCAGTAATTGGCCAATGTGTGAAATCTATGTCTATATGTGTCCTGTTCTCCTTTAAATCAGTGACAAATGAAGTACATAAAAATCTGGAGTTGATTCTGGATGTCAAATTTTTATTCCCCTTCTCAATATGAGGTCCACAGAAGTGTTAAAGCAAATGATGGAGGTCCTTATTCAGCTGAAAAAAACTGATGGAAAAAAGCGGAACATGTTTGAAACCAAAGAATTCACTGGTGAGCCATGGCGATGGTGTACAGAAGAGTTTACAAATTTAAAGATGGGATGCAGAATGTTTTTCTGGAGCATTTTTTTTTTTTATGGTGGAGTGATGTTTTTGTCAACATTTATTAACTTCGCTAATCTGAGATTTGAAAGTCATGTTGATGGTTTGTCTGTCTGTCTGTCTGTGTGTGTGCGTACACATTTCCGCTGTTCACACTCTAGCGCCACCAATTCTTGATGGATCATTCTGAAATTTGCTGATTTCAAGGCGACAGACAAAAGGATGAAACAGAATTTCAGCTAAATCGACTCACTACTTCCATTCTGCCACCATATTGATTTTTTACGTTAAGGTCACAGCAGATATTTGCCATTTTCAACATGTTGTCTACATCTTGGAAACTTATAATGATATATTGGTGATTTAACACGGTAATGTGTGATAATGAGGTATTCATGATTGGACAAGATCGCAGATTTCATATGATTCACAAACTTACCATGCTCCACATGGCTTCCTAGGCTGTTTGTTTGCAACATAACTTATATATTTATGTCTTCCTTCTATATATTTATCAATTTCTTATTTTATTGTATAAATTATGTTTTACTGATATTTGCTGGTGTTTTATGGATATTTCTTGTTTTTTTTTTTTCCACAGATTGTTGTTTCTTGGATATTTGTTGTCTGTCTAAATTCTTGCACTGAACCTCAGAGCTCTACCTTAGTTTTTTTTTTTTTAACTTAGTACAATGACAATGAAGAGATTCTTATTCTGATCTCGGCAAACACATGTGGGGTCACCATGGAAACTGCGGACAAATCCACATGGGACCTTTATATGTCAGCGGTGTTTTCTCTCAGATGCAGTGAAAGCTCATCTTCCCCTAAAATGTAAAAAATTAAATGGTCAAATATGTTGAGTTATGTTCTCATTACATTGACTATAAATATGTTACAACACGTTCATCTCTTAAATAAGTTCATTCACAATCAGTGACTTACCCCAAATCTTCAGATTTTTAAATTTTTTCCTCTTGCTCGATAATTTTTCCAACCAGAAATACATCATGTGTCTTTAGTCGAGAAGAAAATTTCCGATCAAAATTTGCAAGTGGCGCCTGCGGACGACAATCTCCATTCACCAACTGACATAACTTTACTTTAAAACTGTAATGCTTGAGCATTACAACTGAGGCACAAATTCGTATGTCACAGGAATGTTTTAAACGTACCTTTTCTCCCAGATCCATGATGGTGATCTGATGTTTACCAGTATTTAAAGAAGACATGAACTGACGGTGAATGGAGATCGTAGTGGGCATGCGCAGCTTGCAAATTTCAATCTGCTAACTTTTTTAAAATTATTATTATTATTACATTTTTATTTGTCAGAAATCATCATACATTTTGTATAACAAAATACATAACATTCTGCCAGGGGTGATGAGATGGAAATAATAGTAGAGAAAAATAAATAAACAGAAATGAGAATGAAATTTACATGAATGCGTTGTGCAGCACAAAAAGAGTGATTTCACAGCTTTCTCATTAAGAGAATGGGATATGGACACTATTATGATTTATACATGCAGAACAGCCTTTTTTTCACTTGTGTAACATAGCTAAAATGAGGAATATTCTGTCTAAAAATGATGTTGAAAAATAAATTCATGCATTTATTATGTCTAGATTAGACTATTGTAACTCCTTACTTGTTGTGTGTCCTAAATATTCCATAAAAAACTTTTAATTGATTCAAAATGCAATAACAAGATAATTAACATGATCAAATAGAAGAGAGCAAACCATTTATGATATGGGCCCCTCTTAAAGATGATCTGGTTCCGTATCAGCCCGATGGAACCTTTCGTCCTCAGAATACAGGTCTACTGGAAGTTCCCAGGGTTTCTAAAAGTGCAGTAGGAGATAGAACCTTTAGTTACCATGGTTACTGTCTTATGGAACCAGCTTCCAATTAATAGGCCGACACAGTGTCTACATTTAAAATTAGTTTGAAAATGTTCCCGTTTGAGAAAGACTATGGTCAGGTTAGTTAAAAACAGACTGAAGTCACAGTTCAGTCTAAGCTGCTCTAGGAGTTAGCATGCTGGGGGAAGTACAGGCACTGAGGCTGCTCTTCCATTATTGCGGCACAACACGTTAACGTGCTGGGAAAAAGGTCCCCCTGGTGTTGCTGTATTGCTATTGCTGTGTGTATGGGCGTGTACAACCATGTAGACGTGCCCTCATGTTTTTGACAGTCATATGACACCATACATGAGATTCAATAGAACTGAATCACACATTTTTTCTTTTCATTGCTTCAAAACTCAGCTTTCAATGGATCAATGCTATGATTTAGTCCCGCCCGCAGATTCTCAGTGACTTTTGGGGGTAAATGGAGCTGTGGGCAGGGCCTCGGCCAGCCTGGACGCTGAGGTTCTGCATGATGATTGGATCTCGTTTTGTTTGACAGGCAGACTGAGGACATGCAGACTGCACCCATTCTTATAGCTTAAAATTATAAATATATAAATTGCTTTTTAAATTAGAAATGTATATATTTTTAATTTTAAGCTCGTTTTTACACAGTCATTGACTAGTTTACATTTTAATTTCATTGCACTTGTTACAATGACAAACAAAGGCCATTCTATTTTATTCTCTATTCCAGTGGTTTTCAAATAGTGAGGCGGGCCTCCCATGGGGCGCTTCAGGGGAGGTGCAGTATGAGAAAAAATATACGGCCCTTACTTATATATGTATTTATATTTTAATTTGTATTTTATGTATATATATATATATATATATATATATATATATATATATATATATATATATATATATATATATATATATATATATATATATATATATATGTGTGTGTGTGTGTGTGTGTGTGTGTGTGTGTGTGTGTGTATAAAAAATATGTTTAACAAATGATGAATTTAAAAAAAAGGATAAAGAATGGAGGGGGGAGGAGGGGGGAACAGCTGCTTTTCCATTCTTTTTAGGGGAGGCTCTCTATCCCATAATTTGAAAACCTCTGTTCTATTCTATTCTAAATAAAGATCAGGGTTTGGAAGCACTTTCCATTTTCTTTTCCCTTCACGAGCGTCATTAAGTTTAACATGTCAGAAACAAAAGTGTGGATTAGAAACAAGTTGCAGCCACTGGTTAATCTTTACATCATCACTGAAACCAGAAGATCTGCGCCACAAAGCAAAGAACAAGAACTAAAATATGACAAATACAAATCTGTCTCTGTTCCCTTCAGCTTGAAGATGATGCACAATGTTTCCCATGATTCCAGGCAGTGTCTCTTTACTCCCAAGTCTGTGAAGATACCACCACGACAAAGAAAAATATTCACTGTTACACCTTATCATCTATCACCCATTTCATAACAAATCACTTTCTTTACAGTTGAGTTTTTCATCCCCTTCTCAATGCTTTGTGTGGGTTTTTTTTCAAGCAATGCTGACTGTGTTTGGTTTGTGTTGTGTTTAGGTCTGTCAAAACTAATGCATTAACAAGGATGAATCCATCGTCATGATTAATCTGATTAAAAAATCTTAACACAATTTAATGGAACAGTTGTTTATGGTTGTTTTGTTGAAACTGTGGAAGGTGTGCAATAAACATGTTTACTGAAAATATATTGGAAACACTTTATATTATGCATTGCTAATAAGGTGGTTATGGTCATTTTGAAGCAATTACATGGTAATAATGGCTTTTAAACCAGTTATTACAAGTAACAGATCACTAATAAGGTGCTAAATCTATGGCAGAGTTTCTGTCTTTTAGAAGAGTTTCTGAATATGTTCTGGATTTTTCATTGTTAGTGGATTTTAGCATATTTTACATCCAGCATCTGAGATATTTTTAGTGAATTTCCAATAATTTTTCTCCATATTTTTTGTGTTTTTGTGTATTTGTTGGAAATTTGAATACAAAAACAAAACCCCAAGACAAAGCAGTCAACCAACATAAAGTATTTTGCTATTGTTTTTGCCTGAATTATAAGTCTAGCCACACTCCATAGAGCCTCAGCAAGGACTGGATCCAGTTAACTGATCCAATTCCAACACTCCATGTGTGTAGCGAGATTATAGAGTAGGCTTAGCACAATGATGACAGGGTTGCATGACAGTGCAGATTACATAAGAAGTGCGAACTTATATACTGTTTAAGGTCGGACATAACACAACAGTAGAGGAAAAATATCCAACCAGGTGTGTTTAACATTAATTAGCCTAGCCTATAGGACATGGTTTCCCAATAGGGCACTTCCAGCCCGCGAGAGCACACGGACTGGCCCACACCAACTTGTGAGCAAAAACATTCTTCTTTTGAAATATTGTAACGTTGCAACATTAGTGCGCCGTCATCTCTGCCCCGTGTGTGTTTTTCTTTTTTCTCGTCTTTTTTTCTCTCTCATCTTTTTTGGCTCTCCTGCGACATATGTTTAAACTGGACATTGGCATCTGGACCTTGCCTCACTACTCAGCCATTACTCCCTATGGAGGGCATCTGGAGGTGCACACACACACACACACACGCCCACACACACACACACACACTCTTGCTTCAGAACCGGACCACTGTTATATACTCATAATTCACAGGGCCAGCCCCCCGGCCGGTCCATGGATCACTTGGTACCGGTCCGCGGTTATAAAAAGTTTGGGGATCACTGGACTACAGGACACACACATTCATTCATTGTTTTGGGTTTTTCTTCTGTTTGTGTTTATGTATGGAGGATAATTGGTGCCATTGTTTATATGAGTTAATATGATTTCAGTTTGATGTTTGTTCCATGTAAATATTGTAGATTGTGTGTTAATTAAATAATGTGGTAATTGGTATGGCCATGGTTGGAGCTTAGGGATATATAAAGGGGAGTGTTTCCCAGTAGTGTGTGTGTGTGTGTGTGTGTGTGTGTGTGTGGGGGGGGTGTAGTTGGAGATAAATTCTGTGAACTTAGACAGATTTGTATTTGAAGTAAAAGTAAGAGTGTGGCTGAAATCAGTTTTTTTAGTGGTGAATGGTAAAAGAGACCAACTTTATTTTATTGTGTTTTGAGATCTCTTGTAACAATTTTTGGTATTTTTGCACTGTAAAAACTGTGCACTCCTCATCACTGCTGGTTTTGGACTGGGGTGTAAATAAATGAAAAAACACTGAAGTCAAATGAACCCTTGACAAATATATGTATATTTTTTAGTATTTATTATTTAAGTATGTCCAACTGGCTGTTGTTACAGCTATATTACTGTTGATTTTTTCCAGCAGACTAGTAAAGCATATTTTTAAAATTGTATTTAGAGTTAACTAGCTGTTGTTATAAATCTGTCAACTTTCCAAGCAGACTGTAATAACCAAATACTTATTTTGAGTCAATGGTTGGTTCTCAACTTTTGTTTCCAGAGTGAAATTTGTCTTTGTGTGACCCTGAAAAATAGTATTCCTGAATCCCAGGAACAACTAATAATGTTATAATGCACTATAAGTGCAGATTCAACATTGTTATCAGTATTGTCACTGGAGTGGGGCTGTTGTGGTGTCCCCCTCCCTGGTGGCGTGTGCCCCACAGGTGCTGTGGCCCTCGGGTTGGTGCCCAGGTCAGAATTTGGCCCTTGATGAAATCTAATTGGGGAACCCTGCTATAGAATGTTAAAACAATGAGTTTTCCATGTATACGTCACATTGTTTGTTGCTCTGATAGGTCATAGCACTGGCCTATTACGTGCAGACCACTTTGAAAAACAGCCGTTGATCCCACTCGTACGCTTACATTCAGTCTATGGATCGTATCCAGACTATGTTTTCATATCATAGCCGGACTTGCCAGGCTATTAGTTCTGTGCTGTGTTCCAATAGACAAGTTTATGCCACAAACCCTGGGTGAACAGCTGTGAACAGACTTCGATTGCTCGCTGTTTGTGAGCTATAATGTCCTGGGAACATAGTTTTAGTACTTTGTCTGGAGATGGCATTATTATCCCCCACCCGAATGCGGTGCAGACCTGAGAGGATAATAACGTAACGTACGGCAAGATTTGTGCGTATTTCATGGATTCCGTTGCAATAGACAGGAAAGCTATGGACAATCTGTAGATGATCAGTGGTTCTATTTTCAGGCTTCACTTCAAAAACCCATAACACACACACTCAGGGCCGACCCAGAAAATGGTGAATGGTAAATGGACTGTACTTGTATAGCGCAATTAATACACCACTTGGTGCCCAAAGCGCTTTACAATTCCTCACATTCACCCATTCACACACACACACACTCATCTACCAGTAGACGGCTGCTGCCAATCCACCGGCACTGCCTGACCCTACTGGGAGCAACCCAGGACATGCTGGAGGGATTATATCTCTGGGCTGGCCTGGGAATGCCTTGGGATTCCTCTGGAGGAGCTGGCTGAGGTGGCGGAAGTCTGTGCTTCTTTGATGGGGCTGCTGCCCCCATGACCCGGACCCAAATAAACAGGAGATGATGAAACCAAACGTAAAAAATTTTTTTATCACACACAGTGAAAAATCATAGACCCACTCATTTGCAGGTTTTGAGAGTTGAAACCATCTCACAAGAAGAGAAAAAAAAACCCCACATGTGCTTAAATGGGTTTTTAAGCACATGTGTTTTTTGGTTTTTTTTTTCTCTTTTTGTGAGGTGGTTTCAACTCTAATAGTAGCCTATATGACTTTTTAAATTAATGAATTAAAAGGCATTATGGCATTAATGAATAAGAGATTGTAACTGGCCATAACTTTTCTTTACACATATTCAGAAGAAAAAACAGGTCATTACTATCAGCATCAGCTGTTACTCATACATCAAAGAATTCAACCTCACCAACTGGGAAGATTCGAATGTTCATCCAAAACCTGGACAGGTCAGTGCGCACCTCCATGAGACTCCACAGAAGAGAGAGTCCCGTACGATTTCTTGCATTATCTTTCAAGTGCACAGTTGAACATAGGAATATTCTAAAATGTATGCTGCCTCCATCAGGTGGTCATATATGCCACTTGCTGTGTGCGATTGTGTGCATATGGATGGATAGGAACACAATTTATTTGATTTTTCTATTTACTGAATAAAATGTATGACTGGTGTGAGTGTGAGAACAAAAGAAGTCACCCAAATTTGTTGACAGCAGCTCAAATTGCATTTGCCTGACTCCCCGCTGGCTTGACCCGTGGTACCCCCCTCCGAATGTGGCCCATCTAGGGATGGGTCTCATGCACTAAGTTTGACCTGACGCCGGCCTGAGAGAGAACGGAACCCTGACAGCCCCAGGTGCACACCATCCGTGTGCTCCAATGTGTAACACGGGCAGCAAAATCAGTGAGGAAAAACTGCCCCTGTTTTTATTTTACCCAATTAATGGTAAAGAAGCGCTCATGGAATGCACCTGTCCTCTGCTGGTCTCTATTGCTGGGCTGGAAGATATTTACCCTGTGTATGTTAAGTTGCTCTAAGGCATTTTGTGTTTACGCTGTCACAAAGACTCATAGACCGCAGGACCCTAACGCTGTGTGTGTGTGTGTGTGTGTCTGTGTGTGTGTGTCTGTGATGATGTTGAATAAATAATTTAAATTACATATGTATTCATATTTTTACATATGTATTGGATATTTCATCATGTTTTTTTCTGTATTTTCTAAGAGTTATTTAATTTTTCATTGTTACTTTATTTTTTGGTGAATTTTAGTGGATTATAGCATGTTTTGTATATTTTTGCATTTCTTAGTGTATTTTGTGAGAAATTTGAGGACCAAAAAAACCCAAACCCTGAGACAGCACAGTCACAAAAAAAAAGCGTTTTAATCATGATTAATCGAAATTAATCCAAAGCAACCCTGTGATTAATTTGATTAAAGTGTTTAATCATTTGACAGTCCTAATGTATATATACGCATATATGCATGTATGTGTATATGTACATGTATATATCTATTTGTTTTTTTATCTTTTGTTTGCTTATCAATATTTTATGTACAAAGTATCATTACTCATAAGCTGGAGGTTGATTTTGTTTTTTTTTTGTTTTTTACTATGTACATTATCGAAGTAAAGGTTTCAGTCAAAGTTTGAGGGTTTGCTTTGGGCAATGTATGAACCAGCTCAGCAGAAGCGAGGCAAGGAACCTCATTTTATTGCTTCCCTGTGTATCTCCTATCTCAGATCATGCTGGGCTGACCCCAGATGACTGATCTATATCCCATGAAAGGGTCTGCAGAATAAATGGTGTCTCCTGCTCATTTAACAGGCAGCTGAGATCGATGGCAGCCGATCAAAGATAGAGATAAAAAAGGCTGGTCAATCCTCACCGATACTTTGATGTTGACTCAAGGTCACCTCATTACCACAACACGACCATACCTTGTGTTCCAGGTTTTTAAAGGCATCTAAAATGGTGCACCATGACTGACTGTGCTATCATTATAGACAAACAGTCTCAAACTGTTAGAATTATACCTCAGAAACCATCTGTGCTTGAAGTGTATGCATGCAGCCCCAGGCCATCCCAACGTATCCATGCAATCAGGACTTTTCCTTCGTAGCATACTGTGAGTAGCCATAATGTGTAGGTAGCCCCTGCAGAATTACCCTCATCTACCATGAGATTGTGCGTGTTTCATAGTCATTATATTAAATGGATTGCATTGCATTTCTGAGTGTTTTTTCTCTTAAAAGCTGGAGTTGTCCTCATTTTACAGCTTGACGTGAGTGGTTTGATGAGTACGCCAGGAGTGAATCCACCCACCCTGCTGCTTTGAACAAGACGGCGACTGTGAAACAGCACATTTTGATCGTCCATGTTAATGGCATGATATCTCTTTGACATCTTTGTCACAAATGCCAATCGGTTGGAGTTAAATTGTTCCTGTAGTTTCCAGTACAGACTGATTTGGCCCTTGTTACAGTAAAGTAATTGAGCTCTCAGGCAGTCTTTATCTGTTATCTTTAAAGTAAGAGCGTATCAGTGCCCTGCCCTAGAAACATGATCATGATCTTACTTCCGTACATCCTGGTAATGATATATATCATAACAGTACAGAGCACAAAAGGACTGTGTTGTTACATTGTTATCTCGCTCATATATATATATATATATATATATATATATATATATATATATATATATATATATATATATATATATATATATATATATATGTGTGTGTGTATAATGGAGTGTTTAACCCATAAAGACCCACTGCTACTGTTGTCACACTTCCAAAATGTTTTTTTGTTCCCTCTATATACAACCTTTCTGAAGTGATTTATCAGCATCATTTTCTACATTATCCTCTGCATTTTGTGGTTTTTCAGTCTAAAAATCCAGCATTTGCCAACATGTAATTGATTGAACATATAGATGTTCATTGAATTCAGATTATAGAAAAAACGTCAAGAAAAGGTGACCTTTTCAGCAAATATACATAACATACAGACAGTACATACGCAAACCCAGGGTGTCCAGCCACTGTCATTAATCCAACTAAATGGGTTTTACTGGTGAATCAATTTTGTAGAACACAGGTGTCAAACATAAGGCCAAATCTGGCCTGCCAAAGGGTCCAATCTGCCCCATAGGATGAATAAGAATGAAGGTATTAACTCAGGTTCTACATACAGAATAATTAGATATCAATTGTACCAAACCAGTAAAATATGATCAACAAATTTCAACAAATTATCCATTTACAAAAAGTGGGAATAACCCTGAAATGTCTTAAGAGAAGTATTTAATTACATGTATGTAATTATCGCAATATTTTGCTTGTTTCAAAGTATTTTGTCTATTTGTAATTGTAATGCAAGCTGTAATTGAGGCAAATGGGGACAAAATCTGATTAAAATTGCCCTAATTTTTCTTAAGACATGTCAAGTTGTTAATGTTCTTTGCATTTTTGAAGGAAACATTATAGATGTAGAAATTATCATTGTTATTATTTTACTGGTCTGGCACTTTTCAGATCTTATTGGGCTGTATGTGGCCTATGAACTAAAATGAGTTTGACACCCCTGTTATAGAAGATGTTGGACATAATGATGATGGTAACGATGAAGAACACGCCTCCTTCAGGAAGTGACCAGAGTCATGGCAAGACAAAAATAGAAGAAAATGAAGAAAAGTGAAGAAGAGTTAGCCTTCTGCTACAACAGTTTGCATGCTGCATATGTGTAACAGAATCATGGTTAACAGTTTGTACCAAACGTCCTGACCTGCTGCATCGTTGTCATCCATGTCCTTGTTTGGTGTTGTCCTCCTTCAACTATGTCTGCTTCAAACACATTTCCACATTTGTTCCACTGGAGCCATTTCAATGACATTTTCAAGAAAGATGTGAGGTGGTCCAGAATATATTCCATTAAATTTGGAGAAAATAAATCAAAGGTCAGAGTCACCAACACACTGATCAGAGACAGGACAAATCAGAAATGTCCTTTTCATTCCTGTACACAAAGTTTTACATATGGCTTCTTTTTGATCTCATTGTTGATGTGTATCAGGGAGATCAAAATTAATTGATTTTGACCTATTGTTGACCAAGAGGTCAGGGGTTACTGGGTCAATACCTAAAAAAAGATAAAATGGACTATAGTAGAAAAAAATCTGTGGAAATAGAGACTTAGTTACTATTAATGACAAATAGAAAACCTCGCATGGGCTTCAAAATGACACAATGACCTTTGACCTTGAAAGATCAAAATCAAGATCAGATGATTTTAAATGGTCTTAACTCCTAAAAAATGGTGATAGGTACTCAGTTACTATTGTTGAGAGATAGGAAACTACACATAGGCTCTAAAATGGCATCACGACCTTTGACTTTGGGTGACCTTGAAACCTATCGAGAGGGAGATGTCCATTATGGAGATTTGTCATGTCCATTTTCCACACATTAACACAGTTCCTGGTGTCTCAGTTGTTTGGTGTCTCAGTGACCCGTATGTCACATGCTTTGGTCAAAATATCACACTGATGCAGATACAACAGCCTCTTCAACCTGGAGAAAAACAGACCTTTACAAAACACTTGGTTTTAGTGCCTCCTACTTAAATGCAAATGAGCCACAGGTGACTCCGCCCCTCTGTTCTGACTCCGCTCCTCTCTTCTTTATTCTACTGAGAAGACGAGGACAATGAAATTGACCTGAAAAAGGTGAAGCAGAGAAAAAGAGACGAAGACACTGATGAAACAAAATCAGCTGGAGAGAATCAAAGTGGACCGAGTGCATGCTTGGGTCCGGTTTGTCTGAACCCCAGCTGGTCAGATGAACCACAACATGCCACCCATGAACCAGCCCGTCCGATCAAGCCGGGTCAGATCAAACATGGACCTGGACACACACCAGGATGTCCGATAGAAAATAATGGTGGCTCTATGAGCAGAGGTGTCTGTGACTAGTAGGTATGGTTAGCTGAGCTGGTGGGGTGGGGTATTCAAATGAATCTATGTATGTGATGTACAAAGCATAGAAAATCCAAACTGGAATCTTTCCATCCTCCTCTAACAAGACATGGATCATAATTTGTTCATAATTTAAGGGTCTCCTCACACACAGATAACACAGATTTGAGTTGTAAAGACATTAAAAAGTACATGTTGCATGATGTGTCCTGTCCCCTTTAAGAGCTAAAAGTTTGCAAGGGTGGGGTTTGTTGTGTCTGCTTTACGAACTGTACTTTATCCATAATGCTAGAAGAATGCTAATGCAAAAGTGTGTGTAGCACCACCTAGTGTCTGGGAGTCAAACATACTTCAGTCAATAATTGGATTCTCTTGGTGCATGTACACTGGGTTTTCTGGGAAACTTCAGTTAAATCCTTAGCTCAGTTGTTGCCAATAACTCACCTTAGATGTGTGTAAACGTAAAGAGTATGTCTTGGTGTGTCACAAAACACGTGTGTACGAAAGGTTCAGTTATTAGTCAAAGTCAGTGTGTGTGTCTGCACTGAGCTGATAGGACTCTCAGCTTGAGCCTGTGACAAAACTGCAGGAACAGCTTTCAAACTTTGATTCAGAGGAAAGGAGTCCACTATTATCTAAAACCCAGAAGCACATCTCGCCACTCTCACTGTCTCATCACATTCCACTGATCGACAGGTGGAACAATTCAAAGAGGCTCCCTGCAAAGATGCTCTTTTACCTCTTTCCTTTCCTTCCATCTTTTTTCCTCTGCTTTCCAATCCACTGGAATTAGAGCGGGAACTGTTCTTCAAAAGATGTTTCTGTTCTTGAAATGATTAGGAAATGGCAGAAAACAGCAGCAGGTGAGGCTCAACCTGGTTGGCGTTATCCGCCACAGAGCAGAGCGGCAGTGACATGAGGCTCACAGAGGAAACCAGGCGAGTTCGCAAAGTCAGTTTGGCTGAAATGTGCAGAAGAGGAGGAGGTTTGGGTTCAAATGAACAGCCATGCTTTGCAGAAATCCCACTGTGGGTTTTTAAAGGGTTTCATGGTCTGTGAGTCATGAAAGTTTCTCAGCTTATTAAAGAACTCATAAAGCTTGTAAATGAGCTTAGTTTGCACATGAAATGATGCAGCACCTCACGCTTGGATAAGAACATTGTACTTTGCATTTTGCATCGATGAGCAACTTTTTACTGCAGGCTCCCTGATGCAACCTGGTATTTTCATGTTTCTATCTGCTTTTCAGTAGATTAGAAAGGTTTCAGGTCACTTTATTAATACCCACAGGTACATTCATTTTGCAGTTGAGGCAAAAAGACAAAAAATCCATCTCACATAGCGTGTCATGACCTCTTCCTTCTGGGTCATGTGGGCTGCTTGTCTGTCCCTCGTCTTTCTGTGCAGGTGGAGTTGGGGGCAGACCAACGTATCTGCTCGATATGTCTGGGCCCAACACACCGCGCCTATTTATACCAGTGGAAAACTAATGGTCTCTCTCTCTCTCTCTCTCTCTCTCTCTCTCTCCTCACGACCAACACCAGTGGCAGACCACCCTTATATCTTAATATTATCCTCTGTATTTTGTGTATTTTCAGTGAAAATCAGTTTTTTTTCCTTTATTTAATTCACTGATTAGGTAGATGTTCATAAAAGCTCAACTAAAGTTGAGGATTATGATGACAGAAACTATGAAAACTGAAGAGAAAATGTCTTTTGTTGCCAAAAATCTGACATAAACAGAACATAAACCTAGTGTTCATCCACTGCCAATTATCCAACTCCATGGGTTTTACTAGAGGATCAATTGCACTGGTTACATGAGAGTTTTTATTCCTGGTTAATTCTCAATCAAGGTTAATTCCACTGTAAGATGACCAGATGTCCAGTTAAACTTAATTCCAAATAAAGTCACTGGTTCATTCTAATCTTAATTCTGAATTTGATAATTCCTCTGCCATGTAAACAGCTAACTCTGCTTTACATTATTCCTTTCATTCTTCACATGCTCCTGATGTTGTTGTGATGACACACATATTCCGCTGTCTGCATTACTTTGTTGATTCCTATAGTTGATCCAGTCGAGCTGCTGATTCGCAATTATCAGAAAAATAAATGCAAAAATCACATGTAGTATCTGATCTAACATTATGATAGTTGAAACAAATGCAAAACAGGAAGTGGATGTGATTGTTTCCTTCCGGTAGGCATCCAGACGTTAAGCGGCTGTTCTGTCCAGTCAGAAACCTCTGTACCTCCAACTCTGAAAGCCCAATTAACTAAAGCAGAATACACTAGTTTCCCATTTAAACCTTAATTTGGAATTGACACGTCCGTGGAAACATGAATGAAATAGCTTTAATTCTGAATTATTTTCTTCTGAATACATAATTTGGAATAAAAAAACATCATGTAAATGTAGCTAATTTTAGTGAGGTTTAAACTGTGTTTTAGTGAGGCTTTAAATGCATTCTCATGGTGTTTTAAACTGTAGATGGTTTTGGTCAACTGTTGCTCTTTATGAGTTCAGATAGGAGTTTAAAACCATGACAAAAAAACTCAAATGTCATTACAAAATCAAATATTTTCACTCAGTTTTTTGCAGTGTGTTCCAAAGAAAACATTAACAGATGATGATTTGTATCTGTGATAACTGTGTGAGTCCAGGAGTCCATGGGCGGTCTGTCTGCAGAGCCTCATTAACTGGCATGAGTCAGAAATCCAGTGTTTTTTGCTTCACATGTAAGAAAACAGGAGGATCGTTAGTGCGGTGGGATCACAGGAAGGTCATCGTCCTGTTGGGTCTTTGCACCTGATGGATGCCCAGTTCACACAGAAAAGAAAGAAGATAAGAGGGCGGGGGCTTATGATGAAGCACATTCTGACAGACCGGGTCGGCTTCTGCGTTAGTGGTCAGATAATTGGGCTCTCAGCATGAAAATAATACGGCTGGGATCAGATACCGCTGTGTTCCAGGAACAGTCAGTCCTACCTGAGCTTTTTCCAACTAATAAGCTGGACAGGAGTTTGAAGTGTGATATTTTTCTTCTGATATATGGCCTGGAAATGACTGAGAACTGAGTATTCAGATCTTTTACAAAGCAGCTATTTATTACAGAAAGTACACAAGTGTAACTAGCTTCGTTATCGCTTTAATTCCTGATGTGTCAGCGTTGACAATTTCTGAATGGATGGTTTCAGTTAAATATTCACAAACATTCACCTGTTTTCCCACTTTTTTAAAATTCCCATTCGTGCTGATAGAATAGACCCCGTTCTCTCCGTAGACATATAAACCTGCTCAGTTCAAGTCCTGCTCACTGTGTATTGTGTTGTATTTTGTATATTTTAGTGGATGTTTTGTGTATTTTTTTCTCAGCCTTTTTGGTGTTTCTTCGTGTATTTTGTGGGAAATTTGAGTAAAAACAAACCCAAGACAGCAGAGCTTTCTTTTCATTGAAGGACTTCCAGATTAAAACACCACATAAACACGAAGCTATTGTCAGGATCGGGGTGAGGTGAAAGAGGACTCCATTGCACAGTACTGAAGGGAAAAATAATTTAATAACAAAACTAAGAAACATAAAGACAAGACAGAGACAAAACCTGGGAACAAACAGCCAGAGTCCATGGTGATGATGAATGTCCGGGTTATGGTGACTGAGGAGATGGAGAAGCTGTCCGGGTTATGGAGGTGACAATACTGAATGGTCCCACACTGGCAACTGCAAGCCTTACTGCTTTTATAGCCACAGATGAGGAACGGCTTGCAGCTGCGCAGTGCGGGACCAGATGTGTGGAGAGCACTGGGGGAAAGGTCACTGGAGCAGAGGTCATGACAGCTATAACATGATAGTCGGGGTTTCTGTTAGCACAAGGCGAATTCCTTGCCCTGTTTGGACAAACATGTTCAGTGCTGATATATTAACTTTTTTCTTGAGCCCGTTTGTTCATGCAAATTGAATAGCAATTAATATACCGTATTTTCCAGACTATTAGCAAATCCTGTAATTTTCTCCAAAAACAACAGTACACCTTATAAATATGGAATAATTCCCGTTGTGCTTAGTGATTTGGAAGCGATTTTATGTTGTACATGACACTCATGGTGTGGAGTAAAACATACTGTACTAAACCATAATATTATAGTGTGTGTATAAGGACTGAACTGAAAAAGTCAGTGTATTGTGTTCTATTTTACATGTTATAATGGAACAATTTTGACATGTTAAAGTTTAATTTAGCAGAGTAAGTGTGTGTTTAGTTCAGTGGTGGAAGTAACTAAGTAGTTTTTAGATATTTGTACTTTACTTGAATATTAATTTTTCTGGCAACTTTTTAATTTTACTCCCTATACTTTATACTCTTTACATTTTCAGAATAGAGTCATTACTTTTTCAAACTAGACAAATGCGAAAGTACGAAAAATAAGTCGTAAATCAGAAATTGTGACTTACTATATCATACTTTTGACTTTTTATCTCACGATTTAGATTTTTTTTTGTCTCATAATTATGCTTTTTTTTTAAATCCACTATTTATGACTTTTACATTTTTCCTGAATGTCCTGTTCATACCCACTAAACTGAGTACCATGACCCAATAAAACACATAATCTACACAGTAACTCAGTTTAAAGGCTTCATTTTTAGATATATATTTTTTTTAAATCTAGTTTTTCCTTCTTAAATAATACTTCTTAAATAAGTATTATTTCACCCATAGAAAAATGTAAATGCAGTTTTACTTTTTACTTTATTAGAATTGAGAAGTACTTTTTTTTATCTTTACCTCAACGAAGGAGTTAAATTCGTACTTCGACTTAAGTACAGAATGTGAGTACTTTGACCACCTCTAGTTTAGTTACAACTCACTAAGGTTAGGAGTTATTGTGAATACACTATTAACGTTTGAACAAAGGTGAGAGTCATTGTGAATATGTTAAAGTTTGACTGACTGACTTACCTGACTGTTTTGTTTCACTTAATGTACCTTATAGTCCAGTGTGCTTTATATAAGAAGAGTTGAAAATAAACTACTCATTGGCCACGTGCCTTATAATCCAGTGCATCCTATGCTGTAGAATCCTATCTGTTATTACCATGGTTGATTCTTGGCGCTGTAGCATTGCAGCACAGTGTTCATGGGAATTGTAGGAAGTAAATGGACTGGACTTATATAGCGCTTTTCCACCTTCATGGTGCTCAAAGCGCTTTACAGTAGCCTCACGTTCACCCATAAACACACACACACACACACACACACACACACACTCATACACCAATAGGTTTCTAAGGTTCTGGGCCATTAACACATTCACATTTACATCCATTAGCACATTCACCCATTCACAAACACACCAGTAGGTTTCTAAGTTTCTGTCAGTCCTACTGGGAGCCTAAGTCAGGATTCAGATCTTGCCCAAGGATACTTTGACATGTGGAAAGCAAAATTCCAAAATTAATTTTAACCCACATTTGGAGGGTTTGGTGGGTGTTCATTTAGAACCCTGCAAAAATAATGACATCCTTGCCTGGTTTAATCATGTCCAGATGTATAGAAGTTGTGGTGGATGTTGTTTATCCTCCATTAATCCACATTTTAATGATGCCATTAAAGTCTATGTGGCACCTCGATGGATGTTGGAGCAGATGTTTTATCGCACAAGTTTAAAAACAACAATGAAAAGGTGGCACATCAAGGCCTGTTAATGACTCAAGTCACTGTCATTAGACTGTGTTTTATCTGAAAACAAACTGCTGACCAAAGGATTGTAGCCAAAAGGAGTAGGTAACAAACCTGTGAATGTGCATCATGCCAAACAGAGCTTGGCAGATTTAATATGTACGTCATTGGAACAGAGAAGTGATGAAGACAGATTCAAGTGCATAAAAGGACCCCAGATTTCAGATCAATGTGTCTCCTCGCCACGTTCACAAAAACAAAAGTCTTTTGTAAATTTAAAAAGTCTGTTGTAATCTAGTTTGCATTGTGTAAAGTCATTTAATCAAGAACTCCTTTTTTTTTAAATGTTCCCCAGCAGGTCAGTATGACATGTTAATGCCCGAGCTCATTGATTTTAAGCAACTTTATTCAAAAACCACTGGACCAATTTCCATTAAATTATCAGTAAAAGGTGTCAGGTGGTCCAGAATAGATCCCATTAAATTTTGGTGAATGTAGGTCAAAGGTCAATGTCACAAAAATGTGTTTTCTCAATGGTCAGAGATAGGGAAAATCAGGAATTTCCTTTTCAATCCTGTATATTCAGTTTAGCATATAGCTTCTTTTTACTCTCACTGTTGATGTGCATTGACATCAGAACCTTTAAGACAAATGCTCTAGGTCAAAGGTCAAGGTCACAAAAAAGTTATAAATCTAATTTTGGATATAACTTTTGAACTATTTATACTTTATATATACAAATACTGGTCTTTGAGTTCCACATTCTGTGTGTATAGATTTTGACCTATTGACCCAAAAGGTCAGGGGTCACTCACTAAAATAGATTATAACAGTAAATACAGTGGAGATAGAGATTTAGTTACTATTATTGACCAATAGGAAAACTGGCATGAGCTTCAAAATGGAGTCATGTCCTTTGATCTTGAAAGGTCAAACCCATAGTTTCATGTTTTGTGTCCATTAAGAGTGAAAACATTTGTAAGGGGCAGGGTTTCTTGTGCCTGGGTTTTTTGTTTGTTTGTTTCCTTTGCAAGGACTAAGTATGATTATTGTGTTTTGTTGCATATTTGAAATAAACTATACTAAAAAAAAAACATAAAATGATAGTAATGGCTGTAATGTAGCAGCATTGTGACCTGTTGTTAAGGTGCAAGGTGATCAGTTTATGGGGGGAGGAACAGTTTAACAGTCTGACATCATTTCTTGTAAATCTGTACAAATAAACAGACACATCATGTTTCTCAATGAAGTGGTTGACCAGGGGACAGGAGAACATTTCCCACCATGCATCAAAAGTAGCTTCTGGCTCCCGATAGAAGCTGATCTTATCAGGTTACTGTTGCCCTCAAGATGTCAGAGCAAGTTGGCCCTAAGAGACTAATGTTCACATATGGGATACGAGAGTGGAGTTTGATTGTGTTACATGTGACAGAGCTTTCTGTCTGCACATGGAACATTGTACATCTATCCCTGACTCCCTTAGGCTACGTCCACATGACAAATGTATGTGGTCTTTATATTGGGTTTTTAAAATGATATGTCCGTCTGTTTGTCTTTCTGTATGTCAGCAAGTTGAGGCAAAAACTACTGAACCGATTACTGAATGGATCCCATTAAGTTTTGGTGAATGTGGGTCAAAGGTCAAGGTGACCAAAATGTGTTTTCATAATGATCAGAGAGAGGGTAAATCAGGAATTTCCCTTCCATTCCTGTATACTCATTACCTCCACCAAAGAGGTATTAAATCCGGGTCTGTTTATCTGTTTGTCAGCAGGATTATGCAAAATGTTCTGAACGGATTTTGATAAAACATTCAGGAATGATAGATAAATGGGTCAAGGAAGAACCCATTGGATTTTCAGCAATGAAGTTCTCAGGATTCAGACAAGATAGAATCTGGCAGTTTTTTTTCATTCACATGGGTCAACACCTATGGCTCCATCACGTCACATGGCGTCATATGACGTCAAAACGTCATATGACGCCATTTTATGCCTTGGTGGAGGTCTGCTGTCTCTGACTGCCTTGTTAATAATATTGTAAGATATTGCAGTTATGGTTACTCACATTCTGTACTTCAGTAGAAGTACAGCTCTATGTGTGAAAAATACTCTGGTTAAAGTAGAAGTATTGATTGAACTCATTTCCTTAAGTCTCATTTATAGATGTTTTTATTCATGCATTACTTGTTTCTTTTCATACCATATTTATTATTAGTACTTCTTTATTATCTATCTATCTATCTATCTATCTATCTATCTATCTATCTATCTATCTATCTATCTATCTATCTATCTATCTATCTATCTATCTATCTATCTATCTATCTATCTATCTATCTATCTATCGCTTCTTTCATTATCAAAAATGTGTTTTTGCAATGATCAGAGATAGGGCAAATCAGGAATTTCCTTTTCTGTATACTCAGTTTTACATATAGCGTTTTTTTGCTCTCACTGTTGATGTGCATTAACATCAGAACCTTGAGGGACAAAGACTCTACGTCAAAGGTCAACGTCACAAAAATGGTCAAAAACAGATTTTGGATATAACTTTTTTTTTCCAACAATGTCTTTATTCACATAACACACATACAATGATGCCCTCAAACGGGTAGAACAGTGTTAGATTTGCCAAAGGCATAACAACAAAACATTAACACCAATAATAAAAATAAAATAAATAAATAATAATCAAAAAACATCAAATACTAAACATCAAATAATAGAAATAAAGTAGTATACATATGGGGGAGAACAAGTACGGCACCAACCACACTAAGCCTGCTCACAAATATATCTTACATATACATAAGTGTATGAAATGGTGAATCTGCTCCAAACAAACATTTTCCCAAGAGAGCTGCAGGGGGCTACCTACAGTAAGGGTCATCCTCAGATGCAAAACAGGCATGTCTTTATTTGCAAGACAGTTTATACACGAGCCCCAAATGTTATGGAAAATGGGCTGTTTACCTTTGATTGCATACGTAATCTTCTCTAAGAGCAGAGTTGCTGTTAATTCAGAAAGCCACCTACCTACCTGTCCTTGGTCTATTCACCTGCTTCCAAACTAAGGCAATGACTCTCTTGGCTAACAACAGGCCTAAATCTAAAAATAAATGATGTTTCTTCCTTATGTTGCAGTTAGCTGGGTAGATATTCAAAAGGACTATTTTTGGATCCAACTATAATTTTATCTCTAGTATTTCCTCAATGCACTGTTTCACTTCTTCCCAAAATTGCCACAAACAATGAAAAGTTGTGCCCTTATTTCATGCAAACATCTGGTACTGTGTTATTGCATGTATTCAATTTGACAGGAGCCATATGTAATCGCATCAGCCAATTTTATTGCCAATATTTTAAACGGGTGTTCACTGTTTGCAATTCATCTTTGACACATGGCTTCACCCACTCCTCAATGGAAATATTCCCCTGTACGGCCTCTATCCAAGACTCAAGCTTATTTAATGAGAATTGTGAAGATTCATTAACTAATTTTTATATAATTTGGAAATCAAGCCCCTCCCCTGGCGGTCTTTCACCATCATTTCTCTAACATTGACAGGCTTGGAATGGACAAGGACTGATTCTGTTGAGTTCTAATAAAATCCCTCAGTTGTAGATATCTAAAAAATTGGTTATGAGCTACGCCATGTTTGACCACGATTTAATCGAAATACAACAGGTATTTATCATCAGAGCTATAAAGATGTTCCATTTTTTCCTAAGCCTTGATCAGCCTTACTTTAGAACCCCGCTTTACCTCCTCCTGGACTCCGACAGTCAGTCAACTATTTTGCAATATTTCTTAACTTGTTGCCAGACACTAATTATATATTTAACCACGCGCTTCTTGGTGTTCTTTTTAAGTTTGTTAAAGTAAAGTAAATGGGTAATGGCAGCATCAGTGTGTCAATTTCTATTTCTCTCCACAGTGCTACATTCTCCTCAGAGAAGTAGAACATCAGTGTTCTTAGTTCCACTACCCAGTAGTACCACAGTGAGTTTGGGCACTTGATCCCACCTCTATCATATCCTGTGCATTTTCTCCACCACTAGCTTGGTGTGCCCCGGCAGCAGATCCAGCGCATATCTATTGAACTGGAGGTGTTTCTCAGAATTAAAAGTAGTATCTAAGTAGGATTCAGCCAACAGGGTAGTGGAGCTGGTTAGACCACGTTCAGTCAGCTCATCGCCATACTGGAAAACAGATATAACTTTTAAAGTGCTTTTATTAGTTTTTAAGAGTCTTAATGGTTGTGGCCCTGTTTATTTATCGGATCTGCTTTTAACATATGAGCCTTCTCGGTCCCTCAGGTCCTCGGGTAGTAAGCTTTTAATTGTCCCCAGAGTTCACACTAAAATGCATGGTGAGGCCTCATTCAGTTTTTATGGCCCCAAACTATGGAACAGTCGACCTGAGGGTCTGAGGTCCGCTGCGAGTGTTCATATTGTTAAGGGTAAACTGAAAACCTACCTTTTTAACTTAGTGTTTAGTTACATTTTAATCTCAACATTATTTTATTCAGCTATTCTATGTATTTACTTTTATTTTATTACTATTATTTAGTTATGTATTATTCTATTCTTTTTAACTCTGTAAATCTTTTATCTTGTCCTACAATTGCGGGATAAGGGGGGGGTCTCATGTAAAGCACAAACTGCTTTACATGAGACAGCACGTATGAAAAGTGCTATATAAATAAAGTTTGATTGATTGATTTAACTCTTCATCTTACAGACGTCCAATGAGCGCCACAATGGTCTTTTTATTATACATCTTGTGTGTATAGAATTTGACCTGTTGACCCAAGAGGTCAGCAATCACTCGGTCAATACTGAAACTAAAAAGTGGAGTGAAAGACTTAGGTACAGGGTCTGTTTTAGACAGCTGGTCACTTGTTTCTCCCATGAAACCTGAGAACACTGACTGTGAGATCTTTCCATCTTGGGCCAGTTTTAGCCCTTAGCTATATGATTGACACCCTATATGTACTATCTGTGGACATGTGGTGTCATGTTATCTACAGTCCCTGTGTTACCTGTTTTATTTTGTTAGATTTCCTCCTGTGTCATGTTTGGCAGGGGTCTTTAACAGGTGAGGTTAGATCAAGGGTGTTTCCAGGAGGTGTCATGGCGGCATGTATCTATATTTAGAAAAGCACAGTCAAATGGTAAATGACCAAACTCCGAGCTCTTAATAAAAGACAATGACCTTAGGGCACATTGTAACTCTGTAACATATTGTATAATTATACCAGTAAAAAGAAGTTTATTGTAATAAAATTCATATGTATTTTTACATGTGTGTGTGTATATATTCTTTTCCAATTACAACTAAGAATTTTTATTATTCATAATGAATGTAGTGTTTTGATAATTACAATGACTAGCTCTTATTCTGAAATATGAACTTGAAAATATGGAAATAAAATGAACCATATTAATATTTTATGACCTCAGGATTTAGAAAAATCCCAGATTTCTAAATATCTGAGGGTTTTTAAGTATAATTTTTGTTAACATCTTCTTCGAGCATGCCTATAGGGTAATAACATCTTAATTTGTTCAGAAATAGAAGTTCCTAGTATAGGACGACAGCGCCACCATATAAACATGGCACATATTTAAACTAATGATGCAAACAACATGCCGCCATGACACCTCCTGGAAACACTCTTGATCTAGCCTCACCCATTTTTAACCCTGGTCCCTATCGCTATCCTGCATGTTTTAGATGTCACCCTGCTCCAACACACCTGATTTAAATTATTAACTTGTCATCAAGCTCTGCTGAAGCCTGATAATGACCCACTGCTTTGAATCAGGTGTGTTGGAGCACCAGATGGAGACATGCAGGACAGTGGTCCCCGATGACCAGGGTTGAAGACCACTGATGTCTGGTTTGACCTTTCCCCTCATTCTCCCGTGTGTGTTGATTGCTGACCCACCTTGATGTGTTGCACCTGTGTGTCATTGTATTTACACCTCATCTGTGTATATAAGGCTCTGCTCTCTTCCAGTCTGTTGCAAGTTTTCTATTCAATCTTCAGAAGTTTATTTACCGGTGTTTGTCTTCCTATAACCTGCTTTGACTACCTATTTTGTGAGTCTGCCTTGCCTTTGTTGGAACCTCTATCCCTGGACCACCTGCCATCATCATGTATCTATGGATTTCTGAACTTGCCTAATTTCTTGTCTTTCTTTGTGTGACTCAGCATGGATTCTGACCTGCTTTTGTCTTTACCTAGTCAGGTTCTGGATGCTCATTGTCAGCTCAGTACTCTTTGGTTTGGAGGTTGGAGCCTGGAATTACCTCTATTTTGTGTTTATTATCCTGTGTTTTTCAATAAACACTCATTCCTCAGTCTCAGTCTCCAGACCTTTGCATTTTGAGTTCTGTGTTTTTAAGTTGGCACTTCACAGGTTAGTCCATCCCCAGATCCACAGGCTGCTGTAGATCAGTGCCTTTCACTGCTCTAATGTCCTATTTGTCACTGGAAAATGTAAAGTATTGTTTTGCAGTAAGATCTGGAACATCTGACTGCATTGTCAGTAACAGACGCAACTTTTTTTTTTAAACATTCTTGGTCACTGTATCTATGCTCTTTGGGGTGTTTGCCTGGAATTCGTAGTAACTGATAAAACATGTCTGAATATAAGATAAGGATGTTTTGTAGTTCATCTGTAGCAGGCATGGGCAAACCACTTCCAAAGTGCTGTTGTGGCTGCAGCTTTTTGTTCCAACCAAGCAACAGCACACCAGCCTTGATTCAATGAATCAACTGATCATCGTCTTCAGAGTTGATTTGTCAACATCTGAACTCTTGGTTTGTTGGAACCCTTTGTGGAATAGTTTGCCCATGCCTGTTTTATGGCCTGTTCATCTATGGGAGTGGATCTCTCCCTCAGTGTAGTTCTCCTCAAGATTTCTTCTTTTCCCATTGGGTTTTAAAGTTTTTTTCTAACTGAGGAGGGTCTAAGGATAGGGGATGCTTGGGACTTTTTTAATCTATTTCTGTAGTTGATTGTGTTTCTGTAAAGCCCTGTAAGATGACTTTATTGTGATTTGGGGCTTTATAAATTGAATTGAAATTGAATTGGTTGAAAATGTTCTGAAACAGTTGGGTGGTGCAATCGGGATCTAACATGGACGCATACTAATAGTCATCTGGGGTCACTACAGCCAAGGGTACCCGTGGCCTCACTGTGGGCAGGGTTCATCTGCCAATCACAGCAGAGAAGTAGTGACTAAACTAGAGAGGTGGTGATTGTCCAGAGAAAAGAGGAGCAACTTGATAGACAACTGAGGTGCTATGCCAAATTTAACCTCAAGCAGCCAAGAAATATGGATTTGCAAAGTGTAACGTCTGAAGATTGCGTCTTATAAAAGATTGTCTGAAAAATACTACCAGTCAGAGAAAAGCTTATTGTGGATCTTAAAGCCTTCACTATTTAAAAAGTTCTGCTTCATATCAAAGTCACTGGATGGATGAGGTTCAGTGGGAGGAGACGGGAGCACAGCGTGAGGGCAGAGGTCGTACGCCTGTGAGGAAAAGCTTTAGACTTTTGTTAAAGCATCTATGAGCAAAGTTCTGACAATTAAAAGTAAAAGCTGTGTGAGTGTGTGTGTGTGTATATATATATATATATATATATATATATATATATATATAATTAAAGCACCACACACTTTTGCTATTAAAAATCAAGTTCAAATAAAATGTAGGATATACTATCTAAGAGGACATATCTCTATTGCCCTGATCCTCAACATAACTCAAATGCTTGTGTGACGTTCCACCAACACTTATGGACTGGACACACATTGTGATTGACCATTGGATAAACACTGGTGATAAATGTGAAACAAATATAGGGAAAAATGGATTTTGTGTGTATAAGGATATAGTACCTTGTACTTATATATATGCCTATTTTGTACTTTTTGCATAATTACCCCCTACTCCATACACAAAAGACGAGAGGGATATTGTTTTTGGTGTCTTTTGTAGTTGTATTTTTTTTTGGTGGGGGGGGGGTTGTCAGCAACTTTACAGAAAACCTACTGGACTACTTTCCATGAATCAGGTGTGGGATTGGGTTTTTGGTCAATGTAGGTCAAAGGTCAAGGTCACGAAAATGTATTTTTGCAGCCTGGAACCACTTGTTTTTTTTAATCTCTTTTTTTTAAGATTTAACCTAGGTGTTCTAATAATTTAATTGTTCTGGTCTGCCATTTGGGTTTTGTTGTTTCTTTTTTTGTCCGTCTTTCAAATTCCAAGGTAAAAATACAGGATGGAAGCTGCTCTCATACAGCGAAAGAAACAAACAGTAAAATGATGCAAAGTCTGTTTTTTTGTTAGATTTTTTTGCTCTGTTTCTCATCAGGACTTATTACAGTGAAAGTGGAAAGTGAGTATTTGTGAAGTTTAGTAAGATTTATTCCTTTACTAAATGGTTATCTTTTGTTTCTTCTACCCCGTCTCAGTAGAGACTATAGTTATTATCACATCAATGTACTTTATGTCCTGCATGTGCCTACAAAAGATTTATTTACAACATGTATGCATGTTATTTATGCACCACATGTACTTTATGTAATGTTGCACCAATCGAACTGCTGCCGATCATCATTGGCCGATATTGCCTAAATCTAACCTGATCGGAAAAACACTACTAGGGGTGTAACAGTACACAAAAGTCATGGTTCAGTACACACCTCAGCTTTGAAGTCACGGTTCGCTGAGATTTTTAAAGATGATGAGCGGCTCCCAGCATTTTCTTTTCCGTTCAAATGGCTGTTTGGGTGTTACAGGTTGACGACCCATGGTTTAGATGCTGCCTGTTAAGTCTTGAATGATGAAGCAGGACAAAAATATTTTCTCAACATATTAACTTACAAGCAATGAAATCGAATTTTAGCACCCAAATAAATGCAGGTATGTGAGTAAGGTCATTTGATGTTCATAAAGATCATTGACTACTTTTTAAAAATATGGGTCAAGAAGCAGGTCGAGTGCATCCTTTTCAAATATATTTCTCGTGGTCCAAGTTGCAGGCGGGCTAGTTAAAAAAAACAAAAACTGCATTAACCTGTCCAACACTGGCTCTGTGGCTAATGCTAGCAGCATCAGTGACCCAAAATTGAAGTGGTTACATTTTAGGAAAAGTTTTATCAGTAAAAAAACAAAATCCTTTTTACTTCAAAATTGGCACAAATGTAGAAGCAGTTGATATATCAGCTGAATCAATGCCAAAATAAGCTACAATATCAGTGAAGGACGGGGCTTGTTGTGTCTGGAATTCATCATTAATTAGGATTAATTCATCATTATGATTAATCTGATGAAATGTTTTAATGGTTCAATGGAACGGTTGTTTTGTTGAAGGTGTTGAATAAGCATGTTAATTCAACATGTGTATATATATATATATATATATATATATATATATATATATATATAATTTATTTTTTGATTTTTTTACATTTTTTTACCTTGAGATGCTTGGCTACAAGATGAACAGCCAGAGCAGCCAGAAGGTTGCCCCATGGAGGAGAAGGCTAGAGGCAAAGATCATGGCAGCACGGAGAGAAGTCAGTGTTTTAACAGAACTAAGCAGAGGTGTGAATCTGAGGAAAGAACTGCCCAAGAAATACAACAAACTGTCCACAGCTGAGGCACTGGAGACTGCTAAGCAAAGGCTCACAGCACTAGCTACCCGCCAAAAGAGGTACACAAGAGAGGTAGAGGCCAGGAGAATAAACCAGGTGTTCTCCACCAACCCAGCTAAGGTCTACTCTCAATGGCAGGGGGGCAAGGTGACAACAGACCCACCTAGGGCTGAAACTGAGCAATACTGGAAGAGCATCTGGGAGAAGGAGGCAACACATAACACCAATGCCCAATGGCTGACAGACTTACAGGCAGAGCACAGCCAACTCCCAGAACAAGACCCAGTAGTCATCACACTAGCAGACATCCAAACCAGAGTGTCCAAAATGAAGAGCTGGACAGCACCAGGGCCCGACATGATTCATACCTACTGGCTTAAGAAACTGACAGCACTCCATGAACGCCTAGCAGCACAGATGAACCAGCTGCTGATATCGGGAAACCACCCAGAGTGGCTAACCCAGGGCCGGACAGTCCTCATAATGAAGGACCCCCAGAAGGGAACAATACCATCTAACTACCGGCCTATAACCTGCCTCAGCACCACATGGAAGCTTCTATCAGGCATCATAGCGACTAAGATGAGTAGGCACATGGAGCAATACATGAGCAGAGCACAGAAAGGAATAGGCAACAACACCAGGGGAGCCAAACACCAGCTACTGGTTGACAGGGCAATTGCCCGAGATTGCAAGACGAGGAACACCAACCTGTGCACTGCCTGGATTGATTACAAGAAAGCCTATGACTCAATGCCACATACATGGATACTGGAATGCTTAAAACACTTTAAGTCCTACAGCGGAGTCGATTACCTGTTATGTATGTTTATTACTACAGAGAGTCGGTCGACTCTGTGGACAAAAATTAACAACTCAAAAGGCCTGAGAACTGTATTAGCATCTATGCAAATATAGCCATTACCTGAAACCGGCTAGAGTGTGTGGGGGAGGGAGGCACAGTTTAGGGCTCTGAATTCCTAACTCCTCAGAACAAAACACACTTTTACACAACTTACCTATACACTAGTAAAAGGCAGAGTGTAGTTGTGCACAACCTAAAAACATCTAGAAATAATGTCATTATCAGTAAATTTGCCTTTATGTAGTTTGGCTATTGGTACATTTTTCTAAATTGGATAATTGTGTAAGGACAACTTAGCTGTAAATATTATTGCTATAAAAGACACACACACACACTTTTGCCTAGTAATGTTTAGTTTATAATTGTAAATATGCATGGATTTGGTTTTATTATTTATATTTTTTTTACTAACTGGAACTGTGCAAAATTTGTATCTATGATAAACTAATGCAGATTTCACTGGCTTGGCTGACTTTAGCAAAATAAGAGATGTGCAAACAGAGATGTCATTGGCAGAATATCATTCATCCCAAACATTGGAAAAATAGGAAACCCACGGATCATTGGAACTATGTCCCCAAACCGCTTTCAAGATATCATGCATGTATATCATGCTTTGATGATTGGCAAAAAAAACCTCTGCTGCAATTTGTGATGTGTGGGGATAGTTTGTCACTAACTGAATCACATGCTACAACCCTGGTCAACATATTACCATTGATGAACAGCTTTTCCCGACAAAGACTCGCTGCTGTTTCCTGCAGTACATGGCAACCAAACCTGACAAGTGTGGGATCAAGTTTTTGGTGGCCTGCAACTTGAAGTCCAAGTACATTTTCAATGTCATCCCACATCTTGGAAAAGACCCCAGCCATCCCAATGGGGAGAGGGTATCTGAGAACGTAGTGATGAGGCTGATGGAACCATTCCTGGACTAGATGTTTGATTAGAAGAGCTGGATTCATTCATGTGAGGATTTGGATTTATGACTTAGATTTCAGCCTAATGCTACGGCCACAACAGACGTGAAATTCTGCGTGTACGCTTGTAACGTGCCACCTAAACACCTGAGTTTGGATGCTAAGAAACTCGCACCCACTCTGAACACAAAACGTTGTACGCTCCGAATGTGCAACGCCCGAGTCTGGACGCTGGATAACCACAGATAAAATGTGTCCCTCCAGTTCAGTCTGTCAACTATGGCTCAGATCATTTGGATTACTGCCCTGTACCTGCTCTGGACGTCCATACGAGGCCCAGACACAGTTGCTTTTGGGTTCACCTGGTCCTGCAGAAGCACCTGCAGCACAGGGAATTCCACCACCTCCTCCAGGAACTCTGTCTGATTGATGTCATCTTTCACTGCTATTTCAGGCTCAGTTTTTCTTTCTGCCGTCTTCCGGGTTGGTCAGAGAGTCGTAACTTGTAACTCCCCTTTCCCCCACATACAGTTTCAGGTTATGACCACATTTGCAACATTCAGCCAATTGAGCCACTAACAACTGTTAGTAATAAATCCAAAGCCATGCACATTTACAATTATAACGCACCGCAATATTATTATGCACCGGGAGAAAGGAGAGATGGGTGGATTTCCTGTTTGAACTGGAAAGAGAGTTGGCTCACTCCCATGTGGGTATGAAAAAGGCCCAAAAGGAGCAAGTGTTTCAGCAACAACCCTCTACAATCAAATGCAAAGACAATCGTGCAACTGTGCGCTGTCTTGTCTGCTACAAATATACATGTGGGAAATGCCGAAATGAGCAATGGTACTGCCAGAATTGTAAGTGACTGTATTTCACTCATTTGCATTCTTTGTAAATACATTTTTTTCTATTTTTGGCACACAAAACAACCTAGGAAAACTGTTGCTTTTTCATTCATTGTAAATATGTTTTGTTTTGTATTTTTTTTTAACAATAAATGTCAGAATTTTTATCCCAAATTCCTGTTGATCCTGTTGATTTATTGCATAAAAATCCACCGTATGTTTTCAACAGGTACACACAGGCACAAACACACAAACACAGTTTCAGGTAATGGCCACATTTGCAACATTCAGCCAATTGAGCCACTAACAACTGTTTGTAATAAATCCAAATATTTTTTAGGTTGTGCACAATCATACTAACTTGTTCTTAGAAGTTAGGAGCTGACCTAAGCTGTGCCTCCCTCCCCCACACACTTGTCTGTCCAATTTGTCTTGGCTGTTACCACTGTGAGGTGTGGCCTCCTCACCCCACCCAACAGCCTCATTGCCATAACAAAATGACTGATTAGTGTATTCATGAGCAGGTCAATTGACTTCTTCAGTATTTCTAGGTATTTCAGAATAGGCTAGGATTGCTAGTGTTAAAACTGTATAACATCAACAGGACACTAAGAGAGTTCATCCAGAACTCAATGAGGCTGTGGAAGACAACTCTGGAGGCCAACTCAAAGCCAATTGCACAGGTGAACATCAGATGCGGCATTTACCAAGGAGATGCTCTGTCCCCCCTGCTGTTCTGCATAGGCCTAAACCCCCTCAGCCAGATCATCTCAAAGAGTGGCTTCGGATACCAGTTCCGAAGTGGAACATCCATCAACCACCTCCTCTACATGGATGACATCAAGCTGTATGCCAAGAATGAGCGTGACATTGATTCCCTAATTCACCTCACCCGGATCTACAGCAAAGACATTGGGATGTCATTCGGACTAGATAAATGTGGGCGGATGATATCTAGAAGAGGAAAGGTGATCACAACTGAAGGGGTTGACCTACCTGAAGGGAATATCACAGATGTGCAGGAAAGTTACAAATACCTAGGGATCCCACAGACAAATGGTAATCATGAGGAGGCAGCTCGGAAGTCAGCCACAGCCAAATACCTACAGAGGGTAAGACAGGTCCTGAAAAGTCAGGTGAACGGCAAAAATAAGATCCAGGCCATTAACACCTATGCCCTGCCAGTAATCAGATACCCAGCTGGGATAATATCCTGGCCACTGGAAGAGATACAAGCCACTGATATCAAGACAAGGAAACTCCTTACCATCCATGGAGGGTTCCACCCCAAGTCCAGTGTCCTGAGGCTGTACACTAAGCGAAAGGAAGGGGGCCGAGGACTAGTAAGTGTCAGAACTACTGTCCAGGAGGAAACGGCGAACCTCCAGGAATACATCAAGAAAATGGCCCCCCAATGACCAACTGTTAAGTGAATGCCTCAGGCAACAAAAGCCCAGTAAGGTCGAGGAACCAGAGGGGCTATCATGGAGGGACAAACCCTTGCATGGCGTGTACCATCGACAAATTGAGGAAGTGGCTGATATGGAAAAGACATACCAGTGGCTGGAAAAGGCTGGACTAAAGGACAGCACAGAGGCGCTACTCATGGCTGCACAAGAACAAGCCCTGAACACCAGAGCAATAGAGGCCGGGGTCTACCACATCAGACAGGACCCCAGGTGTAGGCTGTGTAGAGAAGCCCCTGAAACAGTCCAGCACATCACAGCAGGGTGTAAGATGCTGGCAGGCAAGGCATACATGGAGAGGCATAACCAGGTAGCGGGCATACTGTACAGGAACATCTGTAAAGAGTATGGACTGGAGGTCCCAGGGTCAAGATGGGAGAACCCCCCAAAGGTGACAGAGAACAAACAGGCCAAGATCCTGTGGGACTTCCAGATCCAGACTGACAAGATGGTGATGGCCAATCAGCCTGACATAGTGGTGGTGGATAAACATGAGAAGACAGTGGTGGTGATAGATGTAGCAGTCCCCAGTGATAGCAACATCAGAAAGAAAGAACATGAGAAGCTTGAGAAATACCAAGGGCTGAAAGAGGAGTTAGAGAAAATGTGGAGTGTGAAGGCAACGGTGGTACCAGTAGTGATCGGAGCACTAGGGGCAGTGACCCCCAAGCTGGGAGAATGGCTCCAGCAAATACCAGGAACAACATCAGAGATCTCTGTACAAAAGAGCGCATTGCTAGGAACAGCTAAGATCCTGCGCAGAACCCTCAGGCTCCCAGGCCTCTGGTAGAGGACCCGAGCCTGAAGGAGACACCGCCCACGTGGGGCGAGAGGAACATTTTTTTTTTTTTTTTTTTTAATTTATTTTTTGATTTTTTTACACATATATTTTTTTTTACAAATGCTTTGGATACTTTATCAAAATTTAGTTTCAATTTGTTTTAATTTTCATCACTTTTTGAGTTTTTTTTATTTCAGTGGATTTTAGCATCTTTTGTAGATATTTCTTTCTCATTTTTTGTATTTGTTACTGTATTTTGTGTGAAATTTGAGTTAAAAAAAACAACCAGTGACAGAACAGTTGACCAACATCAAGTGTTTTGACAGTTTTCACTGAAGCATTTCCATCTTAAAATACCACATTAACGTGAAGCATACATTAGCCGTGGATTGTGCTAGCACTAAGCTAATGCCTCACCTACTGTCGCTTGGAGAAACATGTTCAGTGCAGTTTCTCCATGCAAAATGAAATGCAAATAATATATATTAACATTTTTAATCAGATTAATCACAAGGTTGGTTTGGATAATTTCAATTGATAGTAAGTAAATATTTATTTTTAATCATTTGACATCACTCAATATGAGTGAAGCCACAGTGGTAGATTAAACATCTAAATATGTACATGGTAATAAGTGTCCTAGCATAAAGATTGGAAAAAAAACTCATTTATATGAAATATTTCAAATGTGTGATTTTTAACCACCAGTTTATTCCAGTCATTTTTTAAAAAAATATTAATTTCAGTCTAATTCAATAAAACCACCTGACTCCAGTTTGGATGTAGGTGAATATTCAAGGATATGTAGACCTCGGCATCCAAATAACAGCTGTGGAGTCATTTGTTCTTATTTGAAGCTGTCAATCATTTTTAAGGAACCAGACCGTACCCTTCATAATCAGCTGATCTGGAGCAGGCGCATAAATCTAGCTGAAGTGCACCTCGGCTTCACGTCGAAACACCTTCAGGCAGCTGTGAGCGGGTTGATGAAAAAGCAACAGTGGCACATATTACTCAATGATACAGTGCAGTGGTCTTCTGGGAGGTCTTTCAGTGTAATACGAATGGCTGTGACCTTTCATAGAAGCCCTGGCACTACATCACTGTCTGCACTCTGTGTTTCTATAGAAGCTAAGATAAAGCAGACAGTTCTGCCAGGGGATCTGCCTCAGCTGCTCTTCACACCTCACTCATTAATTGGGTGGGCAGACACCTCCAATCAACAGGTTAAGCTAATTGGAAACATGACATTTGGCAACCCCACAAATGTAATAAAAACCTGCAGCTTTTCATGTAATAATCCCACAAAAAAGGAAAAAGGGGAAAAAAGTCATACTGGAGTATTAGTTGCATTTTTTTGCCGGGGGGGGTGCATTTGAAAAAATCCAACACGAAGAACAGACATTTCATCTGGAAAGCCAATTTAATAATGGATACGGATAATGTATTGCAGAAAAATATTTCCTGACAGGGCTGAACAACAACAAATATTTTTTGATAGTCACGCGTGTGCAATACATTATGCCGTTTATTCTATGGGCCATTACATCTTATTAATGCTACTACTCAAACAGACCGGATAAAATAGCCGTCACAACGTAGCAAATATGTACTTTCAAAGGGGCCGAAAACACCTGCGGAGTGATATGGTCCCATGAATCTGAAGTAACAAAACGTGTTGCCATCGGCAGTGGGCGTTAATGGCGCAGCTGGCGGTTATCGAAAAAAATCAGAACGCTGGGAACGTCCATTTAAAGTGAATGGGAGCCGTCGCAACATTCTAGAGGGCCGTAGAATAAAAATAAAAATAGAATAGAGAACAGCAGTTTGAATAGGTGTACAGTATGCGAACGGAACCCATTCAGCTACTGTTAAATGGTGCATAAACAATGAAATGAAAATGTACCTGGAATGTTACCATAACATATTAACAGTCATTCAGATAACTATAGTGTAAAGTATATGTTCATGCTCAACAATGCCCTCTTGGCGTTGTCAGTGTGGAAATAACATATAAAATTATATAATAATGTGATAATAATTAGGCGGCACGGTGGTGCAGTGGTTAACACTGGCAAGCAAGAAGGTCCCTGGTTCAAATCCCACACCAGACCTTTCTGTGTGGAGTTTGCATGTTCTCCCTGTGTCCACGTGGGTTTTCGCCGGGTACTCCAGTTTCCTCCCACCATCCAAACACATGCACTGATAGGTTAATTGGTTAACCCATAGGTCACCCATAGGTGTGAATGTGGGAGTGATTGTCTATATATGTTCAGCTCTACGATGAACCTGCGTCTCATGCGGGGTGTACCCCTCCTTCGCCCACTGTAGCTGGATTATATGGCCCCCAGTGACCCCCGCAACCCTAGTGAAGATAAAGCGGGTTCAGATGATGAGTGACGAGTGACGAGTGATAATAATTTCACATATAAGCCACACCCTAAGACAAACTATAAAAAAACCCTGCAACTTTCCCACAAATGTAATAGTAGTTGCCTCCCAATAAAAAAAATTTCAATAAAATTTTATTTATAGATCCCCAAATCATAACAATGTTGTCTCACAGAGCTTTACAGGGTTGGAGAGAACAATCAATCACAGAAATTGATGAAGTCCCAAGCATCCCCTGTGCTTAGACCCTCCTTCTTGGCAAGAAAAAATTCCAAAACCCAGTGGGAAAGAAGAAATATTGGGGAGAACCACACTGAAGGACAGATCCACTCCCATGGACAGACAGGCTATAGGTGAACGTCCATTTGTAAATGAAAGGAAGGGGGGGCAGGTCCATCAGACAAGTGAGGGTGGGGGAGGAGGTGTGGGGTCACAGGTCAGCACAGGACAAAGGTGAGTCACAGCAGATCCTGTTGTCTATGGCTCCTTATGAGGATACTGCTGAGAGAGCTGCCACTCCCCCCATGGGTAGGAGTGAAAATAGGCTGTTCTGCATGTTTGGTTAATGTGCACTTTAAATGAAAGATCTGGGTCAAATAAAACTCTTTAGTTTTTAACGGTGGCTCTGGATGTTACCCTTATGTTGTCCATGGTAAGTATCTGCTCTCACATTTTCAGGGCCTATTATGACATTTTTTTCAGGGTTCAATAGGAGATAATTGGCACTCATCCAACCCTTTATGTCTCAGACAGGTATTTAGTTAACTAATTGCCTGGTTTTATCAGGTTTCATCGATGTAGCTGTGTCATCTGCTTAACAATAAACGTTAATGGCATAATTTCTAATGATATTACCTAAAGGGAATATATACAGCATTAAACAAAATAGGCCCAAGGACTGTCCCATGGGGTATGCCATAACTAACTTTGGAGAATGGTGAGGATTGTTGGTTCAGATTGACAAATTGGTACCTATTAGATTAATAGGATTCATCACAAATCTAACACCTAAAAAATCCCACAAAGGTATTGCCATTGTGTTTTGTTTTGGGGTTTTTTTTTTTACATTTGTGGGATGGTAAAACATCTTCACCTTCCAAAATTTTAATAACTTCCTTCTTCATTTCCCATAAATTATTACATTTGTGGGAAATCAGGTGTTACATTTATGGTAGGCGACTGCCATTATATTTGTGGGATTATTACTCTATAAAATGCTAATTTTTATTTCCATTTATTATTATTTTATTTTATTTGAGGCTAAATCTGACCCAAAGGCACTGATCTGGACCATAGAATGAATTAATGAATTAAGTCCATTTACAGGCACATCTAAGTCCAAGTACTGGCATTAATCAAGCTAAAGACTGAACTGGAGTTTATGACAAGTCTCCAATTCTCTTTCTGTGCATGTAATTATTGTTTCACTCCCAGACACCAGGTGGTGCTACACGCCCTTTCCATTAGCATTCTTCTGGTAGGCGCCATAGAAGAACAGTAAACAAAGGTGTCAGATTTGAAGTAGACGTAGTAGGACAACACCCACAGAAGATATGGACCACAACCATGTAGCAGTTCAGTATATTTCATTTTTGTTTCAGTGACCACTGTACTAGAGTTTATACTAAAAATTAGGAAAATTTATCTTGTTCAGATGTAGATTTTTTCCAATTCATAAAAATCCTAATGTTCTCATGTCTGAGACAAATTATTAGAGAAAAACATGGATTTTTAAATGTTGAATTACAAAGATACTGAGAAAATAAAAAGCAGTGGGGTAATTTTTGACTCCACTAATAAAATAAAAGCATCCACTGGAGCTCAAACAGTGTCACACTCATGGACTGGAGAAGGGGAATATGTGGGCTGCTGCTGCTCTGCACACAGAAATTGGCCTGTTTGCGGTGTACTCCACCTGAAATTAGGCCAGAAACTCATGCATTTTTCTCAGCTGGGAGCAGCTGAAGAGATGAGCTGCGGGACCGTTTTCACCAAGCGCACTGCAAGCGCTATTTGCCGTGTTTTAGCAGTTTATTTGAACTGCCTTTTGCATCACAGATGGAAAAACTGGAGTGTTCTCCCTGCTGCTGTCGAGGCCACTTTAAGCCAGTGAAGTTCGCAGATCATGTAAAAAAACAAACATTTGATGATCTGTCCTCAGAGAGACTCCTTTCAATTATTTTGGCAGCGTTTGAAGAATGAAGATGCCACGCAGTCTAGTGTCTGTCTGTGCTTAGACATTCTTCTTCTACTCTGTTGTTACACCGCCACCCTGGCACATTTGAATTTCAAAGTTCGCTCTTCCTGAGGAAAGTTTCAGGAGTGACTTTGACAAAAAAAATGGAGAAAGAAGGTATGTTTTTTTTATTATTCACTCCCATCAATTCTCGAGAGACATTGTTTGTCAGTGCCAATTTAGATGGAAGCCCCTCACATATGGTGCTTGAAAGCAGGAGAACACTTTTTAACTGATCTACACTCCCACAGAAAAGGCCTTTTCAACTACCTTCCATCCAACACAATCATTGTACTGTATTTCAACAGCAAAAAAAAAATGCTAATTTACTTTGATCTTCACTGAGGGATGAAAAGTCATTTTCTTTCAGGGGCCATATTCAGTCACATTTGATCTCAACTCGGCTGAACCATTAAAAAGCATAAGAACAAACAATTCATGACAGTTCCAAATCTATATCCCTGTTTTGGTGTAAAAAAAAAAAAAAAAAAAAAGAAAATTTGAAAATTATCAAAATAATTTGATAAACTATCCAAACCAAACAAAAAAGATATGAACTAGAAAAGCACTGAGTGCAGATTAGGCCCCCTCCTGAAAGACACACGTCCCCCCCCAATGATCACCACCAAACTTTTATCATTTGTTCCTTGTATCACTATCAACATTTCCTGAAAATACATAACTCTGCTGTTCCTTGGCAGAGTAAAAACCTGAAAATATTGAATTTCTTCAGAAAAATAAGTGCAATTTGTGGTGCCAGGCACAACAAACTCCCCTCTAATCCTAACCCCACCACCTACAAACATTTTACCTGAATTGCCCTATCGCTTATCATTATAAAAACACACTAATGGTGACTGTGACATTTGGCCTACCTTCACCAAAATTTTATTCAACTTCGCTTCAATTTTATTCAAATCACAACACCATCTCACAGAAGCTCTCCAGGGTTGATTGGAGAGATCAATCACAGAATTTGTATTTATTTATTTTATTTATATTTTATGTTATTACATCATCCTGCCAAAGGGACTACAGGTGGAAATTAGCAGGAAATGCTACAACCTGGTACAGACATCTCGCCTTCACCACAATGGTTAATGTTTATATGTACACTTTCCTTTAAAAAAAAAAAAATAATAATAATGATAAAATAGAGGAAGTCCCAAGCATCCCCTGTCCATAGACCCTCCTCTGCAAAACTCCAAAACCCAGTGGGAAAGAAGAAATCTTGGTGCGAATCACACTGAAGGAGAGATCCAATCCTATGGACGGACAGACTATAGATGAGCGTCCATTTGTGGGTGAGTCACTGCAGATCCTGTTGTCTATGGTTACCACTTTAACAGATACTACTAGATAAAGAGTTGATAGAGGTAGATAAACTAGAGTTGCTATTTAATGGGATCTATTCTGGACCACCTCAAACCTTTTCTGAAAATTTAATGAAAATGGGTCTTATAGTTTTTTGTGCAAAGCTGCTTACAAACCAAGAGACAAACAGACTAAAAAAAAAAGTACCCCTCTCTCCTTCAGGGGGTCAGTGCAATAATATGTCTCAGATCTACAGACACTAAATGCTTAGTAACAAACAGAAATTTGTTCAAATTGTGCTTTTTTTTTTCTCTAACATTTTCGGTTATTCATATTATATTGGTAAAGGGGAAATGTCATGCAAAACACACTTTTTTAAAATGTTTTTCCAACACAAACATGCGTTGTTTGTGTGTGAGGAAACCCTTAAATTATGAACAAAAAACATCCACTCTCCTTTTCTCTTGATCCATTTCTTGTTGGAGGGGGTTGAAAATGTTTGATTTTAGATTTTCTATGCTTTGTACATCACATGCATATATTCATTTGAATACCCCATGACACCCCCCCCACCAGCGCAGCTAACCCCACCTACTGGTCACAGTGACCTCTGCTCGGACTCGTTCCAAGAATCTCCATTATTCTCTATTGATAGTCTCAGTCCCAGTGTGAGTCCAGTGGTTTGGGGTCTGACTCAGAACAACGTGCATACATACGCTGGGTACGAAATGTTCTAAACAGCGCAGTGTGGCAGGAAGTTGTGATTGTGTTACTGGACTTCATTTTCTCTTTTTTGTTCATCTATTCCTGGTTTATTACTTAGTGTAGATGCCACAAGGTGAGATAAATAACACAGTACATTTCGGGTAGATGTTAGCATGGTGTACTGTATAAGTATAATGCTGCTTAGCGCCGGTGTGCTGTTAAAGCTAATACCATAATATGCTAACTGTCATCTGTGATTTCTGTGAGGTGAGTTGTGTGTTCCATGACCCATGTAATTGTAGTTGTAGTTGGTCTTAGTTAATTTATTGTTGTATGTATATTTTGTTATACTGAGTGTTACACTGTATTATTACAGACCGCAGTGAATAAACCTTCAATGAGGACATCTGTATCCGTGTTTTTTAATTGGAACCACATCCCACACCTTGCCACTCTGAACCAAATCCTGGAGACAACCCCACGCTCTCCGCTTCATTAATAATGAAAATAGTTCATAACTAAGGAAAATTGTATTTGTATTTGATAATAAAGTTGGACTTTTGCAATAAACACATATTAAAAAAATCTAAATGGTCTCTGGGATTGTTCAGGGGGCCGGACCAAATGTGGAGGGCCGTAGTTTGGGGACCACTGGTGTAATGTAGCCTATATAAATGGTAAATGGACTGCATTTATACAGCACTTTTCCACCTTCATGGTGCTCAAAGCGCTTTACATTAGCCTCATATTCACCCATTCAGACACTAAGGTTCTGTCAGTCCTACTGGGACACTACGTCAAGGTTCAGTGTCTTACCCAAAGACAGTTCGAACAGCCAGAGCTGGGATGCGAACCACTAACCTTTCAGTCATTGGACGACCCACTCTACCAACTGAGCCACAGTCACCCTAAATCGTCCCACTTAACATTTCAGTGACACCCTCTTGCGATTTTGGCCTCCACTTGTTCAAATTCTATAGGTCTGAGCCTTGGCCTCTGTGCATGAGTCTGGGTTTGTGGTCGATCTGACCGGGGTTGATTAGACAGGCTGGTCCATGGGTGGCACTGCAACTCTGCTGTCTCATCTGGCTGGCAGAGGACCAGACAAACCAGACACAAACGCACACCGGGGCTGTTGACAGACCAGGACCTGAATACAGTGGATCACTTTGATTCTCTCTAGCTGATTTTTTTTCCGTCAGTGTCTTTGTCTCTTTTTCTCTGCCTCAACTTTTTTTTCTCCTCCTCCCCAAACGTCACACAGAAGAGAGGGGCGGAGTCAGAACAGAGGGGTGGAGTCAGCTGTGGCTAATTTGCATGAAAGCATGAAGCACTAAAACCAAATGTTTAGAACACATCTGTTTCTCTAGGTTGAAGAGGCTTCTGTATTTGCATCAATGTGGTTTTTGACCAAAGCATGTGACAGACAGGTCACTGAGACACTAGGGAACTGTGTTCACCTGTGGAAAATGGGCATATGTCCCCTTTAATTCTTTGACTGCCAAAGACGTATATATACACGTCTTTTGCGTTTTTTCACGGGGGCAGTGGATCAAAGTCTTACACATTGTGTGTGAATTTCAGACTTGTGACTTGTGGCCAATTTATTTATGTCCCAGTAGGGGGCAGAAGCTGTATTTTCCAACAAAAGACAACAGCAGATTTGTGCCTCGAAGTAGACGAAATCGAGCAGATCAAAAAATTACAAGCAGCTTACACTGGCACAGAGTTTGTCTGGCAGTGGATCTGCAAGTAAGAGTGTTGCAACCAGGATGGATAAGGGTGGGGTGGCAGAAAATGTGGATGACAGCAACCGAAGCAGAGAGCTCTGGTTAGCATTGTTGAACGGAGCAAGACACATAGGTAGGGGATCCGATGAGCCTGAACCTGACCCTGACTCCTCTGACAAATGGCTGCCGCAAAAGTGTCACATGCATTTAGGATTTAGTTCATTTATGTTGTATATTTTGAATTTAGATCACAGCACTTTATTTTTTTTAGGTCAAAATAACTAGTTGTATTTCTGTTGAGAATATTGGATTCATATTGTGTTTTTACTATTCCTTTTTTTTTTTGCTATTTAGCATTATTTCACTTTATTTTTAGTTTAGCTGTGTTTGGCTAAAATGTACCACCTGCTGACCCTTTTAGGATTTTTTTTTCTTAAATTGTTGATCCCATATTTTAATCACAGCAGAGCCATGTGCAATATACTTTTGCACATAGCCCTTTTCCAAACTTTTAGACTTTATTTTGTGCTATTTTCTTTATAATTGCATTCATGATAATTGTATGATTGTGTGTCTGTGTTTAACTTTTTCTCACTAAAGGTTAGTGTGAGTTGACGCACCTTGTCTGTTTCATTTGATCAATATTACAGTATGTTGGGAAATTGAAAAACAGAATAGTCTATATGAAACCATAGTCTATCTGACACCATATTAATGAATGTAATGTTAATTTTAATGCATACAGTATATAGTAGGTCTGGGCAAAAACTCCACAGGTGGGCTGCAGGAAGTCTGAAAGATTTTTAGTTATAGGACAGACTGTTGACCGACTGTTGATCTTTTCAGTTTAACATTGTATTATTTTGTCAGCAAACTTTTTATTAGTATAGCTAATAAACACTAATATTCAAACGTAATGCATATCATGTAAGTAACCTTAGATCAGAGGTGTCAAACATGTGGCCCAGGGGCCAAATCCGGCCTGCCTAAGGGTCCAATCCGGCCCTTTGGATGAATTTATGAAATGCAAAAATGACACTAAGATATAAATCATTTTAGTTCATGGTCCACACATTCAGACCAATTCAGTCTCATAATATAATAACCTATAATAAATATTCACAAGTAAAAAAAAAAATCCTCATTGTAAATATACTTTGTACATTTTTCATTTATTGACACAAACAATTTCTTACAAAAAAATCTCAATCAGAACAAATATGAAAAATTTGAAATGTCTTAAGAGAAGTACCGGTAAGTAATTTTTTTTTTTTTTACACTATTCTACCTATTACTAAATATTTGGTGCATCTATGAGTCCACTGTTATCTGTAAATTAGAAGGCATATGTGTAAATGATAAACTAAAGCCTAATATTGTTTGTTTTCATGATGTAATTAATTTTTTTTTGCTCTAAAACAGAAAAGAGTTATTTATATATTATGTTTTTTACTGGTTCAGCCCACTTCAGATCAAATTTAGCTAAAGGTGGCCCCTGATCTAAAATGAGTGTGACACCCCTGCCTTAGATAAAAGGAAATATGTGAGGGCGGCGGGGGGGGGGGGGGGGAGTTCTGTACTTTGCTGAGCTGGTGTCATGCATTTGTTTAATAGTGTGGTGTTGTGTCACAGCCAATGGAATAGTATTGCTTATATTGCTTACTATTAAGTATTGCTTAATAGTATTACCCCCCCCCCCCCCCCAAAAAAAGTTATGGTTTTGGAGGGGGGAAATAAATGAAAGTGTTCGTCTCCATGGTGCTGGAATTGTCCTGGATGCTGAAGTCCTGATCCAGTCCGGCCCTGCACTTACATATAAATGTTTCACCACAACAACTGATTTCCCTCCAGGGATTACTAGAGTCAGCTAACCCAGAGTTCTTTAAATGAGTGTAGCTTAAAAAAAATTTGATCCCTGGAGGTGAAAATAAATAAATAAATGGAATAAGATATCTTGTGTCTTTAAATTCTGCAAAGCCTTGCATAAATATTCAGTAGGACTTCAAAAGCCTTAAATTGCAGGAGCAGATTTAATGTGCGCTGTTCAATAGAGTGCTGCCGAACCTAAGTACTGACCTGACAAACATCAAAAGCGCATTCTGTCGAGAGTAACGTGGCAAAGTAGAGGGTGGATATGCACCACTGACTAGGTGCAACATTTGTAGTAATTGGGAAAATACGGCTGCATCCTCATGGCGAGGAGCTCCATTGATTTTCCATTTATTCGTCTTCCGAAAGAACAGGCTCCCAGAATAGTGGAGTCCACCGGGAGCAGCTGTGATGGTCCAGATGTAGCTGCTGTGCTGGGTGGTTTTAGCCATGGCTTCATCTGTCTCGCTCTTCGTGTTAGAAGGCAAATTACTCATATACTCCAAATCAAGGGTCTCAGTTTGGTAGTTGCAGTTTGATATATTGTTATGTTTTTTACTCATTACTCATTTTTGCTTGAATATTATCAGCTGAAAATCACTGAGGAGAAATTAATTATAATTAATTTCTCCTCAGTGATAAAATATATTTTATCAGTAAAGTCAACAACATATAAATCAATATCCCCCTGTGACCCAGTAATGCATTTTTGTCCTCTGTAGGGGACAGATATTTCACTTTTATTTAAAAATTTTATAAGTGATATAAGTGAACATAACTTAACAACATATGAGGTACAACTTAGTGGAATTGAGTAATTAAATGCTGACAATCATATTGTAGCTAAATGGTAAATGTTCTGCACTTCTATAGTTCTTTTTCACCTTTATGGCGCTTTACATTAGCCTCAAATTCACCCACATTCACACACACACACACACACACCAGTAGGTTTCTAACGTTCTGTCAGTTCTACTGGGAGCCTAAGTCAGGGTTCAGTGTCTTGCCCAAGGACACTTCGACATGTGGGCAGTCAGAGCCAGGGTGCAAACCGACAACTCTTCAGTAATTGGACGACCTGCTCTACCAACTGAGCCACAGCTACTGTTATTTCTATTGTTTCAAATAAGGATCATTGAAAAAACTAACCCTAAATCTATACCTAATTAAATTAAACCAGAAAATAGAACCCCCAATCACCTCCGGGGTGGTTTGTGGTGGATCGGGTATTGCATTGAAATCTGTTTGACACTCTGGAAACCTGTCTGTGAGGTTGTGGTAATGTGTGAGCTCTGCACGCCAGTCTGCCAAACTACCACTACAACGGCTGTGCTGCGCTTAGATGTGCCTTCAGCTGGAGAGCTTGGCACACTGTCTAAAGTCAGCAAATCTGTCACTTTGCCAAGCTGAATCTGTGGTCACCTCCCACGAGTGTGTAGCCACACCTATCTTGGTGCACCAGTCTGCCAAACTAGCACTACACCTTTCAGCTGGTGAGCTCTTGGTGCACTTCGGCATGGTCTAAAGTGTGACCGGTGGTAAATTGTCCCTGTACACCCACCATATGAATAAACTCCACCCACTTCCACATGTAGCAATTGTGCTATTCACTATAAAATGTACCGACATGAGATCGCTCCCTCCTCCTAAATTCTCTGTCTCCTCCTGATGTGTATGGTATGTACAAGTTTTATCATCATGGATGAAGTGGGGTTTTGTTATTAATTTTAGCTGTGTTTTTAGGTTTTATCGCCGCACTGATGACAGTTAGACAGCGTGGGACACGGTGGGCAAAGGTTTTTTTTTGTACCATAACATTTGTTTTTATTGGTGGTACATTTTTAACTATTTTATTTCTGTTTTCTTGATAGGTGTACTGCCACTGCTGTTTTGTTTTGTGTTGTTTTGTTCTATTTTGTTGTTTTTGTTTGGTTGTTCCGTTAATTGTCCCCCCCCCAAGAAGGCAAGATTTTAGTTGACAGGTTCTTTTTAATAACTTCCTTTTCCCTTCGTTCTGTGCTGCAGGTCTGGTGGGACGGCAGTGGAGGGACTGGTAGTCCGGGGTTTTCACTAAGCTTCGCACTCCCCTGGTTGTGGTAGATTCGTTTTTCATTCTTTACATGGTTTTATTTATTTATTTTTCATTCCCTTAGTTTTTTTTGTTTATTTGGTTTTGTGCACAGGTGTAGCACGAAGTAGGGTGAATGCCCTGACTCTTTTGTCTTCCCCCTGGTGGCCTGGCTGACCTGTAGCACCCCCTCCTTTTTTTCCTTTTGTTCTTGTTTTAATGTGTTTTGTAAGTAATAAAGATAATGATTTTATTGATATCTCTGGCCTAAAATTTTAAATAAATTGTGATCTTGGCGGGATAACTGACTATGCATCCTTATTGTCACTGTGTCCATACATTCCTTTTGAACCTGCCTCACCGCAGGTCACATATGCATTGTGGGAAACAGGGTCTAGACTACACAGAGTGTGTGTGTGTGAGTATTCAGACCAGTGGAAAGTAAACAGCGTAATAAAAATCAGTAGGGTACAAATGAGTGCCCTTGTGGGCATAGATGTAGATGTCCACATGTCTGAAAGAGCCAGAACTGTCACTGCATGCATAGACCGCAGAAGCAGGGGGGCCACCTGGGCCATGGCCCGGGTAACTATTTGAGAAAAATTATTTAGGGAAAAAAAAAGGGCTGCAAGTTTTTTTCATCTCAAAAAATGTCAACAAAATCGAACTAAAACCCAACCCATGCTATTATAATGTAATTGATCTAGTGTTTCCTAAAGAAATATTTTGACGTAACATACGTCATGCTTGAAAGTTGCAAAATGTAACAGCGCAGGGCTGAAAATCCCGCCGAGGAAATCATTTTGGATTTACTGTTGTTAGCGTGGTGTTTTGGCATTAGCATTAGGAAGAAGCACAATGAAAAGGCACAAGCCAATTTTTGAATATTTCAATTTCAAACAAGTGAAGACTGCAGCATCCTCGGATGTGCACCAGGTTTCAGATGCTTCGGCGACTGAAAACATACTTACGATCCACGATGAGTCAGACACGACTAAATGATGTGATGACCTGCCATATCCACAATGCCATTCTGCAGGGAACTAATAGGAAAGGCGTTCTTTAAGGCCAACGACAGACGCAGGCAGGTCTTTGGGAAGTTTTAAGGGTAGGTCAATGATTTTGTTAGCACCGCCGTGTGCACTCCTCTTTGTTCAACGTTTTTATACTGCATTGGTACTCACATAAGCCAATTTAAGTTGAGTTAACATTTTACTGTGGTGCTTTTGTTGTGAACTGTTGGCAGCTTACTTGTGTTGTTATGCTGCCCCGCTCTCGCTCTTATCTCTCTCACACACTATATATACACACTCTTGCGCGCAACTCTGATGAAATGGCAAGCATAGCTCTGACCGAGCGCCAAAAACTTGCTTGTGCATTTTATTCTGCGCAGTTCTGTGCTGGCTAACATGACTGGTGGCATTATGTGTGTGTCTGTGTATTTTTGTAGTGTAGTCTATAGCCTCGGCTACGCATCATGACCCCCCCCCCCCCCCCCTGCGATTGTGCCCCCCCCCTTGTTCAAACACGTTCCGCGGTCTATGACTGCATGAACTCATCAGCGCTATCCACTGTAGTCACCTTGTCCTTTGTCGTCATCATTGGTAAATCACTTGTAGAACAGTATGGTAAGGACACAACTTCAAAAACAGTAAAAACTGGAAAAGACAAATATCTTTGATATTAAAAACAACAGCACGAAAAGCCTCCATGACTATCTCACTTTTTAACCTTCATGCGTTGTGATGTGTATGTCGTTGGTAACCAATAGCTGAACGAGCTCAGGGGTCATGGCTTTGTTGACAGTTTTTGGTCCATTTACAAAGTTATACAATGCGAAAGTGAACTGCACCAAAATGAAAGAAAAAACATTTAGTTCAGACCAAAGCAAGTGAACTATCAAACTTTCCTGGTCTGAAAACACCCTTAGTCAAGGTTTATTTTCCTGAGTGTAGAGAGTCCACTGGGAGCAGCTGCCATGTTCCAGAGGTAGCCACTCTGCTGGGTGTTGGTGCATGCTCCCGTGTTTTTGGCCATGGCTTCATCTGTCTTGGTCTTCGTGTTAGAAGGCCAATGACTCATGCAACGGCGAGGGCTAAGACACAAACTGCAGACCACCTGCCGGGCTGTAGAGCAGAGCCAGAGGAAGCGACTAACCCTCTGACATCCATCTCAGCCCTGATTCATTATGGTCTTTACATGAGCAAAAGGTTGCTGTCTGTGGATTCTGTGGAAAGAGTGTGATGCATTTGTACACCTACAACCCCCCCCCCCCCCAAGGCTTCACAAGCCTTCCCTCCCTCGCTGCCAACTCTAAGCACTGTTATTTAGAGTGATGCATTTTTCTCTGCCGCTCTGCTGGAGTGGACTCTTCATCACCTACACAAACATGTGAACACACACTTATACCAACACACGACACACTCGTGCAAACGCAAAACTACTGCCATATTCCGGCTGTAGGAACCGGTGCATCATGGGGCAGGAACATCTGAGGCACACTGCAAAAATTTACATATGAACTAGTGTTTTATTCTCATTTCTCATCCAAATATCTGATCATCAGAGGTGGGTGATTCCAGGTTCATCAAGGCCAAGTCCTGCCATGTAGTGGTTCAAATCTGTTCATTGAACCAGCCCATTTTGATGAGTGCAATGCCTCCTCCACGTAAATGGAGGTTTTAGGTTTTTAGTTTTTTTAGTGGAATTACCTGTGTTCAGTGAACTGGTTTGAACCAATACGTGGCACGACTTTGACTTGATGAACCTGGAATTACCCACCTCTGGTGATCACACTTAAAATCACACAGAATCACAGACAAAAGAGCTTTTCACTGAGATATGCAAATGACAAACTGATTCTGATTCTGAAGTGATTTTAATATAAAGAACACATTTTAGTAGGACTGTGAAATGATAACATTTTTTAAATTAGATTAATTACATCGTTGCTTTGATTAATCATGATTAAAAAATATATACAAAACATGCTAAAATTCATAAAAATCCCTTCCAAAAACACCCACAAAAAGTCTAGAAAAATCCAAAAAAGCATCAAGAAAATGTGACAAAATACCCAAGTGAAAATATGAATGAGGTTATATATAATCCCCCCTTCACCATCTATGAATCTGACGGCATTAACATAAAATGCCTGAAAGAGGAACTTGACATATACAGACATGGCCCCTCCATTTTCCACTTCCTCATTTGAAAACAGAAATGGAATGGCCACCACGTGCACAGACCAACCCATAACATCCAATGCGAGCTTTTGTTTGTGAGGGGGGGGAATCCCACCTCTCGCTTATCCCTAACTGTATTCGTCTAGTAGCAGTACTTGGCAATTAATATCTCTACACAATTCAAAACTTGGATTAACAGAGACTATACTAGAAATTAACCTCTTCCACCCTGAGCCTATTTTCAGAGAAAAACACCTAATAAAACATACCCAAAGTAAATGAAGAATTGCTCCACAATCCTAAGGTTTATATGGATGTTCTTTGTATCTATGGACATCTACATGCTTCACAGAATCTATTCCCATTGTCTAAAATAGTGTAGCTACTACTATGACTGAATAAACTGGAATAAACTAAATAAATAAACTGGAATAAACTAAAAGATAATAAAATTTTTTGGTCTCGCCTGAATTTATAATTTTTTTGACAAAAGAAAACACCCTGCTAACAATGAATCCATAAATATAGATACTATTGATCACCTTCAGTAACTCCTTTCCAACACAGGTACAAAAGTTGATAGAATTAGAGCAAAGGACAAAGCCTCCAGAAAGGTTTAAGTCAAGATAACACCAGGCGGACAGTGCATTTGGAACAGTTTGGCACACTGTTGTGCCAAACTGTTCCAAATACATTATTTTAATTTTCCAGTAAAATCTGTCTGGAAAATACAACTCATATCCATTACAGAAGTCTATTACTGTCTACTGGAGCTTTTAGAAATGAAATTTACCTTGTGTTTCATCAACTTCTACCTTTGTGCACAACTAAAATGAATAAAACCATATAAACATGGATTATTTTGTCTCCAAATGGAGTAGTTTTATTAAGAACTTACTCCAAACAATATAGTAATATATCAATAATAATAATAATGATAATAATAATAATAATAATAATAATAATAATAATAATAATAATAATAATACACTTTAGTAAAAATCAAATATAAAGTTGAACAAATGTGCAAAAATATATGATAAATTCAATTAGAATAAATATAAATATCAAAATTAGTGCAAATTTACTAAACACAATAACTAACACAAACATTCAAAACACAAACAATTGCAATAAAGTCCAAAAATGTCCATGTGTTATCATCAGGTGGGGGCTGGTTTATAATTCGGTTGGGGGGGCTGGCAGCAGACTGAAGTGGTCCATGTGTTTCTGCAAAAAGCAGTTTTATTTGTGTCAAATAAGGCTGTCATCCTCCTACCTAAGAAAAATGAAGACAATCATGATTTGAGACTTTTTCCTTCTCATGAAATGATATAATGTTATTTATTTTTGACAGAGAAAGTGAATAAATCCTCAAACAATCATTGATTAATTATAAACTTATCTACTTATGTGTAGAAATAACAATAAAATGAGAAATGAGACTGAAAAAAATACTACTATAGTCAACAGTGTTTGCATGTGTATAGTATAAAATGTAGTATTATTGTTATTATTATTACTATTAGTTTGTAAAACAGATATCAGTAAGATACAACAACTTACTGGGTAGATCTTCATCCTGTTTTGAGTTCATATCCACAGTCAGATCTCAGTCAGATGTTGAACATTCAGCTGCTTCTCTGTAGTGTCTCTGTTGTTTACATGCTAGCACGCAGCTAACAGCTAACACTTCACAAAGCTTACCACAGTCAGTAACATTCAGGAAAATACACTGTCCCTCACTGTTACTCACTAAAACTCTCTAAAATGACTTAAAACTAAGAGTAAAGTTGGGAAATATAACTATAACCGGTACACCGATGTGTAGGACTCTGCTCTACTCTGCTGAAGTGTGAGTCTGCCCCAGGCCGGTCCCGTGCATGCGCCCGACATGCGCAACGATGCCAACCTTTCACCTTTTACGCTTGCATTTCCTGTCCAGAAGGAAATGTAGTTCACGGAATGTGAGGTGTCAATGGATTCAGGAGAATCTCCTCTTTCAAACGCCTACAAACATGGCTGCCTTATTGCTCGCCAGAACAAGATATAGATGAATTAATTGCACGTATTGGCGATTAAAAATAACTTATATTTCACCACACACACATTAAAGATCATGTTTAAAGGTGACTTTTATCACTAAAATACACTTTATATGTACTTTTATGAACATTAGGGTCTTAACTTTGAGCAAAAGTTGAAACAAATTTCCATTGTCCAGATTTATTATATGTTAATAATTAATGAAAAATTACACAATGGGCTTAAGGGATTTTGGATTTTTGGTTCGATGAAAATGTTCAATGCATTGTAACAATTTATTCTGAAATGCAGCTTTAATATGAAATAAAATGGTGATTGCAAAGTTATTGTAGTAACTTCTTAATTACATTTTAGTTTTCAATGGACATCTCCCTCTCAAAACGCAACACTATAGGTTTGACCTTTGAATGTCGCTCAAGTTCAAAGGTCATGACACCATTTTGAATCACATGCCAGGTTTCCTACCTGGCAATAATAGTAACTAATGCCATGTTACCACTATTATCGCCTCGACTCAACTCACTTAGGTGTGTTTCCATTATGAAAAAATACCTGTAACCATGGTACCCGGTATTAGATTATTTTGTATTACTCCACCAAAGGTTTGAGTGATACTAAAAGGTGACGTATAAACCTTGCAAACTCTGTGTCTCTGACTCTGCCTCTTTACTAAATACAAATGTGGAAATTAACTTTAATCCACATGACAGCCCATAATACCCCACCATGGTCGGGCCAGGAGATTCAGTGTTTGGTGGCTGATATAAACGAAACAAGCAAATTCATGAGCAATTCCTTGATCAGACAACAGGAAGTAATGTGACACATCGCTATGACGACTCGGTACTGTAAAGTCAGTTACAACAAAATGTGACTTGACAAATCTGAGCTAAAATGACTCCCACAACCTTAACTATAGAACTTTGTTAATTCATCCCAGGCCCAGACTGGAACCTTTATTGGGCCATTTTTGGTCCCCAGGCCACGTGTTTGAAATTCCTGCTCTAAAGGTTTCAGTTGGCATATGAGTTGATGCCAATGTCTGACTCATCCTCAGCACATCAGCTTGAACTTTTTTTTGTCAGATACCTCTGATATAAGGTTTTTTAGTGTGTGGCAGGTACAGGAAGCTGCAGTGGGTTATATAAAGGTTAGCTACTACTGCAGGAAGTCTACCCTCATAAAAGATCTATAAGTCATTCTATTTTGTTATATGGTTTAGTAGGATGCAAACACTTTATTAAACATAATTAGGTATAAAATGATTTGTTTACAAAACAGAAAACCAATGTTTCCACCTTTCAGCTTCATCTGATATTTATTGACTTTATTTGGCTAGAATTTCAGCCCCATCAGCAGATCTCAGTGCTTTAAATGTTTCAGGCATATGAAATGATTCTGAGTCTGACTCATCCTCAGCAATTCAGCTCAAACTTTTTTACTGAACCTCAGAGCTCTACCTCAGACCCCGTCCACAGGGCAATGCAACGAGGTTTCATTTTGTACTGGATTCAAAAGATATGGCGTCCACACTGAGAAGGGATCAGTAAAATATCACGTAAACATGGCAATGAAATGCATGCTGAAAACGATATAATACATATGCTACACCTGTAGGGGTGCTGTAAAACAGCCCCAGTGGTACCAGGGAGGAGTATGCTGAATCTGTGTCAGCTTACTTTCAGAAATGTTCGGAGGATCACCACACGGGCAAATGAGAAACCCTGGATGACCAGTGAGGTACGTGCAAGGCTGAAAGCTAGAAACGAAGCTTTCAAATCAGGTGATACGATACGGTGGCTCTGAAAACAGCTAGAGCCAACCTGAACCGAGCCATAAGGCTGGCCAAGCGCACTCATGGACAGAAAGTGCAGGACTTTTTCAATGACCCCACAAACACCAGACGGATGTGGCAGGGCATCCATTCTATCACAGACTACAAGGTCCCTCCCCCTTCCTGTGAGAACAACACTGGCTTCCTCAACCAACTGAACAATCACTTCGGGAGGTTTGAGGCACTGAACACCACCTCAGCAATAAAATCCACTCCTCACCCAGGAGAGCAAATACTCTGCCTGGATTTAGCTGATGTCCGGAGAACCCTGAGGAAGGTGAACATCCGCAAAGCAGCAGGCCCTGACAACATACCCGGAAGAGTTCTCAAGGGATGTGCTGACCAGCTGGCTGGGGTTCTCACAGACATTTTTAATACATCTCTTCACCAGGCTGTGGTACCATCCTGCTTCAAGACTGCCATCATTGTACCGGTAAACAAAACCAGCACAACCTCCTCCCTCAATGACTATCGCCCAGTTGCACTTACACCAATCATGATGAAGTGCTTCGAGAGGCTGGTAAAAGATCACATGGTCTCTAGTCTCCCATCAACATTTGACCCGTACCAGTTTGCTTATCGCCGCAACCGCTCCACAGAGGATGCCATCTCCTCCACAATCCACCGGAGCCTGGAGCATCTGGGAGGGAACAACACGCACGTGCGGATGCTGTTCCTGGACTTTAGCTCCGCATTCAATACCATCATTCCACAGCACATGATAAGCAAACTGTCCCCCCTTGGATATAACACCCACCTCTGCAACTGGCTGCTTGACTTCCTCACCAACAGGCCTCAGTATGTACGGGTGGGAAACAACGTCTCCAGTGTCATCTCCCTGAGCACCGGCTCCCCTCAGGGCTGTGTCCTGAGTCCGCTGCTGTTCACTTTGATGACACATGACTGCCACGCCAGGTCCACTACAAACCACATTGTGAAGTATGCAGACGACACAACAGTAGTGGGCCTCATCACAAACAATGATGAGCGGGCCTATAGAGAGGAGGTGAAACACCTGGCAGCCTGGTGCAACACCAACAACCTCATCCTGAACGTCTCCAAAACAAAAGAGATCATCGTGGACTTCAGGAAGAATCGGCCCAGCCACACCCCTCTCACCATCAACAACGCAGCAGTGGAGGTCGTCAGCAGCACCAGGTTCCTGGGAGTCCAGATAACAGACTCTCTAACCTGGTCCAAACACACTGGCAGTCTGGTAAAGAAGGCCCAGCAGCGCATGCACTTTCTTCGCCGCATGAGGAGAGTGCAACTACCCGCCCCCATCCTCACCACCTTCTACAGAGGTACTATAGAGAGCATCCTGACCAGCTGCATCTCAGTCTGGTCAGCAGCCTGTAGTGCCTCGGACTGGAAATCTGTACGGAGGGTGGTGAGGACAGCGGAGAAAATCATCGGGACTCCACTTCCTCCTCTCCAGGACATTGCAAAGAATTGCTGCCTGACCAGGGCCCACAACATCATCAGTGACCCCTCCCACCCACATCATGGCCTGTTCTCTCTGCTGAAGTCTGGCAGGAGATTCCGCAGCATGCGGTGCAGAACCACCAGACTCACAAACAGTTTCTTCCCACATGCCATAAGACTGCTTAATGCCACATGACCACTTCCCCTCCCTCCCCCACTCATACACACACTCAGGACTATTGTGCAATATATTTATATACCAAGTGCAATCCATAGAAACTGTAATTTATTAATATTTATTTATTTTAACAACTGTGCAATAATAGCTCTATAGCTATATACATCCCAACTGTCCTCTCTTCTTTAAGGTTTCTGTACAGTGTTTTTTATTGTGTATATATTTTTATAGTTATATATATTTTTTTTTTTTTTTTTTTAACTTTTGTTTTAGTTTTTTGGTCGGAAATACCTGCTGTGCTTGAGTCATTGAAACGAAATTTCGTTTATGATGGAAATCTAAATGACAAATAAAGTAAGTCTGAGTCTGAGAACAATAGAAGGAAAGCGTATGCGCATACCGGGTTATACCAATGTCAAACACAAATAAAAAACAACAACAAGGCATGTGTAGACGTCTCTGCTGCTCGCCTCAGTTTCCTTGCTCTTGGTTCAGTGACAGGAAAGATATTCTGATTCCGATCTGGGAAAACACATGGAAATGTGACAAACCCAAATGGGACCAGTCCAAATGTGACATTCTGGAGCCCACATGAACATGCTGGATGGGTATCCACCTCTGCAAACCAGAAGCAGATACAGTATCTTGCCAAACCTATTGGTTCAGTCATCCAAATAATCAGACTCTGGTGTTCCAGTCACTTCCATGTGGTTCCACAGGTGAGTAAAGTTAAAAACCTAGCCATGCAAACTGTTTTGCAGTTACAGTTAACATTAGTAAAGAACTATGTGGTTCACAGGAGTTCAGTAAATTCCACCTGGAACTGTGAGAGAATGACACCTGTGACACTAATCCACTGGTGACATTTCCACAGTCCGAAATATTCCACAGTCAGCTGTTTTAGAAGAAAGTGGAAGTGTTTGAGAACCACAGACACTCAGCCACGAAAACCAACTGACAAAAACCTTTTGTATGAGTGACTTTTTTTTTACATTACAATTTGCAGTTTTTAATATTTCTAGGTAATTTTAATCATATTTTACCCAACTGAGATAGAATTATTCTGTATGTAGAACATGAATTAAAATATGTTTTACACTGTTAATATGTTATCATTATTATTCATTCTATTGGCCTGATTGGACCCCTTGGCGGGCTGGATTTGGACCCTGGGCCTCATGTTTGACACCTGTGGCTTAGAGCAAGGTTTGGAGTTTGGGAGGGTTAGGGTTCTTCTAAAGCAGGGGTGCCCAATCCTGGCCCTTCAGGGCTACTGTCCTGTATGTTTTAGATGTTTCTGTCATTCAGTACACCTAACAGTCATTATCAGTCTTCTGCAGAGGTGTATGACATGCTGAGCATTTGAATCAGCTGTGTTAGATAAGGGTTATGTCTAAAACATGCAGGATAGCGGCCCTCGAGGAACCGGATTGGGTGCCTTGTTCTAAAGGAATGTTTCTAAATTCCCATAAACACACTCATAAACCTTGTAGAGAACCTTCACAGAGGAGTTAAAGTTGTTTTAAAAATCAGATGTCACTTAAATGAATATGCGAGTGAAGGCAGGTGAGTGAATTGTTTGGACATTATAGTGTAATACAAGGGTGTAAGAGGAGTTATTTCCCCTGAAGTACCTGATGTTTGTGTTATATTTTAACTCAGGCCCAGGCAATAACAGAGAAAACCTCAACATAACACAACACAAACTGAAAAACACAGTCAAACCTCAAATGTGTTTGAAATAAGCAGGAAGAAGCACAGGTCCAACAGCTGGTCTGACATCTTCCATCAGTGTCTGGGAGCCTTTTCGGCGTCGCTGTCAGCTCACATTGGTCTCGGCTGTGGTTTGCATCCTCAACACAAATGCAGACAGTTGCAGAAGGAATTCAGATATAAAAGGAATATTTGGATCTGACTCTGACAGCCTTTATATTTTCCTTTACTATATCCATTTCTCTGCTGCATGGTCCAGGTCTTAGCAGCGGAACACTCTGAGGAACGCACATTAATGTTTTATCATTCACCAACCTGGCTCCATAATCTGCCAGCCAGCACGGCCAGGGGAGCTAAAGCGCTAAATTGCTGTCTGGAGATACTCTAAAAAAACAACCCAGTAAAATATTCTTGTGCAGGACTGTGCATCCCTGTGCATATTTAATTCCTGGTTAATCAGCGAGGGCGACAGTGCATATAAGCAGATTAGTCCAACCCCTATTCATCCATAACAGAGCAGATCAATGTCCGTCTATTTTGTTGGAGGAGATCACTGGCATGTGACGGATATTTAGCTTGTCATTTACGTTGATAAAAACTTGTGTATTTCTCATCTGCTCAACTCTCACTGCAGTTGCAGCAATGTGTGAGTACTGCCTTTCCAATTGTTTTTTTTTCTGTCAGAAAGTATTAAAACAGCCTTGGTTTAAAGCAGGGATCTCAAACATGCAGCCTGGGGGCCAAATGTGGACCACCAAAGGTTCCCATCCAGGCCCATTTAAAATCTAAAAAAAAAATTCCACAGTCAAGGCTGTGGAACTGATTTTAGTTCAGGTTCCCCTTATGAAACAAAAATATATGGCAATATATTGAAAAATATAATGCAGTATATGAAAAATATATATTCCCATATATTGAAAACCGCAATGTAAAATTTCAAAGTGATCCAGAATCCAGGATCTCTTCCGGATCATCACCAAAATCTAATCATTTGTTCCTTGTGACACCCCCAAAAGGTCAAAACATAACCTCCTTGGTTGGTATTAACATATATCATCATACATGTCTCAATATATGGAAAGCGGTAATTCCTTATGTATTTTTAACTATATTGTAATATATTGACGCAATATATTTTTGTGTACAGTATATTATATACATAAATTTTTTATGTTCAATTTCAGACAGTATTGTATTGATAGTCAGTATATGGAGAAATATATTTTTGTTTCATAAGGGTCCACATACAAACCAATATGATCTACAGCAGAATAATAACAAATAATAATAACATAATAACCTACAAATAATGACTATATTTTCCTCTCACCTTCATATATTATGCCTATACCCTCCTGAGACCCTCTGTAGGGGACAAAAGTTTAACAGTTTACTTTTAAAAAAAAAAATACTGTCCATTGCAAAGACTATTCCATTGAAAATAGTAAAATAAATAAGAGTTTATTATTATATATTATTATTATTTCTTTCTCCATGTCTGAATGGGTTTCCTCTGGGTTCTCTGGTTTCCCCCATCACCCAAAAACATGTTTGTTAGAGTAAAAATCCTCCAGCCAGGTAATTCTGACCATTAGCCTGGTTCTGTATCTGGAGATGGGTCCCCAGGCGCTGTGCTTGGCTGCCCCCTACTCCTTATAAGGTTGCCCTAGCGGCATCAGAAAGGATGGGTTAAAGGCAGAGGACACATTTTGTTGTATAGTGTATAGTGACAAATAAAGTATACTGACAGTCATTAAAAACTTTGAGGGACAAGTTTTGAATTTTTGGAGTCTATATAGGACAAAGGATTTTTCTATTTGTTTTGTTTGTTTGTGGGTTGTGTGAGTATGCTTGATATTGATGAGTTGCGTCCTGGTCACGACTGACTGCACATCTGGGGGCTTCTCTCGGAGTGAAAATTGCACGATGCACATGGACAGAGGAGGAGATGGAGATTTTTCTGGAAATGTGTGAATGCTGTATGTTAGTGTGTGTTCTTTTTATTCCTATTTGTAACTGCAACCTTTTACTTTTTATATTTTTATCTTATTACTCTTTTTTAGAATGAGACTGGTGACAATGGCATGTTTCAATTTTATTGTACTTTTTTGTATAATGACAATAAAGACATTCTATTCTGAACCAGGTAGTCAGAGACAGCAGACCTCTGCCAAGGCTTGATATGGCGTCATATGACATCAAAACGTGATGCAATCAAGCCATAGTTGTTGACCCATCTGATGTCCGAAGGTGAGACAGTGTGAATGCAAAAAAAGATTCTATCTTGTTTGAATCCTGAGATATTACCACTTATGTCTTTTAGCTGTTGACCTTTAGTGTAACCTTGACCTTTGACCTTCATTGCTCAAAATCTAATGGATTCTTCCTTGACCCATTATCTATCATTCCTGAAAGTTTCATCAAAATCCGTTCACAACTTCTGTCACGACTTCTGTAATCCTGCCGACACACAGACAGACAGACAAACAGACCAGACTTTAATATAAAGAGAAACACATTACTGCCATTTTAGAAGCAAACAGTAGAGAAATGCAGCGTTCTATCAAGACATGGAAAGATCCATCTTCCAGCAGTGAAATCTTGTAGGATGATATTTCAGGAGAGTTACGACGCTCTTGCCTAGAACAACCGTCAATGTTTTTGTAAAGCTCTGTGAGACAACTTTGTTGTGATTTAGGGCTTTATAAATAAAATTGAATTGAATTGAATTGAAACACGTTCAAAGCACAAATATACTTTTATTTTTATAATTTTAGAAATATCGCTATTGCTTTGTAATGGAAACGCAGCTTGAGTCTCCATATGGAGGACAAGGACAGTTAGGAGAGTCAACAACAAAGCCTTGTATGTTTAAACTGTTTAATATCTGTGTGAACTCATGCTTTCCACTGGTCAGAAGGTGTTTTACAAGTTTTAAAAGTGTGACTGCATAGGTAGGTCAGCTGAGAAAACCTGCAGGTTGTGTTATACACTTGTATTAGGACACCGTCACCCTTCTGTTTTTCATTACAAACAGGTGCAGACAAAATCCCTGCAGACACAGAGTGTTCAGCTCTGACTTCAGATCGTATCATTATTGAGTATCGTTAGCATTTAGCACAGTGCAGTCATATCTGTATCTGCAGGCCATCCTGTTTAAGGCTGTGGGAACCTTGACTGTAGGCTGTGGTGCATAAATTATGACAACCTTTGTGGTGATTTCTTTCCTGAGTGTTTTTATTCTTCTTTTGGCACAAAAAGCACAATGATGATGTTTTATATGAACCTATTTTCATTCTATTACAAAAATGTCCACTCAGCTGGAAACGTGATATTTTTTAAGCAAGGAAACATGTATTTAAAACTCATCATCAGAAAGTGATGTGAAAGTGATCAGCTAATTTGTCACATTTTAATACTAGTTATTTGTTTAATTATTATTTTATAGAGGTAATATGCCAAAATAACCCGAACACTTTTGGATTGTTTTGTTCATCATGAAAACCAAAGTCGCAGTCATAATATGAATGGTGCTCAATGCTCTTTACATTGGTTTCTAAGGTTCTGTCAGTCCTTCTGGGAGTCAGGGTTCAGTGTATGTTCAGTGTTCAGAGCCGGGACGTGAACCACTGACCTTATGGTCAATGGGCGACCCACTCTTCCAACTGAGCCACAGCCGCCCCTTAGCGTGCAGAAAAGGGTTAAATTAAAGAAAGGAAATGCAGTAAATAACAAAAATACTAAATCAGAAATGACTACATGATGCAGTTTGTACTCAGGTTTCCTAAAATCATCCCTAAACAGTGATGTGTGATGGATTTGATGCCCAGAAATCCTGCCTTTGTTCCTTTTCTATAAAATGCTGTCTGACCCAAAGACCCCTAATCATACCAAGTAGGTGTCTTTTGCAGGAACTGGAACAAGCGAACCACTGACCCTTCAATCATTGGATGACCCGCTCTACCAATTGAGCCACAGCTTATTGGATAAACTTCCCATCCCCAGAAAACAAACACACACACACACAAAGAATTCCCTTTAGTCTTTATCACTGTTATTGTGACTATATTCCTGCTGTTTCCTGCTCAACACATTTCTTATTTGCTTTTTTTTTTTTTGATGATGTTAAGTACTCTTGATAAAAACATGAGACGGAAATAACATGTTGACAACAGCCACCAATGTGAAATGTGGCCTTAAAGCTGTGTAACATGAATATTCATTGAACTCCAGTTAAATTTTTAAGGAGTTTTGTCGGCCCCAGAGGTTTTACAGTTCGCATATTTTATTATCATACAATCACGTTCCAGTTATAAAATACTCATGTGTGTTTATATTAATGTTCCAAAGCAGTGATGGCACCTCACATGACTGTCAATAATGGATGTGTCTTCCATCTAAATGAAAACAGATAATAGCGGACACCTCCTGGAGCTAAGGAGTCATTTCTAAATATCCGGGCTCTGAAGTTCTTTAGAGCTCATTTGCCGTTTCCCACAGGCTTCAGGGTCATCACAGGAGGAGGATGAATATGTAGAGAGCTACCCAGCGCCTTTTTACTGCTTTCATGGCCCTTTGTACCCAGAATAGACCTCTTACACTTCTATTTTCACATCCTGTCTTTTCAAACACTGACAGTTTTGGTGTAAAAGCAGCCTGAAGATGTATACGAGGCCTCTTCTTCTTGGTGATTCCAACCAGCAGATGAGCCCCAATGTGCAGGAATATGATTAAAACCAATGCAAATAACCAGGGTCAGAAGTCGTTTCACTTGGCAACTGAATATTCATCAATTTCACCCTTAAACCGTATGATGATTAATTGAACCTCCAGTGTGATTAAAATATGAATGAGTTCTTTTCAAAGACTAAACTCTCAGGGATCCAAACTGAGGGCTGCATGTTTAATGCATGAACCACTTATTGGTTTATCTTAATGAGACCACTCCCAGGCATCCTCTCCTTACCACCCGTCTTCAAGAAAGGCAGGTTCAGTCCTAAATAGTTACAGATTTTACTTCAGACATCAATAAAAGGTCATTTTCTCATTAAAACGCCATCTTTGAAAGAGCATGCTGTCTCCTTTATGAAACAAAAATATATGGCAATACAGATATACCTGTACTTACGAAAGACGCAGCTAACAAATGATCCAAGTAACGAAAAACCTTTGCCTCAATTTTTCGTCTCTGAATATGAAAGAAAATTCTATTTACGAAGGGAAACTGAAACCAAGACATAAAGACAGTACTGTATGTACATTACTATATGTAACTACGTAATGTACGTAATTATGTCATGTATGTACTCTACGCAGCATCCCATTGGCTGTGAGGGACCTACTCATGATGCTTTTCGTTACCCTTTGACCCTCATTCATCATGGAGTTACTGTTGTTTTTCTGAGTGTGCTCATTTAAACTTTATTACAGTATGTATTAGAAAATTACAGTAAACAGGGCGATGGCGGCGCCCAGTGTCTCCCAGTAACACAGACACGTTAACGGCAATTTCTCCACCTAGATCAGCACTTTTAGTATCAAAGGTTCAGCCAAACATTGCAAGGAGAGTACGCTCACTGGAAAACGTACGCTCACTGGAAAACAAACTGGACTACCTGAAGCTGGATTTAAACACCAAACATGACCTACCAGACTGCTGCATCCTCATTCTCACCCAGATGTGGCTCAACTCTTCTGTCCCGGACACCGACATTAGCTTGGACGGGTTAAAATCTAAATCTATATTTTCTTTTAACACATATTTCATCCAAAATCAGTACATTTTTATAATTTTTAAAGGGTTTGAGGGGTAGTATTGGGGGCCTTGGAATGGATTAGGCCTTTTACATGTAAAATGCAACTCTATTTACGAAAATTTCATGGTACAAAAACACTGGAACAAATTAATTTGATAAGTCCAGGTACCACTGTATATTGAAAAATATAATGCATGACATTGAAAAATATATTCCCATATATGCAAAATTATATAAAAATACATGCATATATTATCCAATATACTGCAATGTATGATTTGATCACATATTGACAAATATAAAACATATTGCACTGAAGACAAAAGATGCCCTATATTTTTACAGATAGTTTTATTGAAACTCAATTTCTTTCCACATGTATTGTTAAGTGCATTAATGAATATATAATTACATATATTTAGTAATACACTCCACAAAATATGTGTGTGTGTGTGTGTGTGTGTGTGTGTGTGTGTGTGTGTGTTGGTACCCATATATTAAGTGTATCACAAAATTTTTACGAGTACATATATTATCATATGATGTCTCAATATATGGAAAGTGCCAATTCCTTATGTATTTGAACAATATTGTAATATTTTGATACAATATATTTGTCTGTATATTATATACATATATTTTTATGCTTAATTTCAGTAATATAACACTGAAATAGTCAGTAGATGGATAAATATATTTTTATTTGAAAAGAGCTACTTGAGTGAAATTTGGTGATTGGGACTTGGGACTCCAAGCAAGAAATCCCTGGGGCCCCCAACCCACCTGTGTACGCTGCAAAAAAGGGTTTGCACAATTTCCAGGACATTTGAGATAAAAACTGAGAAAATAGGAGTTCAGTTCCCAAAGTGAGGTCCAACAGATGGACATGAGAGTCCAGGACTGATACTGGGTCATGAGAAAAGATAAGTTTAGTCTATGTTTTTTCAACTGAATCAGGATCAGTTTGCACTCCTGGTTAAGAGTAGCTTAACAACTGTGGATGAGTGTAGCAGCATGACATGGTCATCTTTCTTCCACTAATAATTTCCACACAGCAATAAAATCTGTACGCAGGGGTTTTCAGACCTTGAATTTAAGATTTAATTTCTTTTTTTTTTTTCCAAATTCAAGACTTTTTTTTTTTTTTACTTAATTCAACATTTATATATTTTTTGTTCTTTTTTTAGTTAGTTGAAGATTCAAGCAAAAATATATTCTATTAAATTGTTATTTACTTATTTTTAGAGTATAATTTTTTCCAGTGTGTGTCTGTCATATGGTAAATGGTGTGTTTCAGTCCATACCTGCCAAAAGCAGATGAATACACCCTGGTTTAAACACTAACTAATTGAGGCGAGAGGGAAAAATCTGAATGTATTAGTGATATTTAGTCTCCATAATTTTCTCTGTTAAATAAACAGTAAGTGAGTGTTTTAGTCCAAACTCTAGGATGTTTTTTTTACAAAGAGCCCATTCTTTTATCTGACATTTTTTTATATTTTTCAACTGTTAATTGAAGATTAATTTTCTTTGCTTAATTCAAGCAAAAATGTCTTGTATTAATTAGTTATTTACTTGTTTTGAGCAGACAAATACACCCTGTTTTAAACACTAAAAAAATTATGCAATGTATGTTTTTCAGTCTCCATCATTGTCCATGTTAAATAAACAGTAAAAGTGAATGTTTTAATCCAAACTCTAGGGTGTTTCCTTTACATAGAGCCCATTATTTTATCTGTCCTTCAAACGCTTGAAGAACAGCTAACGTTTTTATTTACAGATACATTTTTCTGATGTTTGATGCGAAATCAGCCCAGAAGAGTAAAGGGCTAAAAGTAAAAAAAAAAAAAAAAAAAGGGATGCTAATGAAGGGAGCAGTGCAGAGGTGGCGTTTTTGCGAAAGCACAGGTCCTCCTTCATTGCCCGGGGGTTGTGTCTCGGCCCAGTTGTGCAGCCGACCAACCTGTGGTTCTGACCCACTTTTCGGCCTCATCCATCACACTGAGCATCCTGGAGACTCTGATTCATTTTCCATGAATCCCATTTATTCCTCCCAGGCCGTTATGTCATCATTACAGGCTTACCTGCTCCATGGCACTGGAGGCAGGCAGGCTGCATTTGAATATTTCATTATAGCATGATAATACTTTAAATATGCCACAGGATATGATTTATACAGGTCACAGATGATGCTGGGGCTTTTCTGTGGCTGCTTGTAATTGCCGTAGGTCGCCATCGCTGATCTGACACATGAGGGGATCTGTGTATGATAAATGATCAACAGTTAGGAAAAGGTACATTCACCAAAGACAAAGTTAGAAGAACAGGTGGTCATGTACTGTACCAATGAAATGTGTTTGTTATGTAAGGAAGCAAATCTGTTTCATCACATTTTGAATTTTAAAAGCTATTGAATTTTTAACCCTCTATGTTTGGACCACTCTGGAAATAAGCAGCAATGATTTGAGTGTTATCCTTGGTGTAAATATCTTGTATGTGTGTCTAATTTATTCGTCTGTTTTTTTCTGTTTATTTCAGTTTACTGCCTGTACCATGGTATCTTTGTTGTCTAATTTATCTTAATTTAAAGTGTATTAAGCCTAAAATAAATTTCCTATGCTCACTTTACAAAATTTGTTTTAGGGTACCATCATTTATAAATTACTTTGGTCCACTAAAGGATGCAGTGGTACCTTTACCCATGAAATTAATTTGTTCCAGAAGTGTTTTCGTACCGTGAATTTTTCGCATTTTACATGTAAAAGGCCTAATTCGTTCTGAGGCCCCCAATACATGTGCCCCCAATGTACTGATTTTGTATGAAACATGTGTTAAAAGAAAATTTAGATTTTAACCTGTCCAGGCTAACACTAGCTGTTGTTAGTGTAGATACAAACACCACCCCACCCCGGGTTTTATCTGTGAGAGCATGGCTGCTGTCGGACCTGAATATTGAATATTGTTAGCCTGTCAAGGCTAATGGCGGTGTCCGGGACAGAAGAGTTGAGCCAAGTCTGGGTGAGAATAAAGATGCAACAGTCTGGTGGATCAGGTTTGATGTTTAATGGTGTCATTCCACTCGAAATCACTTTTCAACGCTGCTTTTGGAATCTGATGGGCCACCTCCACTGGCTGCATACCACATTCACAGAAAACAACAAGAGGGATGAGGGACGCAGAAAAAGGCGATCGGTCTTACATCAGATGGACTTTAGCATCACTCACATGGGCCTAAGCCCATCCCTGGCAGCGAATCTGAAGTAGCATTAGCACTAGCATCTACAAGAGAAGACTGGAAAAACTATCAAACTGGTTCATGTGCTCTCTGTGGAAATAAAGCATCGTTTTTCCCTGCACGCTTTCAGAACAAGCAATGACACAAAACCTAGCTGGATGCTAGTTGGATAAAGGTAAATGCATACACAGTGAGAGGGGAGGGGGGAGCTTTCCTTCACACATTCTGAGCCAATCAGAAACGCCTTGTGACTGCGTCATGGACATGTATGAGGAAGTACCAGTAAACTCTGTTGTTGGACCTCAAGCAATTTTTCTACCATGCTATACAAGGCCGGCTGCGAGAGGATCCAACATTCAGGTCCTCCAGATGTAGAGGAACAGTGAGACCACTTGATGGGTGACCAGTCGAGTATGTCAGCATCGACAGTCATCAACTCGAAGTGGTTGACAAGTTCTGCTACCTGGGAGATACACTCTCAGCAGAAGGAGGTAGCCTGTGCACTGTCACCACCTGATGCCGAACAGCTTAGGGAAAGTTCAGGGAGCAACTACCCGTCCTAAGGAACCGGTCCCTCAGCCTTCATACCAAGGGAAGCATATATGCTGCATGCGTATGCAGTGCAATGCTGTATGTGAGTGAATGTTGGTCCCTGAGGAACCAGGAACGAGTCTAGCACGTAATGAGCGGGCAATGCTCAGGTAGATATGTGGTGTGGGTGCAGACTCTGAAGTGGAAACTACAACACTTTATGAAAGATTCAAGCTTGTTCACTTGGACACCATTGTCAGACGCAACAGACTGCTCTGGTTTGGACATGTCCAATGCAGCCAGTCTTGGATCAACAGCTGCCAGGATATTGATGTTGTGGGCAGAGGGGGAAGAGGAAGACCCTGAAAGACCTGGAAGGACAACATCATTGATGTTCTTCGGACCTGGAACCTCACAGCTGATGTGGCGGAAGACAGGGACGAATGGCGTAATATATTAAGAATGGTTACATGATGGTCTAACCCCCTTGGCGAGGAAAAACAGACCTTAAACTGCATGATGATCATGATGATGATGATGATGATAAAACAGCTTGAAACAAAGCAATCCAGACATTTTTTTAAATAGAACCAACACAATAAATTCAGTATCAATGGAGAAGAGAGTAATATTAATGAAATAACCATAGAATGACAGCTTTAAAATCAGCTTCAGGTAGTCCAGTTTGTTTTCCAGTGAGCGTACCTTGGCGAGCAGGACTGAGGATTCTGTAGAACAGTCCGCATCTCCAGGCTTGTGGAGTCCAAGTTTTTAACAATTTTCCTTAAGTTGATGATAGTCTGCCGGTCACATATTCTTCTTGCACCGTTCGGCCTGAACTTTTGATACTAAAAGCACTGGTCTAGGTGGAGAGATTACTGTTAAAGTGGCTGTGTTACCGGGAGCCACAGCAGGCGCAGGAGCAACTGTTGTGAAATATCATCCCACGAGATTTCACTGCTGGAGGGTGGACGATGTCTTGATAGCACGCTGCATTTCTCTGTTGTTTGCTGTCTCTAAAATGCCAGTTATTAGTACACTGTAGATTTTGCAGTGTTAATTTGGAGACAATGGGACCAAATACACTCTAGAAGAAGTTAAATAAACTCTCTAAGTGTTGATTTAACACTGCAAAATTTACTGCGTAGTTTTTCTCCAGAATTATTTCAAGAAAGGTCTCCGTTTCCTCCTCTGTCTCCTCCTATGTATTGTGCAATTTTCACTCTGAGAGAAATGATCATGTGACCATGATCATTTCCTGTGACGTATAATTGTAGAAAAAGTGTGTCCATTGCACTTTTATGATATATTAGAATATCGAAAAACTGAAAAACTACCTAATGAAATCGTAAAAAGTTTTTATCGATATTTTTGTGTTTTTCTGAAATTCAGGTGTTTTCATTAACTGTTTTTATACAACTATTTACATTTTGTGACTTTCCAAGGTGAATGTAAATGCAGCTAATATCAGACAAATATCCCAATGTTTTAGTCAACTTGCAGATAGAACACTTCATGCTGGATCATAATTTTTTAGATTTTCATGAAATAAAGGATATCTTTAATCAGGGAACTGAATGAAGGGGCACTAGAAGACTCGCTACTAGAGCGATGAATAAATAAAATAAAATCAGCCACATACACCTCTGTCTCTGAATTCAGCTATGTTTATATGTTTAAAATAAATACATTCAGCCGTAAAAATATCAAATGCACAAATTCAGATATAAAAAAAATTCAAACATTTATAACCAAGCAATCGATTTAAAAATTAGTTGAAAATGAATCTAGATGTGGTTATTTAAACAGTACATGCACTATTGACAATGTTATGCCTTGTGGGGAACCTGTAGTTGACCTTCCTGCATCGAAGGTCATGTGACCCACCTAATGCAACTTGATTGGCTGGCTGTTGGTTAGAGCCAGGTGTCGTACCACGTGTACACTTAAGCAAAAGAGGAGAAGGCTCACATAAATGGAAGTATTGAACACCCACATAAGCAGAAGTAGAGAACACCCATATAAGCGGAAGTAGAGAACACCCACATATACGGAAGTAGAGAAACTGTTTGCACTGTTAGTACCTAGAATCTGCAGAGTAATTGCATTGGAAATAGCATGGAAAGCACTTGTAATAAGTGGTTACAAAGGCAATATTACCATGAAATTACATCAAAATGGCCATAGAAATGACCACCTTATCATTGATCTATGATGTAAAGCATTTGTCATCTTTTTAAAGTGTGAAATAAAGTAAATTACAGAGGTAGCTTATTTTCTGCGAGTGACTTGGTGTGTGTGTGTGTGTGTGTGTGTGTGTGTGTGTGGGGGGGGGGGGGGGGGGGGGGGGGGGGTGCAAGAATCACAAACTGGGCCTGTGTTAATTTGTCTCCCTCTGTAAATTGATTGGGGGCATCAGGGAGTTAATTTGGCCCTTGAGGAGCTACACTTAGACACAGACTCCCTGGGAAGTCACACAAGTCATCCATGAAGCACATATCAGCCAGCGGTTAGCCAACCCCCGTCCCCTCAGCCCCAGCGGTTAGCCAGCCCCTGTCCCCTCAGCTCCAGCATGTCAGCTGCAGCAGAACCGCTCCTGGAAGTAATGGAATGCACTTTATATCCTGAGAGGCCAAACAGAAAAAGAGCAACAGATGAAAAATGACTGACGCTAACGAGCTAAAACCAATGAACTGTTTAGTTCAGCTGCTTTGACACTGGATGTACTGACTGGATGACGCGTTTCACACGTGTTGCAGAAACGCAGGAAATGGGCTTTTAATTTGAAGAGCACCAACTGTGAATGTGTCCAAGTTTTTCATGAAGCTCTTGTTCTTTATTTCAATGGTCACATGTATAAAAATGAATGCAGATGAATCTATGATGATTAATCTGATGAAACACTCTGATGAACAATTGTTTACAGTTGTTTAGATTAACCTGTTGAAGGTGTTGATGTTAATTGCAAATATATTAATATTTTTGCATATGTTTTGGATATTTTATCACATTTTTTAGTTTTTTTTATGATTGATTGATTGCGTTTTGATTACGATTAAACAAATTTAATCCAAAGCAATATAATATAATATATATATATATATATATACTAGGCCAATGCTAGTACTAGGCTAATGCATCCTCCTGTTTGGACAAACACATTAAGTGCAGATAACATGATGTAATAGAAAGAAACACATCACCCCTGTGCTCCAAACCCTTCACTGGCTTCCAGTTGAGTTTAGAATTAAATTTTAAATCCTCTTTACATATAAAACTATTAATTGTGTGGGCCCCTCTTATGATAATCTAGTTCTGTACCAGCCCAATAGAACCCTTCATTCTCAGGATACAGGTCTATTGAAAGTTCCCATGGCCTGTAAAAGTACAGGAGGAGCCAGAGTCTTTAGTTACCATGGTTACTGTCTTATGGAATCAGCTTCCATTTAATATTAAAGAGGCCGACAGAGTCTCTACATTTAAAATTAGGTTGAAAACGTTCCTGTTTGAGAAAGCCTATGGTCAGGTTAGTTAAAAACAGACTGAAGTCACAGTTCAGGCTAAGCTGCCCTAGGAGCTACAATGCTAGGGGAAGTACAGCCACTGTGTCCTATCAACTGTCTCTCTCTCTCTCATCTTTATTTGTATTTTGTTAAAACTATTTTACATATGAAGTCTGTTAATGACTATTCACCCGGTGTCCCCTTCCCTCACTCCCCCAGAGTGGCAGCTTGAGAGAGCTGAGAAGTAGTATCCGCATAAGCAGGGGCGCAGATAGGTTTGTGAAACTGGGGGGGACGAAGATGCCAGCTAACACCCCCCGGCCCCACCATTCTGATTGGGGGGGAGTTATTACTCCTCAAAGACGAAAAATGCATTATCTTTCCTAATTGTGATGTCTGATGTTCTCAAGTACTACACAGTAAATTTTGCAGTGTTAAATCAACACTTAGAGAGTTTATTTAACTTCTTCTAGAGTGTATTTGGTCCCATTGTCTCCAAATTAACTCTCTAAGTGTTGATTTAACACTGCAAAATTTACTGTGTATATACCACTGACATGACAGGATGATCAATATGGGTGTTTGTGTGTGTGTGTGTGTGCGTGTGTGTGTGTGTGTGTGTGTGTGTGTGTGCTACATGACTGCTCACTGTTTGTGTATATTTGGACTGTCAAACTTAATTACCCATCATTGGAAGAAATTATTTATTATATAAGTATTAGATAAATTATTATTATTTAATAAAGTTTATTAATGCTGATACTAATTCAAATCACTCACTAAACATACCATATGCTGTTTGCAAAACTGTTTTATTTTAACACTGACTTTCAGCACACTGATTCTTTCATAAATTTCACAGGAGTGTAAAAAACATATAATGTAATTAAAACTTCTAACACACTAACAACAAACACAAAATAGGACACAGCCTCCATATACAAATTAAATTGTAAATAAGATCTCTCCATGAGAGTTTTCAATAATGGTCTCAAAACTGATTAAGTGAAGGATCCAAAAACCTCTCTCCTCCGATCCTTGCTCTGAATATATGTCTGGGGCATGTACAGGTGGAGGCAGAAGAAGGTGACAGTTTGGCTCTGGCCAGCTTTGTACGGTTCCTACTCTCACGGCGACATTGCTTTGAACAGAAATTGCAAGGTGATTAACTTTTTTCATCACCAGCCAATGTGGCTAGTAGATTTTTTATCTTACTCCCCCTATCAGAAATTCAACTAGCCATTTTTCCCCTGACCAAATTTCATTAAATTATTTTATTTAACCTTTTCCTCTTGAAATAATTCATTTCTTTAAACATATGATCATTTTTTTTTACATTTTCACATTTAACTCTTAAAACTTCTTGCTTTTACATTTTCTCACCTTTCACTGTTAACACTTCTTTACTGTTCTCACCTAGATTACAATTTATACAATACATAGACTCACATCGTGTTGCTCTTACATTTTCTCAATTGGTCCCTATATCATTTCTTCAAACATATGGTCACATTTTATTTTTTTTTTGCATTTTCACATTTAACTCCTAACTTCTTTACTTTTTATCTCCACTGTCCCCACTGTAAACATACACTCACATTACATCTTGGTGTTGTTATAAACTTTCTTAAACCATCTCATTTCCTTAGCCTATTTGTGGACTCACCAACTGACCAAAGATAACACCAAATCCTCATATAAGCCCGTTATGATCAATTCATTTGGGCTTATTAACATTCTTGTCAAACACACAAGTAGGTTGTAGGCGCACTGGCGCGCGCAATGGCACGCGTGCTAGTACGCGTGCCATTGCGCGCGCCAGTGCGCTGCCAGAACGCGTTCTGTAACACGTGATATAATAAACACAACGCGTGGCTATGTGAACACTTTGGCTTTGCCATAGGGGCGCTGCCTGGGCCGAAGCAAGCAAGACAGGAAACAAAAGACAGGGGAAAGATAAAAAAAAATATGGTCACATGTTGGTGCCCCATAGAGGATTGCTACAACCGGGTCTGCACTCGCCAACAGCCAAAGTGGCTAGTAAGTTGTTTTTTTACCCGCCAAAATGGATTTTCACCCGCATTTGGCGGGTTGGTGGGTGTTAATTTAGAGCCCTGGTGATAACGTAAAGTAGCAGTTTACTTACAGCTGTTGCTCTTTGAAAAAAAAAACACATGATCGTTTTCTGCTTTTTAGCTCGCCTCATTATTCCATGCCGTGTTGGGGTCCTCCTGAACGTGCACCCTGGCTGTCCAAGTAATGCCTGTCACACTGTTTGTAACCATGGCAACCAAAGTTAACGACGATGCCGCCGCACAGCGCAATAACCGAGTCACGTTATTATGTATGTTAATTCATATTTTGGTTTCTTCGTGATGCTTGACTAAGTAAGAAGTAAGTAGTAAAAGTAAAAAAAAAAGTAAAAAGAAGTAACATGTTTTTTTCTTAAATAAAAGTGGGTGGGATGGATCTAAGGGCATTCAAAACTGGGTGTGTCATGACACACCTGACACCCCCGCTATCTGCGCGCCTGCGCATAAGGCACCATAGATAACAGGATCTGCAGTGGCTCACCTGTGTTGTGCTGTGCTGACCTGTGAGCCCAGACCACCTCCCCCACCCTCACCCGTCTGATGGATGGACCTGGTCCCCCTTCCATTCATCTACAAGTGGATGTTCAGCTATAGCCTGTCTGTCCATGGGAATGGATTTTCTACTTCACAGCGGTTCTTCCCAAGATTTCTTTTTTCCCACTGGGTTTTGGAGTCTTTTCTTGCCAAGAAGGATAGTCTAAGGACAGGGGGTGCTTGGGAGTTCACCTATTTCTGTGATTGATTGTTCTCTCCAATCAAACTTGTAAAGTCCTGTGAGATGATGTTGTGATTTGGCGCTCTATAAATAAAATTTAATTGAATAGATAATTATTAATATTTATTCACGGGTGGCAAGGTGGTGCAGTGTTTAGCACTCGTGCCTCACAGCAAGAAGGACCCTGGTTCGAATCCCACACCAGACCTGTCTGTGTGGAGTTTGCATGTTCTCCCCGTTTTCGCCGGGTCTTCCCTCCATCCAAACACATGCATTGAAAGGTTAATTGGTTACGTAAATTGCCCATAGGTGTGAATGTGAGAGTGATTGTTTGTCTATATATGTTCAGCCCTGAGATGAACTGGAGACTCATACAGGGTGTACCCTGCCTTCACCCATTGTAGCTGGAATAGGCGCCCAGTGACCCCTGCGACCCAAGTGAGGATGAAGCGGATTCAGATGACGAGTACGAGATTTATTCACTTCTTTCTTGAATCTGTTTGCTCATGAAAAATGGACAACAATTAATCTAGATTAAAAATGAATATTTTATCATGATTAATTGACATTAATCTAAAGCAACCCTATGATTAATCTGATTACAAGTTTTAATCAGGCCTAAAAAATGAATACAGGATCTTTTAAAATCTGAAAAACAGATATCAACTTTGAAACCAGAATTGACTAAAACCACACCCAAAAAAAATTCATGAAATTGAACTAACAGCGTAATGGGTTGAATTTATGTGGTGATTTTCTAGGACATCCAGCCCTTTCCACTGAATCCATTATTCATTCCCACAGTGGTGGGGGTCAGCTCCATCTGTTGGCTGTTCCAGATAAGGAGGAGGAAACATGGCTGCCGCTGCACACCAGCAACCTCTGTGACCACACACCAACACTCAACCTCCAGTCTGGTCCTGCAGGAAAGTTAAGTGTTTTACCCAAGGACAGAGTGGACCCTTCAACACTGTGATACACCTACACCGGAAATATGTCAAACATGCAGAGGTGGAAGGAACTAAGCACAAGTACTCCATTACTGTGTTTATATATGAAAACCCCAAAAATAAACCATTTATTGACAGTGTGCCCTGTTGTGTAGAAAATCCACTTGTACTAACTTGTTTAATTTACTTTAACATAATGACTTATGAAATGTCAGCTTATTTCCATGAATTGTTGACATTTCAACTGAAGATGGTAAACAAGTACATTTAAATGTGTCAACATATACTTAACAATGTGGTTTTTAAAAGGGTAACTGGATCAACAGGTGATTCGTATCATTCATTCATCTTTCAAAATAAAAACAAAAATAAGACAGTGAAAAAACAATTTGTTCCTTCATTTGTTTCCAAAACCAAAGTGATAAAACGGGTAGTGATGCGTTTTTTTTTTTTTTTTTTTTTTCAGTTTTCCTTTTTGTGTTTATATGAATAATATAGAAAATGGCCGATTCCCGTTTTATCCCATTTTGACCTGAAGCACTTGGAATTAATCTTAACAGCCAAAAGAAACATGGCCACCAGACTTGAAGATCATTATGGTAGGATATGACACCAATTTTCTCCATCGTCATATCTTCAGGTCTTAGGGTGACCCTGTTATTTTCCCAAAATAGGACGTACGTCTCCATCTTTGTCACTGCGGGTCACAGTCATTTCCGGTTTACTCAATTTACTTCAGGTCAAAATTGGAAAAAAGTCTGTTATCCGTTTGTTAATGGTGCTTAAAGCGCTTTACATTATCTTCACATTCACACACACTCATACACCAGTAGGTTTCTAAGGTTCTGTCAGGGTTCATTGTCTTGCCCAAGAGCATGTTGACAGCCAGAGCTGGGATGTGAACCACCAACCCTTCAGTCACTGGACCAACTGAGCCACAACCGCCGCATTCATCCATTCTTAAATGTTCTGTCCATACCCACTAAACTGAGTAACTGCGACCTGATCAAATATATTATCTACACAGCAACTCACTTTTAAAGGCTTGATATTTAGTTGCTTTTGAAAATTGTATAATTTTTCCTGGTAAAATAAAAATGCAGTTTTACTTTTTACTTTTGTACTTTATTACAATTAAGAAGTTGCACTCTTCGACTTTTACTTCTGTAAAGGAGTTGAATCAGTACTTCTACTTTTACCAGAGTATTATTAACACCAGTAGCTGTACTTGTACTTCAGTACAGAATGGAAGTACTTTTACCACCTCTGCAGATGCACAATCATAAACTGTGACAAAATAATTTAAAACAATGCAAACAAATATATACAACTGAAAAGGTGGAGGCTGAAGTTTTAGCTCACTACACCTGCACTTATTCTTTGAAGGTGCATTTACATTTGGAGACTGCAAATTCCTAAACACTAATTCATATACATGCATAATTCAGATTACATTAGATTATCATTTTATTTCTTTGCACATCAAAACATTTCAAAACTACTCTATAACTAAACTGTTGCATTTGTTATAATTCCTGCTTTTGCAAACATGTAAATGCATCACCCCCACTCCCATTAATAAACAGAAACAACCTCTGGAAAGTCTTTTTATTCTGCTTTATGAATTATTTGTGCAGTTATATAGCCTGTCATATTCTTACATTTTATTCACTTCATAAAAGTCACCCCTGTTTCTCATCATTTTTTATTTTTCTTAGTAGAAAACTGGATTGTGTTTTGTAAGTGTTTTAAAAATCTTCCACAATTTCTAATGTATAAAAATGATGTCTGTCAAAATTAATGCATTAGTTTGAAACATTACAGCAATAACAGGCATGGATTTCCCTTCCTACACTAACCCCTAACAATAGCAACCAGATGCTAAATAAACACTCAGCCCTTACCATTTGCCCAACAGTCCAAGGGGGTTTATCCAGAATTCATATATGCATTGTCTACAGCTGGGGTGTCAAACTCATTTTAATTCAGGGGCCATATTAAGCCTAATATGATAAAGTGGGCCGCACCAGTAAACAAATATAAATAATAGGATAAACAATTATAAAATAATATGAACAACACCAAAATTATCTCTGTATTTGAGTGAAAAAAGCAAAATTCTGCAATAAAAATGTTTACAAACTGTACTTGAACAAATATGAACAACCTGCAAATTCTTAAGTAAAATAAGTGCTATGTGTTTATGCTTTAGTTTATCATTTATACATGTGCATCACAACTTACAGATCACAGTAAAATATATACAACATTTAGTAACATGCTGAATACTGGTTAAATTCCAGACTTTTCAAGTTATTCCCATTTTCTTTTTGTAAAAGGCTAGTCTTTTTTTGTACATTTTTTTTTACACTAAAACAAAAACAAACAAGAAAAGCAAAATCTAACCATTTCCAGATCTTTCTATTGCCGACCTATCATGTAAAAGTAATCATTTGTTCGTTGTGACACTCCCAACACATCCTGAAAATTTCATCAAAATCCATCCATAAGTTTTTGTGTTATCTTGCTAACTAACAGACAACCAGATAGACAGACAGACAACCTCTGGCACAAACATAACCTCCTTGGCGGAGGAAAAATGTTTGAAGTTGGTTTCCATCATTTCTCGGTTGTTATGACAGTATTTTACTAGTCTCATCCACTTTAGATTGAATTGACCTAAACTGGCTTTAACTTCCTTGACTGTTAATATCCTCAGTGTAATTTTTGCATTTCACACCTTCATCCCACGGGTCAGATTAGACCCTTTGGTGGGCCGTTTTTGGCACCTGTGCTCTACAGGCTCACAACATTTATTCCTATCAAAGCATCCAAAATAATTTGTACATATTTTGCTGTAATTTATAAACCAACACCCTACACCTAAAACCCAAACAATAAATGTGTTTTCATCAACACTGTATAAACTAGATGCAAAAGTGGTGTCTCGTCTTCAATTTTTCATCTGTAATCAACAAGCATTTTCAGGAGGAAATCTTTGTTTATATGAAGACACAACAATGGGTGAAATTCGATTAGATATACATGCCAGCCCGACATAGGTAACTGTACACCCATCTCTGTTGGGCTATGGTATGAGTATAAATTCTGTACAATTGCTGAAATGACTCACCCCCTACCTCCTACTCCCTACATAGGGAAATAAATGTAGTGCACTACACAGTGAACTCAATTGAAAACTTTTCTGACAATACTATGGTGCTGTTTAATGACGTCATCACCATCCAACAATTAAAACGTAACAGTGTCGTCTGTCTCAAATTAAAAGGATTTTGAAAAAAATTTACTGTCTGTGCAATCAAATTTAAAAAATGAATAAACTTGGCTCACGACTGTTTTACTGTTATTAACTGTTATTAACTGTTAAGCAACTCTTGTCCGCAGCCTGTCATCCAACAGACAGACTTAACATTTACTGAACAGCTGTAGCTCTCGTCCAATCTCAATCTGTCCGTGTTTCTTTTAATCATAAATCTCCCTGTCCTTCGGCCATTTCTTGACTCGTGCAATGCATGACGGGATATAGTGCTTTGGTTATAGACCATTGATGTCCACTAGATTTCACAGTGGATTGTGTGATACATTGAGTGCACTATATAGTGCTTATAAATAGTTAGATAAAGATTCAAACACCCCTTCACAATATCCCTATATAGTGCACTATAAAAGGGCTAGGGAGTGATTTCAGACACAGCCTATATGTTTGATCTTTCAAAGTCAAAGGTCATGATGCCATTTTGGAGCCTACATGTAGTTCCTTATCTGTCAACAATAGTAACTGAGTACTTACCACCACTCTGTTTAAAATCATGTGACCTTGATTTTGATCTTTTAAGGTCATCTGAAGGTCAAAGGTCATGACACCATTTTGAAGCCCATGCCAGGTTTCTTCTCTGTCAATAATAGTAACGAAGTCTCTATCTTCGCTTGTTTTACTGTTATGGTCCATTTTAGTTTTTAGGTATCGACCCAGTGACCCCTGATCTCTTGGGTCAACAATAGGTCAAAATCTATATACACACACAAGATGCAGAATTGAAAGCGCAGTATCTTGTTCTCATTGGAAGTTTGTAATATGAAAAGTTCAAAACTTTTTCCAAAGTTAAATTTTGACTTTTATTGTATGAAACTTCTTCAAACGTGTCCTTCAAGTTTCTGATGTCAATGCACATCAACACTGAAAGCAAAAAGAAGCTATATATACACATATATATACATATAATATATATATATATATATATATATATATATATATATATATATATATATATATATATATGAGTATAGAGGAATGAAAAGGAAATTACTGATTTGCCCAATCTCGGATCATTGTGAAAACATGTTGGTGACCTTGACCTTTTACCTACATTCACCAAAATCTAATGGGATCTATGATCTATTCTGGACAACCTCACACCTTTCTGGAAAAATTTGTGGAAATTGGTCCAGTAGCGTTTGAGGTGCTGACCAACAGATAAACAAACAAATGAGTCAGGAATAAAGGGTTTGTTCCCGTTGATCATCATCATGATCATCATGTCCAGGTCAATAATCTCCCCTGATCCACAGTTTGATTTTTTTTTTAAAACTAAATGATCCAAAGAAGTGATGGCCCAAGAGACTCTCAAAGAAAAAGAAAGTAAGCAAAGGTCTATTGGTCATGCTCAAGGACATGTCAAACTGATGAATGGCTGTTAATGGATGGATTATTGGTTTCTGTGGGAACCAAACCTGAAACATTTTTGCTACTGGGGACCTGGTCAGGCTGATGTTACACAAGTGAAAATTAAACAGCCCCCCCCCCCCCCCCCCCCCAATCAAAGTATCAGATGATTAAAAGGAACCATTCTTCATTGATTTCCTGTTGGAAGCACTTGGAGACATGTTTTGTTTATTGCTGTTCTGCAAATCAGTGGAGCACAGCGGGAAGAGAGAGCAATTACAAATGCAAATTCCCAATAAGTGCCTAGAAGGTATGTTGAAAGGTCCTCCGAAGGAAATAATTACCGCCTGACTTGATTACATTTAAAGGGAGATGAGGAGAAAATATTGCTGAATTATTCAAGCAAACAAAAAACAGCCTGCGAGCACGAAGAAACCAGAATTAGTATCTATCTGATGAAATTCTCCGTCTGTCTTCACCCAAAAGACTGGCATCATGGGGGACCGAACACAAAACCTGTTTAGTTTTGCCTGCCTTGAGCTTCCACAGTGATTTTACTCATAACATTTCCTATTCCTCATCAAAATGCTATTTTCAGATGAAAATTATCCCCTTTTTTCCATTTAATGAAGCTGAGAAAAGATTGTTGAGGCCAGCAAGCCACATTATACGGTTTTTATTAGAGGCCTCTCTGACATTAGCTGAGATTAATGTGGAGTGGAGTGGTTGATTAAATGGCACTTGAACTGGTCACATGTCACTATCAACCTCTCCAACGATCGCTTCAGCAAATAAATGAACTGAGTTAGAAAAGCTCAGAATATAAGAACTTCTTTTCTGTGGCTGGAACGGTCGACCCCATTCTGCAGTACACCTGCTGTTAAAGCTGCCGAGACCCTGGGGTCAGGACCCTAGGTGGGCTGGACTGGAATTCTGAGTAATTGATTAAGGATAAGAATTAAAAAAAAAAAAACAACTTACTCATTACCCCCCCAGCTGCCAAAGGGGAGGCAAGGAGTATTGATTTTGACTTGGTTTGTGTCTGTCTGTCTGTTAATTTGATTGTAAGCAGGTTTACATAAAAACTATTGGACCAATTTTCATGAAATTTTCATTAAGGGTGTGAGGTGGTCCAAATGTCATGAGGTTTATTTTCATTCCTGTATACTCAGTTTTACATATAGCTTCTTTTTGCTCTCACTGTTGATGTGGATTGACATCAGAATATTAACGGACAAATGTGAAGACTCTAAGTCAAAGGTCACACTAAAAGTCAAAATTTAATTTTGGATATAACTTTTGAACTCTTCATCTTGGGGCAGTGTTCTTCAACCCTGGTCCTTGGGACCTACTGCCCCTGCATGTGTTAGACGTCACCGTTAATGGTGGAAATTCTAGGTCTTTCGGCTCCCAAGTGGCTCTTGTGTTGTACTTGTGTTCTATCTATTTACAGATTTTTTTTATGCTTATATTCATTTATTACCAACAGTAATGCAAAGTTAGGTGCAATATAAATTAGTAATGTAAAAAACATCCACTCCATCAAATATTTATTATAAATAAACCTTTATTTGTAGACTCTACAATGATGAATGCATGAATAAATCAATAAATACATGGATGTTGGGTTCTCTAGTGTCTGTGCAGGTTATTAGTGAAACCAACTACATGAAACTTTAGTCTTTCACACAACATTTGGCCTTTGTTTGGTCAATGTCATTGAAATTACTCAAAATTTTTGCTGCTTTTCCTGTTTTCATTCATTCTATCAACTTGTTTTTTTTCATCTTTCCTTTTCCTTACATCTTTTTTTCATTACGATCTCACCTGTAATTTCCCTCCCTCCTGTGTGTGTGCTCATTGTGTGCTACAGTATGTGTGTAACTCCGCCCCTTCCCCCTCTGCTCAGCACAGAAACAGACAATGCCCCACACTGACCAATCAAGTGTGGCTTTGAGAAAGAGTGAGAAATAGAGAGAGGGGAAAAACAGAGTGGTTCTTAATCTGCCCCCCATCATTCATGTTAATGAGCCGACTCTTTGAGCTGTTTCAAATCACTAGTCACCATGATCCAACACACCTGATTCTAATGATCATCTGGTCAACCAACTCTGCTGAAAATCGAGAACAACCCACTGCTTTGACCCATATGTGTTGGAGCAGGGTGACATCTAAAACATGTACGGCAGTGGGTCCCAAACACCAGGGTTGAAGACCATTATCTCACAGACTTCCAATGAGCACCAAAATGCTTGTCTTTGAATTGGATATCTTGGATGTATACAATTAGACCTATTGTTGGTCCAAGAGGTCAGGGGTCACTCAGACAACACCTAAAAGAAGGGACTTGCAAACTAATGACATGCCAGTGACGCTCAGTGCTTGTGTGGCATGTTGGTGCGCACCTGGAAAGTGATTAGTGGGTAGCACTGACAGAGTCTATAAAGCACAGTAGGTAGTCCACGCAGGACAGTCAGTCTCATGTGGGTTCATGAAACAGTGTGCTGCTAAACCGGCTATTGTTGAAATGTTCTACTCTAGTGTGTATTTCTCTCACTGTCTACCCAGAGCTGCTGCTGGCTGTTGTGCACCACGCCCTCTGTGTAGATTTTCATTGTGTACTTTAAGTTGTGCTTTATTCCAGCGCTGACCCCAAAGTATATACTAGATCCTGGGCTGTTGCTGAGACCAAGCTAGTAAGCTACCATGCCGCTACCCCTCCTCCAGCTGTCCACATGTGCACATCTTTATGCCAGCAGGTAAGACGCTCACACCCAAAAAACCCTGATTACTAGGTAGAACATGTTAAGACTCAGGGTGTGTTCCAAATTGTGTACTTAAGCACTTCTATCACACAGCACCATGGACACTTCTTGCACTACATAGATGCCATTTAGCTACGTAGTAGAAGAGAAGAGTCGACCGTACCGATTCAAAATGATTGTTCAAGAGGGGACAGAGGTTCTTACAACTCCATACAGATGTAGGTTTCACCTGCATTGTGTTTAATTTATTGTAAACAGGGAAAATCACGTCCTTTTTTAAAATTATTATTATGGTGGGTTCTATAACAAAGTGCAAGAGTGCGACCGTGATTTCCAGTAAGTGCAGAGGTGAGTATTCCATTTGCAACTACACTAGTTCCTTGAATATACATACACTATTTATATAGTGCCTGTTGCCTTCCCCAAAGGTGCTCTTTCAACAGGGTTCCTGCACTCAATTTTGCGGGGTTGTCTTCGTTCCTCCACTTTGCTTCTGACACGTGCATGTTATTGCACGGTTACCAACATGCACAATTTTAGCTGATTTCCAAAAATAGTTTTTTGTTCTTTTCTTTTGCAGTTTGATTTATTGTTCTTCTGGTGAGTTAAGTCGGTGTGTGTCAGGTTCTATTGAAATTAGACAAGAAAATGTTCATTTGTGTCCTACATTGCAGGACCTGCCGTGTGACTATAGCCCTGTTTCCCTTAAGCAGTACGGGTCAGGTCTGGTCAGGTACAGAATGGGTCTCTTATGGAGAGCTTTTTTCCATTGTCTAGAAAGACTTTCAGAAGGAGGCGTGCTGTTTTGTGGAAGTGTCATCATGTCGTCTTACATTAAGATGTGACATATGAGGTGCCCCGTGTGACACGAGCTGAGCCACTCCAACTGTTATGGTCCTTCACGTGCTGACAATCGCTACACAGGTTTTTCAGCTTAATCCGGCACTGGGCCACCGATTGAATGAAGCCCATCTCTGCCATTTTAGCTGAAACCAACTGGAACACTTTTTCATTGCAAAGAGCCCTGTCCAAATCCGACTGTACCGCCTCCTCGCCAATAATGCACAATAAAAGGTGTACCTCATTACTATTTCTCCATTGCCACGTAATTAGTCATAAAAACAGTCTTTTGTCCATTCAACTCAACTGTAATTGAACAGAATTGAAATGGCAGCATTTCTTTTCCATGAGTGAGTTAGAAGCAGAAACATTTACAAAGTTTTCTTAAGTTTCTGGTATTTTTCTAAATGTTATAAAGAGCTTCTTCTGTTGGATTATTTGATGTCTATTTTGATGAGAAAGTGATTTTAAAGACGGAAATTTAAATTTTTTTTGTAAGAAAACAGCCCGGTTAGCTCAGTCGGTAGAGCATGAGACTCTTAATCTCAGGGTCGTGGGTTGGAGCCCCACATTGGGCGATTGTTTCCAATTTAAATTAACATGAATTGGAATAGTCACGAAGCAGCTGCTTTAACATGTCATCTTGCCAGACATCTTATCTTCCTTTCCGACGCAGATGGCGTGGTTTGTTCTTAAAATTCCACCACGCTGCGCGATGCACTTTTCCTCAACCAATCACTGTTTGACAGTGCTTGGCTCCTCCCAAATAGGAATGGTATGGTACACTTGGCACCACAAGCAGAGGGGTGACCCAAATAGTATCAGGTACCATAGGATCAGTATGCTTTCATTGTAATGGAAATGCTAAAAAAAACTGTACCGTACCAAACTGCATAATTGAAATAGGGCTTATTGCACACACGTCCAATACAATGTTGATGCTCATATAATATATTCTTCAGTTCTAGTTTAACAGTATGTGCAAAATATACCAAGCTGCTACCTCATCGCCCATACATCATCTTGGTGTTGTCCTCTTTCTACACCGTCTGCTTCAAATCTCCCACTTTTGTTTAGTTATTGTTCTTCCTCCATGGCACCAACCAGATGTATGCATGTGCTACCTAGTGTCGGGGATTGGAACTATCATTCAAATTTCTCTTGCTGGTATATAAACACAGAATTCTGAGAAACTCCAGTTACCCACAATAAGGTTCCTCAGGTTCATTTGAATGGTATTTGGGCCTATGGACATCTACAGACTTCACAGAATCTATTCCCATTGTCTAAAGTTATTGTAAGTATTACTATGACTGAGTCAACTGTAATAAATGAAAAGAGAAAATGTTTTTGTTTTTTTTTTATCCTTGCCTGATTTTTTCTTATTTGACAGAGGATAACACCCTGATAATTCATGATTCCAGGGATGTAGTTGCTATTGATGACCTTCAGCAACTTGTTGATAGAATTAGAGCAAAAGTCAAAGCCTCCAGAACAGTTTAAGTCTACCAGGCGGAGAGTCCATTCGGCAAATTTAGCACACTTTTGTGCCAAACTGTGCTAAATAAATTATTTTACACTTCTAATAAAAACTGTCTGGAATCTACAGCTCATATACATTACAGAAGTCTATTACTGTCTACTGGGGCTTTTAGCTCTGAAATTAACTTTGTACTTCATCAACGTCTACCTTTGTGCACAAATCAAATCAATAAAAGCAAATAAAATTTATAATTTTGTCTCCAAATGGAGAAGATTAAAAGTTCACCTCTCAACTCTCTCACACAGGCTTTTCACATCTTGTGGGTAATGTAGTTCATTGAATGTTGGGTGTCAATGGATTCAGTAGGATCTCCTCTTTGAAAAGACTACTACATGGCCACCTTACAGCTCCATAGGTGAAGATATGGATAAATTGATTGCTAATCAGGGATTAAAAATATTTCACCCAACAAACATTAAAATATGTTTGTTTGAACATTACATTTATCATCAAAATAGACTTCATATGTACCATATTTTCTGGACTATAAACCGCTACTTTTTTGGTATGTTTTGGACCACGAGGCTTATATTCTGTGGATTTTTCTTTCACCGCTAGTGGCGCTCTAACCAGATATAAAATCAAAACTTCTAAGAAAAATTCATGCAAAGAAGAATACCTTCTTTTTCTTTAACAGATAAAACACGGACAACAAATTATCAACTGTTGATTATTTTTCAACTCCTCCTCCCTTCATCATGGAGACAGATGTGATGAAGCACTTCTGAGGTTGTTCAACTCGCAGACATAGAACAAGACGACTTCATGGGTTTCAGTGAAGATAATTAAAGTAATTTATGATTTAAAACACAGGAGAAATTAAGCTAAATATTGTAAATACTGGTTATTTTTCTCTTGGTTCTGTTCCGTTTTAATCAGCAAAATTGCTGCTGTGTTAAAAGGCACTGATTAGGAAAAAATCTGTGCAAGTACATGTATACATCTATCAGTATCAGTTCAACATCATTCTGTACATGTAGTAAATATCAGATTTTTCAACATAGATATCTGTGGCTTATAACCTGGTGTGGCTTGTATATTCTTTTTTATTATATTTTTAAAAATACAGCGGATACAGCTTATATACAGGTGTGTCTTATAGTCCAGAAAATATACTATTTTTATTAACATTAGGTTCTAAACTTTGAGCAAAAGTTGAAACAAATATCCATTGTCCAGATTAATTATATATATATTTTGTTTACAATTGATGAAAATGTACAACATTTTCTTGGCCTGCTTAGAGTAATGCCATAATTTGAATTTCTAATTGCATGTAAACGTACCTATTAATAATAGCCTTTTGTTAATTGACTTTTCGTTGTCAGTAACAGACAGAGGAGGTTCATTTTTAAATTCACTATATAACACAAACACCTATGGACTCAACAGACTCAAAATGTACAAGTAAAAATGGGTTTGTCTGACAGAGCACCGTTAACAATACTGTAGTATTTCCATGGAGAGGGAGCCATCTGTCTGAACCGGCTGTGGTTCGATGAAAAAGGAGGAACAAAAGAACAGTAGAGAGAAAACCAACAACCGCACACACTGGAACGCACAAGAAAATCTACAAATACAGACTGCATTTTCCATACCTGCAGTGGAATATACTAAAGTGAGTCAAGCAAAGTCAAATCAAAGTGAGGTTGTTGGGGAAAAAAAGTGGTGCAGTAGGAACCAGCACCTAAAGCTGTGAAAGGAAATGGATGTCCACCTAAGGTCACATGACAAACTTGGACAGTAATTAACTAATTAACTCAATTCACCTGCATCTCTGCTCAATATATATCTGTTTAACCTCTTGAGACTCAAGAAAGCACATGTTTTGACCTGTTTTTTTTACATTAAGTAAATGCCTTTTTTGGGAAATGGTAAAATGCAACTGTTTATTCAGATACATTTTTGAAAATTTTTTATGGCATATCTTTTGCAGTAGGCAACGTTTTTGCCTTTTTTTTTCTTCAATAAAGCTGTGAAAGTCTTGTCCCTGAAAGAGGACTCAGCATCTCAGGAGGATAAAAACAGCAAATGAAAATGTGGAACACAGAATACAGCTATTTAATGGATATTCACAAAAAATATTTTAAAATATACAAAACCAGCTCCATGTTAACTCATTAAAAGCCAGTGTAACTTTAGTGGGCAGTGACTAAATACTGTAGACTTTTCTCTATGATTAAGTGATTTACTAAAATTTATTATGACATTATCTCACGTATTTTGTGATTTTTAGAATAGAATAGATGTACACATTGAATCAAATCACATAAAGCAAGCACACAAGACAAAGAACAATACAAAAACAGCTAAAAACCTACACACACGCGTAAAATAACTATATAAGCGTAGAAAAACGTATATGAGAACCCCACAAGAACTGTTTAAAAACCCAGGAGATGATAAATACAATAATAAACACAATCAAATAAACTAAATTCCACTGCAAGGAGGAAGAGGTAGACATTTCCACATATAAACACACACGACATATTGTACTTTCCCTCTTATTAAATACTGGCCAATAGTCTAACAATGGCAGGAAGAAGCTGTTAAAAAGTGCTGTGTGTGTGTGTGTGTGTAATGATGCTGTCTGTCCTCCTGTGTCTGAGCGTGTGCTGTGTTTGTGTTTGAACAAAAGCTGAGCTGGATGTGGTGTGCCTGTATTAATTTTCTGAGCTCTCTTGTGACAGTGTTGTGTATATATGGTGTTCAGAGAGGAATAGAATAGAATAGAATAGAATAGAATAGAATAGAATAGAATAGAATAGAATAGAATAGAATAGAATAGAATAGAGGGTGGCACGGTGGTGCAGTGGTTAGCACTCGTGCCTCACAGACAGAAGGTCCCTGGTTCTATTCCCACAACAGACCTTTCTGTGTGGAGTTTGCATGTTCTCCTCATGTCTGCGTGGGTTTTCTCCAGTTTCCTCCCACCATCCAAACACATGCACTGATAGGCTAATTGGTTAATCTAAATTGTCCATAGATGTAAATGTGAGAGTCATTGTTTGTCTATATATGTTCATGAACTGGACACTCATACAGGGTGTGCCCCGCTTTTGCCAATTGTAGCTGGATTAGGCCCCCAGTGACCCACACAACCTTAGTGAGGATAAATCGGGTTCAGACGACAAGACGAGATGAGAATGGAATAGTCTTTATTGCTAGTGTGCAAGAAAATCAATCAGATGGGTATGACAGTGTTGAGCTGCCTTTTGTAATAAACTGCTCCAATGCCTACATTTTGCCACATTATAGAATAAATTAATACATTTTGAGAAGATTATTACAAAATGCTCCTTTTTTATTTTCTGGTTAACGTAATAACATATAACAATATAAATACAACAATAACATTATGCAATGCAACCTATTATTGTTGTTGATTAAACAATTCCTTTAGACTAGAATGACAGTTATTAATGTTTATGTAATTTCCCTTAGAGCTGTGTAGATTCATAAATCTATATATGACAGAATACTACAAATATAACCTTAGTTTACAATTTGAAGTTTGGGATTATATAGACCAATAACTAACTTGATCTGGAATTTACACTATATTCTGTTAATTCAACTTTTGAATAGTGTAGTGATAGTAATTACTAAGTACTGCTACTAGATAGATAGATAGATAGATAGATAGATAGATAGATAGATAGATAGATAGATAGATAGATAGATAGATAGATAGATAGATAGATAGATAGATAGATAGATAGATAGATAGATAGATAGATAGATAGATAGATAGATAGATAGATAGATAGATAGATAGATAGATAGATAGATAGATATCAAGAGAAAAATCACCGTAGAAATCTCCTCCAGAGTGGGTTTATATCCCATGTATCCTGCCGTTACTCGGAGCTAAATCCTCCCGTCTTTTGTGCCAAACAGCCCCTCCGACTACCATCGAACATTCAACTTTAATCTTCAAATCTCAAGAAATCAAATGTCAACTTTAATGTCGTCATTTTGGAGAGAGAGCAAATGTTCTGTAACTACAGGGTCTGTGTACAGTTCATGTACCTTTTGATAGTTTGATATTTATAGACTTAAGTAAATGGTAAATGGACTGCACTTCTATAGTTCTTTTCCACCTTCATGGTGCTCAAAGCGCTTTACATTAGCCTCACATTCACCCATTCACACACACACCCATACACCAGTAGGTTTCTAAGGTCTAAGGTCAGTCCTACTGGGAGACTAAGTCAGGGTTCAGTGTCTTGCCCAAGGACACTTTGACATGTGGACAGGACATTGGGCGACCCACTCTACCAACTGAGCCACAGCCGAGGTTCTTCTACATTTTCTTTGAACCAGCATCAATCAACCACACCACATAAATTTAATGAGTTTATAGTTACCATTGGTGGTAGCTGTCCAACTAATCCGGGCTTTACATTCTTGGAATAAAGGTTTACTGTGAATTAAATTGAGGTTGCATTACAATTTACTTTGCTTAAAGGCTGAGTAGTGTAGCAGTTAAAATACACAACTCATCACGACCAGGATTTTGACTCAGGAAAGGAGTCTCTGCCGGCGTTGTTATGGCAACCAATGCATGCCGGGAGAAATGACAAGCTGTCCATTCAATCAACCTCCATACTATTCTCAGTTGAAATAAAATGATAACAAACAAACAACTAATTTGATGAGACACAGAGTCGTCTGTTTTGAACATCAAAGCACGTCTATTATTGGTATAAACCCTGCGCTACCCTGAAGTACTTCTGTTCCAACCTCTGACAGTAAATTTGTATTCCAAAAATGTACAGCCTGGACCTATTTCACTGTCAGACAGCCACCACCAATGGAAACTATGAACTCATTAATTTTATGCTGGCATCTTTATATGACATGGTTGATTGATGCTGGTTGAAAGAAAACGTAGAAGAACCTCTGGTCTATAAGTATCAAACTATCAGGTACATGGACCCTGCAGCTACGGAACATTTGCTCTCTCTCAGAAATGACAACATTAAAGTTGACATTTGATTTCAACTTTATTCTTGACATTTTTAGATTAAAGTTGAAATTTTATTTAATCTTTACTCTTGACATTTTGAGATTAATGTCAAAATTTCAAGTTTAATGTTGAAATGTTGACTTTAATCTCGCCATATCTTCACATGTGGCCCTAATACTGTGTCATAGGTCTGACATACTCAGCAAGATCAAGTATATGAGTAAAGTTAAGAAGTCACCCTTGTAGAGGAACATTTAAATCCAAATCTTCATAACTTCATTCTACTCTGATTCGAGATGTCGATTGATTGATTGATTGATTTTATTTGACAATCTCATTTCTTAAATAAAAGCAAATACATTATCCACTTTAATACAAACCACAACATATACTTAACTAAAAGAAAAAAACAGAGTCAGGATATCACAATAAAGCCTCAAGGCTTATTTTCATTGTGGTCCTTGGATGTCATCTGTCAGTCAATAGCCATAGTCTGTTGGTTGATAATTTTTGTTCTCTGCAACTCCAGTTACTTGCCATATTTGGCCTGTTGTTAAAAGGTCAAATATGTATTTACACATATGAACAGATATAAGAAGCTTGGCAAACTGACACTGGCTATCACTATGATGTGTATTGTCTCTACATTGCAATGTAATTTAAATAATTTTAGCACTCAATTCAGATTATGTAAAATTATTGTCTCCAGAGTGATGATTAATTAATATATGTCCACAGATATATAAAGAAGCTGGGTATTTCGGTATTATTTCCAGGACACCCTCCATGCAGATAGATGTGGCTGTCGACATGTTCAAGAAAAGCAACGATTCCCGCACCAGCTAAACAAACACTGTTTTATCTGATGCACAGATAACAGCAAAGGAGATGTGTGAAGAAATGAATGTGGAGGCTCAACTCAAACAGAAGCGATTGAGAGCTACAATAAGGCACTTTGGTTCTGAGTCTCCAAATGAGCCCATACAAGACTCATATTTTTTAATGTATTTGTGGATACAGCCGTCTCTTCACAAAGTGAGAGATTTCAGAATCTTGGGAGACGTAAATAACAATTTTGGAGTGCTCCTAAATGTCCAAAACTTACAAAAAGAGGAGCTGCTACAGCAGTGTCAAATCCTGAGTACTTCTTTGACTCATGACAGCCAGACATTAATGGCACAGAACGTGCAATGGAAATGCAGAATTTCATTGCAAATTGCAATGCAAATTACCATTCCAGCATTGCCACCAAAGTGGTAATCGTAATATATAATAGATAATATAGTATATAGTAGAATAGTCATTTGTTTTATGCCACTTGTTTACATTTTTCATTTTGTGTTTTGTTAGATCTTATACTTTATGTAAGCTATTTATATTCTATTTCATATGTTTATTTCACCTTTTATTTTTTGGTATTTATTTATTTATTTATTTTCTAATGCTAACTATTCTGACTGGGAATTTGTGTTCTTTAAAATAAAAATATCAAAAGCTATTCATTTTCTAGTGAGTATATACACTGATAATGTGGTGGCCAGGGTTGGCACAAATGTTGCTAAGGGTGCCTGATAGGCTAGGGCCAGGCCTAAACAGAGTTTTTTTTTGTTTTTTTTTTTACACCAGTAGCTGTACTTCTACGTCAGAACAAAATGTGAGTACTTGTACCACCTCTGACGATTTTTGTATGACCTGTAAATTGCAATATCTCAGGGATATCTTAAGGAAATTTCATCACATGTGGTACAAAAGCAATCATTTTGCCACCAGGATGAATTGAGAGTAATTTAGTGTCAAAAAGGTCAATGTTGATAATAATGAGTAGCTTCTGTGATTTTATTCTACCTTATCAGACTGATTTGATATATTCAGATTCAGTCTTTTTTTCAGAGCCATTAAATGTCTTCTTTGTATGTGTCTAAAAATAGAATAATAAGGATTATAAGAGCAGGCAGCTGTGTGTTAATATTAAACACCACAAGTCATTGGACAATTGTGACAAACTATCATCAGGATTTAATGATTTACCTGATTATAATAATACTCAAACATTTACATATTTATGCCAGTTTCCTTCTTTTAGTACCAGGAGCTTCATTCCCACATAAGTCAACAGTCAAACTGGCCCCTCCCTCCTCAGTATCCCATCTGAACCTGTTCCATCACTCATTTAGACAACTGCTTACTGAGCCTGAAAGGGTTTGGGCCCGGGGGTTACAGCTGCCCATCTTCGCTGCTTCGTCGTTGTCTCCTACCAAAACATATTTGGAAGGGGGATGCGTACAGTGCAGATGTTCCCTGGTGTTCAGCAGTTGGAGTAACAACAGCAGCAGCTTTTCTGCCTGCAGCATGTTTTCTACCAGGCCTTTGGGATGTTTAAGTCTGTTACACTGAAAGAAAAACAGCCAAGAACCAACAGAGTGTCACACTGTTTTGGGCAGATTTCGAGCTGGCATGTCAAACTATTTTAATAAGTTAAAAGTTTATTTAACTTAAGGCATAGTTTAAACTCCATCAACAAAGTAAGACTTCATCTGACACTTTATCAATAACACTTTGGGAGGCATTTGACTTGTTTGGTTCATGGTTGAGTCCAGCGACATAGCAAACCAGTTGTTGAAATCGGTATAGATTAGATTTAGTTCCGAGGCTCCTGTTTTTTAGTGGCAGGTCCTGAAAAAATTCACTGGAGGGGCAAATTTTTTGATAATGTCTGAGGTGACTCATTTAGTTCATTATTATACACATTATTGACCTGATTTCTTTCTCTGCCAATTGCAAAAAATTGCAATGCCACTTAACTCCAGTAGATGGCAAACATTACAGAAATATTTACCTTTAACTAGCTAGTATATAGTACATAACGGTGTAAGGTTGTGAACAACATTCATAGTTGAGGAGTACTTTGAAAACACTATTTTACATTATTTCAAAACATGAAATAGTCAAGGATATCTTTATAAAAGCTATGTTCAAAAACAACATAAAGGGAACAGTTTTAAAAGAAAAAAATTATTTAAATATTAAATAGTCTTTAAATATTATTTTCAAAATGTGCAGCCTCTACAACTCAAATTCAGTATCATCAATTAGGAAAGTGCACTTAATAAAACCATTTTAAAAATAAATAGCCTAGTTGAGAGGATTTAGACATTGCCATTTTGCATATTTATCAATGATATTAACACGTTGTAAACAGTAACATGTCAATAACTATTAACTAAAAGTTGAGATGATATTTAGGCCTTGTCATTTCAAGTATTTATCATAGATATCACACTGTAAATAATAACATGACAATAACAATTAAAACAGTTGAGTGAATATTTACATGTTATTTTAATAGACAATGTTACCAGGGATAACTTACCATCAAATATGACAAATACAAGGAAAAGATGTGTGTGTGTGTGTGTGTGTGTGTGTGTGTGTGTGTGTGCGTGTGTGTGTGCACATGTGTTGAAAAACATTGAGTGTCACATTTTCCTCCCTTTGATGAAAGTTGTTTTATTTTGACATTTGTTTGGTCGAGGTGGTGCTGCTTGTTTCGATGCCAGTTTAGTTTGGTCTGAGTGCTGACTAAAGGGAATTTCTTTTAAGGACTGGACTGGATGTTTTCCACCCTATCCATCAGACAGAACTGACAAGAATGTTCATCATTTGACCGGGGAAAATTTGAAGTGACGAAAGTACGTAGGGGTAAGCCCCCCGGAAGCAGTAGAGATTGTATTGATTTGACTATTACATGAAAAAAAAGCATGAAAGTCTATTAATTAACTCTTGGGCGGTTTTCAATGTAATTGAAATCGCCCCCAAAAGGGGTGGTACCAAGTGACTGGACTTTGCCCTGATTGGACAATGATATCCACAGAGAAACAGATGAGGTCAGTCAGCTCCACTAAAGTAGGGAAGGGGGAAAATAAACTTTTTTTAAATTGCTAGGGTGTGGCAGTACGTCACCCAATCACTCTTAAGAAGAAACCGTCAATGTAGTCCCTCAAGATTATGTGTAAGTGAGGTATAGTGGTTATTTTTAAAATGGCTGCCATTTTCAATTTGAAGTATAGTATAGTATATATATATATATATATATATATATATATATATATATATACACTCTTCCAGACACTAGGTGGCACAACATGTCCTTTAGTATTCTAAAGGACATGTAGGAGGACAACACTAAGAGAAGATATGGACCACAACCATGCAGCAGCTCTGTATATTTCTACAGAGTGTTACACTGATTTATTACAGTTACATACATGTTGTCACGGTGACTCTGGTCACTTCCTGAAGGGGGCGTGTCCAGGCCAGTCAGTAGTGGAGCTAAGGTTGTGTGGAGAAGCTCCATCCATATTTATCTGACTTTGTTCATCACATTTCTAAAACACCAGTTTGTATTCTGACTAATATGTATATGTGACCTTTAAAACTTTGATTTTAATCAATGTGAGGCAATAATTAAAGTGCATGTAAACATAGGAATGACAGTGGATGGACACACTGGGATTATCCTCAGTTAATGACTTTGACAGACCACACTGTCACTTTTCCTCAATTTTTTTCTGTTTTGATGTAAAGTTCAGGTTTAATCTGAGCTTTTCTAAATGTTTTTATGATCAGTAAGTGAAGTACAGGAAAATATCTTTTTTATACAGATAAAATGCCAAATATGAATTATAATAGTGTAATAAATGGTGATAAAAACACTTTAAGATTGAATGTAGAGAACAAAATATATAAATTTGGAACTGACATAAAAGTAGCACTTTTATGTCAGTTTTTATGGGTTCATTGTCGGAGCTTGATGTAGAAATAATTTTAAAATGGTGTCTCAGAGCTTCCTTTTCTAGCATGTGAGAAAACTGCACCAATTAATTAGATTTTGTGAAACCACTGCTAACAATACACAACAGGCTCTCAATAAATTGTTTTACAATTATTCAGAAGTTCACATTATCCTTCATAGCTGGCAAAAGAAACATGTTTTTATCTTACCACAGAGCACTAACTACCAGACAGATGGGTCTGACCTGCATGAAGTTCAACTACCATGAATCACAACATGGAAGAAAACCCACAGAGGTGTTTGTTGTGCTATTTGTTCTGTGTTTTCAGCCACAGAGCAGTTTGTGTAAATGCCACAGGTCCATCACCTCTGAGTAAAGTGCAAATGAAAAAAAAACATTGCAGATGATAAACCTTCTTGTACATGGAGTTTGGAAAAAACAACTAGCAGTTGTACTTCGACTGTGGCTCAGTTGGTAGAGTGGGTCGCCCAATGATGGAGAGGTTGGCGTTTCATGTCCCGGCTCTGGCTGTCCACATGTTGAAGTGTCCTTGGGCAAGACACTGGACCCTGCCTTAGGCCCCCAGTCGGACTGACCTTAGACCTTCCAAACCTACTGGTGTATGAGTGTGTGTGAATGGGTGAATGTGAAGCTAATGTAAAGCGCTTTGAGCACCATGAAGGTGGAAAAGCACTACATAAGTGCAAACCATTTACCATTCCACAGCATGTCACTCAGTGAGTTCTCCTATGACCTTATCTAGAGATGGGAATGGATGTACAAAGACTGAATCCAGTTTCACAACTTCCGCTCCATTTTGCATTTCCACGTGTAGGGGTAGGAGTGTCTGAATTCACATTAAGGCAGAGGGGTAGGGGGAAGCTTTATTTTTTTTTTTCCAGAGGCAGAATCCAAATGGAGGGGTAGAAAATTTCCCAGAATGCAATGTGAGTTCTTTCAAAAATGGTGGCATCTACGAAAGAAGTACACACATGTAGTATTATTGCTGTTTTTAAGTTGTAATACCTGTTGTATTGTATAAAGTTAGAGATTTTCGCAATGTGTAATGGTAATTTTCTCCATAAAACGCACATAAAAAAATGGCTATTTACGTAAAAATGGAGTAATCGTCGATGCATAGCACTTCTCCGATTCGACGCAGATATTACTAAAAATATCTAAAAATTACAAAAAAAAAATAATCCCAGGAGAACGTGACAACTACAGCAAAAGACATGTTTGTTTACTTCTGCTTAAAGCTGTTGTTTTATGTTACATAACAACTGGTGGGTTGAACTGATGTGTTGAAGGGGTGTCCCAATTCATAGGGGTTGATTTTCCAGCCCTTATAGCTCCATTTGAAAGGGTAGGACAAACAGGTGAAATGGGATTCAGCCTAAACGTGTCTAAATTAAATAAATACATAATTAAATAACTAATTAAATTTGTCTTTAATTGAAACTTTAAATAGATAAATTTGTTAATAAATGTGTCATTAATTCATTAAAATACCAATTCATTTTAGGCAAAAAAACATGATTATTTCACTAATTAATTATTTCATGGTCCTTGTGTTGCAGTGGGTCATGAATTTATTTTATGTCAACCTGGTCCATTAAAGTTGGGGGGCTCATCTAACACAAATCTAGTTAAATCCACTACATTGCGAGTGTCAGACCATGAGTCTAGACCACAGGTGTCAAACATAAGGCATAAGGCCCAGGGGCCAATTCTAGTCCGCCAAAGGGTCCAATCTGGCCCATAGGATGAATAACAATTAATATATTAACACTGTAAAAATAATTTTAATTCAGGTTCTACATACATAATAATTAGATCTCAATTGGGTCAGATCAGTAAACTATGATCATAATTACCTAGAAATAATGAAAACTGCAGATTTTAATGACAAAATGTTGAGTTCTATGAAAACCTTTATATTAACAAAACATTATCATCAAGTAATTTTACTCTCTTCACTGTTATTTTGTGGTTCTGGTCCTTTTCAGATCATATTGGGCTGAATTTGGCCCCTGAACTAAATGAGTTTGACACCCCTGATCTAGATTTTTAGCAGTTGCCAAAAAAGTTTAGTTTCCAAAAGTATCCAACTAACATAGGGGTTAATAGCACCACCCAGTGTATGGGAATGTGTTCACAATCTCTGCATCAACCCTTTATCTGGAATCAATTTCACTAGACTTGATGTACAGGGGAACCAAACAAGTGTCAAGACCTTCCTACCGACTTTGATGGGTGAGGTTGACGGATAAAATAAATTCATCATCCACTGCAACACAAGGACCATGAAATGATTTATAAATTTGTGTAATAATGTATTTTTTTTTCTTCTTTTTTTGACCTCAAATGAATTGGTTTGTAATTGATGACACATTTAATAACATATGTATCTAATTAATTCCTATTTTGGCATGTTTAGTCCTCCATTGTTGGGAACCGAACATCGGTATTAGCCAAACATTAATGGTAATAATCAAAAACCAAAATCTAACATGAATTTCAGTACCTTATTTTTGTATGACACAGATATAGAGCTGTTGTTTAATTATGCCTTTTGTTTACTGTTAATAGAAGTGTGCACATGCAGCAGTGCAGACAACATCAACATGGTCAAAGGTGAAAAGATCAAACGTACTGTATGTTTATATTATTACAACTATTAGAGAGAAAATAGACACATTTCTCCCAAATATTAGATCAGAAAAAGTAGCGCTTTCAAACCTAGGCCTTTTTATAAATCCCTCTGTAACACTAAATAATTTCACCACTGTAGACCAAACTGATGTCATTTCTATTATCATGTCTTCCAAATCAGCCACCTGCCTCTTAGATCCAATCCCAACAAAACTCTTTAAAGAGATTCTGCCCCTAATTATTAGCACTGTCCTAAATATAATTAACACTTCATTAACTACTGGATATGTGTCAGTCATTTAAATACGCTGTTATTAAACCAATTCTGAAAAAGCCTACCCTAGATCCTGACATTCTAGCCAATTATAGGCCTATATCCAATTTACCCTTCCTGTCAAAGGTTTTAGAACGAGTAATAGTTAAACAGCTGTGCCAATTCCTGCAGGATAATAGTTTATTTGAACAATTTCAGTCTGGCTTTCGTGCCCATCATAGCACTGAAACGGCGTTAGTTAAAGTTACTAATGACTTATTATTAGCCGCTGACATCGGACTAATATCGGTCCTGGTGTTATTAGACCTTAGTGCAGCCTTTGACACCATTGACCACAGTATCTTAGTGCACAGATTAGAATATGATATAGGTATTAGAGGAGCAGCCCTCTGCTGGTTTAAATCATATTTATCTAATCGCTACCAATTTGTTCACATCAACAAACAATCATCGCAGTCCTCCAGAGTTAATTATGGTCCTTGGGCCTATTTTGTTTACACTATATATGCTCCCTTTAGGTAACATCATTACAAATCATGGCATTAATTTTCATTGTTACGCGGATGACACACAGCTATATGTATCGATTAAACCTGACCAGACCAGGCAAATAGATAAACTAAGTACTTGTGTACAAGACATAAAAATTTGGATGAGTGCCAATTATCTTTTACTGAACCCTGAAAAAACTGAAGTCGTTATAATTGTTCCTAAAAATGCGAGAGACTCCCTAACTGACCAGATAGTTACTCTGGACAACTTAAGTGTAACACCCAGTGCCACAGTTAAAAATTTAGGAGTTTTATTTGATCCAGATCTTTCATTCAAAATGCATATCAAACAAACTTGCAGAACAGCCTTCTTTCACCTGCGCAACATAGCCAAAATTAGGAATATTCTGTCTAAAACGACTGCAGAAAAATTAATTCATGCATTTGTTACATCACGATTAGATTATTGTAACTCCTTACTTGTAGCATGTCCTAAATATTCCCTAAAAAGCTTGCAACTGGTTCAAAATGCAGCAGCAAGATTATTAACAGGATCAAATAGAAGAGAACACATCACGCCTGTGCTCCAAACCCTTCACTGGCTTCCAGTTGAGTCTAGAATTAAATTTAAAATCCTCCTCCTTACATATAAAACCATTAATGGTATGGGCCCCTCTTATCTTAAAGATGATCTGGTTCCGTACCAACCCAATAGAACCCTTCGTTCTCAGAATGCAGGTTTTATTATTATTATTATTATTATTATTATTATTATTATTATTATTATTATTATTATTATTATTATTATTATTATTATTATTATTATTATTATTATTATAATAATAATAATAATAATAATAATAATGTAATTCCATGTCAAAGCATCCAGAGAAGCAGACATTTCCCAGGTCACCCTCTGAGAAAATTATCCAAAAATTCATATAGCTTCCTCTTATGGACTTAATAATACCACATTTTAGACCCATATCCCTTATTACAAAGTTGTCTTTGGTCCAAATTTGAGCTTCTACTATCATTTCACCTACATATTGGATTTTTAGTCTCCCTGGATAACTTCTCCCCTACAATCACAATCTATGCTCAGATTGGCTCCACAATATGGCTCCAAAGTTGGTCAAAAAGACAAAAAACGCAAACATTTTATTTTAAATTGCCTTTAAGATGAAATGTCTGTTCTTGGTTTTGAATTTTATCAACTACATTTCCCTCAAAAAATGCAACATATTCAAGTGCAAATTATATATTTTTTCCTTCTTTAGTATACATTTTTGTGACTTTTACTCCGGAGCGACTTATAGTCCAAAAAATACGGTAGTAATGATAGATGAGGCATCATGAAGCATTTTGACACCGTCCAAACGATTGTCAAGATTGTCAGTATTGTCAATACTGAAACCTGCTGGACTTTAAAAATGCCTACAGAATCCTCTGGTACTGAGTTTGATTAGTTTCCTAATGTGCTTTGTGTGTATTACTTGGATTGTTTTGTCTCTCCCTAGCTCCTATGTCTCTCCCTAGTCAGATTTCTTGATGGCTGAGATCAGGCCACAGTACCACTTATCTCATTTTAAGTCTGGATTCAGACCTCCATTCCCTGAAGACTTTTCTCAGGGAGGTTTTTTTATTTATTGTCAATAAATACTGTTATTTTACATCTGTCTCCAGGTTTTGTAGTTGAGTTCAGTTCTGTAAAACCAGTCATTAAATAATTAACACCCTGTCTGACCTGAATCAATCCATCAAATTCCGTACACTGAGGGTTAGCGGTTAAGATGATGTGAACCATAGATCTTGGCATCTACTGACATGTGATGAAATGGTGTTGAATAATATGTGAAAGGTTGACAACGTGTACATGTAGCATGTCAAAGGCCATACCAACTGGTGTGACGTATGTTATTCCATCAGATCAGTCTCTACGTAAGATAAAAGGAGTCTATCACAACAATCAAGTCATCCCATTAGTATTGGCTCAAGTCAGCTCATTTTGGCGTGTTTACAGACCAGGTACCATGACATCCAGTATTAGATGTATGGTACTACCTCCACTTAGGTCCCAAATTATACTATAATGTGATGTGTAAGCAGCTTAGACAATGATTGGTGGAGTTGTCGGCATCACTGCATTATCAATGTGTGACTGCCATTTTTTTTAAAACTATACTTAATGTTACAGCGAACAGATATGACAGATAATTCAGTTCAACACAATAATGTCAGTCTGTGAAATAACAGTGTGGTCTGTCAAGCAGGTTCAATTCAATTCAATTTTATTTATAAAGCCCTAAATCACAACAAAGTCGTCTCAGAGGGCTTTACAAAAACACAATCAGCTACAGAAATACATGAAAAGTCCCAGGCATCCCCTGTCCTTAGACCCTCCTTCTCGGCAAGAAAAAACTTCAAAACCCAGTGGGAAAAAGAAGAAATCTTGAGGAGAACCACATTGAAGGAGAGATCCACTCCCATGGACGGACAGGCTATAGATGAACGTCCATGTATAAATGCAGGAAGGGGGGCTGGTCCAGACAGGCAGGGGCGGTGGTCCGGGGGCACAGGTCAGCACAGGCGAGATACTGCAGATCCTGTCGTCCATGGCTCCCGTGCAGACACTGTCAGGAGAGCCACCACTCCCCCCAGGGGGGGGGGGGGGGGGATACCAGGTGACTAGTCATGAACAGAATTGGTAAGAAAGATAGGTTGTAAAAATTACAGAAACAGGTGTGAGGGAGAGAAAGAGAAGAAAGAAGGAACTCAGTGTACTGTACTTCCCCCAGCATTCTAACTCCTAGGGCAGTCTAGACTGAACTGTGACTCAAACATCACATAATTTTTAACTAACCTGACCATAGGCTTTCTCAAACAGGAATGTTTTAAGCCTAATTTTAAATGTAGAGACTGTTTCGGCGTCTTTAATATTAAAGGGAAGCTGATTCCATAAGACAGTAACCATGGTAACTAAAGGATCTAGTTCCTACTGTACTTTTAGAAACCCTGGGAACTTTCAATAAACCTGCATTCTGAGAACGAAGGGTTCTATTGGCTGGTACAGAACCAGATCATCTTTAAGATAAGAGGGGCCCATACCATTAATGGTTTTATATGTAAGGAGGAGGATTTTAAATTTAATTCTAAACTCAACTCGTAGCCAGTGAAGGGTTTGGAGCACAGGGGTGATGTGTTCTCTTCTGTTTGATACTATTAATAATCTTGCTGTTGTATTTTGTATCTGGAGAATGGTGATGATTGTTATTTAATGTGAACAAATTGGTAATGCCTATGTCACATTCTAATCTCTGCACTAAGATACAGTGGTCAATGGTGTCAAAAGCTGCACTAAGGATCGACACTAATCCATCATCAGCGGCTAATAATAAGTCATTAGTAACTTTGACTAATGCAGTCTCAGTAATGTGATGAGCACCAAAGCCAGACTGAAACTGCTCAAATAAATTGTTATCCTGCAGGTGCTAACACAACTGTTTAACTATTACTCTTTCTAGAACGTTTGAGAGGAAGGGCAAATTAGATATAGGACTATAATTGGCTAGAATGTCAGGATCTAGGGTAGGTTTTTCAAAATTATTTATTCTACACCTTCCACAGTTTTATCAAATCAAATGTTTCATTGAATTTCATTACAAATTTTGATAATGGATTAATTTGTGTTCATGTTTTTTATTTTGACAGACCTACTTTTTATATCAGTACATGGTTTTGGTCGGCTTTGGTGTTTGTGTCTTTATAGGTTAAAATAAAAACTGAAATATCACAGGGGTTCCGGTGGAGTATAAATATGATTTATACCACACTCACTCTACTGTGGCACTGTGCAGGTTTTCTTTCCCTTCAGGTAAAATGCAGAACAACATGGTTTAAGTACGTGTTTGTGTCTCCCAGTGACAAAGTGTGTGTGTTTTAGTGCTCCTGGGAAGTGTATGGGTAAGTTAGTTTATCTGTGTGAGCGAGCACCTGTCGTCACTGCGCCCCAGCCCTTCACAGTTCACCGCCTCGTTCCAGCTAATTTCCATCCAGAGGCATCAGTGCACAGTCTTGATTATGCTCTATAGCAAAATGAAAATCAGACCTAATTTACACTCCGACTCCCTGCTGAGAATCATTATGTGCATTGGTAGAGTTAACCCAAAGGTCATACTGATTTCTGCAGTCATGTGCAGACAGACTCACTACTTCAAATGGGTCACAGAGTCATGTAGATTAATCTTTTCCACTTCTTCATCCGCAGTGGACGTCCTTTTGTTGAGCTCATGTGAAGAATAAGAATTAAAGGCTACAATCTGTGGAATTTAACGGTAAGGTGGTTAGCATTTACACTGTAATTGAATTTCCCCTGGGCAGTTGAAGTCCTTCATACCAGGCCTTTGATTCTTCTGTCAACACCAGTGACAGTGTCAAAGGGAAAGGCTGATGAAGAAAGGCTGTAGAGCCTCTTATGTGCTTCAGAGCAGAGATCAGACTCTTTATGTGTGATAAATATGAAATGTTTGAAATGTTACAGCAACAGCCCAGCACGTTCTCAGTCATTCCATTCTTGCTTTTTTCACCTTACAAAAAGATGAAACTGTTTCAAACACATGCTTTTGACAACTGGAAGGCTTTGACATTTTCCCTGAGAGCTGCATTGAATAGAAATTATGGGATGTTCAGTGAAAGCCAGTATTGAAGTGCTGAATGCACTGACTTGTTACCTTTTTAAAAGGTGAGATTTTTTTTTTACACTTTCACTTCCACGTCCTGCGGGGTAAATACAAAACTCCCTTAAATTTACAGTTAAGAAGCTGATAGATTAAAGTTCAGCTCCTTTAATTAACAACTGCCTGTTAAAGGTTGGGTCCAAGATGTTTTTCTGGAACATGTTCTTTTTTTTTTTTTTTTTGCTATAGTCCTTAAAATCCCCTTCACACCCTGATTACAACTAATTAATCAAATGCTCTGTAACAAAAAATAAAACAAATTTAATCACCTGTGGAACAAACAGAACCAAATTAAATGGTAAATGGACTGCACTTACATAGCGCTTTTCCACCTTCATGGTGCTCGAAGTGGATTACATTAGCCTCACATTCACCCATTCATACTATCACATGCTCCTTCTGGTGGTAGTAAACTACATATGTAGTCACAGTTGCCCTGGGGCAGACTGACAGAAGTGTGGCTGCCATTTCGCGCCTACGGCCCCTCTGACCACCACCAAACATTCATACGCATTCATACACCAGTGTGAGTGACACTGGAGGCAAGGAGGGTAAAGTGTCTTGCCCAAGGACACAACGGACTGACTAGGACAGAGCTGGAATGGAACCGCCAACCCTTCAGTCAAAGAACGAACCGCTCTCCCAACTGAGCCATGGCCGTCCCATGGCCATGAAATCATGTGACTTTGATTTTGCCCTTTTAAGGTCACTCAAGGTCAAAGGTTATGACACTATTTTGAAGCCCATGCAAGGTTTCCTATCTGTCAATAAGCATGTCAGTGTTATGTCATCTGATGTCCGAAGGTAAGACGAAGTGAATGAAAAAAAACATGTGATACTATCTTGTCTTGTTTCTGAGGTATTGCCACTTACGTGTTTTAGCTGTTGACCTTGACCTTTGACCTTTATAGCTCACAATGTAATGGTGTCTTTCTTGATGCATTATCAAACATCTCTGAAATCTGTCCGTAACTTTTTGAGTTATCTTGCTGACAAACTAACAAACAGACATAGACTAACATTTATTATTATTAGTTTCTTCACGGAGGTAATCATAATAAAATGACTCAATAACACTAGCTGGGGGGGGGGGGGGGGGTAAAAGGGTCAGACTTCAGCTGTGTAGAAGCCTCATCATTTCCAAAGTTATGTGTTGATGTGTGTAGAAAAGCAAACCTGTCTTCAGCAGCTGATGGAGCGTTTCATCCTTCAGGTGGAGGTTGGTGTTTTCCATTGAACTGGACACAAATGGAAACTGCAAAAGGAATTAGAGTCATCACAAACATGTAGAGAAGGTGAAAAAAAGACATGTATCTGCCTGTGAGCTGTTGTGCAGCTGAATATGAAGCTGCATGAAATGGAAATGATCTGCCTTACCATCCAACATGCTGTGTGCATGGACTACAAAACACATGTGGATTTACATTTGCTTTATTCACTTCAGCTTCATATTCACACTTTTCTCCTGTGATTTATCAGTGGTTTATTTATCCTGGACTGCCTCCACAAACATATGAGGCTGGATCATATTTCTCTCTCCTTACCCATGAACTCCCGCGTATTAGCATTTTTATTTAACTGAATAATTACTAGCTACATTTTACAAAGCTAACAGCGTAACACATTTACAAGTGAATGTTTGACAAGCACTAATTTGCAGAAACAAACTTGTAGGCTTGTAGAGAATTTAGTGAAAATTAAAAGCATTATTAAATACTGGAAAAATACGTTGCTTGGTGCTTTGTTGTAATGTTTCATTAAATTGATATGTCTGCACAAGACAAAGTAGACATAAGACAATATGACCTATTAAAAGAATGTTTAGATAATGCTGTGCCTGTTTCACTGTCATATTAATTCTGTCCTAATCATTTAAGTACTCTTCTGAAAAGAATTCTATGCTGTTTGTTTTTCTTACTGATCTGCAGCCACTTTGTCATTCTTATTCTATATATAGATAGATAGATAGATAGATAGATAGATAGATAGATAGATAGATAGATAGATAGATGGACGGACGGACGGACGGACGGACGGACGGACGGACGGACGGACGGACGGACGGACGGACGGACGGACGGACGGACGGACGGACGGACGGACGGACGGACGGACGGACGGACGGACGGACGGACGGACGGACAGACAGACAGACAGACAGACAGACAGATAGATAGATAGATAGATAGATAGATAGATAGATAGATAGATAGATAGATAGATAGATAGATAGATAGATAGATAGATAGATAGATAGATAGATAGATAGATAGATAGATAGAAATTCCAGGTTTACAGCAGGAAGATTATAGCACAGCACACAAGAGTAATCACTTCTATAAAAAAATTTATAATTCTGTATACAATATACAGGTGTTATTTTTAATAAATTCAGTGATAGATAACACCAACAGTATAAAAGTATATATTACAGGCACAACAAACTCCCTCCATTGCAAACATGTTAGCTCTTAATGAACATCTCCCTCTCAAAATGTGAGACTATGGGTTTAACATTTCAAGGTCAAAGGTCATAATGCCATTTTGGAGCCTCTGTGTAGCACTACACACAGAGACTATCGTTAGCTTTTATATTTCCCATGCTTTTATATTTCCAATTAACCAACCTGGGTCGCTCAATGACTAAGAGGTTGGCGGTTCGCGTCCCAGCTCTGGCTGTCCACATGTCAAATTGTCCTTGGGCAAGACACTGAACACTGGCTTAGGCCCCCAGTAGGACTGACCTTAGACCTTAGAAACCTACTGGTGTGTGAATGAGTGAATGAGAAGCGCTAATGTAAAGCGCTTTGAGCACCATGGAGGTGGAAAAGCGCTATATAAATGCAGTCCATTTACCATTTAAAATAATGAGCTATAAGAACTTATATTAACAGATCTAGAAAATTGTATTTCAAGAAATCTTACCAAGATAATGTCCAATAGTTCCATTGGAAGATTCTTTTTTTTGTGCTGAATTTAAGATGTTTTTTTTTACATTTATTTTTTATTCATTCAAGCAAAACATCTGCCAATGGAACAAGTGCAATTTATTGTGGTGTGTGTTATATCTGACTGAAAGGTTCCTGATTTAGGCGATTCTGTTTGATTTTACATTTAATTACATATTTTGATAAAAAATGAGAAAAGTACACTTGGTATGATTTTATATATTTTTTTCAGTGTTGAAAAAGTCTGTTTTTTATATTTGAGAGGTTGAAACAGAGAAAAATACTCGAATATAAATATTTTCAGTCACTGAAAATGAACATTTGTAGTGGAAAAATCTCATATAACCATTAACTTCATGTTAAACACAAAAAACTGAAATGGGTCAATTTAAGCCTTATGGGTTTATGAGGGTTAAACTTGTTTTAGAGGGGCATTTTTCGAGAGCACATTTCAAGCAAATAATATTCAGTTTAGTTTGAACCATTACCATTACTTTGATGTTACAGATTTGTATTTTCTGTTTTTTATTGCACTTCTATATTATACTTGTGCATTGCTCCACTGTTCTCACTTTGCAGTGCTCTCCTCACATAAATTATATAGTTTGTCCACACCAGGGATAAAAATAATTCAGCCGAGGCAGGAATATAGACCAGAGGGACAGCCAGAATTTGCACATGAACATAGGCAAACACCCCTATGCAGGCAAACAAACATATGCAATGATTAGATTTACAGTTGTTTACATAAACACACAGAGAATATTTTGAAGACTGGGTCAAAGGTCAACTCACGCAGACAGACTACAAAGTGAGAGAACCTGTAGGTAATGTGAAACTGAAAAAAATAATGCCCTGGTTTCACGCTGCACAATATTAGAAAAAACGAACAGTACATCTTTCATTTATTTTTTTACTTCTGTGATATATATTGCAATATGTAAAAAATACTCGGGAGTAAATAACAGCTGTGTGGTGTCAACACAAACAGTCAATGGTCGACACAGAACACAAGTTTCAGTGTCATCCTTGTAGCTGGAATAATTAAATACAATTAATAATTAAAAATAAATAAATAATTTGATTTAAAATTTTTAAATAAAATAAAATAAATAAACAAATAAATAAGTAAAAAAGATAATATAATAATAATGGTACTTCGTCTCCCCCTTCATCCGGGTCGCGGGCGCAGCAGCCTCAGTAAAGTAGCCCAGACTTCCGTCACCACAGCCCCCTCACCCAGCTCCTCCAGGAGAATCCTGAGGCGTTCCCAGGCCAGCTGAGAGATATATTTCCTCCAGCCTGTCCTGGGTCCACCCCAAAATCTCCTCCCGGATGGACATGCCCAAAACACCTCCCCAGGGAGGCGTCCAGGAGGCATCCTCACGAGATGCCAGAGCCAACTGGCTGCTCTCGACATGGAGGAGCAGCGGATGTACTCCGAGTCCCTCCTGGATGTCTGAGCTTTTCACCCTATCTCTAAGGCTGAGCCTGGCCACCCTGCGAAAGAAACTCATTTTGGCCGTTTTGCACCTAGATCTTCTGGCTTAGCTCCTTCTTCACCGCAGCGGATTGATAATATATATATATATATATATATATATATATACAGACATATATATATATATATATATATATATATAGACTACCACCTCAGCATCGTCCTATAGGCTACACTGTGTGTGTAACATACCATTACCATATTGTGTCGTTTACTTACAACATACCCTTGTTTTTAAACTTACTGAACAAACTCAAACAAATATTTTCATTATTTTGCACTTACTGTAGATACGAATACACTGAGGTGTACATGTGTGCCATATTAATTTCATGATCTGAAAGTAACTTTTAAATGCAGTGTCTTGTCTGCTAATGTTAACCAGTTTAACTCATTCACTGTCATTGATGTGTTTTGGCCTAAATTCAAATTCACATGAACAGTCTACACTATATTTTGATTAGTGTCATACGTATGTAGTCTTAGTCTTTTATTATAGTATAATATTATATAATATTATAATATAATATAGTACATAGTGTAATATATATAATATTATATACTGTACTGTAATTTTGACTATATTCTGAGTCAATATTCTCTTCTCATTCACCTGGCAGTGAATGAGTTAATTTCTTTTGTTTTTAAAATTCACAACAGATGTGCAATCTCCAACAACTAGACTAAACCAAAATGATATTTGCATTGTCTTCTTACATAACAATAATAGTTGTAATAAAATGTAAATAAATGAATAAAACACTTAAAATAATTAAAAATGTCACAAAATGAATACAGAAGTGCACATTAACAGCAGTTGAACAATTGCAATGAACAATTATTTTCTGAAAACTATGTAAAGTATGAAGCCTAAAGTAGGGGAGTTAAATGAATAAATACTGAACAGTCCTGCTATTTCTTAAATACACATATATTTTCACAGGTTACATTTTGATTTTATTTGGCCACCTATCTAATGTTAGGTACTGGGTGCATTTTCTGAGCTAGTTAGCAAACCTATGCAGAACATCAACTGAACTGGCTTCATTATTGATTACAAAATATGGTCAAACATGCAAACCTACATTTTTCTTACTGTTTATTCTCCTCTTCCTGCTTCTTGTTTTTTCTTTTCTCAGCTCCAGGGGGATAATTCATTCTTTCAGACATGGCTTTGCCGACTTCACATCATGTCTGTATCACATTAGAACCATACGCTCCACTAGTGCATGACGCCTGCATGCCCAACAGTGGCAGTGGCAAACAGCAGGAATCAATCAATTGTGAGAATATTTTGCAAACTATAAAAATAAAATAAAATTCACAATTGATTGCATAATACCTCCTTGTTTATATTAATCAATGTTATTTTTAAAAAATCTAAAACATTTGGTGCATTATGTATTATATATATATACATATATATATATATATACATATATATATATATATATATATATATATATATATATATATATATATATATATATATATATATATATATATATATATATATATATATATATATAATGGACCATGCTTAATGTGACAAACATGAACACTTACTCTTAGTGACACAAATACAATCATGGAATTATTCTATTGCTCTAACTCAAGGTTTAATTCTATAAAAATAATCTAATAAACAAAATGCTAATAAATATTGCCATGAACATATTAACCTGCTGATCCTGCACATAACAAGAACACCTTTTCAACAATAGACCTAATACCCACAATGCAATGTGGTAAACACAGCAAATCCTGTTGTTTGTACTAAAATAATAGATGCTGATGAGTCTGGTGTCATTTACACAGCTGTGGTCAACTTGAAATAACTATAGATAATAAAATGAATGGACATTGTGGAGTTAATTTCCTTATTTTCCCACCGCCTTTACTCACTCCAGGCCTGAAGAATCTGTGTATCATTTGTTCATTTGTTTTTCAAAATAAAACCAAAAATAAGACAACGAAAAAACAACTTCTTTCTTCATTATTTGTTTCCAAAACCAAAATGAAAAAAGAAAACAAATAGTGATACATTTTTTCAGTCTTTAAATGAATAATAGAAAAAACAGAAAAGAGCCTTTTCAAGTTTTATCCAATTTTAACCTGAAGCATATTGAGTAAACCGGAAATTAATCTTAACACAAAGTGTGAACTAGTGAACATACATGTTCACTAGATTTGAAGATCATTATGGTATGATATGACACCAATTTTCTCTGTGGTCATATCTTCAGGCCTGTAGGACGCAAAATTGGATAAAACAGAAAATGGCCATTATCCGTATTTTCTATTTACAGTTACTGTAATTGTACTTGCAGTTGAAGTACAGTAGCAGTAGCAGGATGACAAGCTCAAAACAAAATAGATACAAAACTTAACTGTCAAGAAAAGGATTCAAACCAATGGCTTTATAAATGTTTGTTTTAAATCAATTTTAAACAAAAGATAACCTGAGCAAGTGTATCAATTTACTTTCTTAACTCTTTCAATTATTTAAATCACTTTAATCTTTCTAGCCCTGCGATGAACTGGAGACTCATACAGGGTGTACCCCGCCTTCACCCATTGTAGCTGGATTAGGTCCCCAGTGACCCCCGTGACCCTAGTGAGGGTAAAGCAGGTTCAGGTGACGAGATGAGACTTTAATCTTCCTTTATAATGGTTTTTAAAACAGTTTTTTGTTGTCACTGTCGTATGTAACTGTGTGTTGCTGGTGTTGGTGTTTGTCCATCTGGTATGTTGTCCTTAAATATAATGTCCCATCTGTGAAGACAAGTTTCCCTATGGGGACCAATAAAATGAAATCTGAAATCTGAGTTTGGTAGTGAAGTCTGTGCGGTGATATTTCAAAGAATTGCAGTAGATGGATGTAATTAAACTGTTGTTATGGCACCAGAGAGAAGTGGAGGGAAAACTGGAACTAGATCAAGTCTCATAATCTCCTGCCATCACCATCACCCTCATCATCATCATCATCATCATCATCATTATCATCATCATCTGTGTTTATGTCTCCAAAGCGAGGCTGCATGTTTATTCTATCTGCCAAAATGATTCCTGTAGTGGGTGTGTGACCTGCTTTATACAAATGTTTTCACTGTGTCTATGTGTCTTTACTGTAATTATACAACATCATTTATGGTCTTCCCCTGTGAACGCCTCCTCCAGGCTTTAGTCAGTGTGTGTGTGTGTGTGTGTGTGTGTGTGTGTGTGTGTGTGTGTGTGTGCGTGTGTGCCTGCATTCCTATCTTTCTGGAGACATTGATATATTTACACAGTTGCATCATGGGGACCAAAATGCAGGTCCCCACAACGGTTAAATATGAATGTAGACTTGTAAAATATAAATCTGTGAGAAGTATGAAAAAAGGGTATATGCCATGAGCATTGTGACGTACTTCTTCTGAAATGTGAGCCACCACAAATACTTTCGTTAGCAAACCATCCCCATTGTTTTGATCAGCAGCTGATACGATTGTTAGTATGAAGAAAGAGTGTCTGGTACAACTTCTGAACATTACTGTGTACCACAGTGCCAGGCATCAGGAAAGTACAACACTGTACTTAGTTTTTTTTAACTTTCCCAGCTGACGATGAGCTGAGATCGTCACTATCCGCCATGATAAATTCACAGTTGCGCCCCACACCTGGGTCTGTAGCCATCACTTCAGATCAGATGACATCCATGAACCAGCATCTGATGCTTTTCTGCTTTCTGTCCCTTAGCACAAAAGTTTATTCAACCATACTTATTTTATACTAAAACTGAGCAAGTATACTTGAAGTTGACTTTTTATAAACTGTATTGTATATACTTAAAAATAGTATAGTGAAGTATACTTGGCTTATACTGAAAAGAATAAACAGAAGTCAAAACTATGTATATTAATACTAAGACTTTATGACTAAAACTTCTACTTATACTCTGATATACTGTACTTCTTAGATTATTGTGCCACAGTTCTACCATCATCTTCTCCAAGTGCATAATAAGGGCGAGTCACTGACTCATGCTTACCATTTAATTTATATATTAATATTAAAGAAATACGAATGTGTAAAGCTTTACAGTATATAGTATGTGTGGTCAATTGCATTATCTTTATGTACCTTAAAATCATACACAAAAACAGAAAATGTTTCATTTCACTTTATTGATCATGTTAGTCCCTTTCATAAGGGTTTGGCAATAGTGTTATGTACATAGCATCAGCTGTTTCAACAAGAACACATTTAGTTTTAATCATGTCAGGCCACACAGCATTAACAGTTTCAGGCTTTTTCAACATCGTATACAAAAGTACTTTGGACATTGATCTCTGAATTTTTACTAAGTACCTCAACTAAAACACAACATACTTTACCACATGAACCAAAAGCAGAGATTTGATGTCAACATGTTTGTTGAAAAATAACCAAGTCATTAATTAAGAATACTATAAGGGGTATATTTCAAGCATATAAATAGTAAGCTACAAGTAATATGAGAAGCAAACATAGCAACAAGTAAACTCGTGAAATAACCAAAGGTTAAAAATTTGACATTCTTTCTGGCACACTGTATTCATTTTTTACATATCTTGGATAACATTTGACACAGTGTAGTCATGGATGTAACAATAACTCACAACACATGATTTTGACAGACAAACAGGAACGTTCTTTTGAACCCCTTCCACTCAGACAGTGAGGCTTCTGGGCTTTCCTCATGGACCTGTAGCACTGGGACGTAACCGTGACCTCTCCTGACTGTTTGTTTGAAACTGAGAATCACACAAATATTAGGGTATTTCAGAGAATCAATATAAATGACATTAACCTATCATGGCATTAACCTATCATATGCTAACGTTGTTACTGTTGCTTTCTCACCGCTTAATGGATAGTAAAGACTTAGCATCTATGCTATCATCATTATTTAGTGAACTCAAAAACAAGCTTGTTAACGTATAGTTAACGTGTAGTTGTGTGTGTAGCTAGACACATAATTTAAAACCCTTGTCCTTTTTGGATGCTGGTATTTTTGATGTGGCCTGGATGATTTTGTGTACGTTGTTAACCATTATCCTTGGCAGGTCTTGTAGCGATCATGTAAAAAATGCACTGGAAATACTGGAGCTGGTCCGGAAGCGTCATAAAGGCTGTCTGTGGCATATAGCCCATTTAGGCAAATAACGTGGCTCTATAACTAGTTTTAATTACAAAATTGGTCCGCATGGGACATGTGTGTGTGTGTGTGTGTGTGTGTGTACTGGGTACTGTGTGCGATTTGCTGGGGGGAGATTCATCCCCCCTTCTGATTTTGGACGTCACCATTAGGGATTCTATGAGTCTTTCTGACGGTGTGAATACAAAATGCCTGAAAGATGAACTTGACATACATACATTCAAGGGGGTAAATATCTATCAGTCCAGCGATAGAGATCAGCAGAGGTACAGGTGCATTCTGGGAGCCTCACTGACAGACAATGTAAAACGCAGGTTCGATGACAATGGTGTGATTGGTACGTGAGCTGCGGCTCTTGAGCTGCCAAAGGAGGACGCCCAGATAGCAAAATCCTCCGGTCCTCTTCTGGGTTCTCCTGGCGTTTCTCTGGGGTTTGTACAATATCAGCAAATCTATGGCAAAGTAGAAGAATGCCTGAGACATTCCAGCACTTCACTGGAATGCCACCTCAGTAGCGAAATTGGTGGTGGGCGAAGGGGCAGTGGGACGTTGTTTATGGTTCTTTTCCGGGAAGTTCGAATAATACCAGAAAACGGCTTTTTCCAATTTACTATTGTGTCACATTCTATTTTTATTTTTACATTTACAGCATTAGTAAAGAAATTAAGTTGTAATTGTAGGCAAATAATTTAATGAATTTAAAAAATTGTCTTGTAAATGAATATAGTTGTAATAAAAAGGAAGGAAAAAAGGAAAGGGAAAAAAAGGGAGAAAATAAGAAAATAAATCAACTATTATAAAATACAACTGACACACAATATTATCATGTTATATATATTGTAACAAATAAAACAATACAATTTTAATATTTGCTCATTTCTCTTTGACCCTAGCTGCAGCTATTTTAAGAGTTTGTCACCGTCACTTTCCTGTCACTGAGGTCAGGCCTGGTCTCTGGCTTGCAATGTACGTTACTTTTATTTTTATGTCTATGATTCCGTGTTGCATTGGTTAAACAATGTGATTTGCATAGGTACATTTACGAGGAGAGGTCCATGTAACTGCCATTAGCTTTATGGAAAGTTAAGAATCTAATCAGTTAAACTTAAACTAGCTAGCGAACTTTAGCTACTGTAGGTTTTGCTCACCATTCTTCTGTTTATTCCCTGACAGCCAACTATGAATATAATATATGCATGTATAGTTTGTATGTTAACTATATTGCATTATGTGTAGTTGGGTAGGTTATTTTTTAAACAGCCGACTTTTGTCGAGCCCAATGAAATGGTTCAAGTGTAGTATTCAAATCATGTTTTACTTGATTGGAAATGTAAGAATTAAGAAGGGCACCAATGTAATTGTAAACCTGTGTGTGCAGTTATTTAGTCATCGGTACATTTATACTTGGTGCACCACAAGGACACAATCATGACTTGAATGGTCGGCCATTTTCTAGATGCTAGACAGCATGTTCATAGTTCAAAGTGAAGTCAATTGATACTGTAGCCATTTAATGCCGGTCAGGTGTTTCCAACCTTACAAAAACAAAAACTTTGCACTGTTACTTGCCAATGTTTGTTCATGAACATACTATCAATGCCAGCTGTGTTTCTGTACATTCCCAAACAGAGATTGACAAGAGGAAAACAACAAAATAAGGTAGGTTATGATGTATGTTAACTAGTTCAAGGGTGAGAGCAGGTTCGTAAACTGAAAAAAAAAAAACAGTAAGGTCAAGCACAAAGTTTTTTGTTTTTTTTTCTGAGAGCAGAGTAGAATAGAGCAGACATTTTTCATGAAGGCAGAACCCTGAAACATCTGCTGTACTCTGCTCTCAGAAAAAAAAACGTTGTACTTGACCTTACTGTCCTTTTTCAGTGTGCAAACCTGCTCTCTCCCTTGAACTGTCTTTGTGGGTACATACACGTGCTTATTTTCCGACACATCTTGAGCCCAACAATCCTCCTGCTTCCTAATGTTAATTACTTGTCATGTCGACTATTCAAAAATGTTTGAAGTAATAAACTGTCAATAATGACTCATTTCAATAGTAAAATGGACTGCATTTATATAGCAATTTTCCACCTTCATGGTGCTCAAAGCGCTTTACATTAGCCTCACATTCACCCATTCACACACACACTCATTAACCAGTAGGTTTCTAAGGTTCTGTCAGTCCTACTGGGAGACTAAGTCAGGGTTCAGTGACTTGCCCAAGGACACTACGACATGTGGACAGCCAGAGTCCGGATGCAAACCGCTAACCTTTCAGTCACCGCTCTACCAACTGAGCCACAGCCACCCATTTAACTTGCCTGACTTTTCACAGTTGTCCTAACAATACCAATTTGGCTAAGATGCAAATTGTGTTTAAAACTTAATTGCCTTAGCTGTTGTTTGATCATGAACCTTGGCAGATGCAACCACACTAAAGACTATAATTTAAGCTGGAAATGTGTTACAGATGATAATACAAATCTGATGTTTGATTTTCTATAGTTTACAATGGAGCGGTCACAGTGGAGTGATATGTGAAAGCGAGCCTTGAAAAGGGCAGAGTCCAGAATTTTAGAAGTAAAAAAAAGCCTTGTCAGAGGTTCAGTATCTCACAGTGACATGGTAAGTCATGACAATGGTGAAGTTGGTGATGCTGAGTTGGTAAGTGAGAGTCCCTGAACTCTCTGAGGATGAAGAAGAGAATGACGAGATTCCTCCAATAGATTTGTCCACCGCTCTCTCTGACTGGGCTGTTGAGTATGGTGTGTCATTAGTGGTACTGTCTGCCACCACTGCTTTCTTCCAAGGATAGAAGAACTGCTTTAAAAACGGCAACCAAGTACACTGTTGAAAGGTTAACTGATGGAGTGTTTTACTATTTTAGTATTTTGAACATGTTTGGTAAGACCTTTGAGTATTTGTCTTCAAGTGACATTCCCTGAAAGAAATGTGTTCATGTTGCAGCTTAATTTTGATGGATTGCCAATGTTCTGGCCAGTGTTGGGCATGTTGCCACACAAAGATTACATTTCTAGCAAGCCATTGTTAATAGCTTTGTTCAGTGATGAGGGCAAACTCACTTCATTGCATGAATATCTTGGTGCCCTTGTTCAAGAATTGAAATGGCTGAGAGAGGGATTTGTCATAGGCTCAAAAACCATGTTTCTGGAGGTCAGTTTGGTCATTTCTGATGCCCCGGCTAGAGCCTTTATCAAAGGAGTGAAATCATTCTGGCTAAGCAGAACCCTAACCCTATGCAAGATGTGATAAGTGTGTACAGTTTGGTGTTTATGTGCATGACATTCCCTAAGGTGAGAGCTTGTGACCGCACTGATGAGTAATTTGAAAAAGTTACTGATGAGGATCATCACATAACAGCTTCTCCTTCATCCAGTTTCCACATGATTATATGCATTTAGTTAGTTTGGGAGTATTGAGAAGGCTTTTAGATTTGTGGTTTTGGCAGTTCTGTGATCAAATACACAGCAGAAAAAGGATTGAAAATACAATTTTAGAGTTAATTTAGAGCAGGTGGGCTCAAGGGCTGGATTCCTACAGGTTTTTGAAAGTTCCCTCTTCCAGCACACCTGATTCAATTAATGATCGGCTCATCATCCAGCTCTGCAGAAGCAATGTCTTCCAGGTGTGATGAAAGAGGGAAACATCCAAAACTTGCAGGATACCAGCCCTCGAGGCCTGGAGTTGCCCACCCAGTCCATTTCTGAACATTTACCATGTAAAGTTTCAGGTTTGCACACCAAATAACAATGATTCTACAATGATTTTGGGAAGGACAACACTAGGCGGTTCTACAATTTGGTCACTTGGAGAGCCTTTTTAGCCAAACATACGCAAATTTGTTTTTTTACCTCCTAACTTGATACATGCAAAAAACGAACTCATGTGCCTTATAGCATGTAATGTGCACACAATAGAGTCATTTCCTGTCACATTTACCCTATGTATGACCAAAATCTACCAGTGTGCATGGTTTGAATTAATAAATACAATAAACTGTATTTGTCTCAATATGTAACAATATAATAAAACTGTAACATTTACGAGAATGTGCACATAAACACACTGAACACAATAGAAAATGAAACTTAACATCAAACTCAGAATAATTATTAAAAAAGTGTTCCCAGTCGTCTCTTTTAGTAAGTTACACATGGATTTAACTCCTGAACGGATTGTTGGATAATTTAATTTTAATTTAATAATTTAAAGTTTGTTAGACTTATGAAAGCCTATAGAACCACATAATATCAGAGAGTGACTTTGTTTTACCAGTAGTCAATAGTTACATCCAATCAAATGGGGATTACATGTGGTGTCCACTCATGGAAATCGTGAGGACATACCCAAACTTTTCCACGGTGCTAACTGCTAAACGAAGCAAAGCGGACTAAAAATAACTTTCATCATATTCTACACGTGTGTGGGCAATAAATCCAAGTGGAATTTTCTATCTACGACCGACCTTTGGTTCTAAAACACAGAAGGTAACAAACAGTTCATAAAATAAGGTGTATGTTTTTTTTCATATCTTGGTGAATTTTTATCTGATATTTAAACTGATTTCACCATTAGAATCCCCAAAGTGTTACCTTTCAGTATAGAATATGATATTATGAAATACCACGAGATACTATACTAGATTACTTTGTAGAGAATACCCCATCGTACATATTTTTTTTTTACATTTCTATTTAAATACTCAGCATTATACCTGTGTTTGACTGACAAAAAAATGGTTGACATGTCATTGTAACCCAAAGTCTCACTTTTCCAATGATACCAGTACCTGGCCCCTAGGAGTGGAAGAATGAGGTGGAAGGCAACTGAACTCAGGCAGTTTCTTCTATATACCGGGCTTCTTGTTCTTAGGGGTGTACCTGAAGAGATCTACAGATCTTGTCCGTTGCCATCTGGATTTTAGCAAATTCATGTCTTTGTTCAGCATTTATTGGCTTTGCAAAAAAAGCTGCTTATAAAATTTGTGGAGCATTTCAGTAAATGAGTTTGTTGTATAGACGTATAGATTTGATATCTTGGTTTCCATTTGAAAATTACTTGGGCATGTTAAAGAAAATGATTTGAAAACCACATCACCCTTTAACTCAAAAGGTACGAAGAGTGTCTGAAGTTAATCATCAAAAAACAAACATTGAACAGGAGTGGCCAAAATTGCAAGTACGTATGGAACATAGAAATGGGCCTGCCTCAGAGTTTTTTTTTTAAAGTAATGTTTGACAATTCAGAGAACTAGTAGTGAATGGTGTGCATGTTAAAAATACAGAAGGTGATAATTGCATTAGAATTAACCAGATGATTGCTTTGGTGCAAAATATTGTCTATCAAGATCGGCAGTACATCTTTTGTACAGTTTTTGAAAACTGAAAAATTGTTTGATTACCCAGTTGATTCTCTGGAAGTAGTAGTGTTTCTAATGTCTGATTTGTCTGCAGTTTTAAAATGTACAATGCTTGAAAAAGTGGGGAACAGGGTAGGTTCGTTGTCTTTCCCCTACATTTCCCAAAGGGAAATTTGGTCTCGTGTCAAAAAGAAAAATAACCCTAACTCCCAATGGTTGACAAAAGGTTTGATCAATGCATGTAAAAAGAAAAATTATTTGTACAAATTGTTCCTCAAACTTAGAACTAAAGACGCTGAGGAAAGGTACAAATATTACAAAAATAAACTAGTATCAATCATAAGAAGACAAAAAAGGGATCATTACACCATGTTATTAGATAAAAGTAAAAACAGTACTAAAAGCACATGGGAAGTGATAAACCCAGTTTTACACAAAGGAAAACTAAAATCAAATGTACCTAACTATATTACAAAGAACAATGTTGATATATATGGGAAGAAGGAAATTGCAAATTAATTTAATGATTTCTTTATTGATATTGGACCACGCCTTGCACAAAACATCCCAACACAAAATATTGATGAAGGAATAATACCAATTAATATAAACAGTATTTTTTTAAAGGCTGTTCAAGCCAGCGAAATCTTGTCCATCGTACAAAAGTTTCCAAATAAGACATCCAATGATTATTTAGATTTGAATATGACTCTAATAAAACAAACCATAGACCCTTTTTACATATCTGCAACTTGTCACTTACAACTGGGGAATTTCCCAACCAAATGAAAGTAGCTAAAGTTATTCCCCTTTTTAAAAAAGCAAATAAAAACGATGTCTCCAACTACAGACCTATATCACTATTGCCTCAGTTTTCTAAGATTCTAGAAAAAATATTTGTAAATCAATTACATAATTTTATTGAGAGACATGCCATTCTGAGTAATTGCCAATATGGTTTTAGATCAAAGCATTCAACTGCAACTGCAATCATGGAGTTTGCTGAAGAAATTATTCATGCAATGGATAATAAATATTTTCATGTTAGTGTATTTGTAGACCTCCAAAAGGCTTTTGACACTCTAGATCACAGAATATTATTACAAAAATTACATAGATATGGTATAAGAGGTGTAGCACATAAATGGGTTACAAGCTATTTACATAACAGAAATCAGTTTGTTGAAATCAATAACGTGCAATCTCAAAAGAAGAGAGTAACTTTTGGTGTTCCTCAAGGCTCAGTCCTTGGACCAGTACTTTTTATCCTGTACATAAATGACATTGTGTCTGTTTCCAACTTACTGAAATGTATCTTGTTTGCAGACGACACTACCTTACTCTGTTCTGGAAAAAATGTAAATACCGTTTTACAAACAGTTCAAAATGAGTTTCAGAAAATTATAATGTGGTTTCATGCAAACAAATTATCATTGAATATTAGTAAAACAAAATATATGATTTTTAGTTGTAATAAGATTGATATTGATGTGAACTTGTCAGTACAGGGATCAGAGATTGAAAGGACTCATGAAATTAAGTTTTTGGGGATTATGATTGATGAAAATTTTACATGGAAATCTTACATAAACCAGGTTAAAACTAAAATATCTCAAACTATTGCTGTATTACACAAAGTTAAAGAATCTCTAAATAAGAGTGCTTTATTTTTACTGTATAATTCATTGATTGTTCCATATCTTACCTACTGTATTGAAGTTTGGGGAAATTCTTGTAAAACCTACATTGAACCACTTTTCCTTTTACAGAAAAGAGCCATTCGAGTAGTCAATGGAAGTGGATTCAGAGCTCATACAAATCCAGTATTCAAACAATTAGAAATACTAAAATTCACTGAATTGGCAGAACTCAGCCTTCTCAAAATAATGTACAATGCTCACCAAAAAATATTACCAGTCAATCTGCAAAATCGATTCAAAAAGAGAGAGAGTACACATGAATTAAGAGGAGTGGAAATATTTGTCAAGCCACAGTTCAGAACTAGAATAAAAGAAAGATGCATTTCAATTCACGGGGTAAATTTATGGAACAATCTCGATAGTGAAGCTAAAACATCCAAGTCCATTCACATTTTTAAGAAAACTGTTAAGACATTATTGTTGAAAAGGTATGACAATGAATTGTAGCATTTCTTGTTGTCTTGAAAAAGATCTTTAAAGATGCTATTCATTGAACATCATAATGTTTAGACATGATTGATATGTCGATGGGTATATTTTTGTTAATTTATTATTATTATTAGTATTATTATGTTGTTGTTCTTTGAAATCATCACCCGAGTGTTCATGTCCAGTACAATCAAACCACAATAATTGGCAAATCTGAAAACAATGACCTCAATATCATGTTCCTTTGTCTTTACAGTTTCCATTTAAAAACATCAGAAAAGACGAGGGATGGCAGTTGGCAGATTCACCGCCCCCAATCTGCTGTTCAAAAATGTCATTCCACACAGTGAATGACACCAAACTGACAGCAATGCAGCTAGTTAGGGAATCAGGGTAACGGCGGGCTGACTGGGGGCTATACCCTCTGTCAACTGACCTAAAATACCCCACTTTTAATGCACTGCACAAAGTAAGGCAAACAAACCTCATATCTCCATCATGCAAAGAAGGGAAGGGGAAAAAAATGGTTATTGTATTGACGTAAAGGAAATTTAAAAAGAAAAAAAAAGGGTGTTCAAGTGTTTAAATTGAATTATGTAAACTTGAACCATCAAATATGGAACAAAAAACAAACAAACCGATAAATAATATATAATTATAGAGAACCAAATAAACATATGCTCATTGTGATGATTTTCAGAGTTTGTGATCCTTCAGAGTTTGTGTAACTTAAAGCATACACTCTTGTTAATTATTTAAAATGTAGAGAGATGAGAGCAATGAATCAATCAGAACAATGAACATTTCTGACGGGAACCATGCATTTCAAACAAGTTATTTATTTTTCCATTTGTATATTTTTGTTTAAGTATGAATGTATGGGTTGTGACTATGGAATGGTGGTAGGCCAAAATAAGCAACTCTGCTTCAGCCTACTCCTTTTGAGATGTCATTATATAATCACTATAACTTGTACTGTTACAAGATATGTAATCTGCTCAAATAAACTCAAACAAACAAATATCTGAATTAATTTGACATTACACCAACTGGTGTAAAATGACAATTAGCATGTTAAAGGAACAGTCCACCCTTTTTTGATTTTCACATATTTGCAGATGCTAATGGTTAAATTTACTTCCAGTGATTATTTTAAGCTATGCTAAAATATGCTGAATCCAACATTGCAAAAATAGGAAATATTACCAAGCTTATTTTAGTATATTTACTATATTTGAACTAGACATTAAAACTAGAAATGAGACTATTTTGACTTGTTTCAAGACTTCAAATATGCGAAAATTCCTTGATGTTTTAAAAGGAACAGTTCACCCATTTACAAAGTCAGTATGGTAGCCTGTTGCATTCCAAAGTTGACCCTATTTTTAATATTTTGGTCAGATGTTTATTAAAACATCAATGAAGTATAAAGACTTGGAGAAGATCCCATTTTTCATGTATGCAAAGTGCAATTTTAGCACTCATTATGAATACTTAGAATTAGATGGTGGGGGTAAGTATTCGTGAAAAAGGTAACATTTGTGAATGGGTAGTATGAAGTCTGGAAATAAAATACAAAAAAAATGTAAAGATGCCCTGTATAGTCTTTTTAGTGCTAGTAGTTTATTTCCAGAATTCATGCTGCCCATTCCCAAATGTTACCTTTTCCACAAATACTGACACCATCAAATTCTAAGAATTCATGATGGCTGGTATCTCCTCCATGTCTGCTATTTTGAATTTCTAGGAATTGACATTTTAGTTGCAAAACTTACTGTACTTTGAACATGTAAATATTAGTTCATTACTTAGTAAATATTCATCAAACAGTGCTGCCATAGGCAGCACTGTTTCAATGAACAGCACAGTTTCAATACCTACTCTGACCACAATCCTACACAGTGCACCTTTAACCCATAGGAAAAGTGTGTTGCTCATCTCCTGTTTAAATTCCTCAAGTTCAGGAATTGCTAAACTGGGTATCTCAACTCTACCTCCTTTATCTTAGTAATAGTGTCTCATACGTTTATGTTTTTTTTAGCTTCACTTTTTGCGAAGGAACCTTCAGAAGTAACCAAGAGATGAGTTTCAACGGCAGATGAGTAACATACTTTTCATATTGGAGTTTCCCTCAAATGTTTTACTCATTTGTGACCCGCCACCACGAAACCAGACATAAGTCACGCTGAGCCGTTCAGAGCTACAGCCAAATTTAGGCTGGAAGGCGATTTCTTATTTGTGTTTACACCTTATTAAAAAACGGTACCTTAACACCTCTATTTTCAGTTCCTGTGGTCATTACATTGAAATCCAATCAATAAAGGTGTTTATTGAGTCAATTATTTAAGTGGCGACAAAAGTTCAGGGATTGCTGAGCAAAGACAAAGACGACTTCCACCTCTTTTCGCCGAACAAACCGATCTCTGTTCCGTGGGTAAACACCCAAGTGTTCGGTACAAGGTAAAAGCCTATATTGAATGTTCTGTCCAATGGTGTAAGCCAAATGATTATAATACTTCTGTCCTATTATTATAATATATAAAACTTCTGTGACATGTCCATCAGTGTCCTTTAACATCTGTGAACAATTTGTGTCAATCAGATACGAATTATTATGCGTTGCTAAGGACTTCCTACCCCAAAACAGTCCAAAACTTTGACGGACAATATCTAAAAATATGCAAATTGCCAAATATGTCCAAATGTGGATATTAAAATTACCATAACTTTGGTTCTACTTGTGATAGAAAGATAATGTTTTCACCATCTTAAACCTTAGTTTCCACTCTACCAAGCTACACAGATAACTCAGTTTGGATTTACACACACATATGCCTGGTTTCGTGGTGGTGGGTCACATTTATATCTCCACCCACTTCCATACTCGTAGTGGATTATACAGTGAACTTCACAGATACGAATGAAGTCGAGATGGTTCCACAACTGTGGGTGGAAGGTGAGATTTGTAAATGACCACTGCTCCACAAACATGAGGCATTATCAAAGGCCATTCAGAATTGTGAGATTCCCCAAGAAATAACAGTAACTCCGTGATGAATGAGGGTCAAAGGGCAACAAAAAGCATCATGGGTAGCTCCCTCATAGCCAGTGGGATGCTACATTATGTGCATTACATAGTTACGTATAGTAATGTACTGTATATATATATATATATATATATATAGACACAGACATATATATATATATATATATATATATATATATATATATATATATATATATATATATATATCTGTGTGCCCCTGAGGTTTCAGTTTCCTTTCGTAAATAGAATTTTCTTTCGTATTCAAGGATGAGAAGTTGAGGCAAAGGTTTCTTGTTAGCTGGATCTTTAATAAGTAGAGGTACCACTGAATTTATTAAAAATAACACCTGTATATTGTATACAGAATTATTTATTTATTTAAAGAAGTGATTACTCTTGTGTGCTGTGCTATAATCTTCCTGCTGTAAACCTGGAATTTCCCCAGTGAGACTCATCTATCTACCTATCTATCTATCTATCTATCTATCTATCTATCTATCTATCTATCTATCTATCTATCTATCTATCTATCTATCTATCTATCTATCTATCTATCTATCTATCTATCTATCTATCTATCTATCTATCTATCTATCTATCTATCTATCTATCTATCTATCTATCTATCTATCTATCTAAACAGACATGAAAGGCCAGATGAACTTCCTGTTCTTTCTCTTCTTTCCAGTAGGTTAGGTCATTTATAGCATCTCCTTCACCATTAACTCGCCTCCACCAGCGCCTTCACTGATATGAAAAGAACGCTGTTCACTTCACACGTGCTCAGTAATAGCATCTGCACTCACATTTCTTACATGTAATGTCTGAGTTTGTCTGAGGTTCTGGAAAGATAATATGCCTCTCTTCTTTTTCAGTTTTTTTTGTATTATATATTTTTTCTTGTACTCATTATTGTGTGGTTTCTGTAGAGAATGTGCATGGATCCTTGGAATGGAACCATCATGTCCACTACATGTGGTGTCATAGCTGATAACAAAAGTCCATTTGTAGTTTATGAATACGTTATGCTTGGACTGACCTGTAATGTGCATGTGATGTTGAAGATGGATATGAAAGAACAAATATCTGTACATTTCGACCACAGCAGATGAGTGAGTATGTTCTGCTTCAAACCAACACTTCCCACATAGTCTCACCCCCTTGTGCTTTAAAAACTGTCAGGAGTTCTAGGTGTCCATACCTACCAAATGCAGACTAATACACCCTGGTTTAAGCACTACCTAATTAAAAAGAAGGGGCTGTAAATAAAAACTTGAGCTGTAAATAAAACAAAATTTTGTATATGTCAATGACTCACACCATCACTGGTTAATTTAAATCATTATTTTTTTGCGCTAGGCCAGGACAGAACAATACACTGCCATCTAGTGGAGAAAAAATAGATAATTTATTCTTCTTCCAAATATGGCAATACTGATGTCACAGATTTAAAAAAAAATGTTTAAGATGAGAAACTCTGGGAGCAACATGAAAACTTTGGGACGTGCCCTAATCACTTCCATGCTAACAAAGTTTGGGTCAAAACAGCAACATCGAAATTTCTCAATGTACAACCAAATGGTGTGATTTTGATGTCAACTATATGTTTGTACTCCCAAGCATCTAAAAAATTTGCTACATTTATTTTTACTCCGGATAATCCCTTTAAGAAATGACAAATACAGACGAGAGAGAGAGATAGATGATAGGACTTAGTGCCTGTACTTCCCCCAGCAGTCTATCTCCTAGGGCAGCTTAGACTGAACTGTGACTTCAATCTGTATTTAACTAACCTGACCATGGGCTTTCTCAAACAGCAATATTTTCAACCTATTTTTAAATGTAGAGACTGTGTTGGCCTCTTTAATATTAAATGGAAGCCGATTCCAGGACAAGACAGTAACCATGGTAACTAAACGCTCTAGCTCCTACTGTACTTTTACAGACCCTGGGAACTTTCAATAGAACTGCATTTTAAGAATGAAGGGTTCTATTGGGCTGGTACAGAACCAGATCATCTTTAAGATAAGAGGGGCCCATACTATTAATGGTTTTATATGTAAGGAGGAGAATTTTAAATTTAATTCTAAACTCAACTGGAAGCCAATGAAGGGTTTGGAGCACAGGGGTGATGTGTTCTCTTCTATTTGATCCTCTTAATAATCTTGCTGCTGCATCCCAGTTTCTCTCCTCCACTGAATTTCCCTTTGAAGTGACTTCACTGACCGATTTTTTTTACTGTCACATCTGTTTAGTTTGAAAAAGTCTATTCTGACAATGTAAGGAATATAAAGTACAGATATTTATATAAATATAAGGAGTAAAATAATATATATTTATATTAATATAAGGAGTATAAAGTGCAGTTATTCATCAACAAATGTAGGGAGAAAAAGTCAAAAGTTACCATAAAAATAAATACTCCAGTAAAGTACAGACACCTAAAAAAATCTACTTATGTACAGTAATGAAGTACTTGTGCTTAGTTACTTCCAGCTCTGGGTTCTGACCCTGTGTTCCTTCTGTCGTCCACTTATTTTACCCATGTCTTAAAATTACTCCATATGATTTCACACCGCGTGACTGTAAACTGGAACGTAAGAGAAAACCTCGGCTGGAACCACTTTTCCATGGTTAGAGGTCTTTCTGCTGCAGTGATAATAACATTCTGTGAACATAACAGCTCTACTCCATTATAAGGGTCTTTTCTATCTGACCTTTGTGAAGGAGGAAGCTGGTCATTTATTTTTGACACTTGACTCAAGATAGTTAAAGCCATGTTTGAGTGTGTGAGCATTGCTTAGAAAATAAAGAACTACAACAGAACCAGCATTTTCTGTGATGGTTTATGTTAGAAAAATTTGTATTAGTAAAATTATGATTAGAAACTGTAACGTTCAATTCAATCATTTGATGCATTAATTATAAAAATCTCAGTCAAGACTTTTTTCTTAAGTGTTTTATTTCTCTTTAGGCAGAAAAAAAGCAATGTGATTGAAATATTTTTAGTGAACCTATTATTTTATGGAGTTACAAAAATATCCACTCAGCTGAACAACATGTGATTAAGCGTTGAACCAAAGAAACGTGTATTTAAAACACAACATCAGGACACTGAATTAAAACATGTTTAACAGTCTCTTCTTAAATAAAAACTGCATTAATTACAGTCCAATAACAAGTCATTGATTTACAGGTAAACATATTAGTGCAGATCAGGTATTAAGAACAGACCAGTTACAGTAATGCTATGAACTGACTGATATGGAACTAAAACAACAAAACCCATGAATATACAAGAGAACAACTGTAGAATAACTGTCCACTGGAGTGACCAGCATGCATCAAAGGGTTAAATTATTTTCTCTGAGGTGTTCTGTTCTGTTATTGGTAACTTTGAGGGCCAGTGACAATAAGACCAAGGTGTTTTTAGCTGAAGAAGATTGTTTGTTTTTTAATTGATATGCACAAACAAAGGCACATAAATACACCAGGACACATTAGACATATTCATATACACCATTGGATTTAGATTTCTCTTTTTTAAGGACAAATAATGATTACAGAAATAAAACCTGATACAATGAGAGAACCTTTAAAAATAGTCTATATCAGAAAAGCAATACAAAGTCCAATTCAAATTCCTGTGCCATATTGTGGAAAAGACAACGTTTGTTAGCCTTGCTATCTGAGAACTACCTTGTGTATGGTGTACTGCAGCGGTCACCAACATTTTTATGCCCGAGGTCAACACCCTCTGCTGAGATGGCAAGCAAGATCTACCTGTTAAAGCATTGACAGAAAAACAAATTCAGGTAAGACTGTTTCAATTTGAGGTTTTTTTATCTAACCCTAGTCCAACATTTAAAATGTATTGTCAGACCTGACTAAATGATAATTTCAGTACAACATAAAATTCTAACAAACTATACAAAAAGAAATACAATTATATATATATATATATATATATATATATATATATATATATATATATATATATATATATATATGTATACTTACATAATTATAATTATAGAAGTAAACATAGGTAGTAGGCGTATAAACATAACAGATAAGTGTTTAACTAAATTAAAATCATCTTTCTTTTACAGGTAAAAGGCAAAGACAGAAAAGTTTTAAGAATCTTGAATATATCTTTACCTCTGTAAATGTATCTTGAAAAGTAGAATCCCTGACGTCCCTATTACACCACTATACATCAGTCAATACTAAATGGCAATCACAAAAACATTTACATTGGTCTGTTTTTTGTTTCTTTGAGGCTTTTTTTTACATGTGAAGAGTCCACAACTTCCCCAGTCGAGGCCTGTTGATGAATCACACATTGATAATAGGACAGAATATATAGAGCGAAAATAAGGAGACACAGGTGGACAAAATGAGGGAACACAGGTGACAGACGAGGGAAAGTTGGGGAAAGGGGGGACAAAAAAAGAGAAAGGAAACAAAAGGAAGAGAGAAATCTAAGAAAACAGAAAAGACAAAAGATGAACTAAAACACAGCTTAACAAGACATGCCATGACAGAATATGGTGTAAAACTTGTTTTATTCAGGTAATTCAACATAAAAGGTAAAACCAATCCATTTTATAGACTTATGGCATGCACAGTTGGATACCTACAGTATTTCTTTATCCTAATTTTGCTGATTATGATTTTCAGTTTGTTAAAACCTCAAACCCAAAAACTATGATATGAGAAAGTGAGTTTTCTGACGCTGTAAAATCAAAACGAATAAAAGCTTGAAATATATTGATTCACGTACAATTTGTCTGTATAATAGGTACATTTCACCCTACAGAAATGCAAGCACTTTTTTCAGGATATTATGATTTTCCAAGTCATACCTTTTATATTTCATCAAAATAGGGTTAGTTCCATTAATGACTAAATATCCATTAGTATTTTACAGGATGTCGACCATGAACTGAAAAGAATGCATTTATGTCACCCTCAGATCAAAATATCAACTTCTTAAATGCATATACATTTGTTTAAATATTGCCACAATGACTGGTCAGAACCTCCACTGGATGCCTTTACAGACCTGGGGTGTCATGTACAAAGGGTGCGTGCGCCCTTTTCCGAACTCACTTTCAAATGTACAAAGAGTGAAATGACTGTGGAAATGTGTTCTGCTTCATGTTATGATAAGATATTCTTTTATTAGTCCCACTGGGGAAATTACAGGTTTATAGCAGGAAGATTATAGCACACAAGAGTAATCACTTCTATAAATAAATAAATAATTCTATATACAATATACAGGTGATATACAGGTTATTTTTAATAAATACAGTATCAACATGAGAATAGACAAATGCTTGCTTTATGCAAAAAACATGTTTATTTATTGCTACAATGAGAAATACTCTCAGTTCAAGTAAGTAACATATGCAAACTGGATAGTAATGTTTATTAACACAGTCGTGTTGAACTTCACACTCCATCCATTTAACACAAAAGAATGCACCTTAATGCACTGCATAGCAATTTGCATCACATTCAAAATAAACAGGGTGATGCATAAAATGACTTAAAAATAAAGTGTTGCATGAGTGTTATAGAACATGATTCAAATGACAGTGCAGTCAGCCTATACCCTATAAACAGCTGTTTTGTTATAGCCTCCATCTCTATGGCAAGCCAAAGTGTTTACATAAGCCAAAGTGTTTACATAAGCCAAAGTGTTTACATAAGGAAGTGGAAAATGATGGGAAACGAGGAACAAACCTATTTCCGAATAGATAATTATGAGATAAAAAAGCCATGATGATGTGATAATAGATGGATAATTATGAGATTAAAAGTCATACTGAGGAGATAATAAATAGATAATTATTAGATAAAAATTATAAATTGTGATATATTAAGTCACAATTTCCGATTTAGGACTTATTTTTCGTACTGTCATGGTTTGAAAAAGTAGTGTCTATTATAGTCTACTCTTAAAATGGAAAGAGTATAAAGTACAGATATTTACAAAAATGTAGGGAGTAAAAGTAAAAAGTTGTCAGAAAAATACATATTCAAGTAACGTACAGATACTTAAAAACTGTACTTAAGTACAGTAAAGAGAGTACTTCTACTTAGTTACTTCCCCCTCTGTTCTTACCCCTACCCCTTACCCCTTCAATATATAAGGTGTAGGGCTTGAAAAGCAACCCCTATGAATTGGGAAACCCCTTCAAAACTCACCTACATCATCAGTTCGCTCTGCCAGTTTTTTACGTAACCAAAAGAAACAGCTTTAACCAGAAGTAAACAAACATGTCTGCTGCTGTAGTTGTCGCATTCTCCTGGGCTATGCGGATATGTTCACTAATATCTGCATCAAATCACAGGATTTTAGGGTCTTCCTACTCCTCTCACAAAAGCTGAGTGGACAGTGTTTAATACCTGTCAATCAAGACAGTTCACCCTGATTATCCAATCAGTATGCAGAAGCTCAGCGTTCAGGCCAACTTAAGCTCCATTCACTCCCAGAAGCCTAGCATCCGGGGGTGGGACAAAATTGTGGCATTTATCTGATGACCATTGAGGTTCGACGCTATGAAAAAAAACTGTGTGATTCACTTCCTTAGAAGCCCATGGAAGGTGAGTGTCTGAAAAAACATCACTACTGATTCTGAAGCAACTCGCCTAAGAGATTAAAGTGTTCTGATGCATTTGTAGCCAATGAAATATTAGCAAAACCAAATATATTTGACCATTTATTTTGACATTTTAGGGGAAAATAAGCTTCTACAGCATATATATATATATATATATATATATATATATATATATATATATATATATAAAATAAATGATGACACTTAAAGGTCACACTACTCCTGTCAAGACTGGTTCATTAAAATTTTCACACATTTTCATCTGCAAATAGAAACAGCTAATGAACATGTCTGCAAGTGTGCTGGGAAATGCCAGGTTTAGGAGCTTTGTAAGGTAACATATCCATAACTTTGTCTGGAAAATAAGAGAAATGTGTGTCGATGATGATATAACATCTTTTCCACACATTAAAGGGGCATATCATGCTAAATGCACTTTTTAAATAGCCTAGTAAACTAACCCGCCTCTAGTTGCAAAACATATTTTTGCCTGAATCGTTGGTCCAGCGACACTCCATAGAGCCTCAGCCAGGACCCAAGTTCTGTCAAAATGGGTATCCCTGTCGAAATTAGCTGTCAGCAGCCAAAATTGGCAATAATCTCTACAAATTCACATTATTTGGTCCAAATTACTTATTTATTAATAACTTTGCATTTAGAAAACTATTGATATCATATAATGGTCCCATTATAGGTAGATATATTTTTTAAATATTTTATTTTTCTAATATTTTATTTGGATTTATTTACTCAAAAGGTACGCTATTGTTTGCATCCATTGAACTAACATGAACAATAACACTCTGGCAACTCATGTGCATAATGTACATATCATACAAAAAGTATTAATTTAAAACGTCAATATCCAATCTATCATACACATATGATTGCTTATATGATTACTGGTCATAGGCACAATAAAATAAATATAGACTACTTTCAAAGTGTTACTTACGTCCAGCGTCCAAATCACCTGCACATCTGGCTGCGGATGACTGAATTGACAGGCTCTCCAGGGCTCTTCAACACTGGTCCTAGAGACCCACTATCCTATAGGTTGTAGATGTATCCTTCTTCCCACACACCTGATTCAAATGATCAGTCTATCACCCAGCTCTGCAGAAGACTGACAATAACTGTCAGCTGTTCTGGAAGAGGGAAACATCTAAAACATGTAGAATAGTCGCTCCCCAGGACCAGGATTCACATTTGTTTTTTAAGGTTCTGATCTCATATATAATCTAACCATGCCAATATGACATGTGATGTAATGATGTGGTCAGGCGTAATTGTTGTTAATTAAGTGCTTCACTATATTTCACCACATTGGTGCCATTTCATCACTTTTCAATGGGTTTGGTTTGATCTGGCAACAGTGTCAATTGGATTTTAATAAGAGCAACATGCATTTTTTTATACCCAATGTTTTGACGTTAAGCCAAAATGATCAGTTGTTCAGGGCAGAAGGGATCATTTTAAAAAACAGGAAGTCACTGTGTTGCGTCATCACGTCACTGCATCATGCACGACGAACTGATCTCGATAAAACCTGTCTGAATGTCTATTGGGGAATGCTGAAGCTAATCAATCAATCGATCAACTTTATTTGTATAGCACATTTAAAAGACCCACAGGAGGAGCCAAAGTGCTGTACATAAAAATAGGAAAATAAATGTAAATAAACACAGGAACAAAAACATACGAAGACAAAATAAACAGCTTCATGTCAGTGTGGTGTTTTCAGATGCCAAAGAGGAAGAGGTTACAATGAGTTAAAGGCCAAATAAAAATGCATTTTTAAACACACTTTACAAACCGGGAGAGAAGAGGCCTGTCTCACACCTAATGGTGACTCATTCTACAGGTTTGGTGCAGCAGTCACAAACACTCTGTTACCTCAAAGCTTCCACCTTGTTTTGGGGACTACTAGAAGTCACTGGTCAGCTCAGATCAGGTTGGGTGATGAGGCTATACAGCTCAAATAAATATGGCGGAGCAAGATTACTTTAACATTGAAAATGGATTCTGTAATGAACAGGGACGCTAATGTGCTCATGCCTACGGGTCTGAGTGAGGAAGAGAGCAGCAGAGTTCTGTACGAGCTGCAGGCGGGAAAGAGCACTCTGACTGATGCCTGCGTACAGAGCATCTAAATGAATAGGTGATAAAAGCATGAATTAAAATTTCCAAGTCAGATCTGGATCTGAAAGCTTTTCTACACAAATTAAACTACACTAATCTGTTTATCAAATTTAACAGAGAGAACAAACTTAACACCCAGATTTGTGACACAGTCCCTGAGGTAAGGTGTTAGTGCACCAAGGTCAGTATTTGGAGAGGTACAGCTACTGGGTCCAACAACATAACGTCTGTTTTGTTTTAATTCACCCTCAGAAAGCCAGGACTTAACGCCATTTAGGCAGTCAGTGAGTTGTTAGATTGTGGTGTTTTGTGCCAAGGTAAAATAGATCTGACAGTCATCAGCATAAAAGTGAAATAAAATACCATGTTTCCTAAAAGTAGAGTAAAAGCTAATGCTGAAGCGTACTGTGTACCGATCAAAGCTCATATGCAATGTTCTTCTCACTGGTGAAAACAGCGTATATGGTCTCGCAATGACAAGATTTACTCACAACTTTAATCCTCACCAGATTCAGCCCAAAAGTTGCTCAGTCACTAGATGATTTTTTTAGTCACCACAGATGGCCAAATGTCACTAAATCTAGCGACTAGTTACCAAATTGGCAATACTGAGACAGACAACAAAAACGTCCCAAAAACAAATCCCTGTGCAGAGGAGTAACAAATAAGACTGACACATTCCTTTCATTCACTTTCAGTTCCAGTCATTCATGCATTTCTTCATGTTTTATGCATGACTATTAATAAGTGAACATCAAAATCAAAACCTTCCTTTTGTATTTTACAAGATGTGAAACATGTTTTCTGGACACTAAACCATCTGAAATTAAAGCTCACTGGTAGAAAATGCAGATGAGCTCAATCTGTTACATGTGATATCACTTTACACCAAAGCCAAATATTATTGACCCAGCTACTATCAATATAAAGGACATGTAGGAAGTTAATTATAATTTGATATTTTTTCAAGATGAAATCACTCACCCCTCTCTGAACATTCCACCCCCACGTTACACATCCTCATCTGCTCAATTGCACTGCTTTCAATTTAACCCAAAGTGAATTCATTCTGTTACAAATACCTCTTTTGTAACATACATATGTACACACACACATACATATATATATATATATATATATATATATATATATATATATATATATATATATATATATATATATATATATATATATATATATATATATATATATATATATATATATATATATATATATATATATATATATATATATATATACATATATATATATATATATATATATATATATATATATATTACTGGACAGACACATGTCTTGTATTAAAGTTCACTGCAACGTAACAATGACACAAACATCACTTAACTGCAACAAAACAAAGGCTAATGTTAGCAAAGAGTTTTCTGTTAAATGTAACTGAACCATATATATATATATATATATATATATATATATATATATATATATATGGACATTACCCTTAGTTTGCAGTAGATCATGCATGTAGAGATCATTTCTGCTAAAGCTTGCACAGTTTTTAGAATCAATTTCCTTGCATTATAGTTTCCATTCCATCTATCCTGATCTACAGGAGGACTACATTAAACTCTGAAATACATGCCCTTGATTTCTTAGTACTTTTGTGGCCTTTCTTCCATTAAATACGAATATTCTATGGTAAACTCTCATGTGACATATAATCAAATGTTGAAGGGCAGATTTAATGGAAGATGAAGTATGACACAGTTTCTATTAAAAGCATTCATTATGATCAAGATTTCTGACCTTCATCTGGCATAATTCACAGTAAATTGCATTAGATTATAATGTGTTATTGAAAAGGACCTGATGACAAGTCCAACCCTTCCTACAGATTGTAATGCAAACCCAGACTCACCACTTCTATATTCTAACTTTAAAAAAAAAGCCTTTCAATATCATCTTCTCAATCAAAACCACCATGATTAGTGGTTCTATACATTTGCAGTTATTCATTTAAATTGTATTATTTTATTGTTACGGGTTTACTTTTCAAAGCTTGAAAAAATCACAAAATATTTTTTTTCCTTTTTTTTTATTACCTGAATATAGGATGACCCTGATTATAAGATGACCCCCTTAGACTAATTTTAAGAAAAAGACTCTGTTAACCAAAATTTACTTTGATTAAAGAAAACATTTTTTATTGAAATTTTGAAAAAAAATCATTGAAATAATAATTTCACACTGCTTTCATTTTTCACTGTCAGAACTTTGCTCCAGAGTTAAGAAAAGTATTTTCCAAAACACTTTTCCTCACAGACGTACGTCCTCTGTCTCGCATTCATGGTGTGGTCTTTTCTCCTCCCACTCACTGGCTCCTCCCACTCACGCTGTGGTCTCATCTCCTCCCACTCACTGGCTCCTCCCACTCATGCTGTGGTCACATCTCCTCCCACTCATGTTGTGGTTTCATCTCCTCCCACTCACTGGCTCCTCCCACTCATGCTGTGGTCTCATCTCCTCCCACTCACGCTGTGGTCTTATCTCCTCCCACTCACTGGCTCCACCCACTCATGCTGTGGTCTTATCTCCGTCCACTCACTGGCTCCTCCCACTCACGCTGTGGTCTTATCTCCTCCCACTCACTGGCTCCTCCCACTCATGCTGTGGTCTCATCTTCTCCCACTCACTGGCTCCTACCACTCATGCTGTGGTCTCATCTCCTCCCACTCACGCTGTGGTCTTATCTCCTCCTACTCACTGGCTCCACCCACTCATGCTGTGGTCTTATCTCCGTCCACTCACTGGCTCCTCCCACTCATGCCGTGGTCTCATCTCCTCCCACTCACGCTGTGGTCTTATCTCCTCCCACTCACTGGCTCCTCCCACTCATGCTGTGGTCACATCTCCTCCCACTCACTGGCTCCTCCCACTCATGCTGTGGTCTCATCTCCTCCCACTCACTGGCTCCTCCCACTCATGCTGTGGTCTCATCTCCTCCCACTCACGCTGTGGTCTTATCTCCTCCCACTCACTGGCTCCACCCACTCATGCTGTGGTCTTATCTCCGTCCACTCACTGGCTCCTCCCACTCACGCTGTGGTCTTATCTCCTCCCACTCACTGGCTCCTCCCACTCATGCTGTGGTCTCATCTCCTCCCACTCACTGGCTCCTACCACTCATGCTGTGGTCTCATCTCCTCCCACTCACGCTGTGGTCTTATCTCCTCCTACTCACTGGCTCCACCCACTCATGCTGTGGTCTTATCTCCGTCCACTCACTGGCTCCTCCCACTCATGCCGTGGTCTCATCTCCTCCCACTCACGCTGTGGTCTTATCTCCTCCCACTCACTGGCTCCTCCCACTCATGCTGTGGTCTCATCTCCTCCCACTCACTGGCTCCTACCACTCAGGCTGTGGTCTCATCTCCTCCCACTCACGCTGTGGTCTTATCTCCTCCCACTCACTGGCTCCTCCCACTCATGCTGTGGTCTTATCTCCTTCCATTCACTGGCTCCTCCCACTCATGCTGTGGTCTCATCTTCTTCCACTCACTGGCTCCTCCCACTCATGCTGTGGTCTTATCTCCTTCCACTCACTGGCTCCTCCCACTCACGCTGTGGTCTGATCTCCCACTCATGCTGTGGTCTCATCTCCTCCCACTGAACCTCATCCTCGCCACTGTCCAAAACCTTTGACCTGCAGAACTTTTTAAACAGCAGCAGCATGAATTGGATTCAACCCTTCTTGGTCCACTTTACAAACCCACTGGTAAACACTTATTAACTCACTTTTATTTTTGGCTAAAACACACACCATCAGTTCTGTTCAGTGACATCTGTGGCTGGATATAAAGCTCTTTCAAAATAAAAACAAATCAGCTGTGGCTCAACCACGGTTTCATCCATGGATCTGCTTTTATTTTGTCACTTCCTGTCCCACTACCTGCCCGCACTTCATTTAACAGGTTAATTTAACATTTAACAGTTAATTAAACAAGTGTGAAAAAGGCAACGATACTGCACTACACCAGTGGTGAGAGGGGTCTTTTAAAATACCTCTGTAAACCAGACACCACTTTAAAAGACTTGTTATCAAATCAGTGGATATAGTTTCAGTGACATTAGTGCTCTTAGACATGATTATGTTGATCAGTTGATTTAAGTAAAAACTGTATTTACTGTCTAACCTCAGTGTTATGCTCAGTATATTCTCACATTTGTAGGAATAATTAAACTTTATGACATTTTTATCTTTTATTTGGTCTTTCTTTAAGGAAAGTAAGTATTGTATTTTAAATATGAACAGGGTTTTGAAAACCTGTTAAATTAGTAACACCAGATTATCAGTTTTACATTTCATTAATATCAGTTATCTACAGGTAGGGTCTATATCGGAAATACTTCAGTTTATGTTGTGTGAATTTATGTTCAGTAGTTCCTGCTCTACCAACTGGCCAAAAGGGTTGGCGGTTTGCGGCCAGTCCACAGACACTGAACCCTGAGTTGTTCCCAGTAGGGTCTGGTAGTGCCGCTGTAATGGCAGCAGCCATCTACTGGTGTGTGAATGGGTGAATGTATGGAACTGTATAAAATGTGCTATATAAGTACAGTCAATTTACACTATATCAACAAAAGGATATGGTTTTGAAATTCTATTTGTGTTTCTTTTTCTTCTCAGTTACATAAAATAAAAGTGCTTGCGGTTAAATTGTCAATTTGTATTGAATCAAACTGAACTGACTTGGTTTGCATCGTATCGAATTGTTTACTCATTTTTATGACTCGAATCGTAGTCTGTGAATCAAGATTCGAATGGGACCCCTCGCAGTTGGTCCTGGAGCACATCACATCACTGTGGATCCACATCAGTATGCCTACAGGAAGAACCTGTCCACATCAGACACAGTGTCGGCAGTTCTCCACAGCGCTCTCACCCACCAGAAAATTCCAATGTTCGGCTGCTCTTCCTGGATTTTAGCTCTGCCTTCAATACCATCTTCCCACAGACTTTGGTTCATAAATTGCTGCTGCTTGGACTATTTAACATACAGGCCATTTATTCTCCATTTACCGCAATGTAAAATGGATTAGAATTTAATACCTCCTTGGTGGACCTCTCTTCATTGGGAGGAGGAGGGGGGGGGGGGTCTGGCTTGGCGGAGGGTTGCGCTGTCAGAGTGCTTTTCTTGTTTTATTCTGTTTTTAACATGCCACACATTTGAAAATGTTTCACTTTTAGTCTTCCACTATGTTTTACATATAGATATACATTATTTATTTATTGGATTTATTGTGGTACTGATATAGGGTGGCTGTGGCTCAGTTGGTAAAGCGGGTCACATGCTGAAGTGTCCTTGGGCAAGACCCTGAACCTAGACTTAGTCTCCCAGTAGGACTGACAGAACCTTAGAACCCTACTGGTGTATGAGTGTGTGTGTGTGTGAATGGGTGAATGTGAGGCTAATGTAAAGCGCTTTTAGCACCATGAAGGTGGAAAAAAAAACCTATAGAAGTGAAGTCCATATGGAATGTGTGATGTGCACTGCTGGTCCTGGGTACAGATTTCATTCCATGTGTACACGTGTAATGGCAATACATTTGAACCTTGACAACACCCACATAAGCCTAATTAAAGAACACCCACATTAGTTGAAGTAAAGAACACCCACATGAGTAGAAGTAAAGTACACCCACATGAGCAGAAGTAAAGAACACCCACATGAGTAGAAGTAAAGTACACCCACATGAGCAGAAGTAAAGTACACCCACATGAGCAGAAGTAAAGAACACCCACATGAGCAGAAGTAAAGTACACCCACATGAGCAGAAGTAAAGTACACCCACATGAGCAGAAGTAAAGAACACCCACATGAGCAGAAGTAAAGTACACCCACATGAGCAGAAGTAAAGAACACCCACATGAGCAGAAGTAAAGAACACCCACATGAGCAGAAGTAAAGAACACCCACATGAGTAGAAGTAAAGTACACCCACATGAGCAGAAGTAAAGTACACCCACATGAGCAGAAGTAAAGAACACCCACATGAGCAGAAGTAAAGTACACCCACATGAGCAGAAGTAAAGAACACCCACATGAGCAGAAGTAAAGAACACCCACATGAGCAGAAGTAAAGTACACCCACATGAGCAGAAGTAAAGTACACCCACATGAGCAGAAGTAAAGTACACCCACATGAGCAGAAGTAAAGTACACCCACATGAGCAGAAGTAAAGGACACCCACATGAGCAGAAGTAAAGGACACCCACATGAGCAGAAGTAAAGTACACCCACATGAGCAGAAGTAAAGTACACCCACATGAGCAGAAGTAAAGTACACCCACATGAGCAGAAGTAAAGAACACCCACATGAGCAGAAGTAAAGAACACCCACATGAGCAGAAGTAAAGAACACCCACATGAGCAGAAGTAAAGAACACCCACATCAGCGGGGCACTCAGCTTCATTCACTGTCCCTGATTTGAAGGTCAGAAAAGTGCGAGTTCCAGGTGGAACTGGAACACATCATTAGTCCGTGCATATTCTGCTGCTTTTTATTTGACCTCCAGGCTGGTTCTTCTGCAGGAGAACACACTCCTCTGTGGATTTACTCAAAGTAGGACTTCAGGTATCAATGGAAAAGCTTTTTCCCTCAATGCCACACTGAGTCAGACTGTTCAAAGATCAGCGCTGAGCCATGTGCACGAACATTTGGAAGGGAAGGTTGGAGCAGCGGTGCGTTCAGGGTGTCCCCGCCTTACACTTTCAAAGACAGAACGCTCTGTTTCTCAGCCATCATGAAGTAGCACATGATGATTTATGAGCATGAGCAGGTAGAGGGGCTTTCAGCTGCATGGCGTCTGACTTTAAACTCATTTCTGCATACTGAGGTACTTTCACCACCGGCGCTTGTGTCATTTTTCTTAATGACTGTTAAGGGGAGGCTGGGTGAGCAAGGCAAACAGGCGGCGCTTCACCCCCCCCCCCCAACAGAATATAATTAAGATGAGGAGAGAGGAAGGGTCGGACAAAAGACCTCGGTAGGTAACTGAATATTCATTGCAATCACACTAAACAGCTTGATGATTAATTGCATCGCTGAAGTGATTAAAATCTGACTAACTCGCTGCAAAAATCACAGCTTAGTCAAAGATCCTGAATGGAGTTTTGGTTGATTGACAAATGGCAGGTATTTTTATTTATTTATTTATTTATTTATTTTTCCCCATGCATGCAGACAAATTGTTTGATCAAACAATGTTCACACACTTTTTTTTTTATATATAAAACAGAAAAGAAATTGTGTGAGTGTGTTTTCAGAGAGGGGCTTTGGCATGTATGTGCTGATAATATTGAGTTTAAATATGGATATATGAATATATTATTACTATATCACCAGAAGGCAACTTTTATTTATATTATATGTGTATTTTGGTTTCATTATTTTTAGCTTGTTTTGCTGCGGTACGAGTGCCAGGGCAGGGGTGGCATGCGTTGTCAGGGTTTCGCTCAGTTCGGTGGCAGCCCCCCCCCCCACCCCAACAGTAGATGGGAGAGGACACTTTATCCATTTTTCACTTCCACATTTGAAAACAGAACAGACCTGCTTTTTCTGTGGGGAAAAATACCCCCCCTCTGGTTTTTTGATAAATTCTGCCCTGGTTATTATTATCATTGCATTAATATTCATATAAAATAATAACTGCTATATAAAGATCAATGAGGGCTCAGTGGGTAAGAGTTTAGAGGTTTTTACTTCCTACTCCTTTCCAAGTATGTTTAATTTCATTTATTTTAAGTTATTATATAGTATGTATGAGTGTGTGTGTGTGTGTGTGTGTGTTTCTTTTGTTTACTTATCAATCATTTGTTCATTATTATTGTTTTGTTACTTAATTAGTCCACCAAGAAATAGTTTGAAATGTTTTCGGCAGCATTTATGTGTTTGTAGGTTTCTTTCTGTTTTTTTTTTTTTTTTTTTTTCTCAGCAAAATTACTCAAAAAGTTATTGACGGATCCAGATGAAATTTTCAGGAAATGGCAGAAGGAATAAGTAGGGAAAAAAATGTGGTGGTGATTAGTGGGAGGGGGGGTACGTTTGACTCTCCTTCAGGGGGTCAGGATAATAAATGACTTGTTTTTTTAAGGATTAAATTGATTTTAAAAAGTATTACTACCACTACTTCCTGCAGCAGTAGATCTTTCAGTTGTAAATTCCATTAATGTGTGTATCCACTGTTCACAGAAATGCCAACACCTGCTGCCGTTTCATACGATTCCACAGCCTGTTGTTCTGTGACTGACCCAGGATCTGCTGAAAGCTCTTCTGACGCCCGGTGGCTCTGGGTGTCACGCTTCGGCCCAGTTGTGCAGCCGACCGACCTGCGTTTTTGACCCACTTTCTGGCCTCATCCGTCACACTCAGACTCTGGGAGACTCAGATTCATTTTCCATGAATCCCATTTATTCCTCCCTGGCCGTTTCGTCATCATTACAGACGAATCTGTTCCGTGCTTGTGGAAGCCAGGAGGCTGCATTTGAATATTTCATTATGACACAATAATACGTTAAATACGCCAAAGAAAATGATTCATGCAGGTCACAGAAGGCTCTCAAATATTTTTCTAACACACAAAAGACCTGACGCTGTGATCATTAACCTCAAAAGTGAAATATGTTACTGCCAAGAATCTAAATCAGACTTTCTCTGCAAATACAGAAAAACGCCTCATGCGTGTCCTATATATCACACCGCAATAATAACAAGCAATGTGACACAAATGGGCTGCTCTTTATATTGGCATCCTTTTCACATCGACAGTAAAAAGCAGCAGGAGGAATGTGTTTCCACTGTGACCGAGTGGAAGAACCTGTGTTAATTTTACCTTCCTCTCCAAATTGATTAGTGGATCAGGGGGCTAATTCAACCCTGGAGGAGTTCTGTACAGACACAAACTCCCTCTGAGCCCCCAACAAGTCATCCATAAACCACATGTCAGCCCTGTTTCTTGTACTGTAAAAAATAAAATAAAATAAAAAAGATGGTAACACACTACATGGAATAATATTAAGTATGTGTATTATTATTATTATTATTATTATTATTATTATTATTATTATTATTATTATTATTAAATATTGAGGAGGGCACACGAACACAGATTAATTCATCATCATGTTTAATATAATTGAAATTTTAATGCAAGTTACATTTTCTGTCTTTATTTCCAGTTTTGTTGAAAGTGTTGAATAAAAATCTGTTTATATAAATATATATATATATATTCATATTTTTGCATATATTTTGGATATGCTATCTTTTTCCTTTTTTCTTCTCATTGAGGCATGAAATTTATTTATTAATTCATTAGGTTATTAATTATTTATTGATGATTATTTTTTAATTTTAAACCTGTCTTCGTCCTTAACAGCAAAATATTAGTCTGGCTCCTTTTGGTGTAAAATTTATGAATATCCCTGTTAATATGAATACATTTAAATGTAAAACAATGTGGAATTATTAAACCATGAACAACATTATTGATTTAATATGAAACCAAAACTTCTCAATTAAAAAAATCACTTATATCTACATTTAATTTATATATAATTGAGTAATAATTATCTACACTGACCAGTGCATGTATACAATCAATACAATATATTACATCTAAATATTCTTCTTCTAAATAATACATTTAACTCAACTCAATTTACACAATTAAATATATTTACACTTATAATTCATGGATACATTTTAAAACTGTGAAATTATTTAGATTCATGTTTGAATTGAATAAAACTGACCTGATTTTCATTTCAAAATGATCCGATTCCATCGATTTGAATTCATTCAATATTCTCTGTGTTTGGAATTAAATTTTAAAAAGCTTATATTTAATTTAACTACAATGAGTGGATTTGATTCCAAACATTTTAATTTGAAATGTCATTAAATAATGTCAGGAAATCAAAGCCACATGTAGATATATTTTATATATTTCACCTAATACATGAAATAACATGAGCACAGAATATTTTTTTACAGTGTGCTAACTCCCCACCACCCACCGCTGAGACGCTTTATCCCACAGTTTCATCGGTGCTGCCTGTTGCTAAGGCGCTGTGCGTATTCTCTCCTGGATAATTAAAAGTAATTGGATGTTGAAGCCTGGTTGAAAAGGACAAGAGGGGCTGTGGTCAGAGTGATCCAGCTCCACTCCATCTGGCAACAAAGCAGAAGCATCAGATCTGTTAGTGATGCCGTTTGGCTCATTCAGAGGACAAACACACGCCGCTGAATGTCACTGTGCTGCCCAGCAAATGAAAAAATGTGTGTGTGTGTGTGTAGTCCTACCTTTATGGGGACATTCATATGTTTACACAATCACTCCATGGGGACCTCTGACACTATGGGGACCAAAATTCAGGTCCCAATGAGGGTTAAAGATAAATAGAGGTCCCCACTAGTAAAATAGAAATAATGAGACCCTATAAATACATTAATGATTTTTCTTTTTTTGGGAGTCCTCTTAAAGCATGTGGGAAACAGGTGCAAAACCGAACATGTATTTTTCGAAGGTTTGAAGATGTGTTTCCTTTTTTAGGTATTTATTTTTAGGTATTTAAAAACACCTTTTTATTCATTATTTCTGAATTATTAATTAAATGTACATTATAACAATAATAATAATAATAATAATAACTATTATTATTATTTTATTTTTTTTAAACTTTTTTTTTAAATTAAAAAAATATGTATCACTACCCAATGGATACTTGATTACAAATTTGCTCCTCATAGAAACAAGCATATGTTTGTGTGTGTGTGTGTGTGTGTGTGTGTGTGTGTGTATGTATGTGTGTCTTGACGGGATCACCACCTTATCGTGGTGAGGCACTTTGCGCGTCTCCATGACCTCTAGAGCTATGTCGGCCGGAGTCTCGTACTCCTGGCAGGGTCTCCCAAGCCGAACAGGTCGAAGGGTAGAGGCCAGACTAAGAGTGATCCCAAACCTGCACCTGGGGGCAGGCATAGGCGGAGTCCAACAGACCGGACCACCGGCAGCCCCCTGCAACTCCTACCAGACGAAGGTCGTCATGGGTTCCCTCATGCCACTGGAATTGCATCTGGTGGGAGTGAAGATGGTGGGAGTGAGGACTGCGCACCCACACCCTCACCTTAATCCCTACCTATGCGTTAGCTTCTTGCTTCACCCCCCCCCCCCCAAAAAAAAAGACAGACGATCCAAGAGACGCATTCAGCGACACCAGCGGGCGGCTGGCACCCCCCTGGTATCTGGGTTCCCTTGCTCCATCTGCGGACGGGTGTGCGGCTCAAGAATCGGACTCAACGCCCGCGAGAAGTGGCACCAGCGACAGCGTCGCTGAACCCCCCCCCCTTGGAGCAAGCGTCATCATCGAACACGATGGACAGCTAAGAGTGTATGTGTGTCTCCACCCCTGACCTCAATCTGTGTGCTCTACGTCGCCACTTGTGGTAGTGTGTGGAACTGTCCGACCCCAAATGGAGGTTATCATATATGTGATGGTTAAATCATAGAAGCACTGTATTAACCAGGAAACCTACGCAGTAAATGTTAATTTAGCAAAAATAATCTGACTTTGAAATGAATATTCCAAAGGATTTATCTAGTGCTACCTGTGGCTAGAAATGCTGGCACTGTGGTAGCATGCATTGCTACCAGTGCTACATGCTACATGCTACATTGTCTAGGGTTTGCATAACGTTAAATAAAACAAACTTTTTAAAAATTAATTTAGAGTTAAGTATAGATTGAAAACAGTGTCACTGTTGATTCCTTCTCTAGACTTTATGCTTCTCTCTCTCCCACTCATCTTTCCTTCAAGGCTTACTATTCTAAAAAAGGAGACAATTCACCAGTGTTATAAAATATTAATTGAATTAAATAGTATTAGACAGTCATTAACAGCAAATATTCATTATATATCCATAAAATAATGTCAAATGATCAATAAACAACATAAAATAACTTAAATAAAGTATAATTATATAACTCAACAAAGTTATTTATTTTAAAAGCAGATATTTTTAGTCATTTTTTGTGTCATATTTGTCCTTTGGTGTGGTAGTTTGGACTGTCACACCAAAGGACATTTAACCCTTTGTGTCAGTTGAAAAACATTTCTAGTTTCATTCTCATTAGCATTTGGTTAGACACATTTGCATATATCTCTATAACTAGGTTGATAAAAATACAGTTTGTATCAAAAGGCATTTGTGTGACCCAGTGACCTTTGACCTCTTGGGCTAACAATAGGTCAAAATCTATATACACACACGATGACACACCAGCATGTTATTGCTCTTTAAAAGTCTCTAAGATGAATAGTTCAGAAGTTAGATCCAAAATTTGATTTGAACTGTATTGTATTTGACCTTTGACCTAGTCTTCAAATGTGTCCTTCAAGGTTCTTATGTCAATGCACATCAACAGTGAGAGCAAAAAGAAGCTAGATATAAAACTGAGTGAAGAGGAATAAAAAGAAAATTCCTGATTTGCCCTGTATCTGATCATTATGAAAACACATTTTGGTGACGTTGACATTTGACCTACAGTCACCAAAATGTAATGGAAACTATTCTGGACAACCTCACACATTTATTGAAAATTTCATAGAAATCAGTCCAGCAGTTTTTGTGTAAAGTTGGTGACAGACATATTGACAGGATAAACAACAAAAACAGAAGTAAAAACATATTTAAATAAATTAATGACATTAATATCAGGGACACCTGAACTTTTTTGAGGTCAGTTTGACGATGCTTTCCTTGAATGTCATTTGTTTTGCTTATTTCTAGTGCTTAGTGATGACTCATCCGATAGAACATTATATTTCTACACGTAATCCATGATGAAGAAGATACATAAAAACAGAAATCGATCTACAGTGCACAATCAAAGCCTCTCAATCAACTCTGTTTGTCCAGAGGATTATTCCCTCTGCTCTAGAAGGTCATTCTTTGTGAAGTCAAGTTAAAACTAGGTCACAACGAAAGTTATTCTTATACAAACAGAAGTATCAACACAATAAGACCTCAAGCCATTTCTGTCACAGCTCCAATATAATGTTCTCTTTCTATTTAACTTCTGCTGAATGTTATCGTCTATATTTTGCAGTTTCAGTTCAGATCAGGTATTTTTCTAGATTTAATTTACTGATCAATGTTCATTTAAGCTTAGAGTAAATTTAACCAATAAAGAACCACTCAATTAGCATATTTTATTTTCCTCTACATGTATCCTTTTTGAAATTATTTATCACCATTTATTGTAACATTTACTCGACAGGGTTATGTTTTTGCCATTGTTTACTTGTTTGTGTTTTAGCCACTTCAGCCAAAAGGCTTTAGTCAGAAATTTCAGGAAATGTTGATACTGACACAATTACATTTTGGTTGTGATCCGTGGAGGTGTGGGTGTGTGGGTGTGTGGGTGGGTGTGCGTGGGAGGGTGGGGGTGGTCACAGGTGGATGTTTAAGTCTTTGTGGGTTACAAGGTTAAAATAAAGGGAAGGGATAAAGGGTTAAATATTACTATATATATATATATATATATATATATATATATATATATATATATATATATATATATATATATATATATATATATATAACCAATAAATGACTAAATATGATCAAATGATTAAATATTACCATGTATTACTAGTAATTGATTAAATATTAACATATATTACCAATAAAGGACTAAACATGATCATTACTAATAAAGGATTAAATATCACCATACATTACTAATAATGGACTAAATATTATATTACTAATAAATGATTAAATATTATCAATAAATGATTAAATATTACCAACAAAGGATTAAAATCTGTCACGATTCTGGCTCATTCGCTCTGGTGCAGACAAATGACCAACTGAACAAAAAAGGTATAATATAGAAAAAAATACATATTTTGAACAAGAAACAAAAGTCACCCAAGACTAGGAACTACAACAATTAAATTAAAATACCAAAATATACAACTAAGGAGAACTGAAGGAGCACCACAAAAACAAGAATGCTTAAATAAACCAGGAGATAGATATATATATATATATATATATATATATATATATGTATGTGTAAATTTAAAAAAACTCAACTAAGGACGCAGCAAGAACTAAAAGTTGCCACAACTCTTTACCTGGTAATCATAAATCTAAACAGAAAACTAACTAAACTATTCCTAAGGCCAGCCAGACAAACAGAAAGGGGGTCAGAGGTCACAGGTTGGCCATCAGAGATGAAGAGCTGAGTGGTGAAGCAGGATATGACCAGAAAAAATAGCTGATTCCAGGTGAACACTTGCTGCGATGTCTTTTCAGATTCAGAATTCATGCAGGTTTCAAGCTGAAGTTGTTGACGGTCTGATACTGAGTTGTGAAATGAGTCCTCCTTAAATACTGAGAGAGCAGAGGGGTGACGATGGCCAAACCATTCCACCTGCAGCAATCATGGGATGCATTCCACCTGTTCTCACACACACACGCGCACACGCACACACACGCGCACACACACGCACACACACGCACACACACGCACACACACACACGCACACACACACACGCACACACACACGCGCACACACACACACACACGCACACACACACACACACACACACGCACACACACACGCACACACACACACACACGCACACACACGCACACACACGCACACACACACGCACACACACACGCACACACACACACCACCAAGGGACAGAGTCTGCCACTAGGCAGAGCCAGAGGGCATGACAAAATCTAATTGTTTTTAACAACTTGAGTTTAATCATTTGTTAATATTTTTTAAAATGTATCTTTTAATTACTTGATTTTAACTGTATGATGCTAGTGTTCATATTTGTGAAAGTGCTAAACTCTGGCCTAATGACAAGAAGCACATCCTCCCACGTCCTTCTGTCTAGTTCTTAGATTCAGTTCATATAATCACACCCTTTATGGAAGCTTCACACCCAGGTTGGTTTGGTTCGTGATAGACACACCGTCTGCACAATTATTAGGCAAAACTATTTATTTTATTCTTTAAGAACAACAGCAGTCACACTCAAAGCTCAAACCTGAAGATCGAAGAAAGACAAGGTGAAATTTTATCTGAGGTATATTTATTTATTGTATTTGTTTTAGAAAGTATCTCAGTCTGCACAATTATTTGGCCAATATCGTTATGCACAAATATTTACCAGCTAAATGAAAACCTAATATTTCTGCATCTTCCTTTTTTCCATCTGTTAAAATGAAAATAACAATAAAAACAACTCAAAATGTTTCTTTCTTTGATTTTCAGGTTTGAACTTTAGGAATATTTTGGATTAAGTGTAAGTGCTGTTGTTCTTAAATAATGAAATAAATTCTCAATCATACGACTTCCTCCTAATAACTTCACACATGGTCACATGATCCCAGCCCTCATGTACAAAGGGTGTGTACAGTATGCCCCAAAAACATGGCCCTTTTCCACACTGACATTCTGATGTACAAAGACTGACCGTGGAAATGTGCGCTGCTTCACACCACCTCCACAGCGGGTGTACATGAGTTTCTAGTGCTTTGGAACCTTTGGCCACACTTAAAGGTGACGCTGGGAAGCTGTTAGTAGTGACAAAAGTAAGTCCTCTGAGTGATGAATGTGTCAAAGATAGGGATCAAATTATTGTCTTACTCCAATTAAGGACTGAAGTGGAGTTTCCAAAAAGGCAGAGTTTGCATGCAAATTTGAATTATTGTGTCACTCCCAGACACTAAGTAACACTGCACATCCTTTTGCATTAGAATTCTTCCAGTTTGCACCATAGAAGAAGAACAATCAATTAAAAAGTAACTGTAAAACTAAGCACTCCACCCACTTTAATTCTCTCCAGCTAATTTTATTTCATCTGTGTCTTTGTCTCTTCTTCTCTAACTCAACTTTTTCAGGTTCCATTTCTTTCTCCTCTTTGATCTATCTCAGGTATGTCCAAACTATTCCACAAAGGGCCAGTGTGGCTGGAGGTTTTTGTTCCAACCAACCAGTTCACAGTTGGACCAATTGACCCTGAAGACTGAGATCAGTTGATGAGTCAAATCCGATGTGCTGCTGCTTGTTTGGAACAAAAACCTGCAGCCACACCAGCCCTTTGTGGAATCGGTAGCATGTGGCAGAGTGGGGTGGAGTCAACTTTGGCTCATTTGCATGAAAGCAAGAGGCACTACAGTATAAAGAAGTGTTTTAAAAAGGTCTGTTTCTCCAGGTTGAAGCTGCTGTATCTGCATCAATGTGGAATTTAGACCAAAACATCTGACAGACAGGTCACTGAGACACCAGGGAACTGAGTTCACTGCTGGAAAATGGCCATGATATGTCCCCTTTAAAATAATGTAGTTAATGTGGGAGCTGTATATATAGGTTTTATTAAAATAATGCCATTAATCTGGGAGCTGTGTATGTAGGTGTTATTAAAATAATGTCAGCTACATCCCAGGCCCGGGATGTCAGGCTGGGAAGAGGTTAAAGAGCGGTGCCACAGCTCCCAGCTATTGTGGGGACATCGCATGAGTGTAAAGGTAGATGTTGCAGCAGGCGATTTGGGGTGCTTAATGACCCAGGAGCTGCATGATTAATGGAAAGGTTTACACAATATTTCTCCAACTTCGGAGCCGAGTGAAAGGAAAGCCTGGGCATGTCATCTTTTAAGAGCCCCCTCCACTCAAGGTCGAGCGAGCCTGGAAGAGAGCCCACAGAGACGACAGGCCTATTAGTGGAGTTTCTTTTCCATCCTGGACCGCTCACGTACACACTTTACACAGCGGGCGTAAACACCCACACACTGGCTTGTACACAAGGATAAATACACACCTCTGCACAAACACACACACACACACACACATTTACACCAGGGACCACCCCAGCACCGCAAGGACCCCTGGGATTTCTGTAACCTGCTTTGAGGAAGAAGATATAGTTAGGGGCTGAGAGCAGGAGGATGATGGAGTGCAGGTACCACCAGATTGAGCAGTATCCGCTCTTTCCCTTCTCATTTACCTTACTGCTATCAAACGGCCCATATAACACAAACACAGACACACATTCACACCACAACACTTCTTCTTTGTTTGGCTCTTTTGACCCCTACAATACCATCTGAACATGTTCCCAGTCTGATATTTGTGGCCGTTTGAAAATGACTTTTTCATCATTATATTTAACCTTCCTTCACTGGTTCATCAGCCTTTATTGCAGGGGTCTCAGACTCATTTCCTTTCAGGGGCCACATTCAACTGGATTTGATTTCCAGTGGGCCGAACCAATAAAATAATAATATAATACCTAACCCTATCCTAAAATCGTTGTTTTCGTGCAAAAAAAAGAAAAAAAAAAGGGAAATTTGTACTTTTATAAACCATCCAAACAAAACTGATGTGAATAACCTGAAAAAACTGAAATTACTTGAGAAAGTGCATTTTTAACAATGTATCAGAGACACTAAATATTTAGCAACAGAAGCAGAAAATGGTTCAAATTGTGCTTAATAGTCTTTAGATATTTCAGGTTGTTCAGATTTATTGAGGTTTTTCATATTTTACAGTTTTGAAATGGAAATATTTTCATCAAAAATAAATATTTTAAGTTGTCAATATTTGTCGGCATGATGTAAAAAAAAAAATCACATCAGTCATTCTTCTTTGGAGGTTATTCTGTTTTTATTTGACTGTCGATCATATTGGCCTGTATGTGGAACCCCAACTAAAATCAGTTCCAAACCCTTGACTGGAATTTTTGCACAAATGTAATTTTACCAATATTCTGCCTGTTACTAAATGTTTATTGTATTTGTAATTGAAATGTCAGTTGTTCTGCACATGCGTAAATGACAAACTAATAGACTGAGTCAGAACATTATTAAAATTGTTGATGTTGATGTAAACACTTTCATAAGGTAATTGTCTCTTTTCACTGGTTATTTTACTAGTCTGGCTGTTTTCAGATCATATTGGGCTGAATATGGAAGTGAACTAAAATAAGTTTTAGACCCGTGATGTAGGTGTTCATAAAAGTTCAAGATTATTTTATCAAAAACTGAGAAAACAGACAAAAAACTGACTTTTTCTGCAAAATCCCTCATTAACAACACAACTAATTATATCAAAACACAAAACTGAAGAATTATTTTTTTCAGAAACGATATTGCTAACTGAAAGTATAAATATGTCCATCCCCTGTCATTGATCTTACTCCATTTTAATTATTTATTTTGGCTATAAGGAGGATAATATTGTGTGTATGCTCTGTGTCCACCACTAATCTGTTCACGTCAGCCGTTATATACTTCTGAGTATTTTTTCATATCGCAATATATATCGTGCAGCCATGATCGTTTTCAGAAACCTCTTCATTTACGCAGCCCGTATACACTGTCAGGAGCATGTGAGGCCTGTAGGTCATGGTCTGGTGTGACAATTAAGTATCATTAAACTGCACTTATATAGCCCTTTACATTAGCCTCACATTCACCCAGTCATACACACACACACACACACACACACACACACATACACACACACACACACACACACACACAATAGGCTTCTAAGGTTCTGTCAGTTCTACTGGGAGCCTCGACATGTGGACAGCCAGAGCCAGGACGCAAACCGCCAACCTCTCGGTCATTGGACGACCTGCTCTACCAACTGAGCCACAGCCGCCTAGAAATAAGAAGCTGATAAACCAGAAACTGTATTTAGACTCCTGCATTCTCACTCCAGCTGTTGTTTATTTTGGCTGTCTGCTGTTGCCTCAGGACAAAATATCACAGCAATGAACTGCAAATACTTAAGCCAAAAGTTAAAGTTATTGCAGCCCTAAAATATATTTTTGTCCATAAAATGAGCTTTTCTATAATTCAGGATGTCAGAGACAGTCAGGACACCCTTGGAGTGCAGCTGTGCACCATCTTAGGCTGTTCCATCTAAAGTAGAGTGTTTAACACCATGAGCCTGAAAAAATATTTTCATCTACCCACCTGCATCTCAATGACTACTCTCTTAAATATGATACACACATCCTGTTTTGTTTACAACAGAAGAAAACTGCATGAACAGATTATGATGCAAGGATAGTAGAAACATTTGAGTTCTTGTTTGTATGTACCAGTGAGAAACCTTCAGTCAGAAAGAACTGGGACTATTTTTACTTCTCAGTCAACTTTTGTCCAAAGGGCAGAGATGGTAAAAGTACTCATATGCTGTACTTAAGTACAAATATGATATACTATATCAGCTATATGCAAAACTGAGGCTACATTTATATAGTGATGATGAAAACAGAAGATGCAAAAGTGGCATCTCATCTTCAATATTTTACCTGTGTTTAGACGAGTGTTTTCAGCAGGAAATCTTTGTTGATATGAAGATGAAACAGTGGGCGAAATTCAATTGGATATGCATGCCAGGCCGACGTAGGTAATTGTTCACCTGTCTCTGTTGGCCTATGGTATGAGTATAAATTCTGTAGAATTCTGTATAAATTCTTGTTGAAATGACTCCTGTGCATTTACTGTTAGAGCAGCTTGAAGATCTGTGGGATCCAGGTAGTCTGACATGTTTGTAGTTTCGGTGCATTGAGTGTGATGTAAAGGTGTACGCCACAACAATGTTATCAATGTAACATGTTATATGTTTCTTGTCATTTAGATGGAGACACGACCCGGCTCATCTTCACTCTCGAAAGACATGTTTGCATTTTCAGACCCCTACGATGTGGTTGCTGTGTAAATGAAAGGCACTTCTAATAAAATATTTTGTTGTTTTTAGCCGCAATTGTCTTCATGTAAACAGCCCCTGAGTAAACAGAAATGAAAGGAAAATTCCTGATTTACCCTATCTCTGATCATTATGCAAACACATTTTTGGTGGGGTGGCACGGTGGTGCAGTGGTTAGCACTTGTGCCTCACAGCAAGAAGGGCCCTGGTTCAATTCCAACCCCACACCTTTCTGTGTGGAGTTTACATGTCCTCCCTGTGTCTGCATGGGTTTTCTCCAGTTTCCTCTCACGATCCAAACACATGCACTGATAATTCCGTGGTTCTCAAATCTGGTCCTCATGGCCCAGTGTCCTGCATGTTTTATATATCTTCCTTTTCTTCTTATTTTTTAATAAATAAGACAATTTTAAAAAATAAAATAAACATATGATTTTTAAATAAACACATAAATAAATACTTTTACAAATAAAAAATATATATTAAAATTAATTACACTCAAAAATTTTTAAAATTAAAAAAAAAAGAAAAAGAAAAAAGACACAATTGAAAAATTTTATAAATAAAAAAGCTATTTTACATTTAAAAATAAAATAGAAAATATATAATAAAAAAATATATATAACAAAACATTTCCAAATAAAAAACTAAATTAAACAAATTAAATATAAAACATGCAAAATCACATCACACCTGGAAGCCATTACATCATTATCAGGCTTCTGAAGAGCTGATCAATAACTGAACTATACTATACTATACTAACTGAACTGAACTATATATATATATGTATATATATATATATATATATATATGGCTGAGTTGGTAGAGTGGGTCGCCCAATGACCGAGAGGTTGGCGGTTCGCATCCCAGCTCTGGCTGACCACATGTTGAAGTGTCCTTGGGCAAGACACTGAACCCTGACTTAGGCCCCCAGTAGGACTGACATTAGACCTTAGAAACCTACTGGTGTATGAGTGTGTGAATGGGTGAATAATGTAAAGCGCTTTGAGCACCACGAAGGTGGAAAAGCGCTGTATAAGCGCAGTCCATTTACCATTTATGTATTCAGCCCAGAGATGAACTGGAGACTCATACAGGGTGTAGCTGGATCAGGCCCAAGTGACCCCAGTGACCCTAGTGAGGATAAAGCGGGTTCAGATGATGTAACGAAATATCCTTGGTGACATTGACCTTTGACCTACATTCACCAAAATTGAATGAGTCAGTGGCATTTACATAACCAACACTGTTGTCGTACTGTGATGGTTTCTTTGTATGTTAAATATGTTTTTAATGAGGACTAATGTTAAGGTCTATTGCAAGTGTTTAATATAATCCAAAACCACTTTTTCCAATCATCTAAATGGAAAATTTAGTTGGCACCGTTGCTTAAATCCATTTAGTGAGATTGAGGAGAGAAGTAAAAAGAGCAGAATGATTTCTATTCTACCCTGGAGCAAACTTCTGTGTAGCTTTTGTCAGTTTCCTCGTCTTTCTCGCAGGAACTGAGTTTATTTAATACTTTTTCAGAAACCATTGAAGCAGTTCCTATGGCAGAGCGAAGGGAGTGATTACAAATGCAAATTCCCAATAAATGCCTGCTAGATTTGTTGAATGGTTATCCACATGAATTAAACAAAAAAGTAAACCCTGTGTAGGATGATTACATTTTAAATCAGTCAGGAATGAAAAATTCATAACTTATTGAAGCAAATAAAAATAACTTCCATGTGTGTGCCCACATAGTTTTGGTGTTTGTGGAAATACAAATATGAAACCTGGGGATTTTCCAGACTAGTTAAACTTAACCAGTTAGTTTGTTGACACTACATGTCTTTTAAAGTCCAGCTTTTGTTGTGCATGTATTTCAGCAATGTCTTTACACTATCCTTTCAAGATGGACGTAAAGCAGCTCTGTTGTATTCATGTTCTAAACTTTCAATAGAGCTCAGAACATCACATGACTGGGTTTGTTTAGTCCACCATGTTGGCAGGAAAAGCCTGTGGGGGAATGAACAATACCAGTGCCGATTTCAAGCCTGGGAGTTCAGTGCAGACTTTAAAGGAGACTTATCATATCCATTTTCTACACATTAACAAAGTTCCCTAGTGTCTCAGTGACAGTGACAGTCACATGCTTTGGTGAAAATATCCCATTGAAGCAGATACAGCAGCATCTTCAACCTGGAGAAACATACCTTTTAAAAACACTTCTTTATACTGTGGTTCCTCTTGCTTTAATGCAAATGAGCCAAAGTTGACTCCACCCCACTCTGCCACATACTACCAATAGAGCATGAGATAAATCAGGTACGTCCAAACTATTCCACAAAGGGCTGGTGTAGCTGCAGGTTTTTGGTTGGTTGGAACAAAAACCTCCAGCCACACCGACCCTTTGTGGAATAGTTTGGACATACCTGAGATAGATCAAAGAGGAGAAAGAAATGGAAGCTGAAAAAGTTGAGGTAGAGAAGAAGAGACAAAGACACAGATGAAATAAAATTAGCTGGAGAGAATCAAAGTGGGCGGAGTGCTTAGTTTTACAGCCTTCAGGTCCTGGTCCATAAACAGTGTGCGCTCACAACAAACCCCGCCCCCTTGCGCACATTTTACCATTTCTCTTCTCATTGCGAAAACATATTTTTAGTGACTGCGATCTAGACCTTTGACCTACATTCACCAAAATTTAATGGGATCTATTCTGGATTACCTCACACCTTCCTGAAAAGGTCGTAGAAATTGGTCCAGTAGTTTTTGCTTAAAGCTGCTGACAAAAAACAAACAACGACAAACAAACTGGAAAAGACTGGATCAGTCCCCCCTCCTGAAAAACACATATGTGGCCTTCCCCACTGATCACCACTAAAATGTAATCAGTTGTTCCTTGTGCCAGTATCAACATTTCTGATAAGGATTCAAGAACCAAGTGGACCCACATGCAGGATTCTGACACAGGAATACGTTTTTAACAGGTTTATTGAAAAAATATATAATTGATGAGTTGCTGTGATGGTGATCGTCTGATGGAATGCTATCAGATCAGCAACTAGGGGACAAGGCAGAACCATGGCCAGGACACAAGCCAGAATCAGAACCAGAACTCAAAATTTTAAGCTCAGGGAAAATCCAAAAATCGTTACCAGTAGACAGATGGGGTTCAAGCCAGGCATCAAGAATCCAAATGGGGTCCGAGGAGGGCCAGGAAAACTTGTGTGGTTTCCAGGTTCGGTAACAAAAAGCATATATCATGCAACACAACAGACATAGGGTAGACAACAAACAAAAACCATGAAACAGAAACAAGTCAGAAACCAGGCAAACCAAGATATGGATCAAAACACTCATCTGCAGCACAGGGAAAAACAAACTAGTGATTTGATCCAGAAACAGGTGGAACATGTGCGGCTTAATGAGAAAGGGGGCGTGAAGTAAAACGAGGCACAGTGAACATGAACCAACATAACAAAATAAAAGCCCAAACACTAACAACATAAAAAAAAAAAAAAAACAGGAAGACAAACTAAAAAAACCTCACAGGATATGACAATAAAAATCCAGATTGTCAGGAGATTTGGCTGAAATTTTCAGGAGAAAATTTCAGCCAAATCTGTCCATATTTTTTGTGTTATCTTGCTAACAACCAAACCGACAAACCCTGACAAAACATAACTCCACTGTTCCTTCACGGAATAACAAACAAATTAACAAAGAAACAAACGCAGAATTTGACTCCAAAACAATACCCCTGTCCCCTTCTGGGGGCAGGGTCAAAAAACAACAGTCCCATATGTTCAGACTCAAACACCTTCAGTTTTCATGAATTCACTGAATAGACAGACATTATACACTTTAAAGATCGTCACGTCGATTTACTGCAGTTTCACCTGAACTTTGGTTTGATCTGCCTGTTTTTTTCTTGTAAGGTCATGGTTTTATGCTTTTGTGGTTCAGTGTGACCTCTGAGCTCACTGAGTGCTTTGTGTTTAGCTGGTGTGTCAGCCTCCAACAGCAGGAAAATTACACAGAGCAGCACTTCCATCAAATGTTCCATCTAGGTGTTATTTTCCAATCCCTGTGCCAACTTCTGGCATCTGCTTCTGTCATGTTTTTAAAGGTTTGGTGGATTAAAAACTGTCTGACCCAGGTCAGCCTGCCACACTTGGTCACTGTGTCATCACACTTTAATGCACAGGGTCATTGGTAAGATCTGTGGACAATTAAAAACATGGTTGTATTTCGGTTCAGGTTTGGTGTGAAATATCATGTTTAGGGTTAGGACAAACTTTAGGGGGAATATTGTGCTCCCGCTACCTGGAACATTTTCCCAATTGTGGGATCAATAAGGCACTTTTCAATGTTTTTACAACACAAATATGTGTTGTCTGTGTGTGAGGAGATCCTTAAATTATAAACAAAAATCATCCACTCTTTTTCTCCTGATCCATTTCTTGTTGGAGGGGGATGAAAACACTCCGTTTTGTATTTTCTATGCTTCGTAATTCACATGAATTCACATACCATTCATGTGAATTTCCCATCAGCTCAGCTCACCCCGCCTACTTGGTCACAGACACCTCTGCTCAGACTCACAGATCGTCCATTATTCTTTATCGTATCCAGGTGTGTTGGTCCGAGCCCTGGTCGCTGTGTGTGCGTCCGGCTCTGTGGTTGGTCTGACCCGAGTTGATCATACGGGCTGGTCCGTGGGTGGCACTACAACCATGCTGTCGAGGCTTGTCTGGCCTGCCTGGGTCCCAACAAACTGGACCCAAACCCGCACCGGGGCTGTTAATGGACCAGGACCTGAAGGCACCAGGTCTGTAAAACACTCGGTCCACTTTGATTCCCTCCAGCTGATTTTATTTAATTTGTGTCTTCCTCTTTTTCTCTGCCTCAAAGTTTTCAGAATCTATTTCTTTCTCCTCTTCTATCTATCACCTCCTCTACCAGTAGTATGCAGAACAGAGGGGTGGAGTCATAACAGAGGGGCGGAGTCAGCTGTGGCTCAATTGCATGAAAGCATAAAATCGTGTGTTTTAAAAAGGGCAGGTCACTCAGAAACCAGTATGTATTTAAAACTTTAATATGATTAATTAGATGAT